>OZ059783.1:2083295-2683295 GCA_964057025.1 Standfussiana lucernea
CATGCATAATTTGTTATATGGCGGGACGAACTCGACTCTTTTCACAAGGATTGGGGATTAACAGCCTTCGATAGGGGGGTCTAAGTGGATGGAAGGAAGAGAGGCTTTGCCCTGCAGTATGACACATAAGGCTTATAAAAAGAAAAACTAAAATTACCTATCAACTTCAACAAAAATATAATTAGCATGTAAAATTTGACCTGAATCTACACACGGTTTTTTGTTGTTGTTTCCAATCCATTTCAAATTGTTATTGGGGGTTTCCAATTCGGGATAGAATTTAATCAAAACGGGATCTTCGATTTCGATGTAGTATTTATTTTTCCAAAGACACATACACGATTTGTTCCACTGCCTAAACATTGATGTATTTATTTGTTTTGTAAAAGAGACCCACGTTTTGATTGAGAATTGATTGGAAATTTTCCAGGATTTCAAATACGAAAAAGTTCCGTGAGGTTTTATTTGTGTTTATGTTTATCTAGTTGTTGGTCTAGTGACCGCAAGCTACTGCTAAGCATGAGGTGATGGATTCGATTCCCAGGGAAAAGTGTGTTTGGGATTTTGCATTAGGCATTTCGCAATTATAATAGTCCGGAGTTTGGGTATGTGCCCGGTTCTTGGCCAATACATTCACCTCCTTTTTAACCGACTTCAAAAAAAGGAGGAGGTTCTCAATTCGGTTGTTTTTTTTGTATTTGTTATCTCATATCTTCGTCATTCATGAAATGATTTGAAAAAATATTCTTTGATCTGAAAGGATATACTTTCCGATTGGTCCCATAGAAATTTTATCAAAATCGGTTTAGTAGTTTGGTTTTTAAATTAAAATATCTGGTAAAAATATAATTATTATCCAAGTAAAAGAAATTGCGGAATTGATACTTGATAAGGCTTTGTGTGTGATATGAAAAAACTAAAAAGGGTAAATAAACACTTTTTTGCAAAAAAATAACCGACTACCAAAACAAAAAACACAAAAAAAAGTGGAAAATAACTTTACTTTCGGAAGTCGGTGGCTAAAAAGTCAATGAAACAAACAGCCGACCCCAATAAATTTGGGAAAAGGCTAATCTGGTGAAATATGGGTGTACTATAAAGAAAGAAAGAAAAAACGTTTTCATCCCACCATCTCGGAAAGAGTATTTTCATCCCACCATCTCGGAAAGAGTATTTTTAATCTTCAATATCTGAGTGGAAAAGCCGTTTTTATTCTCTAGAGGATAAAGTAAATTGAATTTAGAACATCGTGTGCACTAAGTTTGTGAATTAAAAAAAACATTAAACCTATTTACTGCTACCTCTATGGTGCCGAATATATCATACAACTTTTTTTTAATTTGTTAAAAACTCAGACTCGGAACCTTCTTGGTGTTCTTTTTTCAATTTGCTTTGTACGCGGTTCTTTACGCGGCATTTTTTCACGTCATTGGTTTAGTCATAATGTAGTAATTAATACCTAAACTGAAAGAAAAGTGTACCTATCTTGTGATTGTAAACGTTTTTTTTTTGCATTTAGTCATTTCCTCGCTGAGGTGGAATGAAAAGTTACGTGTTGCACTCGAGTGCAAAGATTTTTCACCTCGTGCTCTTTTGATTCCCTCGCTAACGCTCAGGATTCTAATTTTGAATCACTCGCTGCGCTCGTGATTCAATTTTAGAATCCTTCGCTTGCTCGGTCATCAAAATTGAACACGCGGTTAAAAAGCAACTTTGCACTCTTGTATAACAAATAACTATTTTAATCTTCAATATCTGAGTGGAAAAGCCGTTTTTATTCTCTAGAGGATAAAGTAAATTGAATTTAGAACATCGTGTGCACTAAGTTTGTGAATTAAAAAAAACATTAAACCTATTTACTGCTACCTCTATGGTGCCGAATATATCATACAACTTTTTTTTTAATTTGTTAAAAACTCAGACTCGGAACCTTCTTGGTGTTCTTTTTTCAATTTGCTTTGTACGCGGTTCTTTACGCGGCATTTTTTCACGTCATTGTTAAACCTTATATTAAAAACAAGAAACTTGAAAACAAATGAAAAAACTAAAATGAGTGATTCTACCGACGAGTTAGTTTGCTTGACGCCAACAGAATTGACTGAAACTGTTAATAATGCGCAAATGAGCTTTCTCCCTCAACAATCACGCGAGAAGTATTTAAAACAGTACGATATGTTCAACACGTGGCGACTAGCAAAAGGAGCCAAAACTTTCTCAGAAAAAGTTTTGCTGGCATATTTTATAGAATTATCCGAGAACAAGAAAGCAAGCACTCTATGGAGTACGTATTCGATGCTAAAAGCAACAATAAAGATGAAAAAAGACAAACATATCGATACCTATCCTAAATTAGTGGCATTTTTAAAAAGAGCCTCATCTGGTCATCAACCAAAAAAATCGAAGGTTTTCACAGTATCTGATATTGAAAAGTTTCTTAACGAAGCACCCGATTCCGTATATTTGGCGGCAAAAGTAAGTCAGTTGCACATTCAGTATCTACTTAAGTATATTAATCTCAATTAAATAGTATACTTAGTAGATGTTGATAGGCATAATTATGCGTTCATATCAATTTTATTCATTTATCTACTACAATACTCTTTACGTTACAGGTTGTTCTTATTATTGGAATAAACGGAGCATGTCGAACTAATGAACTAACACAACTTAATGTCAAAAACATTGAGAAACATTCAGATGACTTACTATTAATTAATTTACCTAATACAAAGACAAAAAGAGACCGCAACTTCGTCATTCGCAAGGAATACGTAACGATTGTTGAGAAATATCAAGCCTTACGCCCGCCTAACACTCCAATCAATCGATTTTTTCTACAGTATCGCAATGGAAAGTGTGTTAGACAGCCTATGGGTACTAATAAAATTGGCAGTATCCCACGAGAAATAGCAACATTTCTTGAACTTCCAGAACCCCTGTTGTACACGGGTCATTGTTTCCGACGAACTTCAGCCACACTTTTGGCTGATTCCGGAGCTGATCTCCTGTCCCTTAAGCGCCACGGAGGCTGGAAGTCCAATACAGTTGTAGAGGGATACATAGAGGATTCCATCCAAAATAAGTCTACAATATGTGAAGGCATCGTAGGAGCCATTACACTGAAAGAGCCTCAATCGGATCCTTGGACTGGCCCTTCTACATCAAAAATAAGCCGTTATGAAACACCTAACCATCTCCCTCTCTCTCCAACATTCACGCCAAGGGAATCCGATGAATCGGTACAACTATTAAGTATGACAGATAGTTTACCGAAAAACAGTACACAAGTGACTAACACCAATGTTACAGTACCAAACAAAAATATTACACTCAATTTAAATAACTGTAGCAACGTTACTTTAAAATTTTCTTAATTATACCTTAGTATTATTTTGTTATAATTTAAAGATTATTCTGTAATACTTACCTGTCATAATGTAGTAATTAATACCTAAACTGAAATAAAAGTGTACCTATCTTGTGATTATAAACGTTTTTTTTTTGCATTTAGTCATTTCCTCGCTGAGGTGGAATGAAAAGTTACGTGTTGCACTCGAGTGCAAAGATTTTTCACCTCGTGCTCTTTTGATTCCCTCGCTAACGCTCAGGATTCTAATTTTGAATCACTCGCTGCGCTCGTGATTCAATTTTAGAATCCTTCGCTTGCTCGGTCATCAAAATTGAACACGCGGTTAAAAAGCAACTTTGCACTCTTGTATAACAAATAACTATTATTGGCACACGCCACAAGTACACAATACAAAATATAAAAAAGCAAATATAAAATAAAATTTAAAACTAACCAAAAAATATTGTGTGACTCACGGCTGCGCCAAATAGGCCCAGTTCAGCAAAATGCCGGACAACTAGTGCCCGACGCTGGTTTTCAACTGAACCTATATGGTGAGTGTGCGGATGTCAATAGGTTTCAATAATAACGTACCACCTCTGCCGTACCCTACAGGGATTACAGGCGTGGTGTTATGTTATACCTAAATAGGTGTAGTTGTTATGATTTTAATTCGTAGGTCGATAGTTCCTTTCAAATCAGTAATGTCTGCTGAAGCAGTAAATACGATGTGATGTTGTTCTACTAAATATTAATTGAATTATTCAAATAATTATCATATTCATAACGTGCCAGTGTTTATTGTTATTTAGTTCATGAATAATGTTATTTAGAACAACATAAACATCACGCGTGTAATCCCCGAAGGGTTTGGCAGAGGTTTAACTAATAGTACATCCACATATTATTTTGACGACCCGAATGGCGCAGCGGTAGTGAGGCTGCCTTACGTTCATAGGGTTCCGGGTTCGAATCCCGGTAGGAGCAAGTGTTTGTGTGATAAGCATAGACATTTGTTACCGAGTCATGGATGTTTATATGTATAATAAGTATGTATTTACGAACAAAAAGTATCTATGTAGTATATCAACTATCTAGTGTCCACGACACAAGCCTCGTTGCTTAGTGTGGCACTAGATGGCGCTGTGTGTAATGTCCAGCGATATTATTATTATTATTTTTTTATATCTCCAGTTATGATTAAGTCTGGTGTAATAGGGGTGCCTATTGCGACCAACCGGACACTAGGTCAAACTTTGTGGCTGTGACAAAAAAATGAAAAAAAAACTCAAAAAAACTTGGCCCTACCATTCGAACCCAGGACTTCAAGCTCAACAGTTGAGCTTACAATCACTACACCAACGACGCGCTTTATAACTGTTTGTAAACTTACCTGACTATCTATTTGGTGCAGTGGCGTCAATCGATCTCTGAACGAAGGGTTCGGGGTTTGAATGAAATCTAAACTGTCATTTTGAGAACATTGCTTCATTGATATTAATTTAATCGTGAATTGCTTATATATGAAATGCTAGGATTTTAACCTAGACAACGGGTATTCCAAGAACTGGCACTGTCTGTTCTTAAAATCTGGTTATAACAGAATTAGATGAAAATTACTTGAATTTCTTGTAGTGTCCGCTATGATTAAATTTCTATTTCCGTGTAATCTTATTTCTGGAATGAACTAGGTAGGTATGGCATTTGCTGCATATCTTTTCAAGGTTCATTCATTTATTACAAACTGGCTTTTACCGCCAGCTTCGCTCACATTTTATCTTCTTTCTTCATCGTGAGGTCAGCGCCTAACCTAGTTTTTATGCCGCCCATGGGCCTCTGACTTGGCTTTACATGCCGTCGAGAAATAACTCTCAGGCATGCTGGTTTCCTCACGATGTTTTCCTTCACCGAAGTAAGTGATAATTATAGGTACAATACGCACATAATTCCGAAAAATCAGAGGTGCGTGTCTTGGGTTCGAACTCGAGACCTATGTCTAGGCAGTCCAACGGTTACACTACTAGGCTATCACTGCTCTAACGTTTTAATGACACTCGAGGATGACGTAATTTTCCATTTGTGAAAGAATTTTCGGGATCATATCAGTAGTTCCGAACATTACTCCTTACATTCAAACTTATAATAATAAACGTCTCTTTTTTTAATAACTCGGTATATTAGTGTAGACTTATCTATGCCAATATCTTTAAACCCTTCATGGAATTTAATAAGAAAATGATATGCAACAACCAACTTACACGTAGAGGCTAAAATTTAGCAGGAGAACAACACGATACTGAAAATTTAAACGGTGACCAATGTAGGTACTGGTATGTCATATTGTGTACCTAGGTAACCTTATCTATTATTTTATTGTTCTCTGACTGAATTCACAAGGAATGCATTGTTTGTCACTATATTTATTTATTTCAATCATCTATGGATCATAACAATTCAAAAAAATATTAGTCAAATTAAAGAATTACATTTACATTACAATTAAAATTGAAAATTAAACATTAATATTTAACAAGTTTGACATTATAATGGACAGACAAAATTAAAAGAACATGCTAACATTAAAATAATATCACGACATTGGGCAGTACGTGAATCATGCAGCAGTGGTTCGCATACTGACAGTCGAAACGTTCACCAAAAGCGCTCAGGATACTGTTGCGGCTGGCAACCCTACTCTACGCACTAGAGATGTGCACCACTTGCCCATGATAGTGTGAGTTATGTTAGTGTGTGTATATGAGTTATAAGTATAAATTAACTTATGATTAATTAAGGCCCATTTATCGCATTGGGTTAGCCTGTAATGGTAGATGTAAGTTGATAAATAAATAAAAATCTACCTTCATATCGTACCAACAGCTACCTAACTATTATATTTCTTTTCCCCCGTAACATGATCTTTCCAAAACTTATTATTACATCAAAACTTCTAACTCTCCGAGGATCTCGGAACCTTCCAATGTCGGACACATTCAGAAATTTTACTTTTACATAATATCGTGCCACATCACTTTCTGCTAGAGGGCGCTAGGTTCTTCTTACCTTTTAAACACACCGCTAGGGAATAGGGTTGTACGATACCTACTTGCATTTGATTCGATACTTGCGATCGATCCGGATCGCAACTTTGCGATTCTCCAAATTTCGAATCGTATCATTTCTTCCCTCGGGATGCACAACAGACGCCAACATACAGACGCCAGCACATCAAGCTACTCGAAACTGTCAAATTTTCCCAATCAACCTTGAACATAATTCTTTAACGATAAAGTTGAAAATCTATCAAAGAAATTTGACAGATTGTCGTAGCTTAATGTGCTCGCGTCTGTACTAACACTAAACTTTATCGTATCGTTATTATTAATAGCTCTATGAGTATAGGCAAATTTCCAGGAGTTCTTTTGCTATCCTATTATGACCTACTTTTTATTCTTTTGAATTGAATGATTATGCAATTTAGGAAACTACATATAGCATGATATTACAATCCATACATTCCGATACTCGGTATTCGTTTGTCATAGCTAACTAGCCTTTTCCCAACTATGTTGGGGTCGGCTTCCAGTCCAACCGGATGCAGCTGAAAACCAGTACATATGTTTCATGGAGCAACTGCCTATCTGACCTCCACAACCCAGTTCGTACTGGGTAATACGATACCCCTTGGTAAGCCTGGTTGTCAGACTTTCGGGCCACTGACTGCCTGTAACGACTGTCAAAGATCTACAAATGACAGCAGGGACCAACGGCTTAACGTGCTTTCCGAGACACGGAGAAAACTCTGTATGTTATGGGTGGTCACCCATTCACGGACCAACCCAGGCAAGCGCGGCTTAACCTGACGATCGACCCGACCGCCTGTTATTATTTAGCCACGAGCTCCTCCACTCGGCACTCGGTATTCGTTTGTATCGATCTAAAATACAGGGTGGAACATCGACGCTGAAACGGTTGGCTACCACTTGCACTGAAATTTTTCTTCGGTAATTAAAAAAAAAAATCAGCTGTTCTATACATTTTGACCGTGTAGGTTTTGCAGTTTTGTAGGAAACAGCTGCCCTTCCACCTAGGATTGAGCTATCGCATCCTGTTGCATCGATAATGTAAATTGTTGGATCGGATCGTGCATCACTACTAGGGAACATCGTCGCATGTTCCTGACGTGTAGAAAATAAGGTACCTTTGGCTGGTTGTTAAAATATGTTATTTTCTCTTTGCATTGAGTACGAGTATAAAACATCTGAAGTTGATGTGAGCATCTAGGAAAATTTTCCTTACCTAACTTTTAGGCCTGCATTAAGTTGTATATATGTACTTATCTATATATATAAAACAAAGTCGGGTTTGTTACAACACTTATAACTCTCGATCTGCTGGACCAATTTTCATGGTTATTGATTTGTTGGATTTGTCTCTGCCTAGAATAGCAGAATAAATCTTAAAAACAATGAAAAATCGACGAATAAAAAATTACGAAAGATAAATCATTTTCCCAAAATGTTCCTTGGTTTCGTACCTGTCAAACATTTGATGTCCATCCTGTCAAATACTGTCAGTAGTGACAAATGATTGACATATTTATTGATTGTCAAATATTTATGCGTGCGTTCAGAAATTTATTTTATTATGATCTAATAGAAAGGTTAATAAACAATTAAGGTAGGTAGGTAGGTGGTAGGTAGGGGGTAGGTAGGCGGTAGGTAGGCGGTAGGTAGGCGGTAGGTAGGCGGTAGGTAGGCGGTAGGTAGGCGGTAGGTAGGCGGTAGGTAGGCGGTAGGTAGGCGGTAGGTAGGCGGTAGGTAGGCGGTAGGTAGGCGGTAGGTAGGCGGTAGGTAGGCGGTAGGTAGGCGGTAGGTAGGCGGTAGGTAGGCGGTAGGTAGGCGGTAGGTAGGCGGTAGGTAGGCGGTAGGTAGGCGGTAGGTAGGCGGTAGGTAGGCGGTGCGGTAGGTAGGCGGTAGGTAGGCGGTAGGTAGGCGGTAGGTAGGCGGTAGGTAGGCGGTAGGTAGGCGGTAGGTAGGCGGTAGGTAGGCGGTAGGTAGGCGGTAGGTAGGCGGTAGGTAGGCGGTAGGTAGGCGGTAGGTAGGCGGTAGGTAGGCGGTAGGTAGGCGGTAGGTAGGCGGTAGGTAGGCGGTAGGTAGGCGGTAGGTAGGCGGTAGGTAGGCGGTAGGTAGGCGGTAGGTAGGCGGTAGGTAGGCGGTAGGTAGGCGGTAGGTAGGCGGTAGGTAGGCGGTAGGTAGGCGGTAGGTAGGTGGTACGTAGGTGGTACGTACTAGGAGAGTAGGATGGGTAGGCAGGTACCAGGAGAATAGGATATGTAGATAGGTACTAGGAGGGTAGGCTAGGTGGGTAGGTAGGGTGGGTAGAGTAGGTAGGGTAGGTGGGGTAGGATTCAGTCACTGTTAGGCGGTACGAAGTTCGCCGGGACAGCTAGTTTGTCTATAAGAACAGGAACACGAATCTGCTTGTTGAATGCTACTATTATGAATGCTTTTTTTAAAAGCTTTCCTTGTGAAGGTATTTTATAAAATTTGGTTATAATCAACACATCACACACACATGTCATATTTGGGACCATTTGTGTCTGTCTCTTATTTAAGAGTTCACGTTTTCGGAATAGTAAGACACTGAACAGTAAACCTGAGTGGTTGAGATAGCCACTCTATGAAAACGCTTCCGTGTCACGTGTCAATTAAACACTATAGCGTAGTAGCACACGCCAGGTATCCGCTTGTAAGGCGGCTTTACGAACGCGGTTTGTGGTTGCAAGCGGAATCATACTTAACTTTATGATGGGTGTACGCTCTCGCCTTGACAGTCCGAGGCAGTGCAAGAGTGTGCAGTCAAGCGACGGGATAGGACGGGATAGGACGGGATTGGATGGGATAGGACGGGATAGGACGGGATAGGACGGGATAGGACGGGATAGGACGGGATGGGACGGGATGGGACGGGATGGGACGGTATAGGACGGGATAGGACGGGATAGGACGGGATGGGACGGGATGGGACGGTATAGGACGGGATAGGACGGGATAGGACGGGATAGGACGGGATAGGACGGGATAGGACGGGATAGGACGGGATAGGACGGGATAGGACGGGATAGGACGGGATAGGACGGGATAGGACGGGATAGGACGGGATAGGACGGGATGGGACAGGTTAGGATAGGACGGAATAGGACAGGATAGAATAGAATTTAATTTTTCAAATATGGGTAATACACAACAGTTGTTATAAATATCAGAGTTCCGCCATATTTTACCTTTCAAACACGGAAACATTTACATTATTAATTATGACACAAGTACTTATATTTTAGAGACCAGATTCAATTAATAAATTATCATTTAAATTATTTTCTTTCTTATTTTTTACATTTTTAAATATTCACATATAAATCATTTCAAAGTATAAAAAAAAACACAGACACCCTTCTCTTTGCGTCGGTTTACTAAAAAAGAGTACATTATAAAGAAAGTTTGTACATAATTTTTTTTTTTATTATTTTCAATTCTATTATTTTATTTTTATTTCTAATGTTTGTATAAAGATCATGACTACAAACAAAAGCCATTAAACTTATTTATTTAATTTTTTGAACTCTGCGTAGGGAGCCGAAATTTCTTAACATTGACTCCCCTCCCGTACCTCGGTGACGCCTACATCGCATACTAAGCCGAGCGGAGTGACCAGCGACCACGCGACTTTTTCCTAATACTTACATTTTTTAACACGTGATATCTTTCGAATGGAATGTCCGAATCGAATAATTCAAAAAGTTATATAAAGGTATTGAAGCAGTCTTGAGTATGAAGTAATTTATTTTGATAAGAACCCAAACCAAACCAACCAAAGACCAAGGTACAAATAAAGAGCCTTTTCTAGCGGTGGCATATCAATTTTTTTTTTTTAAATAAAACAACAATTATTGTGACATATCATAAAATTAGACGTATGCTTTCGTGACACTTTTTGTAGATAATGATGTGTTCTGCAAAGTCGTAGTACATTATTTTGTTCTATCATCAATAGTTTTAGTAGCGCATGCGATGTAAGGTATGTTTTAGGTTATTTTTTTACACCTTGGGTTACATTATTGGAGTTTTAGTAAGGATCCCTAATTTTTTCACTCGGAGATAGTGTAGCTTCCCAACGGTGAAAGAATTTTTCAAATCGGTCGTGTCGTTTCGGAGTCTATTCAATGCAAACAAATAAACGATCAAATCTTTCGTCTTTATAGTATTAGTATAGAAAAACTGTCCCCTCCACCCTGTATTACTCTCGCACGCGGTCTGCCCCGAAGTGTTTATAAGACTATCCGAGTTCCGTGTTGGTGTTTTGCGAGGCGTCTGCGGGGAGACATATAGAGAGCTCTCGGTCAAGAGTGTACACTGCACAGCCTCCATTAGTGTTCGTGACAAGGGTACTGGTACATTAACCCGCGTCGCGGGTCTCTCACCGCTATGTCGCATGTTGCCGCCTGATACGCGTGGGCTTTGCTTATCATTATTAATGAAAACTGCTGTTTTAATGTGCTTGCTAATGAATATTAATATTAAATTCTTATTAATATGCTTGCTCGTTTTAAAACGTTAGTTTAATAAAGTAACCACTGATGGTTTGTGTAGGTTACTTTTAGGTACTGCTGTTTTTGCTATCGACGTTGCAACTGTCACAGTTTTGGTTTAAATATAAATTACTTTAACTATCAATCCCATTCTATATTGAAATTGGTTCATATTAGTGACATTTTCAAGATTACAAGGCGGGCGCCTAGTTCTGTCGCTCGTTAAGGCGGCGGCGCCAGGTTAGCTCGCGAATTTCTTTGTTTTATTTCTCGTTATAATAAAAATGTATAAAAATAAAGTAAATTTGAATTTCTCCGTTTAATTTGGCGCTTTCACCTTAAGGCTCACGCGCGTCTGATGCGCTATAACGTCGCGAGTTTGCATCACTCGCGGAGGGCGTGGACTCTTACTCCCGTATCTATAAACAAGTCAAAGTGTTTACTTGAGTAAATGCCATTATTTAAGATGCGATTTTTATTATATAGTTTAGTAATTGCTTGAAGTTTGAACTGTAAAAAGTTAGAAATCTTGGCCTTGCTTTCTTTTACGGTACTTACTTCGTTTAAATTCATGTCTATTGCGTAAAAAAAAATGCACAAGTAATTACTTAAGCTCAAGTAATACTCTAACTTGACTAAAGATACGGGTGTGAGTACCTATATCCTTCCTACCATTGACGTACATCACAATAAACTGACCTGCACTATGGAGGGTCACATCTTTACAGCTGGTTCTACATATAAACCGCTTCCATTTACCCTGGGGACCTCGCCACTCCCCTATGTCCATAGAAGGTAAATATTGATACTAGATCATGCTGTATGACGCACTACTTGCTCCATTTTTATACCTAATCAAAACAAATAATTTATTCGCATAATATGGGAAGATAGATGGTACATAAGTGTTACATTACATAATATAACAATAAGGATCCTCATATTCACCATTTCTGGTATCATCTGCCTAGCCTTTTCCCAACTATGTTGGGGTTGGCATTCAGTCTAACCGGATGCAGCTGAATACCAGTATTTTACATGGAGCGACTGCCTATCTGACCCCCACAACCCAGTTAGTGCTGGGTAATACGATACACCTTGGTAAGACTCACCATTTCTGGTATATGAAACATAAAATAACAACATAAAATAAAATAACAATGAAAGGAAATGGGTACATAGAGTACATAGCTGTACATAGGTAGGTACTCTTTTTTCATTTTCATTTTATGCAATATATTGACAGATATTGCACTAATAGGAACATAGTGAGGTGTACTGATGGGATTACTGGCACTATGCGGCATAAATGTGGGAAAACATTTCTGAGTCTCTTTTTTTGTGCCAATTAGTAGTGAAACTCCCGATTTCCGAACGCACTAGTTAAGGTGCATTAGTTGGTATTTATTAGAGCCCGTTCACACGAGGATGATTCGCTTTTTTTGACGTATCGTCTTTTTCACGATCAGTCATTTTTTTTGACGGCGGCAATTCTTTTTAAATGCCCGTGTTCACACGCATCACGAATCGTGAAAAATGACGGGCTTAATCACGTATCGTCTTTAAAAAATCACGTACGTCATTTTGTTTTTAGTTTGTGATGGATTAGCTGATGCGTTTGAACATCAATTAGTTTTTTGCCGGATCATGATAAAACACGATTCCGTATGCAATGTGAACGTCAATCCGTCATGACGTATCGTGTTTTATGACGGATCGTCAATGACGGAAGCCGTGTGAATGAGTCCTTAAGAGGGAAGCGCCAGGGCAGCCCGCGAAATTCAAATTTTCTTTAGTTTTTTTGCAATTTGCCGGACAGTTTTGATTTGTCAGGCTGTATGTTAAACAAAATATGATTTTCGAAAATAGCACGTATGTTGTTACAGAATTATAATAATTAAAATCATCAAAACAACCCTCGAAGTTAATTTAATCACAATAAATGGCTATTTCATGGAAAAGTCATTCAATTGGGTTAAATGAATTTGGAGGGTTTTAATGATTATGAATCGGTAAACCTATATTGAGAAGATCTCTCAAAACTGCTTTATGCTAGAATAACTGAATATCTGATCTTTTGTCGCGTTGTGACCTTTCACGAAACAATACGCAACAATCGTTGAACAACAGCTCACCCTATCGACTTGATTCGGGCGTCAACATGCAGCACTGCATATACATAAACTTAATTAACTACTATGTTGATGTCATGTCATGATTTCAGTGCTATTACCAATCACATTTGAATTTAACCTGCAACTACGCAACACCTACATACATATATCCATATATTCCGCACAATACCGTTCTCTGAAACGTCATCATGAACAATTATTAGCTCCGCACTGCCATGTTTTCGTTCCTAGAATCTACTAAAATTGTATAACTAGCTATGCACCTACCCAATGAAGCGAGGTACAACAGTATGTTTGCATAAATAAGGACACGTTCATATTGGTACACATTAGCAGGTTTGCGGCGAGATTGGCAGACGACATGGTTGACAACTTGAAAACTTTGATAAAACTGGCACCGGAACCTGGTGATTTGCATAAAACAGGCTTATAGTAAAACAGCATTTTTTAAAACAAGTTTTTTCACCATAGAAAGAAAGAAAGAAAGAAAAAGTGTTTATTAGTCTCGCACTGGACAAAACAAAGTGGTATACCATACCACCATACCATACCATACTGGACCATTTTGATACCACGGTATCAAAATTATTAAGGATTCTAAAAGGATTCAATGATCTTATAGGTTTATCTCCTCAAGTATTGCGATTGGCCCGAAATACATTAACTAGTAGGTAAACGATTTTTTTTATTGACAACGTGAAAGATCACAGGTACACCTACAGGTATCAGCGGTAGGTTACTGCAAGTCTACATTATCCCACAGCTGGGTAAAGGCTTGTCCCGATGACTTCTAGCTCTTTCGATCCAGGGCTAATGTGGTCCATTGGCCACTTCTACGAGATCTGTGGGGGAGGGAAAACATACAGGGTGTAAACGGACCCTTCACGAAGCCGTCAACCAAGCATTCTGTACATAAAACTAAGTGACCCTACACATAAATTATTGCTGTTAAACGTTTTATGGTAAAACTCAATGTAACGCGCTCGAAACATTATGCTGATGGATGCATTGATATTCAATGCATTAGCACAATGTTTGTAATTTTACTTTGATAAATGATGTTTATTTTGCAAATAGGTTTTTACAAACAGTTATAACGTCTTCTTTTTTAAAACTAGATGGGGCCGGTGTTTCGTATCTGACTACTCTGAGAAGAAACAGCCGAAACAAACTCAGAGGTCATAGTCTCTTTTAAGGTCCAGACATAATCTTGATAAACTCACATGAGGACTATGCAGATGAGTGTCTGAATGGTCTTTTGAAGAAAGAACCACACAGATTTGAGTGGAACTGTCCAGCCAGTGCTAGCATTTGTCAGTTATCGTGTAGCTCGACTCATAACTCAAGGAGCTCAACGAAACGACGAACAATACCAAAGAAAGAAAGGACGTTTGTGTAAAAAGGACTTTAAATATAATTAAATAAAAGATATTGAGTTAAAGTACATAAGCCCCAATATCTCCATATAAACTAGAAGGTTCCCAGGTAAGGTCCAGAACAAAAAAAAAGATCGCAATGACGAAGAGAACAAGTGTCTATTTACACCCTGTATAAGCGAATTATATTATTAAGTTTATAGAATAAGTTTTCACTTTACCAATGTAGACCCGCCCTTATGGAAGGTGTAGCGTGGGTGTTGTTTGTGTGAGCCTAATTAATGACGTAAAATTTTAATTTAAAGCTAATTTTAAGCGTTATGCCGTTTCTTTGTCGTATGTTGATAGTGAAATGTGTTTGAGAATACTTTTATAAGGGCAATAACCTGCTTACATTTTTAAATATGCACTATCTGCAATGAATATGTATATGTTTAGTAGGAATTCGTTGAAAGTAAAATCATAAGTAAACTGTTTGTAAGAAAATAATAACTGCTTAGGGAGAATGTCATTATACAATATGAGTATGTAATGAGAATGTGGTTCGCGCTTGCGACCACTACCACAGAGGCAGAATAAGTACTAGTAGCCATAAATTATTTGTGTTTCTGAAATGGCGCCTTGAGTCCTCTGGGACACAACAACTTTTCCACCTTGTGGCGAAACAGTAAAATATCCTAGTATTTTCTTTTTTTTATCGCCTTTCATAAAAGCAAAAGTTTTCTCTAAAAGAAAACGAAACAATACGCGGTTTATTCTGAGAAAAACTTTAAATGAAAATTACTCGCAGGAAAACATGCAGGTCGCATTCAAAATAAAATATAAGGAATTTGTTTTCTATTCGTTTATGAATGCATACATTCAACAGAAATACGAATTCAACCATCCATTTCTATCTTGTAGAACTTTTCATAAAATAAAGACAAACGAAGAAGATCTTCCAGCTATTTCGAGAGCTCTGAGGTAGAGTTGATAAACTTTTCCTAGAGATCTTTCGACATCTCATACTTTACGAACCGTCTCTATATAGAGTTCTAAGACAGGTACCATTCCTTTATTCTTTGCTCGGTACTGAAATAAAATATGATTTTATATTCTGGCTTTCTGGTTCTGAGATGCTATTGTATTTTTTACATTTTGTTTATTTAAAACTGCTTTTATTTTCGTAACATATTTTAAAAGCTAGTTGTTTAAAAGTTGTGTTGTTTTCTTCAAGACGTTTGTGATATTTTCTTCTACTTGGGTGAATCTTTCAACGCTTTTAAAATTTCACTCCGTGTCAAAATATTCCGGGGGTTAGACCTGACGTTATA
This sequence comes from Standfussiana lucernea, assembly GCA_964057025.1. Classification (NCBI taxonomy): domain Eukaryota; kingdom Metazoa; phylum Arthropoda; class Insecta; order Lepidoptera; family Noctuidae; genus Standfussiana; species Standfussiana lucernea. Next base: position 2,099,060 of record OZ059783.1, read on the forward strand.
AAGCAGGAATGTTTTAGTATTATTCCAGTGTGGGAAAGAGATGGCGCTAGATATCTTGAATAGTTCTGTCTCTTTCCCACACTGGAATGACATTAAAACATTTCTGCTTTAAGACGTCATAGTAGGCCACCTGAGTGATTTGAGCAATATTTTAATCTTCTTGTGTTTCCGTTCAATGAAAGCCTAATATGGCTTTTCGAGAATGTTCTAAAATTTTCATTTTTACCACTGTTATTATAGAAACTCAGTAGATCGCGTCGGTGTCACCTCTTTATTTCTCTCATCATTTTAGCACGATCTGATTGACTAACGAGCATCTTTAGGCAATTCATAAATATTCCACTATACTAAAATAACTGCCATTTATTCAGCTGTCCTGCAACCAAACGAACATTCCTGTTGGTATGAATTGTGTTTGCTATCTCCCCCTATTGCAACGAATCACCAAAAACCTATTAACAAGGCGATCTAAATATTTTGTGAACAGTCACGTATCTACCACTCACCCCTAATAACAAGCACGTCGAGGCACGTCACAGCTGCGGACGATGCGACCTGCGACCTGCGACGCGCGACTCGACAAGCATTGCGCGCGATCTCAGCTTGTTTCCTCCACATGAGTTCCGTCATGTAAACACCTTCTTTCATTTGCTCTCTCCGCAGTGGCTGCCGCAACACGTGTAAATGTTGACGCAATAAAAATGGTCCTAGATGGAGAGGGAGAGGAAGGCCAAGGAAAAGATGGACGTTCGATTGGGTGATGAACGTTATGAGAGAAAAATAAATGATAGCGTGACGGTTGACAGGGGAGAATGGCAGAAAAAAATGTTGCGCCGACCCCAAGTAACATGGGATAAGGGCAGGAAGTTGATGATGACTGCCGCAACACGCGTGTAACTTGTGGCCGAGAGGTAACTCGTGGGTTACGCGTTACAGGTACGACTTACGACGCGTCGTGTCTGGGGAGCACTCACGGCCAAATTAAATTCCTCGATCGAGCTCCTCCATTAGACTGGGTTGATTCGACTTGCAGGTACTTAATTTGGGAGGCTATGTTTAGACGTATGTTGTGCGTGTGTCTCTGAAGGTTGAACATCTACCTACCCACAGTAGCAGCGAAAGCTTATTTGGGATTCGTGGGGGTTTCCTTTGTTGTGTGCTATGCCAGTTTCGGTTTCGGTTTTTCGGTAAGAGCTATATGTAATTGATTACTGTGTTCTGTTGTGTAGGAGGGCTCTAAGCCCACGTGTTGTAAGTGTAAAAAGGTTAACTCCAGTATTTAATTTAATGAAATAGCTGGGTTCAGGGACCCATTTCTTAAATACAAGCCTGGGTCAGAACTTGAGAACTATCGGTTTTCTTCTGAGTGAGTCTTTTGGTGAGATACAACGTAGGCTTTGGTTTTTATTGGGACAGTAACTCGGTGGAATTACTGGAAGGTAGAGCCTGCTTATTTGTCCTTCAAATGAGTGTTTATTTAGCTCATAATACAGTATGTAATTTGCCATAAATTATAATTATGCTCTATTTTAAACTTTATAATAAATGCCCGCTAGGTGGAGAGCCTACAACTGTAGAAGTTGTGCGTGAGCTGTAAGTTGTGCGTGTGCTGTAGTTGGAACGTGGATAGAAAGAGAGAGATGACTTCTGAGACGACAACAAAAGAGTAACGAAGAGTGAGACGCTGCACAACTCCAATCCCAAATACACTGGGATGTGGGCAGGAGAATGATGATTTTAAAAGTAAAATAAGAAGATTGATCGCTTTATATAAAATAACAGAACATGAACATGACATGACGCCTTTAATCCCCGAAAGGTAAAGCAGATCTGTATCAAATAGTACATTCACATTGCACTTGTTGTAGTTTTGAAGTCCACGTAATTGAGGGCGAGCCTATTGCCGTCAATCGGTTACAAATCCGCACGCCGTGACTGCCACTTCAAAATTTCTGATGGATAACATATCGGTGTATACAAAAGAATATAGGCACTAAATGCAACAATAAGTCACACAGCCGGTCAGTAAGAAAGCTGGTAGTCTTTCTGTCACGTTGCTGGTGCACTTCAGTTCGACTCTTGACAGTATAATAATTTATTTAAAAAAGTTAAAATTGGTAAAATACAAAATAAATGTTAAAAGTAATGTAGGTAATACAAACTTTAATGCCTGGTACTAGGATGAACCCGTATAAAGTTTTCACATGGCAAGTTGTTATCGATTTCTTTTAATTCCAAGCTGATAAGTAAATAAGTACATGGCAGTGAAGCTTTTATTTTATTATTAACCGACTTCAAAAAAGGAGGAGGTTCTCAATTCGGTTGTATGTTTTTTTTTTGTGTTTGTTACCTCATATCTTCGTCATTTATAAACCGATTTGAAAAATTCTTCTTTTATCTGAATGGATCTACTTTCCAATTGGTCCCATAGAAATTTTTCATCGAAATCGGTTCAGCAGTTTGGTTTTGAAATCAAAATTGCTGGAAAAAACATGTCATCCAAGTAAAAAAAATTGCGAAATTGATACTTGACAAGGATTTGTGTGTGATGCGATGACTAAAAAGGGTAAAATAAACACTTTTTTGCAAAAAAAACCGACTTCCAAAAAAAACACTAAAAAGTGGAAAATAACTTTACTTTCGGATTTCGGTGGCAAAAAGTCAATGAAACAAACAATAGTCACCGACTTCCGAAAGTAAAGTTATTTTCCACTTTTTTAGTGTTTTTTTGGAAGTCGGCTTTTTTTTTTTGCAAAAAAGTGTTTTAATATGACCTTTTATGGAAAAGCAACCACCAAATCGCTATCAATAACCGACGGTGAAGATAATATACGGATATGTATAGTAAAAATACGAATTGGGCCGATCACGTAATTTCTTAAAATTTCCCTTACATTAAATTAATTCGTGTACCAATCATGAAAGAGTTTGGCTCCCCCGAGTGCCATAATAGCTATATTAGGGACCGTAAGTGGAAAAAAATTTGGGACAAGTATAGTCCCAATGGATTTTTTGATTTAATGGCTTTTATTAGAATACTTTAAGACATTGGACCCTGGAGTGATGCCCTGGTAGCTAAGTACCTTTATACTTACCCTCATTTGTGGGAATGGTCACCCTATTTTAGGGACACGCGTGGGTAGCTTTCATACATGAAAATATGCGTGATAGGTGGGTAAGAATATTAAATAATATTGCCATGACGTAGTTTCTTACGTATTAGGTAGTACTCCTTCATTGACCATTTCTGCCAAGTGCTTGTGAGGACTTCCGAGCCGTAGGAGCCATAGGATTTGAATAAATGACTTTTGATTTTGAGGCCATTGCAACACATACCTAAGTAAGATCTAAAATAAAAATAAAATGTTGATTCTATTATAGATTTCGCATCATCATCTAACTAGACTTTTCACAACTATGTTGGGACTTCTTGTCGTATAGTATGTGGCTAAATACTTAACAGTCTATATTTTTAACTGACTTCTAAATATAAACTTTTTTGCAAAAAAATAACCGACTTCAAAATAAATACACAAAAAAATTGAAAATAGTTTTACTTTCGGAAGTCGGTGACAATCGTTTGTTTCATTGACTTTTTTGCCACCAACTTCCGAAAGAAAAGTTATTTTAATTTTTTTATCTTTTTTATGAAGTCGGTTTTTTTGCAAAAAAGTTTTTATTTTACCCTTTTTAGTTACCGTATCACACACAAAACCTTGTCAACTATCAATTTCGCAATTTTTTTTTACTTTGATGACATATTTTTGACAGAAATTTTGATTTATAAACCAAACTACTTAATCGATTTTGATAAAATTTATATATGAGACCAATCAGGAAGTATATCCTTTCAGACAAAAGAAGAATTTTTCAAATCGGTTCATAAATGACGAAGATATGAGGTAACAAACAAAAAAAAAACAAACGAATTGAGAATCTCCTCCTTTTTTTGAAGTCGGTTAAAAAGGAGGGGGTTATGTATTCTATCAGCATCTTTTCATGTATGTTCACCGATTTGTCCGTGATTAATGGTCCGAGTTAAGTGATTCTCTTTTACATTTGGTAGAGGAAGATCGCGCGTTGATCGCATCCATATAAATTTTATTAAATTTGCTTTTGTACTGTGACTTATCCTCTATAATATATTATAATTATTTTTCTTCTTTGTCTATGTGGATGTCTGTGTGAACTTCTTGTAGTAAAATTGATATTGGACAAGAATTTGTTTGAGATACTACAACTAAAGAGGGTAAAACAAAAAACTTTTTTGCATACAAAGGAGATGTTTCAGAAATGTATGGAGCTTGGGCTAGGTCTATGTACACCATATGTAAAAATAGCTTTTTAATACATAAACCGTTTTTAATTGTTAATTTTCTTTAATTTCACTTCGTTTGATTGTGTTTTTAAATTAACTTTGTCAAGGATAACAACACTCGACAAAAATCTAACATGGTGGATCTGACAGTGGTATTTTTGACAATGACATTTGATTGACGTTTACGTAACGTGTTATAAACTAGCTACATAAAGATCGAAAAAAACAATTTTTGATTTCGAAAACCTTGGGTTTCGATAAAAATAATAGTACCTACAGGATACTTTACTCGATTCCGGCAGGACTTCTTACGAGTATATCACCTATCCTATATTTCAATGTCAAGAAACGAAACGCAGACGTGGACGTTATTTGTTCAAATCTCAAAGCAAAGAAAGATACGGTCGCTCGGGTGCATAGAAACGTCAAAGTCGTCAAAAGTCATGTCAAACACAACTGTCATGGCTGCCTTATAAACAGGGTTAACTTATTAAAAAACTTTCCTAATTATCATTTTTTAACAGCTAAACCCGTCTTCAAATTATTTTTATAATATTTTTGTGAAACTCCCCTATTTTTTCCCTATTTATTGATATGGTGTACATAGACCTAGCCCAGAATGGAACATCTCCTTTAAATTTATTCATCAATATATTTCCAGGTTCTTCCCGGTTCCTCCAGGTTATTTGTCACTCAATTATTTCTAACAAAACATAAATATTAAACTTCTTTGTTTTTAATTAGCAGATACCAGAAGGCTCACGTTCTTTTCATTTTAATATACCTAACTCCTTGCAAGAACTGGAAAGGAAACTTTTAAAATCAATACGATTCCATTTATTTTCCCTTTTGTACTTCAAACACAAACGGCACTTACTATTTCATCACATTTAACAAACAAAACAAATTGCATTTCTGATCTCTCTTTGCCAGTACCTAACCTAAGTTAACAGTGTTCTATTTCTATGAGTTTATTTGTACAAAGTCGTACAAAGCTACTACAAATTGGCTAGTTGGCAAAATATCTCAAAATTCTCAAAGACAGACTTCAGCTAGGGGTTTGAGTAATTGTACAGCATCGAGTATCGGCTTCCATTTCGAACTACAAGTTAGATGCAAGGACATAGACTAAAACGATATCTAGTTTTTACCTACAAGCCTCTATTTCGTATTAAAAAACTCAAATGAATATCGATCGCGGGCTGGTGTTTGATGAAGTCGTAAAAAGTTTGAAGATGTTTTTCCAAAAATAGATATTCTATATGAAAGTACGACTCGGATAAAGCAGAACTGTTTTGAATCTACTAAAGCATTTAATCATATTTATATTTCTTGATTGCCGTAAATTAATTGATAAGCAACCTACAAATTATTTAAATCCTTGGGAGTTTTACGACCCTGAAATTGACGTATAAAAAAACATGATTCAATCAACTTGAAACCCTCAATTTACTTTTGACATGAGATTTTCCAATAGATAAAATTAAAAACGTTTATCTTTGACAGCCTTTATCCAATTTCTGGCTAAGATTACAGGCTAATTGATGGCTAACAGGCGTTAACCTTTTGGCACCCGATGCCCGATCGCCTCTCAGAGGACGTCTGTAATTAGGCATTTTCTTGGCAAACGCGTCAATGTTTTCTTGTATAGCAACAATAGTTTCTGCAGATTTGCTGCGACAGAACTTCGGGATAGAATCAATAATTTTTTACGTAACTGAAAGATGTTTCGATAGCTCATCTTTATTGTGGAATTTTTGCTGCTTTTACTAATAGAAATAATCTAGTCGTGACTTTATTTTTTAAGAATTTGTTCTGTTCCAGGTAGTTTAGTTTTATTTACTGGCAAAGGTTTTCCTTCGTTGCATCTTGAAGGCATTTTTCACTGACTTCAAAAAAAGGAGGAGGTTCTCAATTCGTTTGTATTTTTTTTTTATTTGTAGGAAGGTACAAGACCCAAAATAAAACGACAAAACTTAAGTAAATAATATTTTTATTGACTATTATTAATTAAGAACAATATGAACTTACGAGTATAAATATTGACTAAGTATAAGAACTTAATACAGCCGGGTTAGATCATCATGACATTAACTTTTTAGGAGTATATAAAGCTAAACAATTTAGTATTTTAAAAATGATCGACAATGGTATTACAATTATGGTTATACAAGTAGGTATCGGTTAAATGTATCGTCATTAAATATAAATATAAGTTTGTCTAACACTTTAAACTTCCATCTTTATAAGACGTAAGAGCGAATTTCATCAGAGAAACTGAACGTGATCAGCAAATATCTAGAACGCGTTTAAGGGGTGTTTTAGTTGACTAAGATTATTGTTACCGAATATTGATATTCGGGAACAATAATGAATCTTGCAGCTCTTGAACGCGGCTTCGATGTGCTGGGGCTCTACCATGACGTCTTAATGCAGGAATGTTTTAGTTATATTCCAATCTGGGAAAGAGATGGCGCTCGACATCCTGAATAGCTCTGTCTCTTTCTTACACTGGAATAGAGAAAAGACGTCATGGTAGGGCCACTGATCGCGGTCAGTCAAATTTTCCCATTTTATGTAAGACGGAAGTTTAGAAGCAAAGTTTATTAGCTGTTTTTTTTAAATTCACCGTTTAATTTTTCCTTCAAACTCTAAAGACAATTCATACTAAGAATTCGGCTTAAGACTATTAAAAGTTAAAGCTACAATACCTCGTAACTAACTCGGTAAGGCCCAGTTGGGTTTCGTGAAGAATTCAAAGGATTATGTCTGCTTGAGACGACATTTTCTCTGATTCCCTTCGCCATCTCTGGAATTATGATTCGATGAACGACGGACAAAATTGAATACTGGCCGGATTGAAAAGGACGAGCTAACAATCGTTGTCAATAGAAATCCAAGGATTTAAAGTCTGCAATTCTTTGTCACTATGTTTTTACCCGACTGCGGCGGAGCCCAAAAGGAGGGTTATAAACAATCTGTTTGTGTGTCGAAAACGTAAAGTCATCGTGTTTGCGAGAATACATGAATATTTCAATCTATACAAACACATAAATTGAACTGTCTGTTTGTAATTTCAAAATAACAGCTTTTACTATTACGGTACTTATAAAAAAATCTGTCTGTCCGTTTGCTAATCTCGAATCGGCTGGATCGATTTTGACGGAACTTTTACAAGCAGGTGATGTTATTTTAGAAAAAGAATTAGGGTTACGTGCAAAAAATTAAAACCCTTGAAATTTTTAACAAAATCCGATTCAAATAGGGAAATAATATTTTAATATTAATTTCACGCTGACAAAGGTCGCGGCCAACAGCAAATTTTAAAAATACATATATCCATATTGCCACAATGATCAAATCCGACATAAACGCCTGATTCACTTACAGAGTACTCCTTTAGTTTTTCGGCAGTATTTTACACTTAACTTTAATCACTTAATTAATTACATGACTAATTATTTCAAAAACAATGAAGTATAAATTACTTCTAATGGAGAAGAGAGTACAATGGTGGGAAAGACTTTCGAGACGAAAGAAGAAGAAGAATTTGGAATGAGGAAGTTAGTGGAAAGTTCTAGACGCGAAGGCTTAATTTCTTGATTGTTGTCTTTGGCGACCCTGGTCCTGGTATTCGCCGTTGTTCGGCCGTTTGTGCTGGTGTTGGCCCTGGAACGGAAAAAACGGAGATTAGTTTAAACTGACTGCTGAGAATGAGGTCCTGGGTTCGAGCCCCGGGTCGGGCAAATTGTTATCGGGTTTTCCCATAAGGAATTTTCTCAGTAGCAGCCACGGAGTCTGGATTTGTGCCCGGTTGTTGGCAATAGGCTCGCCCCCTATTACTTGGGACTTAAACATAACTGGCGAAATGTGAGTTTACTATAATTAGGTACACCTCTGTCTCAACTCTTTGGGGATTGCAGGCGTGATGTTATGTTGTGTAGTTTTAAACTTTTCGTGGTGTGGCAGGGATAGTCTTTTAAATTGATAAAAGTACGTAGGTAAAACTTTAAACGTGGTTGGGGCAATTTTGTACCTAAACAGAGAAAACTGAGTTGAGTTGCTTAAACTTTATGAATTTTACTATAGAGACTATAGAGAGAGAGTGCACGTTCAGGCCGGCGTGTACCACCGGTGGAGCACGGAGTATTTGCTGACACGGCGAGGTGTACCTCCGGTGGCCACGTCACACTATACTTTCAATATACTAAGAAATTCGCGCCGCTTTGAGAGAAAGTGTTGTATTTACCGTCCCCGTCTAGTAAAATTGAAAAATTTTCATAGTGCAGCTCAGGAGGTGGATATTATTTCGAAAAGTAAGCAAAAATAAATGTTGAAAAATTGTATTTTGGTTCATGGAGCGGTGATGTACCACCGGTGGCCATATGAAGATTTGCGCCGTAGGATACCAAGTACCTACTCATGAGGTGCCGGTCTGAACGCGTTAAGGAACGGAGAAATAGCTTTAACTTTCTGACCAACTGACCTCTGACCCTGACTCCATGACAGTCAAAAGTGCAATGGTTTCTTTGATACAATCCGTTACAAATTGAGATTAGTACTCGTCACTTTCAGTAGAAACTTACAAATTAACCAGTCGATAGACTTCCTAAATAATTATAGCAAAAAGTTACAAGCCTAACTTTGTGCTAAGTTTTGATGGTAAGCTAATTAGATGTCCTACCCAAGGTCCTCACAAAGTAATCAAGGCATTTCCAAAAGTAAATGTTTCCCTAACTTAACTGACCTGAATCGAATACTTCCATTTAAGTACGAATGGCTCAATACTCAATATATTGAATCAATCACGCAAGACAGGCACTTGACAGATTACTGCAGAAGATCAATTCTGCAGTAATCAAACAGTATGTTATAAACGAAATATATAACGGTGCAGAGAATATATTTTTAGGGTTCCGTAGGTTCGAATGAAAAAGGGAACCCCTAATCGGATCCTGTATCTGTCCATCCGTCTGCCACAGCCAATTTGCTACGAATCTACTGGACCGTTTCTTTCTAATAATTTTTATTTATAAAACCAAATAGTACTTACAACGAAGTGTAGTCTTACACCCGTAGCTATAGTCAAGTTAAAGTAGTAGTATAGTAAAGTAGAAGTAGTAATAGAATAAGTTATTACTTATGCAAACATTTTTATGCAATAGACAAGAATTTAAACGAAGTAAGAACCGTCAAAAAAAAGCAAAACTAACACCCATAGTATATATATAGTCAAGTTAAAGTTATTACTTGGGCTTAAGTAATTATTTGACACGTGATGCGGAGGAATGTGGAAAGTTTTGAGTATGGATGTGGATGGGTATAAAAGTAGAAGAAGACCAAAGAAATGATGGAGGGACTGTGTGAAGGATGATATGGCTAGAAAAGAGGTAACTGTTGAGATAACGAGTAATAGAGATACTTCTATGTGTTATACTATTTTGTCTACGTCGTAAATGAAGAAGACGTGCTGCGCCGACCCCAAATAAATTGCGATAAGAGGACAGGATGAATAAGGGTAGAGAAAAATGATGATGTTATTCGATTCAGTGACCTCTAGCTTCCAAAAGTGGTTTTGTTATATTTCAGGGTGCAAAAACGTCAATTTTCCAGTTACCATTCAATGCTAAACCTTCTGTCCCCTTCTTATGGTAAATGTCGAAGTCTAGCCAAAACCCACAGACTTCGGGCGTGAATCAATAGGCAATTCGATTTGCCAGCCCATTTAATTAAGATCAGTATTCGAGATCTTGGCGTCTCGAAGGTCTTTTCTAATTTGTTGGGAATGTTCTTATACCTTCGGTTAATGGCCGTGATTGACATGTTAATGAGGTCAGTGCTTAAGGTATTTGGGAGAAGCTTAAGGTGGGGCTTTTTATACGGGGTGGAAGGGACACCGACGCGTAAACGGAAACCTCAGTACATCATTCTGAACCTCCCTACATGTAAATTTTTCGTAGGTTATTAAAAAAAATCAGCTGTTCCTTACATTTTGACAGTGTAGTTATTGCACTTTTGCAGGAAACAGCTGCAACGTGGGAGTTAAACATAACGTAAACGTATTACTATGCGAAAATCTAATGAACTATTATATACTTATAGAACCTTACTACACCTGATTAACCCCAGAGAAAAAAAATTATCATTTTAATATTTTTTTTATGGTGTCCTTTTTTATAACAACCAATAACACCATTAACAAAAAAACAAACAATGGGTTGACGCTGATTTTTACATATTCCCTGGACTCCACACAGTCGTGGGTTTATGAGGATTTTATAAATTCATTCACTCATTGTATCTACCGAACCACAATAACCAATTCGAGGTACACAAAACCACCTAGTTAAAGCTTGTCAAGCTCAGTTTTAAACTCTGTTAGTAACTGACAGCATGACGGCTCCAATCAGTTTTGGCAAATGGCTAGTGGTATTCCATAAATAGAGGAATATATCCGGAATATTCAGGTGTCTGTCATACTTCTAAAACCTATATTGGGAAATTTCGCAACCAGCAATTTTCATTTTAAAATAGTTGTCAGCGAAACTGATTGGATTACGTAGTGGTCAATAGTGAAAATCTAAGTAGCGAGGAAAACGGGGTAGGTAAATAGGGACAACAGTAAAAAATGAATTTTCATGTTAGGTAACTAACAATGACAATTTGGATCCCTTATTTCTAACAAATTAGGTATTCAAATTCAACATTGAAAACATTCAGTTGCAGTGATAGCCTGGTGGTGTGGCGTTGGACTGCCAAGTCACAGGTCTCGAGACACGCACCTCAGATTTTTTGAAATTATGTGCGTATGGTACCTATAATTATCACTTACTTCGGTGAAGGAAAACATCGTGTGGAACCAGTATGCCTGAGAGATATTTGTCGACGGCATGTAATGCCAAGTCAGAGGCCTATGGGCGGCATAGATACTCTGACACCAGGTTATTCACTAACCACACGATAAAGAAGATTGAAAACATTTTCAAAGTTTTGTCACAATAATTCAACCTTGCTTTCCTAAATTAACCACCTTGGATTTCGCCATCACAATAAGCTTTTTTTTTACATCTGCCAATATTCTTTAAATTCAACAAAATTTTGTTTCAATCTGTAAAAACTACGCAGGTGAAAATGGAATTCAATAAAAAACAAAACGACAGTGTAAAACCCGCAAAACAGCAAACACGGGTTATTTTTTTGGATGTGTAAACAATTGCAAAAAGCTTACAGTGACACGTGTATTTCAACCGGCGCGTATGAATAAACATGTGAATATCCTGTTACTCCGCGAAGCGATTTATCGGAAAGTCGAAAGTAAAACGCACTCGTTTCGGCAAAAAGAACTGGGAATCTACCATCTCTTGTAGTATTATTTAAGACTAGCTTTTGCTCACGGCTTTACCCCCTTTATGTACGGAAAAAAGTTTTAAATGTATGCCTATAGCACTCGGAGATAATGTAGCTTCTCGTTAGTGAAAGAATTTCCGGAATCGGATCAGTAGTTTCGAAGATTACCCTCAACATACAAACAAATTTTACCTCTTTATAATCTTAAGTACAGAAGAACCCTCTACATACAAACAAATGTTACCTATTTATAATCTTAAGTATAGACTTTCAGTGAGCGCAAGAGATAGAGCTAGACGTCCTGTATAGCTGCGTCTCTTTCCCACACCCATATGGTAGTACGGGCCCTGGTAACTAAATCTCCGTGTGTTGTCGAATATTGATAAACATCTCATTAGACTAATGGCGGTATGTAATCTGAGCAAGTCCGGGCATCGCCTACAGCGTATTAGTTATTTTAATGACCCATCATGTATGTACTCGTAGGTACCTCAATTTAATTAAATCGATTAATTAAATGGTCGTATAAATTGGGGAGCTCGTGGCTAAATAATTACTGCCGCTCGGATCAATCTTCAGGTTAAGCCGCGCTTGCCTAGGTTGGTCTGTGGATGGGTGACCACCCATTACATACCGAGTTTCACGAGAAAGCACGTTAAGCTGTTGGTCCCGGCTGTCATTTGTAGATCTTTCGCAGTCGTTATAGGTAGTCAAAGGCCCGAAAGTCTGACAACTAGTCTTACCAAGGGGTATTGTTTTATCCAGTACTAACTGGGTTGTGGAGGTCAGATAGGCAGTTGCTCCATGTAAAATACTGGTATTCAGCTGCATCCGGTTAGACTGGAAGCCGTCCACAACATAGTTGGGAAAAGGCTATGATGAATTTAATGTTTGTATAAAAACTTCTAGATTTGTAGTTAAGTTAGAAAATACAGGTAAATAGAGAACCAACAGTAAAACAGTATTTCCATAAATTCTTTTAAGTTTTCATAAACATATTAATGCTGGTAGAAAAACTGATAGAGCCAGACTTCTGCGGCTACCACTTTTTTTTAGCCACTCCTACAAACAAAATTAATTTGAAGAAACGGTTTTCTATCAACTATTATCCCAACTTCTCCCTACCTGTCTTAACTCCTGCTGGGTCTCTTCCTCCGGTGGGGGCGCAGTGGTGGTGGGCACGTCGCACTCCTCAGTGGGAGGCACCACACACCTCAGCGACCTCCTGTCGAAGACCAGCATAGCGGGGCATCTCTGCAGGCGAGGGTAGCCTCCCTGGCACTGCCAGTAGCGGTTGCAGGACTTGCCTAGGGGAACGTTGCCGTTGGGGTCATCGTTGCAGAGTGCTGAAAGATACAAAAAGAAAATAGATTATTGTCCAGGTAATACAAAACAGGTAATACAGGGAACCGCATAAAGAAATGACGTCTTGATCAAGTTAGAACTTGCAAAATACTGTTTTAAATACAGGGTGTAAACGGACTCTTCACGAAGCCGTCAACCAAGCATTCTATACATCAAGCTAAGTTACTCTACGCAAAAATTATTGCTAGGTAACAACTTTCTTTTTTGGGGTGAAAAATCATGTTTTACGGTATTCACTGTAACGCACTCAAAATATTGTGCTGATGTATGCATTGAATAATACGAGGGTCGTGGAGATTTTTAAAGTAAAGTTAAAACATTAAACACTTGTATAAAAAACCTGTGGCAAAAGTTGGAATTTTGACCCCCAATATCTCCGTAACTAGAAGGTTCCCAGGTCTAGAACAAAAAATATCGCTATGTCGGGGATAACAAGTGCCTTTTGGCTTCGATAAGGGTATTTTTACACCCATTTTAAATAGTTAACGTAAGATATGAAAATATGTGTTAAATTTTTTTTTTATTGCTTCACATCACTCAGCATTACAGAATAGAATATAAATATATTTTAAATTAATTCATAAGTGCTATAAATTGTTCATTCCTTAATTCAATTTTTTATGGATCTTAAAAACCGTCATAAGAAAATTAAAACTACAGATGCTACCTACAGATAATGTTCATGACTAACAAAAAACTATTACTAAACAACTCAAGCGGAAGAAATTACCAGCCTTTCACCACACCACATTTTCATCAATAATAAAGTCAGAAACTCCATCTTCGAAGTGAGCTCTTGCATTAATAACAAGAGATCGGTCGCGATTGAAACTTTGTTCATCTCATCAGCATTGTTCTTACTTCTTAGAGCAATAAGCAGTATCAATATAACAATGAGTAAGTTACTTGTTTACTTTACGAAGTCCTTTTGTAGGGACAATAAGGTGCTTATACGTTTTATTTGTGTCTAATTCCGGACCGTATTAAGTAATAGTACTTATCTGATACTTTTCGTAACGAGCTACGGTGTTTTTTTTTTTAAATCTAAACTAGCGGATACCCGGCGTGTGCTACTACGCTATAGTGTATGTGTTGTTTTATTGGTCTCAAACCATCTTCGCACTTTTGCCTTTCACATCGGTTAAATGGTTTCAAAATCTATAACAGACATAGATAGAAACAATTTTTGTTTTATGTATATATGTATATAGATAGATAGAGTAGCGACCTGCCACGGATGCGATGTGTCGACATATTATCAAAACATCAAGAGTTCTATGCGATATCTATAAATACCAATGTATGTATTATATACATTTCCTTCGGGAATCATCATCTGCTTAGCCTTTTTCCCAACTTTATTGGGGTCGGCTTCGGCTTCCAGTCTTACCCGATGCAGCTGAGTACCAGTATTTTACTCGGAGCGACTGCCTATCTGACCTCCACAGAAAAACTAAAGGGTCTGTGCGTCTAACTGTGTGAAAATTATATGGCAAGAAAGCAGTTGTCTGATGAAATGACGAATAATAGAGAAGAAAGAAGAGGACTTGCTGCGTCGACCTCGAATAAATTTGGATAAGAATGATGAATGAATTATCATAAATCTCTATCCATTCCAAGTATCTGTCCATGGACAGACACGAAAAGTGACTTTGTTTTAAACTATACAAGGTGTTGCTTTGCATCCTCGTCAAATTCAAGGATGTAAGCATGCTAATGATACTCGACCCGAATCAATAATAATATGGGTATGGGTATGACCCGTATTAAAACGCGGCCCGTCTAATACTAGCCCTAAAACCGCGCTTTCACACACACAAAGAAACGCAGACGTTTACTCGATACACGGGTGATTCTCCTCGTTTGAAAAGGGCTTCATTCTGAAATAGTGTCAAATTAAAACAACTAAAAAAAGCAGCGTTTATTATTATTGACCAGGTACCGTAATTTATATTGAATAATTACGTCTTCTATGACAACCTCCTGAATTTTGACGAGGATTCAAAACTACATCTTGTATACCTATACAGATAGACTAGTTTTTTTCTTAATTTTGAAGATCCTTCGATTCTTCATCCTCTATCTTTTATCTCTATACTTACCATAGATCCACCTACTGTCTAAGCGATCCATAAGGAAAAAGCTTTACTAATACAAGAGCAAACTTAACATTAAAAGCTTCAACTAAGTTTATCCGTGTTTCCGAGAATCGAGGACAATACGCGAGTCGTGTCCGGTACGGCGGTACTGGCCATCGATACGATGAATCGATTGAATTACGTATAAACGCTAAGATAGCCCGCCATTCAAACGTGGAATGTTTATTTTATCAAGCTTTTGTTTAGGTTTTAGTGCTGGTTCTCTCGTATTTATTAGCACTTCTTTTTAAAGCGACTGAGGAACGTGATTAATGTGGGGGAAGTTTTCCTGTTCTGTTTTTAAAGGTTTGTTTTTTAAAAGTATAAGCTCCTGGTTTGGAAAATATTTTTGGAAAACCAAAGGCTTAAAATATCGGCTATCAATTGGCTTCCGATCGGACGAAAAGCCTCTTATTGTTGACCTTATTTTTTCAAGGTAACAGCCCGTTCACATGACGATGTATCGTTTTTTTTGACATATCGTCTTTTTTCACGATCCGTCAATTTTTTTGACGGCGGCAATGCTTTTTTAATGCCCGTGTTCACACGCATCACGAATCGTGAAAAATGACGGACACGTCTTAAATCACGTAACGTCTTTTAAAAATCAGGTAAGTATGTCAAAAAACACGGATCGTGATTTTTTTATGACGGATTCGCCGATGCTTTCGCTCCAGCAACTAATTTGGACTCCAATTCGTTTTTTTTGCCGGATTGTGATAAAACACGATTCCGTATGCAATGTGAACGTCCATCCGTCATGACATCGTGTTTCATGACGGATCCGTGTGCACGTGCTGTAAAGAAGCTTAATGACGGTATTCCTTTTTGTTGACAATGACCTTCTTCGAGGTATTCCTCGTAGCGCTCCCGTTTTGAAACGCTCCCATCTAAGCGCTCCCGTTTTGTTCCTCCAAGCGCTCCCAAAAGGAGCGCTTCGAGGAACGATTAAAAATATTAAAATTTATTTCCTCGAAGCGCTCCCACGTTTAAAAATAGGGAAAAGCATGAAGTAATGAATTATATCGATAATTTTTAAAAACTTATGTGTGCATCATCGACATCGAAGTTGCTTAACCAAATTACGAAATTGAGAGAATAATATATTTTTGCTTTCGGCACTCTTATGTGTATACAAGGACCAATGTTATTGTGTAGGTATTCAAAGAGGATGTTATAAATAAAACGCATAGATATACTTAATATAAATTATATACGTATAATAATCACATTGCAGTAGACCTACATAATAATTACATTAGTACTTTGTGTGTACCACTGGCGACGGGGTGTGGACGAACGGGAATAACCCCTGGCGACTAGCTCCACGCCACGGTACTGTGACTGTGACACCTCATTGCCTTATTTCTACGAAAAACTTCCGAAAAAAAACATTGAGGTGTGCGGGGAAGGGGGTAGTAATGGGAAACATAATGGAGAGAAATCATAAGCTTTCTAAACAATAAAAAAATATGAATAGGTACATATGTCGGTAGATTATTTATATTCATCTATTTGGTGGACTAAAGGATTTACAATAAAACAAAAAAAAAATAATTACCAAACCCGTGCGAAGCCGGGACGGGCCGCTAGTTGTATATTATAACAATATGTTCTACTTATTATCGATAATTTCAGTTAGTATAGTCCCATCTCTATCCGAAAGTTAATCATGGGAGCGCTTCGAGGAAATAAATTTTAATATTTTTAATCGTTCCTCGAAGCGCTCCTTTTGGGAGCGCTTGGAGGAACAAAACGGGAGCGCTTAGATGGGAGCGTTTCAAAACGGGAGCGCTACGAGGAATACCTCCTCTTTTATCTTGTTTAGTTACGGAGAAAATGATAATTGAAATTTCATGATTGGATGGTAATGAAAAGAGGAAGGAACGTAATGATTTGAGCTGCGATGGTAATTTTTGAAGCGGATGGTAATGAAATACCTACTGCACAATAACTGTGAAAATAGATTTTAATGCGAATAAAACAAATATAATATTGATAATCAACATTTATTTCTATTCTAACTTTGGTTTCCGTTCAATCAATATTAAAAAAAAGATGTTAATCACAGTTTTTTTTTTTTAAACAGGCAAAATAAAAATAAATGATTAACGGTAGTTTAATATTTTTTTTTTACTATAAGTCACTAAGGTGCTAACAAAAAATAAGATTCTTAATAACAGGAACTATATTTTTTTGGTCTTAGATGCAAAATCACAATAATCAGTTTACTTCACAGTGCCGCACGAGCTATCCTTGTGATCGGACGTTTTATCGCTAATATTCTATTAAGCGCATAGTTTTTTTTGTCTTGTTTACGCTCGGGCCAACCGGTTTCTCCGGTCGGTCCCTGCAGTTGTTGTTTTGCGCAATGAGTGAACCAAACGTTAATGATGTAAACATCAATTCATTGTTGAGTGCTGATGAGTTGGAGGACGGTACAAATATGGAATGTGAGGACAATACACAACAGGATGACACGGAGTTGATAGGAGGGAAAAGGCCAAGGGAGGAAAACTCGTCTGAAGATGGATGGAGCGTAGTGAATAGAGGACGAAACAAAATAGTATGTTGTAGAGGAGACCAAGGTGAGAAGGAAAAAGAAAAGAGGATACAGGTATACGTGTCGTGTAAAGAACCTCTGCCGAAACAGTTCGCTTTAGCTAGATTATTCAAGACTCATAACATTGCCAGTGGTAAGATTTATAAAATTAAATATGTTCACCAGAACAAAATGTTAATTACGTTTGAGAACGATATCGGTGCAGATGATTTTATTAATTGCTCAGTATTTTCTGGCATGGGCTGGTCCTGTCAAAAAACTTCCGAAGTAGGAGTTTCGTACGGTCTTATTAAAGCCATGGAGTTGGAAATATCCGATGAAGACCTTAAAGCTAATTTGTCAAGCAGTGCTGAAATAATATCTATTAAGAGGTTAAATAAGCGGTGCTCGGATGACCTTGACGGGAATGGCTGGACTCCGAGTGAAACGATTCGGCTAGGATTTAAAGGACCTTCTCTTCCGCCTTATGTCTACATTTACAGTTTGAGGATTCCAGTGGAGCGGTTTGTATTTCCGGTCACACAATGTGCTAACTGTTGGAAATTCGGCCATTTGAAGATAAGATGTCCATCAAAGAAACCCGTTTGCCCCAAATGTTCTCAAAAACACGAGAATTGTACAACTACATCATTTACTTGTGTGAATTGTTCAGGTCGTCATATGGCTTTTGATAAGACATGTCCCTTTTTTAAGAAAGAAAAGAAGCTGAGAGAATTAATGTCCGAATTTAATTGCACCTACAGGAAAGCTCTTACAATATACGTTCCACCCTCCCCTGATAACGTCCCACGAGTAGCTTCTGATCCAACGCCTGAAGTCGATCCGACTTCTATATCGTTTGCCACAAATATCAGTGCGGTTCCAACGCAACTTTCAACTGACGAAAACGCCGGCACAACCTCTCAAGTGGATTGCCCAGGTACATGCACAACAAATCAACGAACTAAGCCTCTGCCTAAACGTAATTTAAAAAAACACACTCGCCGACCTGCGACCCCTACGCTTGACGAGGACACAATATGGAATCAAGGCTCCGAATCTTCAGATTCTTCAGAGAAAATTAACACACCTTATTTGGATAAAAACAAACCTTCAGATTATAGGTCTTCCCATAATCTAAACTTTTGGCATTTAATTAGAAAAATTAGAAATATTATTAAAAGCAAAGAATCTCTTCAGATTAAAATCAAGCAATCAATTTCCATATTTTCAGAGTGGCTGACACATAAAATTGTAAGTAGCTTATCTATTGATTCGTTATTTGATTTATTTGTTGGAAATGGCTAATAATAATATGAACTTAAATATTATACAATGGAATTGCCAAAGTATAAGGCCGAAATCTCGTTCACTCGAATTACATCTAAGTCAAGAAAAAATTCACATTGCCGTGTTGAGCGAAACTTGGTTGGAACCCGAGAGTTATTTTAAAATTAGTGAGTATAATACGTATAGATTGGACAGAGAAGATGGTTACGGTGGTGTTGCCATTATGACTCATCGCTCTGTTAAGTCTGTTGTTTGTACAACACAGAGTCCCAACTCCGGTATTGAATTGTTACATATTAGAATTCTGAATTGTCAGCATATTGAGAATATTATCTCCATTTATTGCCCTTCGACAGTACAAACCACTCAAAGGGATTGGGACGCGATCTTTTCTATTGGGAACAGTAAAACTCTTATCTTAGGAGATTTTAACGCGCATCACTCTAATTGGTCTATAAGAACTGATCGGCGCGGCTCCGAAATATTTGACTCCATGTTGGATTATAATTTCATCCATTTGAACGATGGTAGCTTCACTAGAATCAGAATGGTTGATGGAGTTCTCCAGCAATCTAGTCCTGATATTTCATTTGTTTCATCAGATCTGTCCTTATTATTTATGTGGAAACCAACAAACGAATCACTCGGCAGTGATCATCTAATTATTCAATTAAATTGTATATTTTATATTAGGCGTGAATTCCAATACAGAAGGAATTTTAAAAAATCAGATTGGACTTTATATTCTGGATTTGTAGACGATTATTTACAAAACTGCGTAACGCCCCGGGATCCTCAGGAGTTATATGACTTTCTAAATGATATAATTCAAAAAGCTGCGGATAAGTATATTCCCTACATTAAAATCCCTCAAAACATTTGCAACATATTTAAGCCAAAACCATATTGGTCTTCAGAGCTGTCCAAGGCTGTTGCGGAGCGGCGCTTGGCTCTTGCGAATCTGAGAGGTTGCCCCTCTCCAAGGAATTTAGATATCCTCAAAGAAAAAATAAGTACTGCTCAAAGGCTTATTCGCAGCGCTAGGTGTAAATCTTTTCAGCAGTTTTGTTCATCTGTAGATGAAACCTCTTCAGCATCTGAAATGTGGCGCAAGATGAGGTGGTTAAAGGGTCGGCAAATTCCTAACACTTGTAGACAAAGAAAAAGCCGAGCGCCTGCTTAGCGATCTTACTCCAGATTTTGTTTGTACCCCGCAGCCTACTTTTAATTCTAATAATTCAATGTTGGAGTCGCCAATCTTAATGCCAGAATTAGTCAACTGTATTAAAGCTACCGACACAGCTCCTGGCTCAGATCAAATTTCCTTCTCCATGATTAAACATCTCCCACCTTCCGGTAAATTTATGTTACTTTTAATATATAATCAATGTCTTTCTATCGGTTTTGTTCCTTTACAATGGCGTCAAATTAAAATAGTTCCAATTCCCAAGCATAGTAGTTCATCTTCGTCTTTACGCCCTATCTCCCTGATTTCTTGTATTTGTAAAATTTTTCATAACATATTGGCCAAACGTATAGAATGGTTCTTTGAAAAACAGTACCTTTTTCCTGAGGACATGGTAGGTTTTCGGAAAGCACGATCTTGTCTGGATAATCTTACGCGGTTGGTTTCTGAAATTCAACTAGGATTCTCTAAAAACTTAGTTACAGCGGCGTGTTTCATAGACATCGAAAGCGCTTATAACAATGTTGATATTCCCTGCCTGTTACGTATTTTAGACCAGTTTGGGGTTGGATCAAGAATATGTGTTTATTTGTGGTCCTTTTTATCAAATAGACATCTGCAAGTGGCAGCGTATGGTTGTGATGTTGTTAGATCTACTGGCCGTGGACTAGCTCAAGGCGATCCATTGGCTCCACTTTTATTTAATATTTTAACACTACATATTTGTAAGAATGTTGGGCAGGTTAATATATCTCAGTATGCTGATGACTTTGTGTTGTATTCAACAGAAAATAATCCAGATTTAGCGTTTGGAAAACTTCAGTCTGCTCTACGATATACCAAAGTGTTAATTGATAAGCTAGGTTTGACTATGTCTCCAAATAAAACTAAGATTTGTGTTTTTAAAAAAGGTTGCTTTAGAAAGTCTGTCAACTTTAATTTTGATGATATTTCAATTGAGGTCGTTAAAAATGTAAAATATTTGGGTCTGTGGCTGGATAGCTCATTAAGATGGGATAAACATATTAATGAAACTGCACAGAAAGTAATGAAATTCATTAACTTGCTTAAAGTTTTATCCGGTCCGGGAAGGGGACTCCATCAAAAACACCTAAGACGCATTTATATTTCCTTAATTCGAAGTAGGCTTGATTATGCTAGTTTCTTGTTTGATAATGGTTGTAATTCTAAATTAATAAAACTAGATAGGGTCCAAAACCAGGCATTACGTGTTGTCGGCGGATTTATAAGGAGCACCCCAATACACGCCATGGAAAGCGAACTATGCCTTCCGCCACTTTATATTCGTCGGAGATACCTAGCAAGCAAATTTGTATTAAAAGCAAAATCTTTTCGCAGCAATAAAACTATAAAGTCACTAGAAAACCTTTCCCTAGTTACAAGTTCTAACTATTGGCAGAACAAAAAGCTGCCATTACTTATTGACATCTTCTCCCATTATAATTCCGCTCCAATATACTCAAGTGTTCAACTTGAAATGTTTTCACTTGATAAGTGGATAAGTAGCATAAATACATCTCATATAATCGTCGATAACATTCCTAGTATTTCTAAAGCTAAACGCCACTACAGTATTTTACAACTAAAACACTTAAATGATAAATGATAAATGATAAATGATGTTTATTTTGCAAATAGGTTTTTACAAACACTTTTACACGTCTTCTTTTTTTAAAACTAGATGAGGCCGGTGTTTCGTATCTGACTACTCTGAGAAGAAACAACCGAAACAAACTCAGAGGTCATAGTCTCTTTTAAGGTCCAGACATAATCTTGATAAACTCACATGAGGACTATGCAGATGAGTGTCTGAGATGGTCTTTTGAAGAAAGAACCACACAGATTTGAGTGGACCTGTCCAGCCAGTGCAAGCATTTGTCAGTTATCATGTAGCTCGACTCATAACTCAAGGAGCTCAACGAGCTTATGCATTTCATATATACAAGAACAATATTCTGGTTACCATACAATATTTACTGACGGTTCCAAAGATAAACATTTAGGAGGCGCTGCCTTTTTGGATCCCATTCTTCTGAACCACATGAAGTTTAGGATTGATTCAGATATTTCTATTATGCACATTGAATTGATTGCTATATTGGAAGCTTTGTCCTATATTCTGTCAATTAATGGCGATAAATTTGTGATTCTGACAGACTCCAAAAGCTCGCTGCAACACTTGGCTCGGCACACTTCGCACATGCGAGGTATTCCGACAGCCTACGTGATATATGAATTGATCTTAAAGCTTCATGCTAATTCCAAAACGGTGTGCCTCCAATGGATTCCGTCGCATACACAAATTGAAGAAAATGATGTGGTTGATGTGCTCGCCAAACAAGCGTGTGTTGATGGAGTTCCCATGAATATTACCCCGCTGTATTCGGACTATTATGGAAAGGCAAAAAAAAAGTGTTTAGATCTTTGGCAGGTTTATTTTGATGAAAGATCAAAAGAAAAGGGGATTTGGTACCGAACTATCCAGCCAGAGATTTCTCGGGTTCCATGGATCGATTGTAATCTTAACAGAAACTTAATTACTATAGCCCTAAGACTTCGTTCCGGCCATATTCCATCGAATAAGTTTTACCACTTAATGAAGAAAGTTGTGTCTCCAAATTGTGATGACTGTGGTGTGATTGATGATGTTTTTCATATTCTGATGGAGTGTGTCCGGAATGGAAATAGTAGAATTAATGTTTTTGGACGATGTAAAAGCTATAATATTGGCATTTGTAATTCCATCCTTGCTTCTCCTATGTCCGAGAAAGCAAAAGAATTGTACAAGTTAGTTACAAGTAGATCATAAGTTAGTGTTAAATAGATCTTAAGTTACTACTATATATAGATCATAATTAACAAATCTGTTTCCTGCTCTGGGCGATGTGGTCGCTAAGCGACAAAGCCCTTTAATCAAATAAAAAAAAAAAAAAAAAAAAAATCAGTTTACTTGAGAATCTTTAAAAACTAAAAACAAAACAACAACATAAAAAAGATTTCTAAAAAAATAACAAAACAATCACCAATAGTCTGCTATAAGTCAAAATCTACGATTAATAATATCAACCAAGAAGGTTCAGACTTCTTATTTTAATACTGAATAAATATAAGTAAAATTATCAAAATAATTAACTATAACAATCAAACTTGAGAAGTTATGCTCAAGGTAACAATCTAAATAAAATCAGTCAGAAGAGTTTCTTAAAAAATATTATAATCCTCACTGTCATCTGATTCTTCATTATATTTATAATCATCTTTGTTTGATTTACCAGTCTTATTCAAATTAATAAATGATTCGAATTGCCGTTGGTGTTCAGAGTTAAATGCTGGAGTCAAACTTTTTGTGACCAGATTTTCCTTTAGTTTCGTATAAAAATTTACGATTTTCCCAAGTTAATTTTACGTCAGATAAAATCTTAACTTTAGGCGATTTGGCCCCAGTCGTAGATGCAGCTACATTTACCAACGGTGAAAGCTGTAAATCAATTGGACCTGCTAGAGGTTGTAAGTTTTTGAAAACATCTGAATCATCGATGTTATTTAAAATTGTGGACGTATCTATGCTTAATATAGACTCATTGTCATTGGCACATGTAACTTCATTCTGATCACACTGAACAACAGATAAATTGATCTCATCCTCGTCACACTTATCAAAACAAAGAAATCCTAAATGCTTATTATGTATACAAGAAATGCTGCAATCATGACACTCGAAACAACTTAATCTACGCAAAGTTATAGTTTTCGTACTATCAGCTGTCCAAATAATTTGATGAACTTTCATTGTGCCTTTGAATCCGAGCATATTAGGCGGAAATATTACTGCTGCAACTCTACTATTTGTATCTTCTTCAAAAAAAGCCTGAATTCGATTAATCATTATGTTTTTTGTGTCATTTGCTACAGTTTTTTTGTCTTCGAGAAAATGGCAAGTTGTGTAGCACTTTATATTTTCTTAATCTCTTATCTTCTTTGACTATCGTATCCACAAAGCTTCTTTTGTCTTTTTTATTAGCAGTTCTATAGCTTTCTTCCAGGTTTCGTGACACAGTTTCACTAAAGAGCAATTTCTTTTTATTTCATTCTTCTTTTCTGTTTGAATATCAGACAATGCTTCGTAAACTGTTTTTTCAACAGAGTCACACACTTTTTGTGTTTCATTTTTTCGTTTACGTAAAACATCCTTTTCTCTTTCTAGTTTACTAATTCTAACTTTTAGTTTCTTTATTGTTTTTATATAATTATAACGTAAACGCCTAATTTTGTGCTTTGAAATAGACAATTGATCAGGAATATTTTGACTTTGAACTGGTTCACCAAGCACCAAAGGATCTGGTCTGGGAGGTTCTAAATTTTCAAATTCACCCGAGTCACTCTGGGGCGGTGAGTTTTCCATCAATTTCATCTCTAATTTATTTTTTTCTGCTTTTCTTTCTAAGTATTTTAGTGAGTTTTTCCGCCAGCGTCTTCTTTGTTCTCGTTGTGACCTAGGAGTCATGTCTTTAATGCTGCAAATCTTCTTCTTCTCTTTCCTCGCTAAATATCTGCTTCTTTTTTTTTTCTTTTTGTAAATAATATAACTCAGGATTTTCTTTTATCTGTGCATATTTTTCACGTTTATGTAACCAATCTTTTGCTAGCTTTTCTTCTCTCGTTAACTTTTTACGAGGTTTCCCCATGTTAATTCTGAAAAAAATTCAATATAATTATGATTGTATAACTTCACTCATCTATATATAAATGCAAAAACATGAACATACATGCCAATAATAGTCTCAGAACTGTAATAAACATCGTATTTAGTTAAGATTAAAATTATTCATTTTCTTCCAAAATCCGTTCATTACCATCCCTCAAAAAATTGGAGAGAAAAGACGGTAATGAAGTGGAGATGAATGAAAAAATCAAACATTTCCTAGGATATAATTGTTATCAACTACAGTACAAGTTAAATATTAATATAAAATCAGAAATAGTTTTAGGGGTAAATATATAAAACAATTAAAATCAACTACTTACTGCAGTTGTTTTTTTAAATCAAGGGAATGTAATGAGTCACTTTGCGGACGATAATCGTTGTGAAGAATGAATGTAATTGCGACAGTGATGGGCGCACGTCCTTCCCGTTCCGATGTCGCAGACCACTGACTGTTATAACCGCATAGCAACCAAGCCGAATTAGAGATCGCGTATCAAACCTACGTAATTTAAAAAAATCTGAACACGGATGGTAATGAATTTTTTCGTGTGACAATTTGAAAATGAGCTTTTTTTCTGTTATTACTGCATGCATTGTTTACTGTTTTTTTTTAATCAATAGCTCAAAAGTTCAGCTTTAATTTTATGTACTAATTCAAACACTTTATTCAAATGCACGTATGTAAATAGTAACATGCCTGCCAAGGTGCCTGCTTGGAAACGGATGGGAATGAATTTTTACACAGTTTTTTAATTTTCCTGAAAAAACTATTTAATAATCCTTTAATATAAAAGATACTCCTTTTAAAGTCAGTATTTTGCCAAATTTTATGATATAAATAATTATCAATAAATCATAAATTCACGACTGGGTAGCCTTTTTTTTTTTTTTTTTTTTTTTTTCGGATGGGAAATCATCAAATGACTTCTCCCACTCTGGGCTGAGCGGGAGGGTGTGTCAGACTCTTACTGACTAAAACCCACCCATGTTCCTTCATCGCCCTTTGTGTTCCGGGGCCGCGGTATCTCTTTCGAACAACCCGCAGCAACGACTGGGTAGCCTGGAAATGCTTTTTGCACGAAATGATGGAACGACCCTTAACGTAATTTCACCAGTGTTGCCAACGAAGTATCAAGCTCCCCATCAGAATCGACCTCTAAAACCACCAGAAATCCACTAATAAAAATCGCACCATCTTAAAAAAATGCTAAATTTTCCACTAACTTTATTTCTGGCAGATTTGTGGTCATTGCGAAAGAAAAAAATATTTTTAAGATACATTTAATAAAGATATAACATTAAAATTAGAGATTATGTAACAAAATACTTAATACCAATTTTTTAAAAAGATGTCAATGAAATTATGTTATTAAGTCATCTTCAGATGAGCCGTCCCGTCCGTATCATCATCGTTAATTTCCGATTGATACGACTCTTTGGTACCAATTAATTTTACAATACTAAACAGTGTTGCCTGCACGATGAAATTAAACTACGAGCGGACCTTATATAATCGTTGTTCCAATGTTTAAGAAAAAAAAAACTAAACTTTTAAATTCCACTAGATAAATCCACTAGCCACTAAAACCGATATTTGTCCGTTAATAAGTAAGTCAAAACCACCAGATTTAGTGGAAAATCCACTAAGTTGGCAACACTGAATTTCACAGGCACGGAGGAAACTCGGTATGTAATGGGCGGTCACCCATCCACAGACCAGCCTAGGCTAGCACGCCTTAACCTGAAGATTGATCCGAGCGGCTGTTATTATTTAGCCACGAGCTCCTCGCTTATTGACATTATGTAATGTGGATAAATTCAAAATTCGGAGAGTCAAATAACTTTTTGGCACATGAATTACTCGTCAATTCCGTCAGCTAGAGGTTGATATGGATGCATTGTACGTAAGTTATTATAAATCAAGAATTCACTTGTAACAGATCATGACACTTCGATTGTCTGAAGCCATTTTGTGCATTTGGTAGGAACAAAATGAAAGGTCAAAAAAAAACGAAATTGCAGAATCATCATCTGTCTAGCCTTTGGCCAACTATGTTAGGGTCGGCTTCCAGTCTAACCGGATGCAGCTGAATGCCACAGAATAATGGCCTATTTTACCTACAAACAAAAGCATATAATTTCACTATCATTCAATTTTGATTTGGCGCGCATTTATTCTGTTTTCAAAGTTTAGGTAACAGGACATTTTGTTGAAGTAATATTGTTCCCAAGTAGAAACAGTTATTTTTACTACACATACGCCTGCTATCCAGAGATGTACTTAATAGTCCACCTACATTTTGCCAGTTATGTTTAAGTCCCATGTCTCCCACTTCCAAATTGCAAAAACCGTAAGAAAATTTGAATTTCGCGGCCTACCTTGGCGCTTTCACCATTAGTTGTTACACGCACTGGAGAAACAACATACAATTGCATGCAAAATACAGCACTTTTAAAATACAAATTCAAACAAGCAAAGGTCTCGAATACTTTCTACCGTTCGAATAACCAAAGGTACTTTGAATTTGTTAACGTATTGCTATAATGAATAAAATGTGTTGTTGATAAATATTATTCAGCTGTAAACTCAATTTGATGCGTTATTTACTTAATTATTTTGTGTGGGTCAAGATGAAGGTTTCTTTGAATGCCATGCACTTAGTACATAATAGTTCCATGCATGCCGATGGCTATGGCGCGGGCGCGGGCGGGCGTGACGTTTCTTGAGCGAATAAGAAAAAGTATGGTTGGTTTAAATTCGAAATATGTGTTCTTTTATGCTGAGAATTAAAGGATTCTTATTATTAGATTAAATCATTATAATAAAAAGAGGAATTATCAACAACTTAAACTTAAGTCACCGCAAAACAAATATTGATAGGTAGGTACCAAAATGGTCAATGTGGTTTAAATTTTCATTCAGATAACAGAGGGGTGAAGCCGTTAGGCGGGATCTCTGAATATTAGAAATGTAACTATTGACTCACACACTCAGATATCTGTCACTAATGTCAACTGTCACTACTGTCAGTCACCACAAATGGCGGGAAGCTGAATTTGATGCGCACAGGCCAATAATTTTATTTTTTTTTTTTTTTCTTTGGCTTCGCACGGTTTGTGCATTTAGCCAATGTCACGTTTATAAGTCCAATAATTATCTAAAGGTATTTATTTTAGAAAAAGGATTAGGGTTCCGTGCAAAATTGAAAACCTTGAAATTGTTAACAAAATGCGATTCAAATAGGCAAGTAATAGTTCTCTTAGTTCAAATAGGCAAGTAATAGTTCTTGTTAGTTATAATAGTGAGGTGGTGGTACGAAACTCTTCGTTTGCGACTCCGACTCGCACTTGGCCGGTTTTTTGACATCCACCTACTAGGCCGAATGGCAAAACCAGGTATCCTACTTACAAAAAAATCGCGGCAAATTACAAAAAAAAGATTAAACTAAAATTTAATGGTGTTTGCCTAAATATTGCATAAATGTTTTGAAGATGTCTTTTAATTTACGAAAGAGAACCCGTTTAAGTTATTTTGAGCCTGAAGAACCTAGTTTCGACCAGTATCTTTGTGAGTATTCTCTCTATATTCTCTCACATATTGTCTTTAAATTAACGATGAAAAATTTCCATGTGGGGGACTCAGAAAGATGTAAGTACTTACTGATAGGTAGGTGTGAACATCATTTTGAACCCCCCACATGGATATTTTAAGTTGTTTATTGGGCTAGGCTTGGTTCCGCAAAATCCTGTAAGACGGCCCACTGACCTAACGCATTCACAATATTATTTAATTTGACATAATATCAACAACATTTGCGTTAATTGTTCGTAGACTGCGAGCGATGCGCGGACTTCGTGTACGACTACTGCGCCTTACACGGCCCGCTGCTTGTTGTACCGGACAATAAGGTTCTTAATAATTTTTGTATCCGTTTATCATCGATCTCCTGCCCTTATTCTAATTTATTTGCGGTCAGCGTGTCTTCTTCCATACTTCTCTATTACTCGTCATCTCAGTCACCTCCTTTCTAGCCATACCATCTTTCACACAGTTAATTTATCGTTTCTTTAGTCTTCCTCTACTCTTAGGGCATCTACATTCATACTCAAACATTTTTCCTCAGGACTCCGCATCACATCATGTCCATATCACGATTTATAGGTCAGTCGGATTGTATGTTGATTTAAATATGAGTCGCGACCGTAACAAATATGGCTTCACAGAGTTATGGTAATTAAAATCATCAATACAACCCTCTTAAAGTTCATTTTACCCCATTGAATGACTTTTTCATGAAATAGTCATTCAACGAGGTAAAATGAACATAGAGGGTTGTTTTGATGGTTTTAATGATAATAAGTATGAAAATACACACGTATTACGACCGCGAATCATATTTTGTTCAATGTACAGCCTGACACTGACCGGCAAATTGCAAAAAACGTTAGAAAATTTGAATTTCGCGGGCTACCCTGGCGTTTTCAATCTATGTAGGTACTTATTTTTAACGTTCTAAAACACATAGATAACATTATCATAATAGAAAGTAAAGCTGCGATATTAAATATAGTTCATTTAATCCCATTTAGCGACTATTTCATGAAAAAGTCATTCAATGGGACTAAATAAATATGTCGGAGAAAGCGATAGCTTTTAAACATCAAGTTGCTGATTTGACCATTGTAGTAGGGGTAAACGCCGTGACGTCAGATGTTGTTTTAATGGCGGCACGTGGACAGAGTCGTTTTGTAGAGTGGGGATTGTGCCGAGATCACTTTTGCTCGGAACTCCAACCAAGTCACTCCTTCAGAACGAAACTGTCGGTTTGCCCATTTTGTGGAGATTATTTGTTAGTATTATTTAATGAAAATTTGTGTTAAATTATAAACTGTGATTTTTGTGTACCGAAACCGAAACTATTATTTTAACATTTCATCATGAACCCGGTACCACCGAACCCTAATGACAACGGCGCTATCGCTCAGCCATCGCTTACGCCGTCATCAGAAGTGGGATCTGGACTCGATTCCCACTGGCGTGCTATGTTCGAGATGCAGCAGAAGAACATGATGCAGCTGATCGAAGCCATCAGGACACCAACAGTGGCACCTCAGATCATGCTGCCAGAAATTAATCCGGAGCTACCAGATACCGATCCACGTGCTTGGTGCGATACTATCGATATTTACCTCGACGAACGTCCACTGGAGGGTGCATCGCTTATTATAGCTCTGAGCAAAGCCCTGAAAGGTAATGCGTCATCGTAGCTGTCGCAGATTTCGCATGCAGGCATGACGTGGCAGCATTTCCGCGACTTATTCCTTGCGCGTTATGCATCCACTGAAACTCTTGCTGCATCGCTTGTTAACATCCACAACGGCCGGCCGAAGGAGGGCGTATGTCTCGCACCGTACGCCAGCCGCCTAATGACTACCCTGTTGGCTCGATGGAAGAATCGAAGCCATGAAGAAATAGCCACGTCGTATGTGCTCGCTCATGTCTCTCAGTTCGACTCTTGGCTTAATCGCTTGGCGTTTACTAGCGAAATAACGTCACGCAACAAGTTACTGCAGGAGATTAAGGCGAGTGCAAGTCTGAAGCGGAAGTTCGATCGCAGTACCGGTGATGGCGCCACTGATGCAAAGCGTTTAAAGCCACAAACTTCCACTATGTTCACGTGCCATAAGTGCGGAAAACCGGGACACAAAGCGGTGAACTGTCGTTCGAAGTTTACGCAGCCTGCTGGAGTAACGCCCAGAAAACTACACCGGCGGCGACTTCATCGGGTTCCAGCAAAAGAATAACGTGTTTCCATTGTGGAGAAGCCGGACACATCTCTACGAACTGCCAACGCGGCAGTGCGGGTGGCGCGTCATCGTCTGCGGGCAGCACTGCCAACGCAACGGCGGAGCGACGCGTCGATAGCTGCGAAATAGCAGGTGTTTGCGGGCAATTGGAACATTCCGGTGAGTCGTTTTCATTTTGTTTTGATTCCGGCGCCGAGTGTTCTCTCGTTAAACAAAGTGTAGCTTATAAATTCTCGGGCAAACGTTCACTTTCAACCGTGCAAGTAATTGGTATCGGTAATAATTCGAATGTTTTTAGCACTGAACAAATTCTTAGTGATGCTGTGGTCGACAATAACGAACTGTCAATTTTATTTTACGTACTACCCGACGATTGTATGAAATACGATGTTATGATCGGACGCGATATTTAGACACTTGGCTATACGGTACATTTAACTGAATCTACCCTACGTATTTCGAAAGTCACAAATGTAGGTTGTTGCTATTTACCTCCCGTAATTGATCTTTACAATGTTGATTCTGATATTTCAAACGAAAACAAGGACCGGTTGACGTCCCTTTTGAATGAGTATTCGAATGCTTTTATCAATGGTATACCGTTAACTCGAGTGACTACGGGTGAATTAAACATTCGATTAGTGGATCCAGCACGTACGGTACAACGTCGCCCACATAGGCTTAGTCTCCATGAGCAGCCAGCACTATTAAAGCTTTGAAGTCCAGCGTTGCTTTATTTGGCTCTCCTAGTCGTATAATCGCCGACCAAGGTCGTTCCTTTGCCAACAAGTGTTGAAGGAGTTTTGCGATTCACACAACATTTCCTTGCATTTAATTGCTACGCGATCTAGTCGCGCGAATGGTCAAGTCGAAAGGGAGATGGGTTTGTTAAAGGGTATGCTAACCGCGGTAGAGACGTCGGAAAGGTCGTGGCAGGATGCTTTGGACGATGTACAGTTGGCTATCAACTGCACAATGAACCGTGTTACGAAATCAAGCCCCTTAGAGCTTTTGATAGGAAAAGTTGCTAGGCCTCTGACGCTAATGGCTTATAATGACCATGATGAAACCGGAATTGACCTAACAGAAGCGAGAGAACACGCGGTGGACGGTATTAAGAAGAGTGCGGCTTATGAAAAAGCCTGTTTTGACAAAAATAAGGCCAAAGTAGTTAATTTCAGTGTTGGTGATTTGGTATTAATCAAAAATGAAAAAAAAAAGAAACCAAACTAAACCCAAAGGAGAATGGGCAAAAATATATGAACCTTGGTCTACCTGCTCAACACTAACGACATCTATGCTAATGAAAAGATTGTAATGTAGTCAAACTAATAATTAATCATATCAAAGTACTGGGCCTGGCAGAATTCAGAAAAAAGGAAAACAAAAGAATTATAAAAATAATGTGATTTATTACAAAATAATGTTATTTATACAGGTTTACATTATGCTAGTATCTAAAATAACATTATCTAGGTGGGCAGCTGGCGGTGTGAGACCTTGCTGATGACGAGCCCAACATAAGTACCACAATATTGAAATAACATGTGCACACGTTCCGATAGTGCGACGCCCTGTCAAGCTCGTGCAGTAATAGTGCCTGAATGCGTCTCTTTCTTCAACTCCTCTGTTTATAAGCACGTATGTGTAATACTGTTTGGCCCTAGTATGTCTTGATTGGATTCGTGCCCTGAGTAAAAAACTTCCCTGTTCTACTTCAATGTTGTATTCATTGATGCCATTGAGTTCATTATCTCTGTATAATTCAATTGTATACATTCCATCGCTTAAATGTTCACCACTGTAAGATTTGGCTATCTTAATGTGGTAAGTGCCCAGAGCGATAAGGATAAGGTGTTCTTCTTCTAATTGAGGAATATCTTCAAAATCAGGAAGATTCGCTGCCATGCATGTTAATACTACTCGTTGCCTAACGTATTGAGCTAAATGATTGTTTGAATTAGTTATTTCATTAATAATTGTAATTATCGCGTCAGCATACACGTCAGCACGCATTGTCTCTGATCTCCAAAAAGCGCATTTGGTATCAACAAATTCTTGGCAAGCGCTTCGTTTCTACTTAAATAAATAATAAAATAATAAATAAATATCGCTAGACATTACACACAGCGCCATCTAGTGCCACACTAAGCAACGAGGCTTGTGTCGTGGACACTAGATAGTTGATATACTACATAGATACTTTTTGTTTGTAAATACATACTTATTATACATATAAACATCCATGACTCGGTAACAAATGTCCATGCTTAATCACACAAACACTTGCTCCTACCGGGATTCGAACCCGGAACCCTATGAACGTAAGGCAGCCTCACTACCGCTGCGCCATTCGGGTCGTCAAATGATCAACTCCCAAGTGCAATGGCACGAAGTCAGCCAGTAAGCATTCTCTCGCTATCATTAATTGGCGTTTGAATGTTCGACGAGATATTTTTAGAAGTGATGCTAGGCGTTCGTTAAGTTCACCTGTTCGAAGTTTCATGAGATATCCACCCAGAACCATGTTCGGTACATTTGACTGCTGTCGCAGTGATGGGGTTTATACCGACGGGGTAATACGTAAAACACACAGTACACAACGACAAGCGAAGATCAACTGCGAGGTGCGTGGTAGTGCGAGCATAGACGAAGCCGCGCGGGGGAGGGGGCGCGGGCGGAGATTGCGAGCAGGTACCCGAGTTGCGCTTGCACCGGAATTTAATCCTACCTGCCTACTTGCCCTATCCCTAGCCACACCCGGTCGAACTGCTATAGAGAAGAGAAACCCTTTACTGCTATTATTTTTGGCATTTACACAAAGAACCCCATGAGCTACACATTTACGGTCATATAAAAAAATTAAGTAAAGGAAATGTCCTTTTCATTGATATATGGCTCATTGGTGTTGAGTAGGTAGACCAACTTGCCCATTCTCCTTTAAAGGTCCTTTCAAAATTTTAGAGTTGCTTGAAAACGATCGCTATGTTTTAAAATCACTGACAGGAAATAGAACCTACAAGTACGCTCACGATCGTATACGAAAGATGCCTCTAAGTAGTGTTCCTAATGAGTTAAACGTAGAGGACGGTGATGAAAGTACCTCCACCGAGTAGTAGACACATACCATGGCTATTTGGTCGCACCGTACACACTAGTCTGTAGTCGTAACTGCAGCTCACTTGTGAGCTGTTCAGGGGGCGATGGGCAGCTGGTGTTACGGCGGGGACCTGGGTCTCAATGGAGACTATTGTTGTTTTGGTCTTGTACTGACCTGGGAGTCGCAGACTCTATGTGATGTGTGTGGTCGTATCACATGAGGTGATGACGATATGGGTGGCATAAGTGTCACTAGCTGCTGCGGCAGCTGGGCCATGAGCGTTGTATGTGATCGAAGTTGATTTAGTTGCTGAGTAAATATGATTGAGACTTAGAGGAACCTTTTGTTTGACAACTGTTATTTTCAAGTTATGCTATTCCATAAAGATGTGGTCAGGTTGACCGAGCCTGTACTGTTGCTCCAAATTTGACTGTTTGGTTACAGGTACTCACGAGGACGTGTAACTTGTCAGGCTGGCCGTGTCGGAGAAAGCGATAGCTTTTAAACATCAAGTTGCTGATTTGACCATTGTAGTAGGGGTAAACGCCGTGACGTCAGATGTTGTTTTATTTATTTATTTATTTATTTATTTATTTTGGATTACCAACGAGTTACATTACATTATCATTCATTTAATTAAAACTACTACAGAATACATTGTCCTGTAACGCACATTCAATTATAGGTAACCACAGCTTGCACATTGTCGAGTACACATGCTCTAAATACATAATTAAAATTAAAATTAGGAATACATTAAGATTAAGAATACATTAAAATTAGGAATAGGTATATTAAAATTCGGAATAAATACGATTAAAAAATCATTCTATTATTAAGATTAAAATATCCAGAATACAGTCATATGAAAATAAATAGTAATGTCAGGATGAATTGATGGTTAAAATTGAGATCATAATATAACTCAAAATAAATTAAGATTAAAATTAAAATTATGATTAATATTATTATTTAATTTATTAATTGATTATTGGAATGATAACTCAAATGTCCTCTAACTTAAAGTGCTCATATAATTTACTTTTAAATATATTAAGACTATCGTGATTGATGTCAGTTTTAATGGCGGCACGTGGACAGAGTCGTTTTGTAGAGTGGGGATTGTGCCGAGATCACTTTTGCTCGGAACTCCAACCAAGTCACTCCTTCAGAACGAAACTGTCGGTTTGCCCATTTTGTGGAGATTATTTGTTAGTATTATTTAATGAAAATTTGTGTTAAATTATAAACTGTGATTTTTGTGTACCGAAACCGAAACTATTATTTTAACATTTCATCATGAACCCGGTACCACCGAACCCTAATGACAACGGCGCTATCGCTCAGCCATCGCTTACGCCGTCAAATATAAATTAATAATGAAATGCAAAGAATGAGAGGTTTTCTTTTTGAGTATAAAAAAAAAACATAGTTTCCAAGAACTCTTTAGATGGCGTTGAACTGACAACGTTACTACGAGCCAAAGCCAAAACGCTTGAAAAAAAACAACATTGCGGCACTTCAAATACGCTCGTTGACTGACACTTTCGTTTATAATCACAGAGTACATTATACTATATTGATTTATAATTAAAATTACATCTAAGTGAAATGTTGTGACGTTCTGTTCCTTGCAGTAACTTAGCAAGTTCAGCGCCATCTATCCAGCGACTAGGGAAGAGTTTAAAAATAAAATCCCTCATTCATTGTCAATGAGTACTCTATGCTCGATTGTTTTTTTTTTCATCCGATGTTACGCTACGCCATAATTCAGTTCTACCTTCTTAGCGCGAAACGTGCAAATTATGAAACCTGTACACATTATTCTCCTATTTATTTATAAGCAAATAATTAACTTTATCCCGCGGATTTACACATGATGAGGTCGGTAAACGAGCATCAATAATTGGGCAAAGCCGCTAGCAACAGCTAGTTACTTACTTTACCTTCAACCTAGGTTGTTCAGACAGACTACCCATCACGCGTCCCCCGCGCCGCGTTGACTATTCCTCACGTCTTCCTACACTTGGCGCCCTCGGTCATACCTGGTAAGTTATCTTCAGAGATTTAAAATAGGTAGAATTTTCAATATGTAGTAAAAAATAACATAGTGATGGAAGAGATTTCATT
Source organism: Standfussiana lucernea (assembly GCA_964057025.1). NCBI lineage: Eukaryota > Metazoa > Arthropoda > Insecta > Lepidoptera > Noctuidae > Standfussiana > Standfussiana lucernea. Next base: position 2,135,010 of record OZ059783.1, read on the forward strand.
AGAAATAAGCAATACCTTTGTACTCTCTTTTCTGTTCCTTTCTTGATTTCTGTATTTAGTGTGTACATAAATTGTTTAATAAATAAATAAATAAATAGTGCTGATTCGGAAACCATTTCGAGATTTAAAGGTTTCTAAACCTCATTTTGCTGTTTTGAGCTCTTAAAATTATAAGATGGCGTTTATCTTAACAAAAATACGTGAAACCAATTGGCCTTTCATTTCAACTTCAAATGATGTCACACATTGGGTTGATTGAGGCTACTTCTGATGTTTTTGTCAAGTGTCAAGTTTGAAGTTGCTATTACAAAGCAATAAACCTCAAATAAAAGTGTTTTATTCTTGTACCTACTATAAGTGTCAAAGACATCGAACTCTTCAGCCTCATCTCTGACGTCATCACGAGCAAAAGTTTTGAAATTTATTAAAAATTAACTACAGCTTGGAATACAAAAATATTGAAATCAGTTGCTTAAAGTAACCCGATCAACGAAATGAAATATGTATAAACAAAGTATCTGGTAAAAAATTGCATACCGACCTCTGATGAGCTAACGTAAAAATCAACTTGAGCCTTACCACCATACAAAGTTTCTTTTTCTTCTGTTATTTTCTCCTAGAAGTGTGTAAAGTTGAAATTTTTTTAAATGGTACGATTTAGGTGCAGGTCTGGGTGTGTTCAGCACACTAACACTGCCGCGCGGAGTTCGCTTCGGTCCATATTGTGGACGACGTACTCAAAACGTCGACTCTATGTACAGTTGGCAGGTAAATAACGTTTTGTACAGACCCTAGCAAATCAAGATATTTAACCTAATTTTTTTATCAATAAAGTTGAAAATCTATTAACGAAATTTGACAGATTGTTGTAGCTGTCTGTAGGCGTCTGTAAATAGCCTGTAATCCCCGAAGGTTTAGGCGGAGGTGTACCTAATAGGTATTTAGGATGTCCACATATCGCCAGTTATGATTAAGTCCCGTGTAATAAGCGGTGAGCCTATTGCCATCAACCGAGCCCAAATCCAGACTCCGTGGCTGGGAAATTCCTTACGTCTCTTCCCGTCTCCGCTGGCCTAAAAAAATCATGAGACATCTCTCCATCTGCTCAACTGTTTCCACAAATGCTAAGCGGAGACGAGAAGTGTAAATAACGAAATACTATCGGTGGTTTACAACACATCTCCTCCCCTCTCTCGTCTTGTCTCCGCTTCTGTGGAGTCCGGCTCTTCAGGGAAGTCGGTAGGTAAGTATACATGGTCCACGGACCGACCTCAGCAAGGGTTGCTTAATTCTAATTCTTTCTTTAACGTGTGGTTAGTGCCTAACCTGGTGTCAGAGTTTTTATGCCTCCCATGGCCTCTGACTTGGCTTTACATGCCGTCGAGAAATATCTCCCAGGCATGCTGGTTTCCTCACGATGTTTTTTCCTTCACCGAAGCGATAATTATACAATACGCACATAAATAAATAAATATCGCTGGACATTACACACAGTGCCATCTAGTGCCACACTAAGCAACGAGGATTGTCGTGGACACCAGATTGTTGATATACTACATAGATACTTTTTGTTTGTAAATACATACTTATTATACATACATATAAACATCCATGACTCGGAAACAAATGTCCATGCTCATCACACAAACACTGCTCCTACCGGGATTCGAACCCGGAACCCTATGAATGCACATGATTCCGAAAAATCAGAGGTGCGTGTCTTGGGTTCGAATTCGAGACCTATGATTTGGCAGTCCGACGGTCACACCACTAGGCTATCACTGCTCAACCTAACCCTTAACCCTAACTGCTTAATTCTAGATATACGACGGTAACAACAGACGGTCGCATGTGGTTGACGCGGCCGACTGTGAGCGCTCCAACTGGATGCGCTATGTCAACTGCGCCAGGCATTGCAAGGAACAGAATCTAGTGGCATACCAATATAAAGGGGAGCTGTATTATAGGTAGGTATTTATAATCGAGATTTTATTCCTCCGTGCCTCGGAAAGCACGTTAAGCCGTTGGTCCCGGCTGTCATTTGTAGATCTTTGACAGTCGTTACAGGTAGTCAGTGGCCCGAAAGTCTGACAACCAGTTTTACCAAGGGGTATCGTATTACCCGGTACTAACGGGGTTGTGGAGGTCAGATGGGCAGTTGCTCCATGTAAAATACTGGTATTCAGCTGCATCCGGTTAGACGGGAAAGGGCTAGACAGATGATGATGATTATAGAAATTTTATAAAAGTGAAAAGGCCAAGCTAGCCCGCGATATCAAAATTTTCTTAATTTTTGTGCAATTTGCTGCTCAGTGTCGAGTTGTATGTTGATTAAAATATGATTTTATACCGTAACAAATATGGAGTTATAATTATTGAAATTATCAATACAACCCTCTAAGTTCTTTTAACCCCAGTTAATGAGTTTTTCATGAAAAGGTCAAACATGTTAATAGGTTCATTCGAATTTTTAACAGACTTCTAAAGAGGAGGATGTTCTCAATTCGGCAATATTTAAAAATGTAAAAATATGTAAGAAAAATAAATAAAGTAAATATGTCAATAAATTAAAAACGGCACTATGCTCAAAGTGGATGATCCGCTAATAACTTTTCAATACAATTCCTCAAAAACTGGCTCTTATCCCACTACGATTAGGTTCAACATGCTATGGATGTCACCCTCGTGGTTGTCTTCTTATATTCCCGCACTATAGTGCGGAAATAAAAGTTCCACATCCAGGTGGTGACGCGGCGAACCCCCACACGCATTTTTATTTTAATATTTTTTTTCTATTCCATTGAATCAATTTGAACTTTGAACAAATATGGACTAAAAACAAAAAACTAAAAGTGTATTGAAAAACGTCGTTTGATATACGTGGGCATTTGTTACTGCAGTTCTCGGCTCCATAACACCCTCGCCTGCGGCTCGTGTGTGTATTTCGCCTTGGCCGCAATAACAAACTTTCCCCATTTATATCAAAATGTACTATTTAGTAACAATGCAAAAATGAATACTCTACAAGAATTTGTGTGAGATACCACAACTTAAAAGGCTGTAATAAAATAAAAAATAAATCATTTTGTTAATTTTTTTCATTTCCAGGACCATAAAAATAATTCCACGCTACACGGAGCTGATGGTGTTCTACGGCAGCGAGTTCGCGAACGCCTTACACATCAACCTCAGCAAATATAACTCGGCCAAGTACTACACAGAAATAATAAGTGAGTCTTACATTTACGAATCCGAAAAATCAGAGGTGCGTGTCTTGGGTCCGAACTTGAGACCCATTGGCCTTGAGACTTGGCAGTCCGACGGTCGCACTACTACTTATACGGGGTGGAAGGGACACCGACGCGAAAACGGAAACCACATACTCAGTACAAACTCAAACTCAAACTCAAAGCATTTATTTCAATTAGACCATTACAGGCACTTTTGAATGTCAAAACACAAAAAAATAAACTAAGCTACAGTCCCAGTCACAGGGCATAATAACTTGTGAAAGTACTGTAGTTGCCCATTCTAAAGCGTAGATCTCTATGGAGAAGAATGGGCAAGAAACTCCATGGACACTCTTTTAAATCATTATGTTGTTACAAAGTCTCGGTTACATCATTCATGTCGAGATTAAACATACATGTGAGAACGATGTAGAAAGACGTGCGAGTAAGAGCGTCCAGAATAAAAAAGATAAAATTAACAATTCAAAAATACAATAATCCATGGCAGCTGCGAGATGACCAGTCACAACTGACAGCGCCCGTTCACGAACATGACGCATGGATCAGCCATCATTCAACTCAACCATTTTGGAGGGAACTAAACGACCCGACACACGCGCCACCATCAGCGAGACATTTGAGTGAGCATGACATTTCTCAACCGCCAGGGCAAATTCGAGTCAGTAAAAGATGTAAATGGTAGCTTTATCGTACATAGAACTCACACATGTGCTATGCAATTATATAATACTAAGAGACTGAATCTATACAATGCAAAGATATGTTTACAATCTTCTGCAGCTTCCACAATAACTTCACAAAGTAATCAATTAGTTTGCCCCTATGGTTGTGGAGCAGGACCAGCATTGAGCCAAGCATTTTTATCATCAATGTAATCTCCCAACTTATAGTATGCTTGCCTACATAGTGTGCGTTTTATACAAGATTTAAATTTCGTCTCATTCAGTTGTAGAATGCCGGGAGGAATTTTATTGTAACATTTTAAACAGTACCCCATGAAAGATGAGTCTACTTTAGCTAGCCTGAAACCTGGCTGAACTAGATGGTCCCTGGTTCTAGTATTATAGTGGTGTCTGTCGCCTCTTTTACTAAATAAATGCAGATTTTTCCTAACGTACATGATGTTTTCATAGATGTATTGGCAAGGTACTGTCATGATGTTAATTTCCTTAAACAGTTCTCTTAGAGAATCGCGCCTACATAGATTATATATGGCTCTGATGGCTCTTTTCTGCAGAATAAATATAGACTCGATGTCTGCAGCCCGTCCCCATAGTAAAATACCGTAAGACATAATACTATGAAAATAACTAAAATAGACTAGCCTCGCGGTATCTACATCAGTAAATTGACGGATTTTCCTAACAGCATATGCTGCTGAACTCAGCCGTCCTGCAAGAGATGTTAAATGAGGACCCCATTGTAGCCTTGAGTCGAGCGTGATCCCTAAGAAAACAGTTTCATCGACGAATTCTAGTTTCTCTTGATTCAATACTGTAGGTGTGGAGGTATGTGTGATGAGATAATGTGTGAAGATAAAGGATGAAGAAAAGTCCGAAGTACACAAGAAGAAGAAAGAAAGTTTATTCACAGACACAGGTTACAGTTCCACACACACAAGAGTTCCACTAAAAAGAAGGAGTGGTAGAAAGAGTAAAGACAGCACGGAATAAGATAGGAGAACAGTCAATGTTAAGCGCGGCGAAGCTATGTTTTTTAAACCGCAACGGTCACCGTAAGTTCCGTGAACGTACTGGCTAGGCGGCGCGCGCGCGCTTGCAGAGCGCGACGCAATAATGGTGCCGTCCCGCTCACGCAACCGGTTCGGGTGACGTAGCGGGCGCGCTTGCCGCTAGAACAAAGACGCGTCATAGCTGCGCCGGCTAGCTGATAAGAAATTATATCTATGAGTAAATATGTCTTTGTATGTTGATTGTTATTAGAATAATTAACATATAGAAATGGATATATAAATATAGTAGGTCACTACATCACCCCCCTCCAGAGACCGTCAAGGGCGGTAATAGTCGGGAAATTTAACGCGGTCAGGCCGACCGCGTCGCTCTGATGACGTCATCGTTAGCATCTGGTAAGTCCCGTTTATCCGCGCTTGGAGTGTTGTGATTAGTGTTACTGTTAGGAGGTGTTTGTGATGTGTTGTGATGAATATTTGTGGTAGGTGGTGTGCATGATGAAGTATCTGGGTCACGCAGTATGAAGGCCGGCTTAACGCGGTCTATCGATACGGTAACCTGCTTACCGTTTACCACAATCTTGTACACCTTGTCCCCTCGTTCGATGACCTTGTGTGGACCAGAATATGCCGGTTTGAAACCACCACCGGCAGTGCAGTCCCTAAGGAAAACGTGAGTAGACGTTGCTAACTCCTTGAAAATGAAGGTTTTGGATTTGTTGTGCCTGGATGCTGGTGATGGATGCAGTTTCCGAACCAAATTTCTGATCCTTGACAAGTAGTCGGTCGTGTCAATGGTCTCATCAGCCTGCGGCTCGAAAAATTCACCTGGTAGGCGCACTGGCTGGCCGTATACTAGTTCAGCGGCAGAAGCCTGTGCGTCTTCTTTATATGCGCTGCGAACGCCTAACAAGACTAGTGGAAGAGATTCCACCCAACTGGCATTAGCGTGGCAAGTTATAGCAGCTTTGAGTTGACGGTGGAATCTCTCCACCAATCCGTTACAGGCTGGATGGTAGGCTGTGGTTCTACGGTGTTGAAAACCAGCGATACTGGACAAACATTTGAAAAGCGCTGATTCGAACTGCCTACCTCTATCGGTTACGATATCCGATGGGCAGCCGAAACGAGCAATCCAACCGCTCAGCAGAGCCTTTGCCACTGTTTCAGCAGTTATGTCTGCTAACGGTATTGCCTCAGGCCATCGCGTAAAGCGATCGACGGCGGTGAGGCAATATCGGAACCCTTGACACAGAGGCAAAGGACCTACGAGGTCAATGTGGATGAAGGCAAACCTTGATGAAGGTAGTTTGAAGTTGCCTATTGGGGCAAAGACATGCCGTGTGGTTTTTGCACGTTGACAATTAAGGCAAGAACGAACCCACTCACGGCAGTCCTTCCTTACTCCAGGCCAGACGTACCTGTCTGCGACCAACCTTGCCGATGCTTTGGTACCTGGGTGACTCAAGGAGTGCAGGCTTGTAAAAATTGCCCTGCGCAGTTCCTTGGGCACAAAAGGTCTCGGTGTGGAGGTGCTGACGTCGCAGTATAGTTGGCAGCTTGAACCTGGAATCCTTACTTGCTGCAGGCGCAAGGATGTGTCACCAGCTAGGAGTTGCTTCAATTCTGGATCCTCAAGTTGAGCAGCGGCGATCCTCTCAGCGTGCACAGGTTGAGCAATCTCCTCAACGCGCGAAAGGGTGTCCGCCACGACGTTGTTCTTTCCAGAAATGTGCCGGATGTCCGTCGTGAACTGAGCTATAAAGTCCAAATGGCGGAACTGCCGGGGGGAACTATTTTCTTTACGAGAGTGGTAGGCATATGTGAGTGGCTTGTGGTCAGTGTAAATGACGAAATGACGAGCCTCTAACATGTGTCTGAAATATTTGACACTCTCGTAAATAGCGAGCAACTCCCGATCGTAAGGAGAGTACTTAACCTGTGCTTGAGTCAACTTACGTGAGAAGAATGCCAGTGGCTCCCATGCCCCCTCGTTCAGCTGCTGCAGGACTGCTCCGATGGCTTTGTCTGACGCATCCGTGACCAACGCCATCTTTGCGTTGCAGTCCGGATGGGCCAGTAATGCTGCTTGACACAGGCTGTTCTTACACGTTTGAAAAGCTTCATCTTCCTGCGGTGAAAACTGAACAGGGTGTGAACCCTTAACTGAGCCGGTAAGAAGAGCGTTCAGGGGTGCTTGATGAGAAGCTGCCTCAGGAATGAACCTACGGTAAAAGTTGAGCATCCCAAGAAATCTCCGCAGCTCTCTTACGGTCTTGGGAGCGGGAAAATTTTGCACAGCTTCGACCTTAGAAGGCAGTGGCTTGGTACCCTTGGCTGAAATATTGTAGCCCAAGAAGTTTACCTCCGACACTCCGAAGACACACTTTGAGATGTTGATGACCATTCCGTATTGCTTGAGCCTGGTGAACAGCTGACGCAGGTGGAGCTCGTGGGTCTTCTGGTCTTTTGAAAAGACCAGAAAATCGTCCAGGTATGCGTACGTGAAGTCCAGACCCCTGAGCATTTCATCCACGAAGCGCTGGAATGTCTGCCCTGCATTTCGAAGACCGAAGGTCATAAATGGGAATTCGAAAAGACCGAACGGCGTGGTGATCGCAGTCTTCGGGATGTCGTCTGGATGCACAGGAATCTGGTTGTACGCTTTCACCAGATCAATTTGTGAAAAGACGGTACAGCCAGACAGGCTATGGGCGAAGTCGTGGATGTGTCGGATAGGGTACTGGTCCGCGATAGTCCGTGCATTCAGCATCCTGTAATCGCCACAGGGGCGCCAACCGTCGTCTTTCTTAGGCGCTAAGTGCAGAGCCGATGACCAGGGTGACTCGGACTGGCGACAGGTGCCACACTTAAGCATGGCGTCGAACTCATCCCTCGCTATTTTCAATTTGTCAGGGGCCAGTCTACGGGGTGAACAGGATACTGGTGGCCCAGGAGTAGTGCGGATGTGGTGTACCGTATTATGTTTGGGTGTGCGGTGTATGCCAGGTGGACGGGTGATGTCGGGAAATTCCCGTAGTATGTGTGTGTACGCGGAATCACCGAGACTTACTTTTACCGACGAAATATCATCAGAACGACGGGCAGGCGAAGCCGGGGTGGAGAGCGTTGTATGATTGTCGATGAGGCGTTGGTTCCTGCAATCAACAATCAAATTATAAAAAGATAAAAAATCCACGCCTATTATCGCCCTTGTTACATCAGCTACAATAAATCGCCAGACAAAGTCGCGGCGCAAGCCTAAGTTTAGCGATACATTTATGAAACCGTATGTTTGTATCGACGTTCCGTTCGCGGCGCATAACTGATAACCGGTCTTTTCCATTCGTCGAGTGAGCGCCGATCGAGGGTAGACACAGAGGTCGCTGCCGGTGTCGACCAAAAACTGCACCTTGGACCTTTGATCGGTGACGAATAAGCGACCAGCACTTGGACAATCATCGGTCGCCATCACTGATTGCCCCGCACATTTCCCGGTTTAGAGTAATCGCAAGGCTTCACGCACTTCCTTGCTCGGTCTCCGAACTTCAGATGGTACCAGCACTGCGGAGACCTTTTGTAGCTGGATGCCGATCTGGAGCTTGAATCTGACCGGTAGCGTGTGTGACTACTGGACCTACCTCTAGGCCGGGATAACCGGTCTACCTTTTCCGCTAACATCGCCACTTGTTTGGTTAGCGCAGCGATCTCGGGGTTTACGCCGCAGGTTGAAGCGCTCGAGGATGCAGGAGTGTTGATGGCTGCCGTAGCTGCCGCCTGGGTGCCGACGACGTCATGGATCCTGTCTGCCAGCTCAGCCAGCTCGGGAAGATCCATCTTCGACTGCGAAGCCACAATCGCTTGAGTGCCAGCGGGGAGACGGCTCGTCCAGATGGTCCTCAAGAACTCCTCCGGAACACCTGGACCAGCCAGATTGAGGAGGTGCCGGTAGAATTGCGACGGTTTCCGATCGCCTAGTTCCTCGTGCATGAGGAGCTGCTGCACCTTCTTCTCACGCGACGCCGAGAGCCTCTTGATGAGCTCAGTTTTTAATTTTTCGTATTTTCCGGTGGGTGGGGGGTAGTCGATTATGTCTTCTACCTCGTCTGCGTATTTCGTGTCTAAATTTCCGGTGATGAAATAAAACTTTGTTTCATCAGTTTTTATATTGGCGAGAAAGAATTGCGCCTCCATTTGGCGAAACCACAGCCCGGGCTTCTCCGGGTTAAAGGGTGGTACGCGCACTCCGACACGAAAACTTTCCGCTGCCGAGTCGCCGACATCTTGATGACTGCGCGCTTTGTCTTCGGCCATCTTCGTGCTCTTGAACGGGGTCACCAATGTAGGTGTGGAGGTATGTGTGATGAGATAATGTGTGAAGATAAAGGATGAAGAAAAGTCCGAAGTACACAAGAAGAAGAAAGAAAGTTTATTCACAGACACAGGTTACAGTTCCACACACACAAGAGTTCCACTAAAAAGAAGGAGTGGTAGAAAGAGTAAAGACAGCACGGAATAAGATAGGAGAACAGTCAATGTTAAGCGCGGCGAAGCTATGTTTTTTAAACCGCAACGGTCACCGTAAGTTCCGTGAACGTACTGGCTAGGCGGCGCGCGCGCGCTTGCAGAGCGCGACGCAATAATGGTGCCGTCCCGCTCACGCAACCGGTTCGGGTGACGTAGCGGGCGCGCTTGCCGCTAGAACAAAGACGCGTCATAGCTGCGCCGGCTAGCTGATAAGAAATTATATCTATGAGTAAATATGTCTTTGTATGTTGATTGTTATTAGAATAATTAACATATAGAAATGGATATATAAATATAGTAGGTCACTACATCACTATGTCACAATCACTAGTTTTGACATTTGGTAGGGCAAATCTTATGCACTTAGTTTTTTTCCCATTTAATACTAAATTATTCGCGGTAAACCAATTATGGACTTGCAGTAGGGCGCTATTTACGTCGTCAAGAATTGTGGCACGTCTGTTTATCTTAAATATCAAAGAAGTATCGTCGGCAAACAACACCATTTGTGGTTGGTTTTTAAATAAATGGGGTAGATCATTAATATAGACTAGAAAGAGGAAAGGACCCAATATAGAGCCTTGTGGTACACCCATCCTTACTTTTAAACCCATTGAATTGACACCATTTATTTGTACTTGCTGATGTCTATCGTTTAAATACGATTTCACTAAACTGAGTGCAAGTTTCCCCAAACCATAATGCTCAAGTTTAAAGAGAAGGGTTTCGTGGCTTACGCAATCGAATGCTTTCGAGAGGTCACAGAAGATTCCTATGGCATCTTGTGCCTCTTCCCACGCAGTGAATATGTGTTTTAATAATGTGACACCGGCGTCAGTCGTACAACGTCCTTTGGTGAAACCATACTGTTTCTCATGTAAGATCTTATTGGTATTAAAGTGGTTAAGCATCTGATTAAGCATTACCTTTTCAAACACCTTGCTGAAAACCGGCAATACGGATACGGGTCTATAATTATTCGTATCTTTACTGTCCCCGGATTTGAAAAGTGGTATTAACTTGCTGTATTTCATAAGGTCCGGGAAGACTCCTTGGTCTACACACAAATTAAATATTAAAGCTAAGTACGGTGCTATAGTCTCAATAATAGCTTGACAAACTTTAATAGACATTCCCCATAGATCTTCCGTTAATTTGATTTTGATTTCCTTAAAGGCTTTAATGACTGCTATGGGGTTTATATGCTTGAATTGAAACTCAACCGGACAGGCTGAAACGTTCGCTCTTAATAAATGACGACCCGAATGGCGCAGCGGTAGTGAGGCTGCCTTACGTTCATAGGGTTCCGGGTTCGAATCCCGGTAGGAGCAAGTGTTTGTGTGATTAAGCATGGACATTTGTTACCGAGTCATGGATGTTTATATGTATAATAAGTATGTATTTACAAACAAAAAGTATCTATGTAGTATATCAACTATCTAGTGTCCACGACACAAGCCTCGTTGCTTAATGTGGCACTAGATGGCGCTGTGTGTAATGTCTAGCGATATTTATTTATTTAATAGAAAGCGAGGGTGAGGAATTTAAGGTTTCGGTAGTTTTAAGTGGGATACCGGTAAAGAAATCTACAAATTCTTGAGCAACTTCGCTTTTAGAGCTTAGAAGACCACGTGAGGTCTCTAGTGTGATATCATTATTATATTTTTTATTTCTATTATTTTTTAATTTTAATCTTGTTGCTAATGAATAAGGCTTTAGCTACCTTGCAAGTGTTTTTAAAAATTTTTGAGTATGTCGCTACATATTTATTAAAAGTTTCTGAGTTGATATAAGGCTTAAGGCCGTACAGCTCAAACAATCGCTCCCTACTTTTCCTGATACCCTTAGTTGCCCAGTCACTGAACAAAAACTTTGGGCAAATAGATTTAGTTTTAATTTTTATTGTATTATTAAACTCTGTGTAAACTACCGAAAAGAATTCCTCATAAAATTTATTTACATTTTCTAAAATATATCCCGGAATGCCTAAATTACCAATTAAGTTATTATTAAAATTATTCAAATTGCTGAGTGTTATTTGTCTAGATTTTATCTGGATTTTTTGTAATGGTGTGTACGACTCGAAAACAACGGTTTGACCGCTGTGATCAGAAGGAAGGTAATTTACAATGGATTTATCTAAGTAGTCGCAACAACAAAAAACATTATCAATACATGTAGCAGTATTTTTAGTAATTCGGGTTGGTTCCGAAAACACGTTTAACAAATTAAATGATTTAAAAAGATGTAATAATCTATTGCTATTTGAATTTTTCTCTAAAATATTAATATTAAAGTCACCACAGATAACTAGTGATTTATTACCAGTTGCAAGTTTTGCTAAAGCATCCTCCATTACTGACTCAAATAAAGAGTAGTTCTGATAATTTGGGGGTCTGTAAACGCACACTATTACATGCTTATCTAGCTCAACACAAGACAGTTCAATATTATGCTCAACCGATAGATCAACAATATCATTACGAGACTTAAATTTAATACAATTTTTAACTAAGATTAATGAACCCCCACGCATCTTAGATTTCCGGTTAAAGCAACTGCCCACACTGTAATTTGCGTAATTAATTAGCATTTCAAAGTCTTTTAACCAATGTTCAGTGAAACAAACAATTTCAAACTTAGTTTTTTCTAGAAACAATTCAATTTCTAATTGCTTTGAAGAGAAGCCTTGAATATTTTGGTGAAATAATTGCATAGAATTCTGCTTAGCCCCTTTTTTACATTTAGCTATTTGAGAGCAAGAAGGTACCTGTGTGTTGTCAGTTAGCGTAACATTTATGTTACTGGTATCTTCTGTTGTCTTACTAACTAGTTTAAATGAGCATCCGGAGTGAGCTCCAAGACTCCTATGCCCTCACAAGACAATGAGACCCTACTACTAGTGGACCCTACTGGAGAATCTTGTACACATGGATCCCCCTTTGTAAAAAAATTGTAAAAATGAATATTAGTATTATTACTAATAGTCGCAGTGTTAATAATGGAACTAAACATAGACATACTACTTATGTCTGAGTGAATATTATATGCTAATAGCCGAGCTATTTTGTGTCTACAACTAATAGGTAGATACACATTACCCCGTGTTGACCTAAGTTTATCAACAAAACTGTTGACATCAAGATACACAAGTTTATTTATTTATTTATTTTATTTATTTGGCTCACCAACAATTGAGTACACTCGACAATTATGGGTTACATTGAATCAATTCGGGTCTAGTGTATCAATCTCTTACAGGTAAGCACATCATGCACTATATATTGTTTAAATGTTTACAAACGAAGCAACTTAAAATTACAGGATATTTGGTACACAGAACAATTAGGCTCCTCGGGCCAAATTAAAACTAAAAATTGAAACAAAATCTCAAAATCACAGGCAGAAATACAATTGCGGAAGAAATAAAATAAAATTATAGTCGACAACCTAATTGAATTAAAATCATAATAAAATTAAAATTAAATAAATTCAAAATAGTAAATAAAATTAAAATTAAACAGCAAGATCAAAATTAAAATTAACATTCAAAAGAACATAATAAAATCACAATCAAGCATAAAATCAGACAGAAACATAACCAAAATGAAAATAAACAGAATTAAAAATTAAAAACGTAAATTTTAACATAAAACATACTTGAATTACAGGTATTATAATTAAATTAAAATAAAATGCAGTCAAAATTAAGATCGAAATCATAAGAGGATTGAAGTACAAATAAAAAATAAAAAAACAAACATGTCATTGTAACCAAATGAATTCATAGAAAGATTTCACATATACATAATACTTCTGAACTTAGTAAGTGAGTCCGAGTGCACATCCACCAGATCACTGTAATTATTTAATAATTTGCACAGACGGGGTATAGGAGAGTTAGCACCTAGAACGGTTCGGCGCAAGGGAGGACGTAATGGGGTTATAGGAGCTCGTGGGTTTTTTGTAGGCACTCGAAGTTTGAACCTGCTCAACAATTGCGGACAGTCAATTTGATATCGCAGAACCTTGAATAAAAATGTTGCATCTAATAAATCTCTTCTTTTTTGAAGGGATATCATTTTGAAATGCAGGAGTCTCTCTTTATACGACCGTTTCTTTTTAGCTATTCCGGAAGAGTAAGCCAAGTGCCACAGAAACCGCTTTTGGACCCTTTCTAATCTAAGTGTGTGGGTGGCATAATGCGGTCTCCATACAGTGCTGCAATATTCTAATGTGCTACGGACCAAACAATTATAAAGTAAAACTTTAGTCCTACAGCGACGAAAGCAGGTTACATTTCTTATTACAAACCCAAGCATTCTAGAAGCTTTTTTAACTACGTTTTCAATGTGGGGTATGAACGTTAACTGCCTGTCGAATAAAACCCCTAAATCCCTCATCTGCTCTACTTCCTGTACAGAAGTCCCACATATATAATATGCGGATTGTGTAAGATTTATTTTTCTGGTAAATTTGACATGGTAGCACTTGTTGATATTTAAGCTCATACCATTATCATCACACCACTTTACTAACGTATCAATATCTCTCTGCAGCAACACAACATCAAGATCTGATTCAATAACTCTACAAAATTTTAAATCGTCAGCATACATGAAACACTCAGAGAATTTTAGTTCATTTGCGAGATCATTGACAAATAAGTTGAACATGACTGGACCAGCATGTGATCCCTGGGGGACACCAGATGTAATCTTGTAATAGCCTGATCGGTAACCATTGAGGGCAACAAAGAAAGTTCGACCTTCAAGATAGGATTTAAACCAATCAAGGAGGGAACCAGTGATACCGTAAGCGTTTAATTTATACAGAAGTATATTGTGCGGAACGCGATCAAAGGCCCTACTAAAATCGGTGTACATCACGTCTACCTGTTTGCCCGAGTCGATGGCACTAACCAGGGTCTCCGTGAAAGTCACTAGGTTCGTGCATGTAGATCTGGAACTCACAAAGCCATGTTGAGAGTTACTGAGGTAAAGTTTCAAATGAGTCTGAATATAGGGACAAATCAAGGATTCGAAGACTTTAGCGAAGGTAGACAATATTGAGATTGGTCTATAGTTACCTACATAGTCACGATCGTTGCTTTTATGAATTGGTACCACCTGCGCTACCTTCCAAAAATTTGGGAAAGTGCCCGTGGCGAGTGATCTATTAAATATTTGTAGCAGGGGAGCCACCAGAGACGAAGCACACATAGAAACAAAATAAGGGGGGATCCCGTCGGGTCCAGCGCCTTTTCGACGATCCAGAGCTTTCAATTTGTTGAGCAAGGTTTCAAGATCAATTATAGGAGCTGTCAAAGGTAAACTGGAAGCTAACATGTTCTGAATGTATTCTGATGGAGATGAATGATGAGTCACGTTTTGTTGACTGTACATTGCAGAAAAATGAGCAGCAAACATTTCTGATATACTGACGCCATCTGAAGATGATGTGATGCCGTCAGTCATTGTTAAGGGATAAGAACTAGTTCCACCTCGCTTGTCCTTAATATAAGCCCAAAATCGTTCTGGATCCTTGGCTATGACAGTCTCCAGGTCACTGACATACTTACTGTAGCAAGAGGCAGCCAAAACAGAGCACCGTTTACTCAGCAGTTTCAATTCGAGCTCATCCATGGGGTTTTTATAGATTCTATATCGCTGGCGTACCTTTTCCTTTTCTCTTATAGTTCTAATTAAATTTTTATCGAACCAAGGCGGGTGCGTCCTATGTTTACGTGCGGCAGGGGGATTTTGCAAAGCTATAATATTGTTAATTTTGTCGTAGAACACACTGACCATGTCATTCACATCGTGTGTATCACCAAATAAAAGGTTCCAGTCGATCTCACTTAAGCTTTTACAAATTGTATCATAATCTATTTTGTAAAAATTTACTCTTTTGTTACTGTTATAAGGAAGTCTTGTGTCATTATTTGAATTTAAATTAATTTCAATAGGGGGATGGAAAGGGTCAATTATACTTAAGGGATTTGGAGCAGAACAAACGGAACCGGAAGTTAAGTTAATCAACGCAAGGTCAAGTATGCGTCCTGACTTATTTTTTATATTGTTGAGTTGTATTAACTTGTTTATATGACTAAAATCAGTTAGAATATGACCAATACCCGGAGCCATATAGCCACTATCGGACTCACTTACCAAGTTCCAATCAATATTCCCTAAGTTAAAGTCCCCAACTATACACAGCTTCGAACCTGACTGTACAAGTATGGTATTACAGGAGTCCAAGAAGTGTTCTAGGGTTGAACGAAGTACAGGTGGAGGCAAGTAAACTGCGCACAGAGCCAGTTGACGGACAGACTTTGTTATTGAAATGTCAATAATTACCCACAAATCCTCACAGTTGCTTTCCCATTGAAACATGCGTTTTGAATTTAAACCCCTTAATACGGCTATCAGAACACCCCCTCCATCTTTTTTTCTGTTACACCTATCTCGCCTGTAGACCACATATCTATTATCAAATAGCTCTGAACTCATCACAGAATCATTTAACCATGTCTCGGTTAATATTATTACGTCATAGTTTTCACAAGAAACTTGACGATAAAAATTATGACATTTAGTGCGTAAGCCTCGAGTGTTTTGGTAATATATTTTTAAGTCTGAGAATGATAGATAAATTATATTTACTGTTACATTGACTAAAATGAAAATGAAAAATTAAACCAGCTTATCTAATGTATCCTTATTCCTGATTAGAATGTGTTCTGATTCCTGTGCCTTCCGCATGAATATTCGACCACCCCGTACCCAGACAAATTGATAGCCAATTTCCTTGGCTTTCATCCTAGCGGCAGCATGGAGTGACTTGTTGGTGGTAGACAGATGTTCTGTAATGTAGATCGGGGATTTAGGCCCGGTGTATCCCAAGTGGGACGTATTTAATTTGTTGTCTGGATTCGACTTGTTAAATTTTATCGTTGCTGCGAGGAATTGGTCACGACTGCGGGGGGAGGCAAGCTGAACTACAATGGCACGCGGGCGAGTATTGCTGGCATTTTGTTTTGCGACTCTTGTACAATGCAATTACTGATGCCATTATCTGTTTGTATGTTGCCCCTGGCATACAATGATTTTGATTGGGAAAACTCAGGTTATTACTAACTAATTTACCTACACCTCTTCCTATACTATCTGAGAACATTACTGAACAAGAACAATTATGACTATCATATATCTCTGGCTGTACCACTTGTAAATAATCTATTTCTTGGTTGAGTACACAGTCCTGAGATAAATTCTCAGCCTGGGATGGGTCCTCCATTACCTCAGGCAAGATAGTATCATGGTTGTTAACTGACTGACAGCTGCATTGACACATTACTAACTCATTTGCTGCAAGAATGTGTTCCCTAATTTGGTTCTGAGAACTCACATACCTACTGGAAAGGGAACTAAGTGAGTTCTGAAGTACCTGTATTTCAGCCTGCAAATGCTGAGTATCAATTTCATAAATTTTAATACTGTCTTCTAATTTTATTTGATAATTATTTAACTTATTAACTAAATCAACACACTCTTTCCTCAGTGGAATATATTTGGAAAAGTGTTTATGTTGTTTCCTAAATTGATTACATTTTTTAATTATTCTGTTCAGCTTAGCATATTTTTTTATTTTCTTATTGCTAACTGTATAATTATGTTTTAGTAGGGAATCTTCAGTCAGATCAATAGTTAATAAGGAAGGGGACATACAATTACTATTTAATAATTCATTATATAAGATGTTCGTTTCTTTTACCTGAGTACATTCTTTTTCTTTCTGTAACTTTAATATACAACTATTGGCATGAATTAACTCATCTTCTAGGTCCCTAATTTTATTTAAAGCCTCCTCATATAAGTTACTACAATTATTGAAACCATCCGTGACCACCTTCAGTTGATCCCGTTCATCAACAACGTCCAAGTATTGCTGATGTAGGACTACTAGCTCCCGCTTTAAGCTTGAGATTGTGCCATTAACCTTATCAACTTCCACCTCACTCTCTTCTCTCTCCTGTAACAGTTGTTGGACTTGGAGGTTTGATTCTTTAAGCTCTTGGAGGGCCGTTCTCAATTTTAGCTCCATATCCTGAGCGGTAGCCTTACGGGTCATCACAGGCATGGTTTCAGGATAAGTCACTGAAAATTAGAAGTAAAGAAACTGTGAGAACTAATAGAATAAACTAATTAAGAAAAGTTAGCGATGAAAGGGGGAGAAATAGGGAAAAAGTTCAATTATGAAATGAAATGAGGTAGGCTACTATATTAGCTTTAAAAGATTAACTATATATTCAATGTATCTAATTGAATATTGAATTTAACTAATTGTTTTGTCGTAAGGTACCTATTACTTTTCCATAAGTGGGTAGGTAGCTTTGAAAAGATAAGAATAAAAAACCTTAGTTTATTAACATATTACTATAAGACAAAAATGCACAGCAATGATCATAAACGTTATATTCATGAATTAATATTTAAAAGACCGATATAAACAATAGACTTATGGAATTAATCTCACTGTTTTATTTTTATTTTTTATACCGGTTGTCAACAAAGCGATCTAAAACCAGTACAGGGTAATAAATCAGCAAAAAGATATACTGGAAATTGGCATAGATGTGTTACAGATTTAAAGTGACGATTGTGTGCTGTTATTTAATAAAAGTAAACAATACTTCCCCTGAATTATCCGTAAAATCCGCAGTTAGAACGTCAGCTGTTGATTTTAGGTTACCGGTAACTTTTATTTTCGAAAACTTAATTAATGATCAAGGAAACAATTTTCCTATGTATTTACGCATTTATAATACGTTTGCACAAATAGTTACACCTTAATCTAACTTATTTACATCATTCTGAGCCCCCCACAAAATATTTTTTCGTATGTTATTAAAAAAAAAACAGCTGTTCGAAACATTTTGGCCGTCTAGGTATTGCACTTTTGTAGTAAACAGCTGTTTTTTTTTTAAACCGTTTATAATGATGTGCTGAGTATGTGGTTTCCGTTTTCGCGTCGGTGTCCCTTCCACCTCGTATGAACATGAAATGAAATTAATATATTGATATAACAAGATAGCGAAGTTAGTTCCTATTTCTGCCACGCGCCAAAAGATCTATGTGCAAAAGTATTTTAACAAAACATACGTAACTTTTTGATGATGTTTTAAGGTACTCTTCCTAAACCCCTAAGCGAAAACGAAGATGTATTACAAGAAGACCATTTGACTGCAGACCACTTCCAATTTATCGACGAAAATCTTGACGAGGACGGCAGTAAAAAAATCGCTAACAAAAACAGCACAGAAACTAATGATAGATCTCACAAAGAATTAGCACGCGATGAAAATAAGCAAGATTGTAAAGAAAACACTCCAAAACCCAGACGCGAATGCGAAAATTGCCAAAAGACGTTTTCCAGCATTAGTAACTTAAAGGAACATATTAAAAGAAAACATCTTAACATCTGGAAGTATAACTGCGAATATTGTTTATACAAAACCAATCAGAGTTATCCTTTCAAACAACACGTCGGCAAACATACGAACACATTTAAATTTTCTTGTGACAAATGCCCGTTTAAGACTAACTACGGAAGGAATTTTAGAAGGCATCGCATTCGACACGAAAACAATAAAGAAAATTGCCATAAAAGTTACTCCGATAGGGCTTACTTTGCCTCGCTAAAAAAATGTGACATATGTCATTTCGAAACCTGTTCCCGGAAAGTATTATCCAATCATTTGTCAAAACATAGGGGCGATATCTACAGATGCGATAAATGTCCTTATGTTAGCCACAGCAAATATAATTTGTCTAGACATATTACAAGGATAGGACATTAATTTTAATATTTTAAACTTATTAAAAATTGCCAATTAATAAAAGGTATTGATAGTTGATTATGATTTAAATAAAATAATAACAAAAATATGAATACGTATTAAAATAAAGTATATGACGGCGTAAGCGATGGCTGAGCGATAGCGCCGTTGTCATTAGGGTTCGGTGGTACCGGGTTCATGATGAAATGTTAAAATAATAGTTTCGGTTTCGGTACACAAAAATCACAGTTTATTATTTAACACAAATTTACATTAAATAACACTAACAAATAATCTCCACAAAATGGGCAAACCGACAGTTTCGTTCTGAAGGAGTGACTTGGTTGGAGTTCCGAGCAAAAGTGATCTCGGCACAATCCCCACTCTACAAAACGACTCTGTCCACGTGCCGCCATTAAAACAACATCTGACGTCACGGCGTTTACCCCTACTACAATGGTCAAATCAGCAACTTGATGTTTAAAAGTTATCGCTTTCTCCGACATATAGAATAGCAAAACATTAAAAAAAATCGTCCCTTGGCGAAAAGGCTGGCAGCATTGCTAGGTGTGAGACAAATGCTGATTCTTCAGCTAAGTTATAGGCCAGCCTTATTTAATGTTTTCTTTTTATAAAAAAACATTCTTAAGTACGTTTGTTCGTATTTCTTTTCCTCTTAAATGTCTTGCCCGATTTTGATGATTTTTACATAAGTACCTAGGAGTCACCTTCCCCGTATCCACAAACGCTTCGATTCGA
This sequence comes from Standfussiana lucernea, assembly GCA_964057025.1. NCBI lineage: Eukaryota > Metazoa > Arthropoda > Insecta > Lepidoptera > Noctuidae > Standfussiana > Standfussiana lucernea. The sequence continues at coordinate 2,155,081 of OZ059783.1, forward strand.
TAAGTCGTATGTCTATCGTTGTTTGCCATTACGAATGCGAGCGATATAGACATATGACTTTCCCAATCGAAATCGAATCGAAGCGTTTGGGAATACGGGGCCTGGATAGATGATCTCAGCTACTGTTGTACCCGGTAGGTGGCGCTGTTGTCATACGTCTGCTTACCGAGTCCGCTAGTTCGATTATACAACAAAATGTTTTTCTTTTTCTTATTTATTTTTTGTACTCTATCACAATGCTATCCTATTTGACCCAAAGGTTGACTGGTAGAGAATGCCTTGTTAAGTCCGCCTATGTACCACTCTTGTACATGAAGTTTAAATAAATTAAGTGCAAGTGGTCTACCATGACGCCTTAATGCAGGAATGTTTGACATTCAGATACTTAACTAAAATGTCATAGTATGCTACCTGCTCTGCATAAATTATTGAGATTTTAATTCAATATTGATGTAGTCATATTATTGTCATAATAAACAAAATACTATGAACTATGTGTAAGAACGTTTCTTTTATTTATTGTCATCATCTGCCTTGCCTTTTGCCAACTATGTTGGGGTCGGCTTCCAGTCTAACCGGATGCAGTTGAATACCAGTATTTTACATGGAGCGACTGCCTATCTGACCTCCACAACCCAGTTAGTATATATTAATTTCTTTTACACGTCACAATAAATTACGTTTTAAAACTAGACAAGGCCGGTGTTTCGAACCTGACTACTCTGAGAATAACCAGCCGAAATAAACTGGGAGGTCTGTTAAAATGGCTAGGCGTAATCTTGGTTAACCTTTTGACCTCCACGTCCGTGGCGTTTTTGATTTGACGTCCATAGCCGTCCGCATATGGACGTCAAATAAAAAAAAACCGGTCAAGTGCGAGTTGGACTCGCGCACCGAGGGTTCCGTACAAACCTGTGGGTATATAACTTTTTTTTATATGACGAAACTAAAAATTTACGGTTTTCGTAATTTTTCCTATATCTGTACTATAAGACGTGACTTCGTACAAAATTTCAAGATTCTAAGTTCACGGGAAGTACCCTGTAGGTTTTGATTCCCGTGCGAGTTTCGAAAATTTGCGGAAATTTGCGGCCTAAGTGGCTGTATCTTTTGATTGCGTTGACTTAGAAGGTTTATTTTTCTACAGCTTCCAGGGACAGTAGAACTAAGTATCATATAGAAATTTCAGTTTGATACCTCCACGCGTTCCTGAGAAAAACGGTCTTGACAGACGGACGGACGGACGGACGGACGGACGGACGGACGGACGGACAACAAAGTGATCTTATAAGGGTTCCGTTTTTTCCTTTTGAGGTACGGAACCCTAAAAAGTGCTCACGACGCCATGGACGGCATAACACTTCTAATATTTGGATGCGCTGAAATTCTGGCTTGGCTTGGAGGGCACGCGCGTGTGTTTATGCTTTGGTGTTCAAAAGTTTAATCATATGAGGATCATTCAGATGAGTAGAAAAATAGCGACAAAAAAAGTACGGCATTACACCGAACTTTTTCGAGCTACAATCTCTATGGTATCGTAACATCAAGATGTTTCAAAACGAACTCACATTTTTTGACATTAGCTGGCGGTCACTAAATTAAAAAAAATACTCTGTGGTCAGTGGCACTCTTAGGGCCTCGTTCACCATCTCCAAGTAAAGCGTTGATTAGTTACTTCTTAATTAACGTTAATCAGCAAGTAAAGGTTACGAGTATCTTTTGTCAATTTCACAAACGAAAAATAAGCTCCGAGTAACAACTTACTGGTTAAATGAGTAACGTAACAAATCATACGTCACATTCGTTCAATATTACGTCAATGTCACTCGTCAAACGTCATTGCACTATTGCAGCTGTCATTTATGCATTGTGGTGTTTGAGTGGATTGTCTGTTTGGTTGGAAATACGCGTGTGATTTTAATTTGTTAAGTTATTAAGTACTTACCTATTTAATTATCATGGATAAAGTTAAAAGAGATAGAAGTGCAAACTTTTCTTTACATGAGAGGGATATTTTAGTTTCACTTGTACAAAAATACCAAGCTGTGCTGGAGAATAAACAAAGTGATGGTTCGACGTGGAAAAAGAAAGAAGCCGCTGGGAAAGCATTCAAAACGAATTTAATGCTCGATCTGGAGGCATATTCAGATCGACCAAAACATTAAAGGTCAAATATGAGGGCTTGAAACGTACAGTCAGGAAAAAGTCAGCTGCATGTCGCTCGGAACTTTACCGTACCGGAGGTGGTAAGAACACTGCTCCTCCACTCGATAATGTGGAAGAACAGATTAAAGCCATGATAACGTTAAGCACCGATGGCTTGGACAGTATTTTCGACTCCGATATATTGCCACAAACTCAAGAAGGTAAGCTTGTTCACTTGTTTAAAAAAGCACTAGGGAACGTGACCGTCTTTACCGGTGCGGTCTATTTGAAATCGAAAGTGGTTTATTATAAATAATTAGTCATACCTATTTAAATAAAATATATGCTTTGTTATAGACAGAATTGATGTTCCGAAAATGGAAGAATTTTTGAGAATTCCACCATCACAAATGGATACAACTGAGGTTGTAGAAAGTGAGGCTACTCAAAACCGTAAGTATCCATAATACTACCTATCATGTCATGTAGGTACCTATCAACATATTTGCAAAAGAATTAAAATGTGCCTGCTGTGTCGCACAATCAAAGTTAAATCATTATTTATTTCCCATTAACTTGATTGCTAATTATTGCTGTACTTTTTTACAGAAGTTGTACTATTCGTTACAAATGAGTTTGAACCATTGCCACCTACTACTAGTGCAGAAACAGTTCCAGAAGAAACAAATATATTAAAAGTAGACAATGTAAATGGTAAGTATGTGTTGATATTATTTTTGATACTTTTCATTAATTGTAATCTTTGATATTCTTCAAGTAATAGCAGTAATGATAAATTAACAGCAACAGCAGTCATGTAAAGTTAAGGTCTACCTCACACTGGTTAATATCTGTAACCATCCAGTCTGATACTTACCGTGCCCATGTGCTATTTCTTAATATAAAACATATTATGAGTTCTCTTCTATAAAAGTAAACATACATTTAAAATTAATACATACTTAATTTTTATTACAGACAAAGCTTTGCATGAAACCCCAAATGGGAAATGTATAACTCCAACTACTTCTGCCAATAAAAAATGGGATGTCACTAGCAGAAGAAATTTAAAATCAAGAAAACATCCTGCACTGATTGGTATGACATAATAATAGCATTGTAATATATATAAAAAATTACAATTTCTTTCTCAACCTAATTTCACTATTGTTTTTTTTTACAGCTAATACACCAAAAAAAACACTTTTTGATGAGCTGACTCAAGCTAAGCTGGAATTAGTTCAGCTCCAAAGAGATTTTTTGGAAGCAGAAATAAGTGAAAAAAAGAAGGTGTGGGAATTTGAAGAAAGTGAACGCAAGAAGGAGGCAGAGTTTAAAGAAAAGGAGCGCAAATGGAAGGAAGAAGAGTATAAATTAAAATTAGGAAAGAATTTTAAATAAATAAATTGTTTGTTTTATTTAGGGTCTATTATTATTTAGTAATGGTAAAAAATATTCTTGCACCAGTCTATTTCTAGGATCATAATTCAGCTCAGGGCTCTGTGCTGCAATTTCTTCCAGAGTCTGTGTATCAGTTGAGTTGTAGTTGTCCCCAAAGTTTCTTTCATTAATATCAATTGCAATATTATGCAATACAAAGCAGGCAACTATTATAGCTTGTACACGAGCTAATTTTAACGTTATCTGTCGCCTAAGCACAGGAAACCTATTCTTGCACACACCAAAACATCTTTCAATAGTATTCCTTGTTCGAATGTGTGACTCATTATATAAATTTTCTGCCGGGGATGATGGGTTCAGAAAGGGTGTCAAAAGATATTGCTTTAACTCATATCCACTGTCACCGAGAAGTAAGCCATCTCTAAATTGTCCAGTTTCAAATCTGTGTTTCAAAAATGAATTATTGAAAATTGTCTGATCATGAACAGATCCTGGCCATCTTGCTACAATATCCAAGCATTTTAATTGGCTGTCACAAACAACCTGAACATTAATTGAGAAGTTTGACTTTCTGTTCCTAAAATTTTCAGCTGAATTGCCACCTGAAATGAAAAGTAAATAAGGATTACATTTTAATATTTTAATAGGTACCCAATTAATGATTACCAAGTTAATGTTTTCTTACATTGGCATGACAAAATTAAAAAATAAAACGTACCAGGTGACTTTATTGTAACATGGGTACAATCTACAGCCCCTATTACCCTGGGGAATCTTGCGATTTCATAAAAACTATCTTGAAGTGTGCTTAAGTTGTCAGGGAACTTTATTATCACTGGGCGTAGTTGAGCAATAGCCACAGTCACCTTCTTAACGATACGGCTTGCTGTTGGTGGACTGACTCCACAAAAATCAGCCGCACTTCTTAAGTAGGATCCAGTAGCGAGATACCGCAATGTTAATAGTAGGCTTGTTTTTGTTGGAACTGCTTGATTTCTAAAATAAAGATTTTTTATAAGTTAGGTACTACACCTACTTCAAACAACAGGTAACAGAACATATACGAGTATGTAGCTACTGCAAATATTATAGGAGGGAGGGATTAATATGATTTGATAGGTTACCTATCTATAAGTAAGTAAAATCACTTCAATAATTAAAAAATACCACTCACCTTTGCGATGTAGGCATTATTTTATGTTTTATAAAGTTATGCACTTGGTTCACTGCATATTTCGATAGACGAAATCTAGCGAAAAAATCAGTTTCATCCAGGTCCGTAAAATAATCAACACGGAATTTAAATACACGAATCCTTGCTATTCGTTGTGTCGAAGAATATTCTAATTCATCCAACTGATGATCAATTAAATCAAATAAATCCATTTTTATTCGTTTATTTTAAAATGATCGTTAGTGATATGCAAGAAATGACAACAGACAATACTTAACCGTCGAGTAAAACACGCTAATTGGCAGAAGACGTGGCAAGTAAGTTACGGGTCAGTTAATCTTATGATTAGTGCTACTCGGACGTCGTGAAACTCGCACTTGAAGTTACGGGTCACTTTAACTGGCGATTAGCCTACTCGACACTTTACTTGAGGGTGGTGAAACAGGCCCTTAGAATAATAACTAAAGGTAACTCTGCTTTAGTGGAAGCCATTTCTTAAATGTTACGTTTAGACATTGATGCAGCAGTCAGCAATTGGCCTGGCTCACGCGCGGCCCAGTTAAAATAATGATTTGGTTGCATCTTACACGCATAGGACACATATAATTAGTTTAACCGTTTAACCATTTGTGTCGCGTTCATGTGCGACAGATATTTCCGTGCCCCTACCGCTTGTGTCGTATTTCTGCGACAGAGAACATGCATTTTTTCGTTCTATTAACTGCGTGGTACAACTAAAGCCATTATTAAATAGAGATATTATTTACAACAATTATTTAAAATTATGTCTCGTAGCTCTAAGTATTGAAAATGCTTATTTATTGTAGGTATTATTTATTTTATCGATTTGGAGCCGCGCGGGCGCTAGGGGCACGGCAATTGATATTTAGCCAAGCGGTTAAAAGGTTAATAGTGTGTCGTGATTCATTGTAAATTCTTGCAATGTTATAACAATTATTCTAATTCAGTAGCTGTTTTGACTTTAAATTTTAACGGTTCCAGTTTATAAATCTTTGATTATTTTTGATAATTTCGGTACCTTATTCATACTGTGCATTTTAATTAATAAGCATTATGATTGTCATATAATTATTATTAAGATCATGTTTAGTTCAGTTGTTGTATCGATTTATGTAAAGTTGGAAGGGGACATCCCCTCCAAACTCGCAATGGCGGCGATGGCTCGCCATGGAAAATCAGTTGTTCGGTGACCATGGAATGGTGAAGTCCATCCTACAAAAGATCGCGCGTGTTGGAATATTATAATAAGAAATATAATAGTTATTGGTGTGAACATAGGAAGTTTTATTTTAAGTGTGTGTTAAGAAAAAGTAGAATACCAGGCCACTCAGAAAGTATTGCGATAAATAGTTTTTATATATGGGAGACTGGCCAGTTAGAATCTTTTTCGAAAATATGATTACTTGTAAGTAAAAATATGTGTGTTCCATTTTCAAAATTTCCCTCCACATTTTTTGCGAGCCAATTCAAAGTATCGTGTCTTACTGAAAAATGGATCTGCGCCGGGAACATTTTAGAGCTATGATTTTTCGATTTCAAGTGTCGCCTGAAACCGGATGAATCGTTCGATAGACTTCAAATGGCATTTATGGATGAAGGCCCCTCCAAGGCAACCGTGTATCGTTGGTATAACGAATTTAGGCGCGGTCGACCAACCTTGGGGGATGAAGAAAGAAGCGGTCGCCCTTTGACGGCTATTACGGAAGAAAACGTGCTAGCAGTGAAAAATTTAATCCAAGATAATAGGCAAATTACATATCAGGAGATTCAGCACATATTAAAGATTGGATTGGGAAGCGTTCACGAGATTCTACACGGGCATCTTCGCGTGAGGAGGATAGTATCGCACTGGGTGCCGCACTACCTCACCGACGCTCAGAAGCAGGCCCGGGTGGAATGGTGCCGTGATATGCTGAACAAATTTGAAGCAGGCTCGTCTCGGCGTGTTTACGACATCGTAACAGGTGATGAGTCCTGGATTTATCAATACGATCCAGAAACCAAGCGCCAGTCGACAGTTTGGGTGTTTCAAAATGAACCAACGCCTACCAAAGTGAAGCGATCTCGAAGCGGGGGGAAGATTTTGATCGCCAGCTTTTTTAATTTGACTGGCCACTTGGCCTCAATTCCCTTACGAGATCAAAGAAGCATCAACGCCGAATGGTATACTACCAAATGTTTACCAGAAGTTTTTTCTGTTGTGAGCAGCAAGCGACCAAACACAGGGCTCCGCGGACTACTGCTCCACCACGACAATGCGCCTGCACACACCGCGCTCAAAACGAGGGACTTCCTGGACAGTACACCAGTCAAACTCCTGGGTCACCCTCCTTACAGCCCTGATCTAGCACCGTGTGACTTCTTTTTATTTCCAAAAATAAAAAATCAGCTCAAGGGGATACAATTTTCGTCGCCGGAAGATGCGCTGGCTGCGTTCGAGCAGGCTGTAAACGAGGTGTCTGCGGCGGACTGGAAAAAGTGTTTTGAAAACTGGTTCAGACGCATGAATCTTTGTATAGAGGCTGGTGGAGAGTACTTTGAAAAGATTTAATAAAAATATGTGTACCTGTAGAACAATTTTTTTTAGTGTCGCAAAACTTTCTGAGTGTCCCACGTATAAGCAGAACATTTTGTAAATAAATAGATTTCAATTTTATATCCTCGTCTCATTACCCCTTACTGTGGCCAAGACACCTTTAGCCATCTCTGATCAGTCTCGTGCAAAGACTATATAACCACTTGACTGCGCATACAGTGCCTCGATGCTCGAAAACTATTAGTGTTTTGTCGCCTACATATAGGCTACAGTACTAGTAACCATTTTAGTTGTGACCAAGTATTAGACCTGTGTGCACGCTAAATTATTCCAATTTTTTTAATTTTTTATGCAATTATAACGCATCAAAATGTCTTCATGCGCGGTGAAGTGGTGTGGGAATCATTCCAAAACATCTAGTTACAAAAAGGATGGCATGACTTTTCACCGGTAAGTAAACAGTAAGAAAATTATTTTTGATTTAATCAGATCATGAGCGACCGTAGAGGTCTCGTTAAAATGGTGGTTGGGTGAAAGAGCACACGTTTTGATTTTCGCGTTGATGTCTTTTGGAAATGTCTCGTTCTTTCATTAGACAATTCTAATTCTTTTATCCCTTTCTTTCCCTTTGTGTGTTTATAGTAGAAACCCGTGCTGTTGCCCTTACTATCCGAAATTGATATCGACAGTAATAAAATTTAAATTAATAAAAATGTTATTCAATTCAAATACCTACTGCAATAAAATACCTATCTACTCTTAACCGACTTAAAAAAGGACTTGGAAAAGGTTTATACGTTCAGGACCCTAAAACTTGAATTCAAAAAACATTTACCAAATTAATTCATTTTAAAAATCAATAATAACAGGATACATGTTTTTTGTAATCGATTGTTTTTGATTAAATATAATTATTTTTATACGATTTTAATTGAGTATTTTTCATAATGTTAAAATCTATTTTATCGATATCGACTGTTTTCCCCTAATCAAATAGATCAGCCCTAACGATATGTATACCTATGCAAGTTGACCTTGAACTGACCAATTGCAGGCGCGCGTTCTTCCTCGTCCCCCGGCCCGCGGTAGTGAGTCGTGTACTTAGAAGAAATCGGCCTATAAGCTCTCTAGTGGTTATATACTCTATGGTCTCGTGAGTCTGCGGGACTGGCAGTAAGTGTACCCTTCCCGAACCTGGTATTCCTGTCTATTATCCGTAGGTATGTAACATTAGGTCGCATGGTGCAGACACTGAACTTATTTATATATTTACTTATCATATACTAGGTATATGGTAGGTTAGGGCTTACGGCCCTACAGAAAAAAGCCACACTCACCTAGTCTATGACCAGAGACTAGGTGGTGTAGAAACAAAAGGCGGGGATTTTAATGTAAGATAGTATTTTCAAATATATAAAATTAGCTCGTTACATAACCCAAGTTTTATTGGATCAAACGGCGCAAGCAGGACTGTTAGGCTTGTAGGTTCCTTTAACTAATTATAATATATTTTCATGTACCGTCACACCCTTGACAGTATTGCGACCTTACGTGACGTTTGTTAAGGGTGGATGGACACCATTCTACTTCTACTGTGTAATCTTTGATTTCAACAATCAAACGAGGTTCAAAACCTTTTCAAAACGTATACCAGTGTTGCCAACTTATTTTTAAAGAGGAGAGTACATCGTCCTGTGAGAAAAAAATGCCATTCTCTACGTGAGTTCTCTACTCAACCAACTTGAGGAGAATGCGCTAAGCTAGCCCGCGAAATTCAATTTTTTTTTTTTAATTTTCAGGTCATTTTGTATGTTGATTTAATATGATTCGCAACCGTAACAAATATTTCTTTACAGACTTATAATAATTAACATAATCAATCAACCTATCGTCACTGACAGGACCATTATTGCTAATAAGCCTGACATTGTGGTGATAGATCGATTGGAGCGTCGCGCAATGATCGTAGATATAGGTAACAGTCCCGCATGACGAGAACCTCGTGAAAGCAGAGAAAAAGCAATTCAAGTATCTAGATCAGTGATGGGCAGTGTGGCCCGCGAAAGGATTTAATCCGGCCAGCCGACGGTCTTTCAAAATGAATAGAATATGGCCCGCTATAATTATATTTTGACGGTCCAGCAGTGTGAAGTAGAATAATAGATGCATAGGTAAAGGAGCCAGCGATACTAGCCGCGTAGTTCATGTGTTGCGGGTCGCAAGTTAAATTGTAATTTGTAAATAACATGGTGTGTAATGTTTATTTTTATGATTAAAAGATTTCAAATTATAATGCATTTTTGCTATAACTCTGGCCCTCCTCTGAAATTGTTGCAACTTTCTGGCCCCCTATGAGGAAAGTTTGCCCACCACTGATCTAGATCTTGCTCGCGAGGTTGTCGACATGTGGGACGTGAATACAGCAGTCATTGTGCCGATAGTCATATCAGCCAATGGTTTAATAGCCAAGAGCCTCGACCAACATCTGAAGAGGCTCTCGCTTGGCGGCTGGATCAAAGGCTTGATTCAGAAAGCAGTACTTCTGGACACGGCGTGTATTGTTAGGAGGTTCCTCTCTCAAGAGCCCTGACCACCGGTAGCTCGGACCCTGTTCCCGGTGCTGGTGGGCTACTATTTTATATATTTTTAAATGTTTTTTTTTATACTAATTTTGTATAGGAATATTTAAAAATGTAATAATAAGTAAGAAAAATAAATAAAGGAAACATAATCAACAACCCTGTAAGTTCATTTAATCACATTGAGACTTTTTCATGAAATAGTAATTCAACATACAACCTGACATTGAGCTACAAATAACACAAACGAATTAAAATTTGTATTTCACGGGCTGCCGGCGATTCCACCTTAAATTAACTACAATTAGCCCTTGTCTGGCACTGGCACTATTTGTGTCTAGAAAATTCAGAGCGCAGTGGAAGAGTCTCGTCAAAAATCACCCTTGCGAACGACGGCTAAAAAGCGAAGTGGGTTATTACCAGTGATCGGAATAGGTAGAGCTAATGTGCCTAAAGTTCAAGGAACAGAAACGAAAAGTGGAGACTTCCTTACGACTATTTTTTTTTCGGATATTTGTTCCGAATGTCGGAACATTACCTAAGTACAACTAAAATTAATAAAGTAAAACAACTATCGAATTCATTTACTGTTTCTGTTTAAAAAAAGAAGTGCACGATTTTTATTGTTTAAAAAATAAAGGTAATCTTCGCTTGAACGCCGTAAGTAAGTGCAGAAGCTAATTTAATTTTCATACCAGCTTCTTTACCTGAATTAATAACAATAGAAAACGTATGTGTATATAATGGATTTTTGAGAACCCGGTTAAAAAGGAAAAATAATGAATTCAATTAGTTTAATGTACTGATTAATAAATAACATTATTATTAAATGTACTTTATTATTAAATGTACTTAACTGATTCCGAGACATTTCCGAGTCAAGGAAGTCCCCACTTTTTGTTTCTGTTTCTTGAACTTTACGTACATTAGCTCTACCTATTCCGATCACTGGTTATTACCAATACCTTACCTTTGCACGTTTGTACTGCTTCGAGGATTACCACACCTAAAAATGGTAATAAAATAAAACGACGACGACGGGCATTTTCTACCAGTCTACCTTAGACTGGTAGAAAATGCCCAAGGCATTAAGTCCGCCTTTGTAAAATTTTTTACTTGTGCATAAAGTTCTAATAAATAAATAAATTACACGACATTAAGATTATTTTTAATAAATAAGGTTATTTTTCTTATTATTTGTTTACAAATTTGCTCTTACAGTTCAGTGGTGCTTACAATAACGTTTTCTAACCGTTTCGCAGTGGTCTTACACGAGTTTCAACTCCTTTACAATATGTTAGCAAACCCTGTCCGATCCGTGTGGGTATTAATAAGTATCAAGATTCGATTCTTTTTATGTAATGCCTTTTAGTAAACAAGTAAAAATAAATACTGAACAGCCACGCTAGTAGAGTGGTCGCAAGCGCGACTGCCGAGCACGAGGTCCTGGGTTCGATTTCCGGGTCGGGCAAAGTGTTATTGGGTTTTTTCATCAGGAATTTCGCAATGGCAGCCACGGAGTCTGGATTTGTGCCCCGTTGGTGGCAAGAGGCTCGCCTTCTATTACATGGGACTTAAAACATAACTGGCGAAATGTGGGTGTACTATTAGGTACACCTCTGCCTAACCCTTCGGGAATAACAAGCGTGATGTTATGTGTTAAAAATACCCAGATAACAATAAAATGTACTAAAATGTGGGAACTTGCATGTCAACACAGGGGCGCGGGCGGCGACACTCCGGTCGCTTCTCGGGTAGTGACGTCATAAACAAACAATTGACGATCAAAAATACCAATATATACCGAAGATGGTGTTGCCATGTTTAAAAAAAATACTAGCCAAAACCGTTCATTTCAAAATTAATTAGTAAGTTTGCTTTCATGAGTGGGTATTTTATGAAGTTTATTTTATTTGGTTAAATCATTGGGATAACTATATGATTTTTACAGACTTAATGTAAACGGCCAATTTGTAATTATACATTTAATTTAATTTATAGTTTTCAATTTAATTTTTAATTATCTGTTTATTGTATAACTTTAATTCTGCAATGGTGGAAAATTAAAAACTTTAAAAAGAAATTACGTATAGTAGCCTTCCTAATAGATAAATGTTATTACTCGATTAATGATTTTTTTTAATGGATAAAATGTTTTAATCAGCAATGTATATAATAAATATTATAATTAATATTATTTTGAACATACACTGCAGGCCAAAAGTTTAAGACCACCTTAATTGAAGTAGGAAAATAAAGTAAAACACCAATAAAATATTAAATGTTTAATTAACCAGTTTAACTATCTAATCAATTAGTCACTAATTAGTGTTTATTGACAAATTGTAATTTAAAAAAATAAGGAAATATTAACAGTCCACGAATCCACGCGAAAAAAGGCTATAGTTAACTAAACTGATTCTCGGCATACGAGCAATCAATTTGTTGATGGTGTCTTGTGATATATTGCTCCAACTTTCGCATAAGGCATTCCACATTTCTTCTTGCGAGGATGGGCCACGATTACGGACGTTCCTGTCAAGCTCTTCCCACAAAAGTTCAATTGGATTGAGATCCGGGCTCTGAGGAGGCCAAACCATGTTTTTTAACACCCCTTGCGCCTCTTTCTCTTCTAAATATCCTCTGCATGATTTGGAGCTATGCTTTGGATCATTATCTTGTTGGAATATGAATGCGTCTCCAATTAATCGCAACCCGGAAGGAATGACATTTTGTTCTAAAATGTTTTTGTACTGTTCCTTTTTCATAATTCCATCAATTTTGACCAAATCGCCAGTTCCTTGGCTAGAGAAGCAACCCCAGACCATAATTGAGCCACCGCCATGCTTGACTGTTGGGACTACACAGTCCGGCACCATCTTTTCTTGAGCATTGTCTCACGTAAATTCTTCGTTTTGAACCGAATAGTTCAAACTTGGATTCATCGGTCCGAAGAACTTTTTTAAAATCTTCTTCAGTCCAATCTCGATGGGCAAGAGCCCACTGCATCCGCTTTTTCTTGTTTTGTGGCCTTAGCAGAGGTTTTCGGACGGCGACGCGACCATACAACTTTGCATCTCTCAGTCGCCGTTTTACTGTAGTCAATGATAAAGGTTTAACTCGGGTTTTGTTTACTTCAACGCGAATTTCTGGTGCTGTTAAGCGTCTATTTCGCTTGCTGGTAACAACAATGAAATTATCTTCACTAGACGTGGTAGCTCTCGGCCTTCCCGAGCGTGGACGATCTTGAAAACTGCCTGTCTCCCTGTATCGAGTTATTGTGCTATGAACACAAGTCTTCGATAACTTCAGTTGTGAAGCAATCTCACGTTCGGATTTGCCTTCATTATCCAAAACAACGATGGCAGAACGCACTTCACTGCTAATTTCGCGCGCTTTTCCCATTTTAAGACGTCTTCACTGTAGAAACCACAAGTTTAGACTAACTGAGATTGTTTGTGAACAACCCAAGTAAACTCAGGTAAGAATAAATTGAAACTACGTGTTTTCAGAAGCTAAATAATCCTTAATATTGACCAATGCCAAACAAAAGCAAAGTAATAAGTAATGAGCACACAATAAACATATTATTAGGACTCTACCACCTGGCTCTAGCGCAGCGTTTGTCGGTGATTGAAAACAATAGATGTTTATTGTCCAATAACTTGAAAGTAAACAAAAGAATGACTTCTTTAAATATTCTACATTAACAATAGAATACGCAGGTGTGCATTTCTTTTATTTATCTTATGGGACTTTATTACAATTGATAGATAATTATACTGTTTAAGTGCGGTCTTAAACTTTTGGCCTGCAGTGTATGTACTTAATATACATTTATTTTATTCTAAAGTAACATTTCAATTTGACATTTTTCAATATTAATTAATGTGTGTAGATTTATTTGCGATAATTCTAACTGTAACATCTTAATTTGTAATTTATTTTTAAGTAGATTTATTTTTTATTTTTTATAAATCTTGCGTGTGATATATAAATGTAATTATTATGTGTCTAATATTTTATACTCAATTAATTAATTAATTTACTAAATGACTTTATAACAAACTTATTTTTCTATAAGTTAAACACTGATTTGACTCAACTGTCACTTTTGAATCATACTTGTTTGTTAGCGGGTGTAAAAGAGCGGAGCCACAGTGGAGCAGCTCAACATAGTCCGGTTAAGCAGTAAACCAACCTTAGCGAGTTGGCAAGCTGCGAGTGACCATATAAAAAAAATGGCGCAGCTCAGTTGCTCTTCGACTTTCAAAGCGTTAACGTCTAAGGTATGATATTATTCTGATTATTGTTGATGATTATGTATTTTGTGTTCTTTACTTGCGTTTAAAGCGATGTAAATAAAAGGTGGTGTAGGAGGTAAAACTTTGTGTCTTTATTCTTCAGACCCATATAACTAAGTTACAATTAATAAAAGACGACTTTCCGAGACCCGGACTGTGTGTGCACTGCCGCTCCCCGAGCGGCGCGACCACGCGTACATATATCAAAACTGCTGCGTCACGACATTGCAACATTGTGTCACTACAGTATTCCCCCCCTATCTTTATAATTTGATAAAATTATACAAAAATATGTGGGTGTGTTCCCCTTGGATCTTGCTTTCACATTTTGTGAGTGACATTACATCATCAGTTCTACTTATTGTACATATTACATACAAGTTAGCTTACACACTAGTTTTGCTTATTAGCAATGTTCGTGACCGTCAGTCCGGCGTACAAATACCGAGTATCATTTTTCATGACGACATGGTGTATTTTTATACTTAACTATGTTGGCTTATTTTCTTTAAACATGAATTTTGTTCTTATAATTACTTATGCACTACACTTTCTCACTACTTTAGTATACATCAGTTGCCCGACTAGTAGCTGGTTGTTGCACTGTGACACCTTTGGCTACTTGTGCCAACCCGATTACTTCTGCTTCTTTACGGAACCAGTTCCGCACATGTTTTCTGCACTGGTGTCTGATTAACCACATTAGTATGATGCCAAACATGATGGCAAATGCTATCATAAACATTTCCACTACGCTGACTCGTTGCCCGATAACCTCGTTGGATATCGTTTGGGACACTGCGACATTATTCTGTTGTGGTTTGACCTGGCTGTTACACATTTTCTTCGTTATGAAATTGGTTTACGTATGTCGCCTACAACAGTCTTGCTCTTAATGGAGTCAGTAAAATTGAAACTAGCAGTTTTGAACATAGTTAATTTGCGTAGTTGACTTACTAAGTAGGTGCTGACTTATTCGGCTAACTGCTACTTCCGGTTGCATTTTTACATTAAGCATTTGTAACAAGATGCGGTTGTGCAATATTAGCAACTACTTAATTATTATTTATATACTTTAAAACTTGTGTTGTTGGTTTTGCTTGCTACCACGCGTTTTATATTAAGGCGTGTACATATGGGCTTCATTTTTCTTATTACTTTACATTGCGGACACCTGCTTCCAGGGCCGACTTTAAATGATATATATTATTTCTACATATAATATTTCTAAGGGTAGTGTGCATGTTTGATATTCTGCCATTAATAATATCATCCCATTGGAATCCACAATATCTCGCATGCACACGCCGTACAAAACACATATTAATTTATATCTATAAGTAAGGTTAGTTTTATGTTCGCGTATTCTATGGGGTGTCCCTTTATATATGGTACCTTGTATGTTCTTTGTGCATTCGCCTATTCATCAAAAAAACGTACCCTTTTGCTGACGCGACCACTGCGAGTGACGATCGGTTCTTTGTTCAAGTGTCCTGTAGCGTTTTTCTCCGTTATTCTTTGTTGTGTTTCTTTTTCTTTGTTTTTCGGGTCATGTTGTACCGTTCCTTTTTTACTATTATCTTCCTCACATTCTTCTAGTAAAAATGCGGGTTTTAATCGGTCGATTGTAATACACGCTTCTTTATTCGGTAATTTGATGACGTAATTTTTCTCTTTCCTACTTATGACGCGGTATGGGCCGTCATAGGGTGGTTGTAGCGATTTGCGTACTGTGTCATTGCGAACGAAAACGTATTTGCAAGTTTCGAGTTCTGGATGCACAAACGAAGAGCGTGCCTTATTTTCTCTATTATGCGGTACAAAATTCCTTATAGTTTTTTTAAGTTCCTCTACATAGGAATCCATATTCTGGCTCTGCGTTTGACTGTGCGCAAAAAATTCTCCCGGTAACCTAATCGTGCGCCCATATACTAACTCCGCGGCGCTATAACCGGTATCGCTTCTAATAGCTACTCGCAAACCGAATAAAACAGTAGGTAACTCTTTTAACCACGTTTCTGTTTTTATTCTCGCCATTAACGATGCTTTTAGTGACCTGTGCCATCTTTCCACTATGCCATTACTTTGGGGATGATAAGCTGTTGTCCTATTCCTTTCGATTCCCATTACTTGCATGAGCTGATTGAACAAATTACTTTCAAATTGTCGCCCTTGGTCACTAGTGATTTTGACGGGACACCCGTAGTGTGTGATCCAACAATCATATAGTGCCTTGGCGACGTTTTCTGCTGTTATTTCCTTTAATGGTATGGCTTCCGGCCATCTGGTGAACCTATCAATTATAGTAAGACAGTATCTGTATCCTTCTGCTGTGACGGTTAACGGTCCTATTATATCTATGTGAATATGTTCGAACTTTCCGCATTCCGCGTAAACGCCTAGTTCTGATACCGTGTGTCTTTGTATTTTCGATTTTTGACATGATATACACGATTTTGCCCATGTGCCTATCTGTGAATTCATACCAGGCCAAAAATACTTTTGTGTAACTAGCACTTTTGTGGCCCTAACCCCGGGGTGACTTATATTGTGTATATTATCGAAAGCTGTGCGTCTGAATTGCTCCGGTAAGTATGGTCGACTTGTATCTTTCGAAATTTCGCAATAAATCGGTTTTTTTACCGTCGGCCAGTATAATTTCTTTATGTTCACGTTGCTGTTTCTGTTATTGCAATTCGATGCCCTGGCTATGTACTCGTCCGTTTCCTGTGCGGCAGCTAATTCTGCGAAGTCCAAGTTTGTTGGGCAATACAATTCTGCGACACGTGATAACGAGTCAGCAACAACGTTGTTTTGACCGTCTATGTGGCGAATATCGTTTGTGAATTCGCTGATGAATAATAAATATCTCGTTCTTCTAGGTGTTTCTGAATTACTGTTATTTAATTTTGTAAGGGCGTAAGTTATTGGTTTATGATCCGTATATATGGTTAGTTCTCGCCCTTCGAACAACTTCCTGAAATGCTGGATGGCCATGTAGATTGCTAATAGCTCCCTATCATACGTACAATACTTTGTTTGCGCCTCGGTAAGTTTTTTCGAAAAATACCCTAACGGTTCCCATCTATTATTAACTCGTTGTTGCAATACCGCGCCTACGCATGAATCCGATGCGTCGCACATGAGGGCCATAGGTACGCCACTATGTGGGTGCGACAATGTAACCGCGCTTTGTAAGCTAAGTTTACATTGTTCGAATGCCTGGTTGGCTTCTTCGTCCCACTGTACCAATGTCTTATCGCGTTTCTTGGAATGATGTATGAATTTATTGAGGCTAATTTGCGACTCTACCGCTTTCGGTATATGGGACCTATAAAAATTTACCATACCGAGGAATCTCCTTAATTCCTCCACTGTTTTTGGTTTGGGATAATCGGCTACGGCCTGCGTTCTGGACTTTAGTGGTGTGATGCCTTCTTTGCACACCTCAAACCCGAGAAATTCTACTTTTTCTTTTCCAAACTGGCATTTCGACGTGTTAATGGTTATTCCGAATTCACTGAATCTTTCAAATACTATTTTTAAATGTTCTCTATGTTGTTTGTGGTCGTGACTAGCTATGATGACGTCATCGATATATGAGAATAAGAAGTCTAATCCCTGCAGGACTGTTGTAGTCATGAAACGTTGGAATGTTTG
Organism: Standfussiana lucernea; assembly: GCA_964057025.1. NCBI lineage: Eukaryota > Metazoa > Arthropoda > Insecta > Lepidoptera > Noctuidae > Standfussiana > Standfussiana lucernea. Next base: position 2,172,901 of record OZ059783.1, read on the forward strand.
CGCGGCGTTCCTCAAACCGAAACTCATTCTAGGAAATTCGAATAGGCCGAAAGGCGTGATTATGGCCGTTTTTTCTACATCCTCCGGGTTTATAGGTATGAAGTGATATGCTCTATTAATGTCTAAATGGGTAAATACTTGTTTATTTGCTAACATGTAAGTAAATTCGTGTAACCGTGGGACAGGGTACCTATCTGGTTTAGTGATCGCGTTTAATTTTCTGTAGTCACCGCAGGGTCTGATGTCTCCATTTGGTTTTGGTACTACATGTAAAGGGCTCGCCCACGGGCTTTTACTGGGCCTACATATTCCCATCTCTTGCATTATTCGAAACTCTTGTTTAACTTTGACATACCGGTCCGGTGGTAATGGCCTTGCGCGCGAATATACCGGTGGGCCGTTCGTTTCAATGTAATGTACTACTGAATGCTTAGGAGGGTCTTTAAAAGATGTAGGCCTAGTAATATCCGGATACATGGAAATAATGTCGTTATACGGATGGTCTACGTTTAACATTTTAAGTGAAAGTTGAGCGCTACTTACTAGGGATGCCACTGTACTTAGTTCTGTCACTTGGTCCATCAGTTTCCTTGCACTCACGTCGACTAGAAGCTTATGGTGTCCTAGGAAATCCGCGCCGAGTATCGGTTGTTTCACGTCGGCTATAATGAAGTCCCAGCGGAATACTCGACGTAGCTTCAGGTTCAGCACTAGAGTCTTTACACCGTAAGTTTTTATTTCGGCTCCGTTTACTGCGTACAACTTATATTCACTGTCTGGAAACACTTGATTTTTCTTATTCACTGGAATGACAGACACGTTGGCTCCTGTATCCACCAGAAAGTTCAAACCGGTATTTACGTCTCTTACACTGAGGCGGTTGGCGGGCCGTACGGAGCAGATTTCCGCCTGTGGCTGCTCCGTATCTAGTTTCCCTGTTTCTTCCAGGCACATGGTTTTATACATTTCCGCGCTTTGTCTGCGTAACGGAAATGGTAAAAACATACCCAATCTGGATCTTCTTCGGAGCGCCGCTCTCGTGAATTGCTTCTGTTCCGGATATTTGCTGTCGGATAACGATTCCTGCTGCTTGTCCGGTTTCTTCTGTAGCGGTTTTCCATTTCATCGAACCGTGCACTTAACTTCGCTATTTCATCTAACATTGCCTTCTCTGCTTCGCTTGCCGAAGATGTTGAGGGTTGTTGTGATACTGCTGCTACTGTCCCTGCCTTGGTGACTTCATTCACGTCGTCGGCGATGTTGGCTAGTCTCTCCAAGTCTTTTGTTTCGGTGACGGTGAGTACGGCGCGTACGGTTGGTGGCAAGAGGTTTTGCCATAAAACCTTTAGTGTCCCGTCCGTGACTTTGTCTCGTGCGAGGACTCTCATTTTTGCTAATAGTTGTGACGGTTTCTGGTCTCCCAATTCCATTTCATTCATTAGTTTCTCGATTTGTTTTGTTTGTGAGTCCTCGTATATTTTCAGCAATTTTTGTTTCAGCGCCTCGTACCTGCCTGTCTCTGGTGGGTTTACTAAGAAATCCGTTAGCTGGTCTACGGTGTCATTGTTGAGCTTCGACACCACTAAGTCGAACTTTGAGTGGTCTCCTAGTTTCTGTGGGGCCAGTGTTGCTTCTGTTCTGATGAACCACACACGAGGTTGGTGTGTCCAGAATTCGGAAATCCTTGATGTTACTGAGAGTGCTGCCGTTTCTGGAACCATGGTTGGAGGTGGTGTCGCCATCTTATGTCCGCCGTATGTTGTACTCCGTATGTGTAGTTCGCTCACAGGGGTCACCACTTTTGTGTTCTTTACTTGCGTTTAAAGCGATGTAAATAAAAGGTGGTGTAGGAGGTAAAACTTTGTGTCTTTATTCTTCAGACCCATATAACTAAGTTACAATTAATAAAAGACGACTTTCCGAGACCCGGACTGTGTGTGCACTGCCGCTCCCCGAGCGGCGCGACCACGCGTACATATATCAAAACTGCTGCGTCACGACATTGCAACATTGTGTCACTACATGTATATTGTATATTATATGCATGAATTATGTAATGGAACGTTATTATGATTGGTGTACTTAAAATACGGGTCATAATGACTTATTTATTAATTATGGTTGGTGTATTGTAACGTAACGTTGTGTAATATACACTGCTACGATAGTTGTTATATACTACAAAATAAATATAATGTTATTATTAATTGAATCCTATTGTTTATATTTCCCCTTTAATACCTAATGAGTAACGAAGATTAAATATTTACATACATCTAGTTACATATATAATAAATATATAACATGTGCTTATTTCCAGGCAGAATGTACATGGCTCATTCCTTTCTTCTCTATCTGTGTTGTAACCTACATTCGTTGCAAATAAATGATTTGAATGGTATCTTACTTATCCTTTTATTATTCTGCGAGTGATGTGTACTTCTAAAAGTGACGGATTCCCTATACCTAAAACTGTTTGTGATTTCTGTTTATGTATGTTTTAGTAAGTCGTTGAAGTGCGATACCTAAAAGTAAATAAATGCCCCTTCGGATCGGACAGTTTTTTTTTAACATATCGTTTAATCGTATGTTTAACCTTTTGACCACCATGGACGCCTAGGACGTCGAATCAAATAGTATTCACGACGCCACGGACGGCATAACACGTCTAATTTGGATGCGGTGAAATTGTGGCTAGGCGTGGAGGGCGCGCGCGTGTTTATGCTCTGTCGTTCAAAAAGTTAAAACATAAATGTAAAAAGAACTTACGGCCTACCCGAATCTGTGGTCTCAAACGTTTTGTATCTGTATTCGTGGTCCATTATGATTAACAATTTTGTATAAAAACACAAGAAAATAGAACCTTCTTAGAATCTAAATTGCACAGATTTTTATTTATAATTTTTGATTTGATTATTTGTTTTTTTTTTTTTTTTATTTATGATTATTTTTGATTAAAATTTATTTGATGATTACACTTGAAGTTACTACTACGAGTACATACTTTCATAATTGTGGAATCTACAATACTGTTTTTTTGCCTTAACCTAAAAATTATCGTATACAAAGGTGACAAACGTTGTAAATAGATGGTGCGTCGGTTGACGCGGCATCTAAATTTTGGCCAACCTTCAAATAACTCCCTTCCTTCCTCACTTTCCTAAGTATAGTAACACAGCCTCTTTAATAAGTTATTCTAATTACAAAGCTCGGAGTAGGCTTGCCCATTGCCCATCGGTTCTGTTAGATACAACTTATTTCTTACAATTCGAAAGCATACAAAAGCCTTACATTACAAATATTGTAGTTGGAGTCCAAGCTCTGAGAGGAATTTATAAGTACGATACGTAACTTGCATTTGTATCGATCCAAAAATCCAAAGTATACAACATTATTTTTAGTATATGCGAAACCAGAATATAGTTATATAATTGCATAGCACATGTGTGAGTACTATGTACGCTAAAGCTACCATTTACTTCTTTTATTGACTCGCATTTTCCCTGGTGGCTGAGAGAATGTCATGCTCACTCAAATGTCTCGCTGATGGTGGCGCGTGTGTCAGGTCGTTTAGTTCCCTCCAAAATGGTTGAGTTGAATGATGGCTGATCCATGCGTCATGTTCGTGAACGGGCGCTGTCAGTTGTGACTGGTCATCTCGCAGCTGCCATGGATTATTGTATTTTTGAATTGTTATTTTTATGTTTTTATTCTGGACGCTCTTACTCGCACGTCTTTCTACATCGTTCTCACATGTATGTTTAATCTCGACATGAATGATGTAACCGAGACTTTGTAACAACATAATGATTTAAAAGAGTGTCCATGGAGTTTCTTGCCCATTCTTCTCCATAGAGATCTACGCTTTCGAATGGGCAACTACAGTACTTTCACAAGTTATTATGCCCTGTGACTGGGACTGTAGCTTAGTTTATTTTTTGTGTTTTGACATTCAAAAGTGCCTGTAATGGTTTAATTGAAATAAATGCTTTGAGTTTGAGTTTGTTCAGAATAAGTAACTGAATCGATTCCAATAATTTTTATACCATGTTATATTTTGTCCCAAAAATATTTAAAAAGGTTACGAGTTGGACACCGAGCGACACTTGGTACTTATCCGCCAGGTAACATAACAAGCTTATAACTTTGTGATTTTTCATGATACAGTTTTGAAATTTTGTACATAGATTCTTTACATAAAAATACTAGACACGTGTTTCGGGTTTTGCATATACTAAAAACTAATGGTGTATATAGGGGCGGGTCATCCATAAATTACGTCACACGAATTTCATGTTTTTTTTTCCCTCCCAGTCCTTGTCACAGCTGATCACATTTGTAAGACTCCCCCTCCCTAGTGTGACGTCACATACTTCCCAATCATACATGTTCATACAGATAAGAGTTGGAAATATTTTTAAGTCTATCGTTAATAGTCCAAACTTCGCGTTTTAATACTGAGATATAATTCGATTTTGAAATGTGACGTCCCATAATTTAAGACCCCTCCACCCCATGTCACATGATGTCACATTCCGTCGACCCCCTCCCGGAACAGACGGTTCGGAGGATACGATATTTTTGGAGGATCTTGCCGAAGCCATTTGATAGCATCCTAGAATCGTACATATCTCAGCAATCTGGATCGGTCCAAGTATCGTTGATCATTCTCATCTCAATTACTTTGGGGTCGGCGCAGCATGACTTCAAACTCAAAGCATTTATTTCAATTAGACCATTACAGGCACTTTTGAATGTCAAAACACAAAAAAAAACTAAGCTACAGTCCCAGTCACAGGGCATAATAACTTGTGAAAGTACTGTAGTTGCGCATTCGAAAGCGTACATCCTATGGAGAAGAATGGGTAAGAAACTCCAATGACGCTCTTTTAAATCAATATGTTGTTACAAAGTCTTGGTTACATCATTCATGTCGAGATTATATTTATAATATGATATTCATCTTCTTCCATACTTCTCTATTACTCGTCATCTCAGCAGTCACCTTCTTTCTAGCCATATCATCTTTCACACAGTCCATCAATCGTTTCTTTGGTCTTCACTTACTCTTATATTCAGCCATCCATAGTATCGATACATGAGCAAATTATAGTAGATATAATTAAGACACGTACTTTCCCGCACCAATTAATTTTCATTTTTTTTTTATTTTTTAGTTAACTAGGTTACCAACTCTGATTTCCGAAACATTACAATACATATAAATAGATCAATCTTCTTCTTCGTCGTGTGGTTAGTACCTAACCTGATGTCAGAGTTTTTATGCCGCCCATGGGCCTCTGACTTGGCTTTACAACCCATCGAGAAATATCTCTTAAGCACGTTGGTTTCCTCACGATGTTTTCCTTCACCGAAGCAAGTGATAATTACACAGGCCTGCAATGGTTTTCCTCTTTGAAATCTGAGTAACGTTTTCTATAGTTTCAGATGTGCTGATTACGAGAAAAATAATAAAAAAATTCCATTACGTCAGGATTTTTTGATATTGAATATTTAAGATTTTGCTGAAAAATGTCGGAGCGCCTACATTTTAAAATTTATAAAACGTCATCAAATTACTTCAGCTTCATTTTTATTGCATTTAATTAGTGTAAGGGGACATAGAAATTAATCGAAATCAGTAATTTGTTAATTACTACACAATGAGTAAAAGTAATTCGCATTGACCATGTCGAAAACGGTTCATTTTGGCTTAATTTAGTGATAAGCTTATAAATACATAATGATTAGGTATTATTACCTAATAGTTATGAATATTTAGAAAAGGGTGTAATAAAGATAAACCAAAGGGTTTTTATATAAGTACCCGCACTGATTAAGAAAATTAACAGTTGAAGTGCGCAACTTGCAACATAAACTGTAAAATGTCATCGCGAAGTTGTTTAAATTCTCCGAATTGTTTTTTGTTATATTTGCGGGAAATTTATGGTTATAAAACAACGAAACAGCATTACAGACTTTGTGAAAAATATTTACAAAAGTTATTTTGGATACGATTTAAGTAACCAAGACAAAACTTGGACACCTCATAAAATTTGTACGACTTGTGTATTAGAACTTCGCAAGTGGTCAAAAGGACAGAAAAATAGCTTCAAAATCGTTTCGCCTACGCTATGGAGAGAGCCTAAAGACCATGTTAAAGATTGCTACTTTTGCTGTTGTGACACAAGTGGATACAATTCTAAAAATAAAAGGGACATAAACTATCCAAACGTGTCATCAGTTACGCCTGCAATTTTCGGCGATTCAAACATGGTGCAGCCCCCGTTTTCAGCTACACAAATTGAAGATTCTGACTGTGATACAGATGAACAGGATGTATACCAATCCGATCCTGAATTTCACGTAGATTCTAACGAATGTAAGCTCTTTTCACAGGCACATTTAAACGACTTGACAAGAGATTTGAATCTCCCCAAAGATGCAGCGGAACTCCTTGGATCACGATTAAAAGAAAGAAATATGCTTGCACCTGGTACTTCATTTTCATGGTACCATCACAGAGAAAAAGATTTTCTTCCATTCTTCGCTGAAGATCAAGATTTAGTGTACTGTAAAGATATTTCAGGCTTGACGAAAATGTACGACATTGAATACGATCCTAACGAGTGGAGATTGTTTATTGACTCCTCGAAAAGAAGTTTGAAAGCAGTCCTTCTACATAATGGGAATACTTATGCCTCACTACCTGTTGCACATTCTGTCCATTTAAAGGAATGTTATGAAAATTTGGAAAAGCTTTTGGCTAATATAGCTTATGAACAACAAAACGGTTGGATGTTGTGTGGAGATTTGAAAATCATAAGTATGCTACTAGGCCAACAAGGTGGTTATACAAAATACCCGTGCTTTCTTTGCGAGTGGGATAGCCGGGATAAAAAACATCATTGGACCAAAAAGGAATGGCCTCCAAGAACTGAACTATCCCCAGGAATCAAAAACGTGCTTAAACAGAGATTGATTCCCAGAGAAAAAGTTTTACTGCCACCTTTACACATCAAATTGGGTATAATGAAGCAGTTTGTGAAAGCTTTAAATAAAGATGGGGAAGGCTTTAAATATCTGCGTTCAGTTTTTCCATCTTTATCAGAAGCTAAATTAAAAGAAGGAATTTTCGTCGGCCCTGATATAAGAAAGTTAATGTCGGAGGAAAAGTTTGATGAAAAACTTAATAATATCGAGTTGCAAGCATGGCAGTCATTCAAGGAAGTCATTTAAGGAAGTGGTGAACAACTTTTTGGGGAACAATAAAAGCTCCGACTATAAAGAAATAGTGGCCAAAATGATTACAAATTTTGGTGTAATGGGTTGTAATATGAGCATTAAACTTCATTTCTTAAATTCGCACATTGATTACTTCCCAGAAAATCTAGGAGCCGTTGGCGAAGAATAAAGCGAAAGTTTTCACCAAGATTTGAAAGAGCTTGAAGTCCGGTATCAAGGAAGATGGAATACTAGCATGAGTGCGGACTATTGTTGGCTATTGAAGCGCGACGTTCCAAACCAGAAATTTAAGCGGAAATCGCACAACCGAAGCTTCCAGAAAAAAAGGACCAGGTTCCACAAATAAAATGTACATTTAATTTAGACTAGTAATACGTTGTTATTATATAATAGTAGTTTTTTAAGTTAAAAGTAATGTACTTTTTTAAAAATATATTTTTTTATGTGACAACTTGTGTTTTTTTCCCATTTTCTATCTGTACCTTTTTTTGAAAAATCTGGAGGTGATGGAGAAACACTAAGTACATATTCGTAATCAACGCACCAAAATACCCTAGAATCAGCTATCAAATTCCCGAGAGGAAGTTATGACCCTCATTTTGCAGGCCTGTGTTTATAGGTACAATACGCACATAATTCCGAAAAATCAGAGGTGCGTGTCTTGGGTTCGAACTCGAGACCTATGACTTGGCAGTCCAACGGTCACACCACTAGACTATCACTGCATAATAGTTAAATTTTTGATTATTATTGACTTGCCACCAACAATCAATATATTATAATACCCTCACTTTTACCTTTTACCAACAACACTGTAAAAATTGTGTGTCTACTAATTTACTTATTTATTTACGATCAGTACCTTCTTCATAAGTCATTCTTATATTTATTTAGATTTAAGATTAACTTCTTTCTTCTTTATCGTGTGGTTAGTGCCTAACCTGGTGTCAGAGTTTTTATGCCGCCCATGGGCCTCTGAATTGGCTTTTACATGCCGTCGAGAAATATCTCTCGGGCTTGCTGGTTTCCTCACGAAGATTAACTTGTATTTCTAATATTAAGAGAATTTCATTATTTTTGAGAAATAAATGTCTTAAAAGTATTCAACTGTACAAATGCAAGTGTAGCACGCCCCTCAACAAGGCTCGTGGACAGTCTAGTAACAATGATTGACACTTCGACATTTGTCAGCTCTGAATATTTACAATGATTCTACGACTACGAGTATAAATAGGGGGCCGTCCTTTTATCACGTAAGGTTTTTTAGGCCCCTGTTATTAGCCCCCCTATCCCTTGGTGATACGTCGTGAGGTTTACAACCACCCATCCCCCCCTTCCAGCATCACGTGTATTTTTTATTATTGAAAAGAAAGATAATATCAGAAAATGTAAAAAAAAAACGGATATTTTAGAGAAAAAATCGCTAACTCGGGTTACGTAGACCAAAAATCGCTAACTCGGGTTATTTAGACCAAAAATCTTGTTCATATTTTTAATTATTAGTAAAAAATATTTTACACGTCATACATTAACTTAATATTTTTCGTTCCACGAAAAAAATACACGTGATTATCACGTCATCCCCACCCCATCGTGATTTTTTTCTAAGCCCCTCCCCCCTTTTCAAACCTCACGTGATTAAAGGACGACCGCTAGTTGGTGCTTGTGCTCATTCGCTTCTATGTACCACACGAAGCTCGTTGCGCGATGCGACAACACCGACTCCACATTCATCAGCTGCGTGGCCGCCAAGTTGTTGTTAATAAGAAAATCTGAAATTTTAAATCGTACGTCAGACCATCTACGGGGTGGAACGGACACCGACGCGAAAACGGTCACCACGTATTCCGTACAGCATTCTGAGCCCCCCACGTAGAAATTATTCATCGGTAAATTAATTTAAAAAAAAAAAACAGCTATATTTGGACGCTGTTGCAAGCGCCATGACTGGAGAAATGCGGGTGGATGGTATCGGGAGCTCACAATAATTTAAAATCACGGAAGATATCCCGTAAGTGACCGTGACATCATCATCATCAGCCTACAGCAGTCCACTGCTGGACATAGCCCCTCTCAATCGCAAGCCGATTTTCGGCAACTCTCATCCAGTTGCTACGAGCCACCCTGCGAAGTACATACGTCGCTCCACCGCGCCTGAGGGCGTCCCACCTTACGCTTGCCGATTCTCGGTCTCCACTCAAGAACACGTCTACCCCAACGGTAATCGGTTCTACGGCTAATATGCCCGACCCATTGCCACTTCAGCTTACTTATGCCGTGAGCTATGTCGACAACTCTGGTTCTCTGTCGCATCAACTCGTTCCGGATGCGATCCCTCAGAGAGACTCCAAGCAAGTGACCGTGTAAGTTTAGTTATAAACCGTGAAAGCCTAAAACTTTGTTTGAAGCAATCAACACAATTTTTAACCGACTTCAGAAAAAGGAGGAGTTTCTCAATTCGGTCGTAGATATTTTTTTTGTTTGTTATCTTATACTTCGAAATTTTATCAAAATCTGTTCAGTAGTTTGGTTTCCAAATCAAAATAGCCAAAAAAGATATGTAATCCAAGTAAACGATTTTTTTTTTGAAGTCGGTTTTTTTTGCAAAAAAGTTTGTATTGTATCTTACTTTATACTTTCTATAACTGCTATAGAATTAAACCAAAGAATGTGTTATTTCGCTTTGAAATCATTAAAAAGACTTACATTAATGTCATTTTCTGCGGCGATTTGCAGTTTGTTTGCAGATTGACTTTACTCATTCTCCTAGAACAAAGTAAGAAATTAATGTTAATTAACCGTTTATAAACTACAACTATTGAACTATAAAATCAATCATCTAGTTAAAGTGGAAGCGCCGTGTTTTACTTCGTAGCACGACCATGAACGCATTCACTATAACTTTAGATGGTAATAAAATCCTTTTAATTAGACATTTTATACCTCTCAAATTATCGTAGATATACAGGTCGTGCAGGCAAGATTCCTTCCCAGCACCACCACGCTAAAATTCCAGCTGGCTTGTAAGTTAATGAAACGGGAGCAAGCCTAAAAATTTGTACTCATTATGTACTCTTATTTCATTACTGGTAAACTGTCATAAATTGTAAAAAAACATTTTCTGCCTATAAGTATGTGATTTGTATACTTGACACTAGATGGCGTTAAATAAAAAAAATTAAGAACATAACGTTCAAACAATAATAAAAATATACGGTCGTTTTTTTTTGTTTTTGCAATTTTTTCATAGCGTATATTCAAGACTATTTACCAGTTATGAAATAGGAGTACATAATGAGTACAAACTTTGAGGCATGCTCTCGTTTCATCAACTTGTATGCCAGCTAGAATTTTAGTGTGGTCGTGCCGGGAAGGAATCTTGCCAGCACAAGTTATACAAGGCGTTGCTTTGTATCCTAGTCAAATTCAAGGAGGTAACTATGCTAATGATTCTCGACCCGAATCAATAATAAAATGGGTTGGTAATTTCTTATATTTTTTTCTTAATATCGAAAATCGATAAGTGTACACCGCCCGTATTAAAACGCGGCCCGTCTAATACTAGCCCTATAACCGAGCTTTCACACACACAAACAAACGCAGCCGTTTATTCGATAAACGGGTGATTCTCCTCTTTTGAAAAGGACTTCATTCTGAAATAGTGTCAAATTAAAACAACTAAAAAAAGCAGCGTTTATTATTATTGACCAGGTACCGTAATTTTTATTGATTATTTACGTCTTCTATAACAGCCTCCTGAATTTTGACGAGGATGTAAAACTACACGTTGTATTTGATGTTAGTTATAAAGAATGCGTTCATGGTCGTGCTGCGAAGTACAACACGAAGCGTCAGGGTAGCCCGCGAAATTATTTTCTTACGTTTTTGTAATTTTCCGGTCAGTGTCAGGCTTTATGTTGAACAAAATATGATTCGCGACCGTAACACGAATGTTGTAACAGAATTTATGATCATTCAAATCACCAGTACAAACCCCTAAGTTAGTTTAATTCTATTTTATGACTTTTTCATGCAATAGTAATTCCACAGGATAAATGAAGTTAGAGGGTTGCTTTGATGATTCATCATTCCATTGACCTGAAAATTCCAAAAAAAAACGTAAGCTAATTCGAATTGCACGGCCTGCCCTGGCGCTTCCACTTTACGGAGATAAGTGTTATTTATTACTTATTACCAGTGATCGGAGTAGGTAGATTGAATTGGGGTCATTGATCCGAAACATACATATTAATATGGATATTCCTCCGGAATTGGTTGATTATTAAAAAAAAAACGGAACTTAGGTAGGAATTGTATTAAAATGAGCTATATTATATTCTTCATAATTTTTTTTAACGGCACACAGTTACGATTTGACACAACCCAACGACCAATCAGAACAGAGGACCATGGGTGGTGCACTAACCCGTTCCGTTCGTAGAGTGCGCTTCTTTGTTTGTTACTGTGTTGTGAAAACGTTACTGGACTCTGGCTTGTTTACATACTGACTTCTGGAATCTGCTCAAAACCACGATTTGGCTCGAATATACGGACTTAGATTTTTCACTATTTATTTATTCAACATATAAATAATAAATTAATTTAGTTTTGATGCCTTCCTTTAAATTTTGAATTGAGTAGTAATAATATCACTACCAACATTAACAATATTTAATTGAATCCGGAAATACCGGAATTACTTTCCAGAAAAAAGGCTTATCCATGTTATTCTTTCTGTGTGCATTTATGATACAAGTACCAAAAATCAATCTACCTACTCCGATCACTGCTTATTACATACCTTTGCGATATAGATGGACACAATGGCGTTCATTAGATTACATTTTTTGTCAATTCCTTCTATATTCTCGAGTTGTTTAGGCAGATAACGACGAGCCTCCGCTATTTGAGCATCAATCAGCCTGTCACTGTGAAACGCATTCATAAGTTAAACAAACAGGCGTTACTTTGCAGAAATAACATAACATCACACCTGTAGTAGGTGTACCTAATAGTACACCCACATTTCGCCAGTTATGTTTAAGTCCCATGTAATACGGGGCGATCGTATTGCTATCAACCGGGCACAAATCCAGACGCCGTGGCTGCTATTGAGAAATTCCTAATGGAAAAACCCAATAACACTGACCGACCTGGCAATCTAACCCAGGACCCCATGCTCAACAGACACGCTTGCGACCACTGGATCAACGTGGCGGTCTTTATAGTTTTGATTCTGCGAAAAAAGATCCAGGCTTGGATGCAGGATGCGGCACTGAAGAACGTGCGCGAAGAATTCACGGCCGGAGCGGTCGTCGAGTCAACACATCTCCTGAGGATGCCCCGTGGAGGGGCGAACCACGTGTCGATAGGTTTGGATGCGTGGCGTGTTACCTATTATTGCTTTTAGCGCCATCTATGAATCACGTGAGGTTTTATAGGCCACTTTTATACCCCCCCCCCCTCCCCTTTGGTGATACGTCGTGACGTTTTAAGCTACCCTCCAAATCCCTCCCAGTATCACGTGTATTTTTTTATTATTGAAAACATCATATACTAAGTTTTAGAATATGTTTTAAGAAAAACACCAAAAACTAAAGGAAGGACTTTTTAAATAAAAATTCGCTTGCTCCGGTTTTTAATTCATTATTGGTTAACATATTTTACACCTAACCCATTAAATTCATTTTATTAGTCCCACAAAAAAATACACGTGATCGTCACATTATACCTCCCCCCCTTTTCAAACCTCAAGTGATTAAAGGACGACCCCTTTCCTGCATGTGCATTTTTTTGCGTCCTGGAGGGTGGCCTGGATCTTTTTTTCACAGAACCAAAACTAAATATTTTGAACAACATTTAAATACATTCATGCCAGTTTTGTGCGCAATTCATAACATTATCATTTTCGACATAAACAAATATCGTACACCAGTATGTGCTTACATACATAATAAAAGAAATTGCTGTGATTTTGTTGCCAGCATTTTATTTAATATCGCAGCTTTACGTTATATTATGATAATGTTATCTATGTGTTTTAGAACGTTAAAAATAAGTACCTACATAGATTTAAAGCGCCAGGGTTGGCCGCGAAATTCAAATTTTCTATCGTTTTTTGCAATTTGCCGGTCATTGTCAGGCTGTATATTGAACAAAATATGATTCGCGGCCGTAATACGTGGGTATTTTCCTAAATATTATCGTTAAAACCATCAAAACAACCCTCTATGTTCATTTTGCCCCGTTGAATGACTATTTCATGAAAAAGTCATTCAATGGAGTAAAATTAACTTTAAGAGGGTTGGATTGATGATTTTAATGACGATAAGTCAGTAAAACTTTATTATTTACGGCCGCGAATCATATTTTAATCAACATACAATCCGGCACACCTGCAAATTGCAAAAAACGTAAGACAACTCCTGGCGCTTTCGACATAATTACATATTACGACACATCAAAACGCAAGCAGGTTGTACTCTAAAGACAATCATCACATTAGGAAAGCAGTACTTACAGAGGAAACTTTAACAACACATATACAATAGTATGTTCATGCTACATTTAAAAGACAAAACGTTTAACTAAGCAGCCATTATATAAAATTGAGTTGTTAGGGAAATAAATATATTAGTCACAGTTATGGACCCTGTCGGGCACAGCGTAGATCAACTAGGAGAGAAGACACTTTTCGTTTAAGAGCGTGTACGCCGTACGGCATTTCATACAAACTTTCAAGTCCTCATTTTTCGATATGACTGAACCGATTTTAATGAAACTTCATACCCATAAGCAGGATACATAGGTCTAAAAAGTTAGTAGAAAACATTTTCGAAATGTCTTATTTAAAAAATGATAATTGGAAATTTCTATGGAAAATTTAAAATCGGTCTAATTTAACTGTAACACAATTTTGCGAAAATGTTTTCTACTAACTTTGTAGTGTATAACTTATGTTCTAAGTTTACATATACCTATGTATGATACTCGTGTACTTAAATACCAATACTCATGAATAAAAGTTCAGTTATCAACAAGGAGTCAGAGCGTTTTATCCTCCTCCAATACCCAAATAAGTAATAAAATTTTCACGTAAATAAGTGATGGAACAAAAAATGTCGTCATCACACTCTTTTTTTTGTCTCTCTACTCCCAGTCATCGTGATTAATCGTGATTTTTTTTCTGACCTTCATCCTGTTTGACGTGATTAAAGAACGTCCCCATGAACATAAAACAAAGCGTAATAGCAGACTTGAGCAGTTGTCATTAGTGATCGGATATTCGGATGCCTATTTCCCTGAAGTACATTTTTTCCCGGCAAATATTAAATTTATTTCCTGATTTCGCGGGATATCACAAAAAATATATTATAGTGTGTATAAAATGTAGTATCCCTAAGAATAAAAAAAAATGTTTAAAACTAGACAAGGGGCTTGTGGAAACACTTTCAAAAATTTCTTCATCTTTATAATTTTGTTGCCACTCGAACGTCCGGCCGCGCGAAAGTTTCCCGCCTCAAGCGTCACGCACTAAATGTCAGTTTCTTTTTTAGGAACCCGGCGCGACTCTCTCAACAAAAACGATCACTACTGTTTTCCTCCTACAGCTTCATTCGAATAAAAAAAAAATCCCGGAAAGCTGAAAGAATCCAGAATTTGATTTATATGAAACTGAATTGCCTAAATTAATATTATGAAAATAAAGCTTAAATTTGAAAATATCAAAAAAATAACGAATTTATTTTTTATTTCCAGTTTTACAAGATTAGTTTAATAGTTACTGGGAATAATTATTTATATTAAAATAGTACATGATATACCCTTTAAAATGACACTAATAAATAAAATAAATAAATAAATATCGCTGGACATTACACACAGCGCCATCTAGTGCCACACTAAGCAACGAGGCTTGTGTCGTGTAATATCTTAACTATTTAGCTTTCTGGCATAAAAAAAAAAACAAACAAACTCAAGTACTCCTCAAAATGTCTCCGGGCCTCTGGCGACGTTGGCCGCCCGGCCTAATGCCGTGCGCACACTAGAGAAGTTATTAACTGAATTTAGATGTTGCTGCTGAATATTCAAATAATAAAATCTAGAATATGACTGGGCTTATAAAAATGATTATTTTGCTAGTCGAACTCGCACTCCGTACTAGACAACACTCAAACTTTAGGTAATGCATCCGAATATCCGATTTCTAGTCATCATCTACGCATGCCTATAATGAAGTAATAGACACTGATATGCGTTATAGACGCAAAGATATAGATGATACCTTTGCTCTGTATTAGGGTAATGTTTGCATTTCTTTGCCTGCACGCCATCTGAGTCGCTCTCGCGCTTAGAGGTGTTAGCTGAAGACAAAACCAACAAATAATTACAATCGCAGCGCATTCAGGTACAGGATTATGTAATATTAATATCATTGAGGTGAAAGCGCTAGGGTAGACCGCGAAATGCAAATTTTCTTACGTTTTTTGCAATCTGTCGGTCAGAGTCAGGCTGTACATTGAACAAAATATGATTCGCGACCGTAAATAAATAAAATAAATAAATATCGCTGGACATTACACACAGCGCTATCTAGTGCCACACTAAGCAACGAGGCTTGTGTCGTGGACACCAGATAGTTGATATACTACATAGATACTTTTTGTTTGTAAATACATACTTATTATACATATAAACATCCATGACTCGGAAACAAATGTCCATGCTCATTACACAAACACTTGCTCCTACCGGGATTCGAACCCGGAACCCTATGAACGCAAGGCAGCCTCTCTACCGCTGCGCCATTCGGGTCGACCGTAATACATATGTATTTATAGAATTATAATTATCAAAGCAACCCTCTATTTTCATTTTACCCCGTTGAATGTCAAGTTCTTGAAAAAAAGTGGGGTAAAATGAACTTTGAGGGTTGTGTTGATGATTTTTTTTTTACAGTTTTTATCTAAAACAGACACCAGTCTCTATGTACTGTTAATGATGATGAGAGAAATAAACTAATTTATTTATTATTATATTAATGTTTCCAACTCAGTAAAACTGTATTAGTTACAGCCGTGAATCATATTTTAATCAACATACAATCCGACACTGACTTGAATTTCACCTTAACACTGAAAATGGGATACCGGGTGATCATGGCGCTTGCAACAGCGTCGAAATATCGGGAGCTCAAAATAAATACAAAACATGGTAAATATGCCGTTTTTAGTGTTACCCAATGATAGTGTTAGTCACCATGTCGGTTAAACAACCTTTTATGTAATACTGTGGCTCTCTTTCCCACACTGGGAAATATAATTGAAACATTCCTGCATTAAGACGTCATGGTAGAGCCCCTGTTGAGTGGCTGTCTTTATGCTTTTTTAAGTTGTTGTATGAAGAAACGATCCCACAAGAATTGTGCAGTATGTCTATCCCGCTCGTTTTCGTAATGCCAAAAAAAGATAGATATACGACTTTCCGAAATTGAATCGAAGCGTTGTGATATAACAATTTATCATTCGCAATAGCTGTAGTTTATATTGAACCTGGTAAGGGGCCATCCATTAAATACTTCACTTGTTAAGGGGGGGGGGGGGTCGACGATATCTGGTGAAGTCGCATTTCAAAATCTAATATATTATCTAAGTATTAAAACACGAAATTTGAAATTATTAACGAAAAACTTTAAAAAATGTTTCCTACTCTTTCTGTTTGAACATGTAACATTCCAAATTATGGCACACAAGGGTGGGAGGTGGGTAAAAATCATGAAATTCGTGTGACGTACGTAGCTTAAGGATGGCCCCTAAGAAGAAACTTGGATTAAAATTGATGAGTCTTTTTTTATAGTGACACAGACATATAATATGATAATTAAAATTGATGAGTTTTTTTTTTATAGTGACTTTGAAATATGAGCACCAATAAAAAAAAAGGTTTTTTTTATGTGCAAGAACAAAAAACTTTTTTTTTTAATTTTTATTAATTAGTTTCAAAAGTAGATATAAAATAAAGACCACATTCGCTTCAGTATTAAAGAACAATGTTGTATTGAAATACACACCTCCACTGTCTCTCCGCTCACGATTCTGATCACTACTGCTAGTGCTTGGTGGCGGGCTGATGAGCTCTGATTCCCTTCGCCTTATGCTGCTTCCCGCACTGGATCCTGATCCCACGGGTGGGGTGCTTAAGTGAACAATAAAACTAGTGAAACCACCTTGTTGCACAAAATAGTATCAGTTACCACTGACGGTTCTGACGTGATGTTGGAAATTTTGTTAATCACTGATAAGCTGTGATAGCCTAGTGGTGTGACCGTTGGACTACCAAGTCATAGGTCTCGAGTTCGAACCCAGGCCACGCACCTCTGATTTTTCGGAATCATGTGCGTATTGTATAAATTATCACTTGCTTCGGTGAAGGAAAAAACATCGTGAGGAAACCAGCATGCCTGGGAGATATTTCTCGACGGCATGTAAAGCCAAGTCAGAGGCCCATGGGCGGCATAAAAACTCTGACACCTGCACGCGTAGCATGACCACCATAGTAACGGGTTTTGTGGACGAACTAATAGACAAAATGACAGATTGTAGAAAGATTTATATTGTCTGTCAATTTGTCTATTCTTACGCACTAACCACACGATAAAGAAGAAGAAGAAGAGTTAATCACATTCCCGTTGGTGAAATAATTGTTTTAAGTCCCATGTAAAATAACAAATCCAGACTCCGTAGCTGCTACTGAGAAATTCATGGTGGAGAAACTCGTTAATAATTTGCCTGACCCAGGAATCGAACCAAGGACCTCATGCTCAGCTGTCCGTGTGATGGAAAATCAGATCTCAGTATTTATGTTGCAAAGGTTGATGTTGCCATAGCAACATTAAATGCCGGGAACAAGCAAAACTAAATTTAATTGTGATTTTGTTGAAATTTGTCACACGGATAAATCTGAGTTAGGGTAAAGAATAATTTAATTTTTGACTAATTTCAGGAGTCCAAGTGAAAGATACCGCGGGAAAAAGCTGGTATAAGAAGAAAGACTTACCATGACATCGGGAGGGCTGGTGGTGGGGTATCCCAATAAAATCTAGGCCTCTCTACTGGTACCACTGAAAAACAAATATATTTTTTAGACAAGTTTTGTGAAAAGGTCAATTTAAATGATGAGAGTGTATTACCTGCTGGCTGTGGTGGTTGGGGGAGAGGAGGTGGCATTGCACTATAGTCTCTCAAATGAGCTAACGTATGTGGTGGCAAATAGCCCGTTCTATAGAAATGTTCTTGCTCAAACACAGTTGCATGAACAAATTTACAGTTTTCATAAGAACATCTGGTATTCTGAAAATTCTTGCAGTAAGTATAAACCCCTGGCAGTTGTGACAAAATGATTTGATGTGCAAATTTACACGCTTTCCCCAATCTGCAAGTCCTCCGTACAAAATTTTTGCACATTGTTACACTAGTCTCATCCTCACACTGATCAGGTTTACTTGATGTGTCTGATTCTATATCTTGGGCGTGGTAGAACTCGCTTAAAGTATCCGTGGAACTGGATTTATTGTCATCGTCTTTGATGTCCTGCTTTATATCTTCGATCATGGGTAGCGGGATGGATGGTGGTAACGGTGGCTCCATGGCTGTAGTTGTAACTTCCTCTACTTTGTTCTGTCCCAAAAAAGAAAAATCTGGTTTAAAGGAAGTTTTTGGTTCCACACTGGAAGTACTTGCTTCCACGCTGGAACAACTTCCTTCCTTCATCATAGCTTCTTCAAATTTTGTTCTTAAGTACTTCTTATGCTTATAGTTCGGTGAGAGCTTCGGAATTTTTGATTCTTCCTCACCCGCTTGACTTTCTGAAAATTATTTAATGTAGTATTAATATTCTAGTATTTAATATAGTATTAGTTCCTCTTTTAAAGATAAAGATAAAGATAAAGATAAATTTATTCGCAAATATGGGTACAATACAGGTGATACAGATACATTTTAATGGTTCAGCCATATTTTGCCATGAGGGCATGCAAATTTTAATCATAAGTAGGACCTACACAGGACTTTATTAAAAACATTAAAAGTAATAAAATTAAAATAAACTAAATTAAATTAAAATAACAATAATAGCAGATAATTACATAAGCCCTTCAATATTATTACTCTCAATCCTAATTAAATACTCTAAATAATAAAATCTTTTTCATTGAGGTATTCACTTATACTATAGTAAGTTTTATCCAATAGAAATTTTCGTAGCTTCTTTTTAAATTTCAATAAGGGTAATTCTTTCCACTGTTTGGGTATTTTATTATAAATCACCGGAGCCATGCAGTAGACACTTTTGCGCATAAGCGCTGTTTTAGCTGTTTGTAGACACAGTAAACTATTGTTGCGCCTATTCCGTGGGAAATTGTCGGACATGAGTTGAAATTTATTCGGGTTTGATTTGATAAATAAAGCTACTTCTAGGATATACAGACAGGGTAGGGTTAATATGTTATATTTTTTGAAATATGGCATGCAACTATCGGTGGTTTGCAACTTAAAGATAGCTCTTATACATCTTTTTTGTGCTTTGAATGCTGTTTCTCTTCCCGAAGAGTTACCCCAAAATATAATGCCGTACCGTAGGTGCGATTCCACTAGGCCATAATAAGCCGTGAGAAGCGCATCCATATATACTATTGAGGAGAGTGCATGCAAAGCGTATGCGGACTTACTTATTTTTTTACATAAAGTGTCAATGTGAGATTCCCAGTTTAGTTTTTGATCTATCATGAGTCCAAGAAATTTTGTATTTACTACTTCTTCTATTATATTATTACCGTGCTGAATGTTAATGTTAACGCTAGGAGTCCGCTGTCTAAAATGAATAGTTTTTGTTTTAGTCAAATTAATTTTTAAATTATTAGAGTCTAACCAGTTCACAACCTGTTCTAAACTATTATTGATGTCACTTCTATATGTTTCTAAACTTTCACAAGGTATTGTTATGGTGCTATCGTCTGCAAACAATGTCAATGGTTGTTTAACACATTTTGGTAAATCATTTATGTACAAAATAAATATGAAAGGGCCCAATACACTCCCCTGCGGTACTCCAAATAAAACTTCACGTTCGGTGGACCTAAATATTTCTTCGCGCTTATTGTATATGTTAATTTTAGTTATCTCAGTTTTTTGTATTCTATTTTTTAGGTAAGATTCGAGTAGATTAAGTACATTGCCTCTAATGCCGTAGGCTTCTAGTTTCGTTATTAAGGTGGGATAATGTACATAATCGAACGCCTGGGTCATATCGCAAAATATGCTGCATACAGGATTTCGTTTGTCGACATTACTAAGGACATCATATAGAAAATCGTATATGGCCATATTTATTGTTTTATGTATTCGGAAGCCTTTTTGTTCTTCGCACAGTATATCACACTTTTCGATGAATTTATAGAGTTCATTATAGATATATTTCTCGAATACTTTAGATAGTACGGGTATTAATGAGATTGGTCGGTAATATTCCATTTGTTCTCTATTGTCTTTTTTGAAGAGTGGCTTTACAATTGATATTTTTAGGGCGTCTGGGTAGACACCCGCGCTGATAGATAGATTAAGTATATAACTTAGGTGATTGCTTATTTCCATTGATACACTTTTAAGTATCTTGGTGGCAATACAATCGTACCCTACACTATTCGTATTTTTCAATGACATTATTATTTTGTGAATGTCTAGTGGTACACTGGGAGCCATAAACATTGATTTACTATTTGTGTTGATTTTACAACATTTTGGTTTGCTATTAACCTGAAGCTTCCCCTGCACTTTATCAATAAAGTAGTGGTTGAACGCTTCAGCTATGTCATTGGGATCTGTTAGAGTATGGTTTTTAAGCTTAATTTTATTAATATTACATTTAGGTAGATTATATTTTGCACGGTTGATCAATTGCCAAGTAGTTTTAGATTTATTATTAGATGATTTTATTTTATGATTATTTTGCGCTTTTTGTGTTAAATTTATAATTTTTTTATGCTGTTTTGAATAATTTGTAAAACATTTTTTATTAGTTTTATTTGGATTTAATCTAAACTGCCACAAAAGTTTTCTTTTCTTTCGACTACCTAATTTAATACCTTTGGACAGCCATTTGGGTTTTATTACAACATTTATTTTAGTAAGTTTAATTGGAAAACATAAGTCATATATTAATTTAAATAGATCAAGAAATGCATTGTATGCTATATTGGGGTCATCTGTATCATAAATCTCTGAGAATGTAAGGCTTTTTATATAACTTTTAAATTTGGCTATATTTTCAGTGCTGTAGTCTCTTTTCTTTGCGTACCAATAGTTTATAGCAAACGTCGTTTGCACTGGACAATGAAGCAATTGTGCAGTGTGATCGGATAACGCTAGCTCTATTACATCTGTCTTACACGACTTACTAAAGTTGTGTGCCATGTTGTCAATACAAGTCATGCTAGCTAAGCGGGTAGGTTTTTTTATTGCAAGTTTTAAATTATAACTCATTAAAAGATATTCAAAAGCATTTGTGTAACTATTTTGTTTTAGTACGTCAATGTTAAAGTCACCAGCTATCACAATGTTCGTGTAACGCGCATGCGATATTTTCTGTAGTAGGTGTTCAAGTTTATCCAGGCAGTAGTTAAGATTATTTACATTAGGTACTCTATATATACAAACAACAATTATCTTAAAATTAGTCACTTCAATTGCGCAACATTCAAATATGCCTGACGTAGATAAATTTGATATATTAGGTAGTTCTTTCCATTGTATTCCGTTTCTTACAAGGATGCAGGCCCCTCCCCTTTTTTTCCCCTCTCTACAGTAGTAAGCTGCTAAACCATAATTGGGCACATACAATTCATGCTGATATCCTTTCATAATGAAGTGTTCAGTTATGCACAGGACATCTACATTTATCTTTTGTTCTGAAAGTTCATCCAAACATACAGTGAGCATATTTGATTTATTTACTAGTCCTGCAATGTTTTGATGTAGTATTTTGAGGTATTTATTAAAGAAAAAACGACGATTGACATTCATTGTGGTTGGTGTCACAAAGGGAGCTATTGGAAGATTCAATATTTTCTTTATCAGACAAATTAATTACATCACACATATCGAATTCCTTAATCATTAAACCTAAATTTACAAATATGTTAGACATACCATGGTTATTTACAATTCCATGTTTCTTCCAGAACATTCTATAATCATAAGACAGATAATAATTCGAATCAAACAAATATGCATAATGATGAGTACATGCATCCAGATACAAAAGACTACTAAATGTTTCTATCCTTCTGTTATACATAGTTGAATAGTCATTAAGTCTAAAAGTAGGCGCACATATTATAACATTTGTATGATTAATTTTTGAAAGAGTTTGACGTATAGCAATCGTTAAATCGATGTAATTGTTCGTTTGCCGGAAATCTTCTTCACCGATGAATATGAGGCAATAATCGCCCATTGTATAGTTTTTCAACTTGAGATCAATGTTGTCGATCAGTTTCATTGTATTACAATCAGGTGACAGGTAATGGCAAACTTTGTAATTGGGGAACGTTTTTTCGGCGATTGTGAGTATTTTGTTTTTGTTATTCGTACTCAAAATACATATCTTCATTTCACTACGCGTGTCTTGTTGGTTAGATTGTTTGATAGTGGGGGTAGGCTGCACCTTATTAGGTTTCTTCTGTTTCTGCGTATTATTATTTTGTGTATCGCAACCTTTATTCGGCGTTCCCGTGATTGTATGTGGTTTCGGTGTCGGTAGTTCCTTTTTTGCTTGTTTTGATGATGTGACTTTAGAGTTTGGTTCAGTTTGAAATGTTTCTGTTTGAGTATGTTTATCACATCCATAGTTATTAGTTGTATTTATCTTTTTACTTGGGACATTCAATTTAGCTGGACTACTAGTAATTTTTTTAAAGATATCATTTTTCTTAGTTAAGCTTTCGTTAAGTTTTTTCAGCTTACTATTTTCAGTTGATAGGGATTCTATTTCTGAATGGGCACTTTGTAGTTCCAACGTAAGGCTGAGCACTTGTTCTTTCAGTTTTTTTATTTCGTCATCGTCGTCATCAGACATTTCGGGTAGGCTAGTGGCCGTCTCATTTACTATATTTGTTGTGTGTAGTTCGTTGTCATTGCTGAGCATGGAATCTGACTTTGTTCTGGGTCGGCGGAACGTGATATTTTCTAAGAAATTCATTTTACTAATTTATCAAACTTGTAAAATGAATAATAGTGTTTTTCTTCTTGGATAGTAATGTTATTTAATGCCCTCTAGTGTCTCATCGCAGTACTATAGTCAATGTTGAGATATAGATCAACTAGTTAGTTCAGCGACTCGTCGATAGGTGTCGTAAAAGCAACAGAAAGTTTTTCCTAATGAGATCATAGATGGCGGTGCTGTCACTGTACTGATGCAATGTTTGAGAATGATTTGCGATAATTTGAATTTCCAACGATCTAAGACGTTTTCACAAATGCACTTTTCAAACGATTTACGTGTTGAAATGTTATTTCCATCACTGAAGATTGTTGTTCTTGGTATTTACAAAGTTTTAAAACACTTGTGGAGTTAAAAGACTTTAAATTAACTGTTATTCCAGATAAATGTTCAAACACTTAGCCACCAATTGTTTATTATTGTTTTTTGTCACTGTTATAATATTGTTCATTTGGATAACACTTACACTAAGAGTTCTGACTACCCGTAGCTTGGACCCTGTTCCCGATGCTGGTGGGCTACTATTTTTAAATGTTTTTGTACATTTTTTTTTTCTAAGTAATATGAAAGATATGTGTAAAAATAAATAAACGGAATAACCACTTGTAATTGTATCCTAATTTACAATTACACAAAAAGATTTTTATCTGCCATTTTTACATTTTGACAGTGTAGGTATTAAACTTTTTGTAAGAAACAGCTGTTTTTATTTATTACCAATGAAAATTTATATGTGCTTGATATTCTGAATATGTGGTAAGCGTTTGTGTCGATATCCCTTCCACCGCATATTATATTATTTATAGTTGATATTCATTTATTATTATTTTAATTCACTTAATTTATAAGATTAATTTAATGCACATATACTGTAGGCAGTTAATATATATATTTTTTTCCTTTTTTATCTGCAATTAGTCTTGAGTACTGTAAGCAGATGTGGTAAGTGATATTTGGCAGTTGGAGTGTGCTCTCCAGCGGGAGCAACTACTCATAGGTGTAGCATGTATTTATGCTACTCAAGAGGGTACAGGCAGTATGTCTTTTCTTTTGAGACGTTTTTGGTACATGCGTGTTGTCAATCCAGCAGCCAGTTCATTTGGATGCCTCTCCAGCCTTTCCAATTATGTTTTGGTTATGGCCAAGATTTCCTCCTTTACTGAGTTCATTTGAAGTTGGTTGTGTATTTCAGTATTTGTAATGAACCAAGATCCATTGTATTTAGTTCTCAGAATCACATTTTGCATTCGATTTGAATGATGGAAATATTAGAGTTGCTGCATAGCTGGATGCCGTACATCCAGACAGGCTTTAAAATGATTTATAAATAAGGAGTTTGTTGTCAGTCGATAACTTACTGTTCTGCCCTTATAGCCAGTGTAGGTTTCTGTAACGCAAGTTCAGCACATTACTCTTGGTCTATAAGAGCTGCCTCCACGTTAGGTGGCGATCTAGGTGTATTCCTAAGTATCTCACACGATCTTTGTGTGGTAGTAAATTGTTGTTTAGCTTTACTGGCGGACAATCGCCTCTGCATAGCATAAAAGTGACCGACTTAGATGGGTTGACTGCTGTTCGCCACTTTTGGAGCCAGTCAGATATTTTGTCTAGACCTTTTTGGAGCATTTGTGAGGGAGTTGTGGGGTCATGGTTGCTAGCCAGAATTGCGGTATCGTCAACAAATGTAGCTGTAGTCCGCCGTCTTCTGTTGGCAAGTCTGATGTGTACAACATTGTACAGAATTGGCCCCAACACTGATCCTTGGGAGATGCCAGCCTTTATTTCCAATAGCTCCAATGTTGCCTCAGCTTCCTTGACTTGTAATAGTCGATCTGTTAGGTGGTTTTTCATCAGCCCATAGAAGTTGTGAGGAAGACAGGCGTTTGTCTTATAAAGTAAGTAATTAATTATAATATATTTATTTCAGTGTTAAAAAAATAAATAAAATTTGTTTTTTATCATATCAGATATGTATTTGTTTCAAGATACTATACTAATATTTTTTTTGTTAGAAAATGTTTTCCTCTCTGACCTTAAAGTGGTCCACAAACCATTAACTATTTATTCTACTTGTCCCACATAATACCCTCATTGTTTTATTCTGACAATGATAGTTTTTTTTTTTTAAATTCTGCAATCAAATAAGAAGTATGGAGGAGGATTATGCTGCGCCGACCCCAAATAAATTGGGATAAGGGCGGGAGTATAACGATACGATAAAAATAAAAGCGTGTGTTTGAATCCTAAGTTGTAAAATTTTTTACAGCTTAAATAGGTAGCAAAAAAAATTAAGCGTGTAACAAGTATTTACCTTCCTCCGGAACGTTCATTTCCTTTCCTTTTTATTAAAACTTACGCGGGACTAATATTTTATTGAATTAATGTTATTTTTCGAATAGTAAAATCAAAAACTACTCAATCAGCAAAACTGAGCCTGGTTGAACAACAAGATCACAAAACATCAATTATATTATAAGTTACTCTGTGATCAATACTCTATAGCAGTGTTGCCAGTCGGTCATGTCAGAAATCACCTGAAATATAAAAAAATGTAACCTTTTTGTAGAAAAAATAACCTTTCATTATTTTTTTACTGGATAAATTGATAGAATAGAAAATTAGTTGTATTGATTTACAGATACATCGATGAGTATTTGAGCACTTGCCCGCATTTTTTGATTTATTCATATTGATCCTTTATAATAAAATTGATGCATTAAGAATTGATATGAAGTTAAACGAGTATCGAAATATCGCAAAAATATGGTCCATCAGATGCGCGCGCAAGCGCGCGTAATATGAATTCTAGTACATTTTTACATACTAAATATGAATTTCAAGTAATTTATTTATTGTTCTACTACTGCTAACGAAGCTTACCAACATGAAAATTTCTAAAATGAGCGTTCCGTTTCACGTTGCTTTTATGTAAAAATTAAAAGTTAATCCTGCAAATCCCGAAAAATCACCTAAAAGTAACCTTTTCATTAGTGTAACCTAAAAGTAACCAATGCAGTTGAAAAATCACCTAAAAGGTTACAAAAGCAACCTTCTGGCAAGACTGCTCTATAGAGCGATAACAAGATGGCTCAGATCTAGACTTCATAGGGATACCACATAATAAAAGTACTCTGTGGGATACCATTACGGATTCCTGCTATTTAAATTATCACTGACAGACTGCTAAATAAAAACACTCAACAGAAGAACCAACAAGATTCCGATTCCGATCAAATACCAGTGTTGCCAACCTGTGTCACACCGGTGTTAAAGTGGAGTTAAAGCCAGTCCACACGGCGCGTTGCGTTGACGCGCGACGACCAGCGACGTAGCGCTGTTGCTGCGTCGTTTTACATAGTAATAACCATAGTTTACACACGGTGCGCTGCGTCGACGCAACGCACACACGACTGGCTGCAGCCCCCGAGACCAGGCCCGGTCAACTTCTTGGGCATTGCGATTATACCTACTGGGGATTGTTATGTGTTGCCAACAAAACTAATGGCTTTTATTTTTATAGCAACACTGATCTACGTATGTCAATTACCAATGACTTTACAAGTTTACATTATGGCCGCCGTTTGTTGTTTACGACTGACGCGCTGTTTAGCTGTTTGTAGTTTTACGATTTGCCATTTCTTTTCCGCTTTTACGTCGAGTTGAGCACGTTCTCCTCCGTAACCGCGTCTAATTAAAAGTGGTGTTGTCGTTGCTATTTGTGTTATAGACACTTTGTGATAGAGACACTTTGTTTTCCGTGTGGGTGGATTTCCAATCATGGGAGATAATCTGAGACGTAAATGTCTCAAATGTGGGAGCTCACCTTGTGTAGACCCCAACATTAAATTGTACCGATTCCCTAATCCTGGACCAACAAATACACAACGGTAAAAGAACATAAATCAATCTTAACATAACCTTAAAATCTGTTTGATTATCAAATCAGTCGATTTAACAAGTCATCATTTATTTTCAGATGTGAATTGTGGGCCAAATTCTGTTTCCCTGAGGGAGCATGGTCTTCTGTAGACTTTCAGCGGAAGTTGTATTCTGAACACAGAATGTTGTGTAACTTACACTTTCAAATATAATCATTTACTGATTATGCTGAAAAGAAGCTGAACAGACATGCCGTTCCTGACGCTGAACAGGAGAGAATTCCAACCAATATTACTACTTTTACCACATTACCCTATGTAAGTTATTGGAATTATAGTAAAAAGCCTTTTGCAAACACTTTTATTGTGGGCACAGCTAAAAAGTGGAATTCCCTGCCAGAGTCTTTGTTTTCTGATAGCTACAAACTTGGGGTCTTCAAGTCAAGATTGAATAAGTTACTTCTAGGCAAGCATGCTTCACTGTCAACCACAGCATCGCTTACCATTAGGCGAGATAGTGGTCAAACGCAACCCACTAAAGTTAACATTGATTTATAATAACAATGTTTCAGAATCAATCGACTATGGACGCAATTGATTACTGTTCTGCACAGCCTGGATCATTACGCCATCCCTCAAGCCCCATTCCTGGGCCATCGCGAAAATTAATGGATATCACAAATATTCAGCCGGTAATTGTAATTTTTGACAAAAAACCTATAGACAGCCACAGTACATCCAATCAATTTTGATGGATTTTGATTTAATAGTGATATGTGTCATAACATAACTCATTTAAGTTGTTATTGGTTTGGTAATCATGGTAAAAGTAGCGACTATTAGAACACTAAATTTATTTTCTGATATTCAAATATTTTGTTTTAGTATAAAATTATCACTGTTCCTGAAGACCTTGTGTGTAAAATTCCTTTGGACACCTCCAAAGACTATGTAACAATGTCTCAGCCTGGCCCATCAAAGGTACCAATTAAGAGCACAGAAAAACAGCATGAAAAGGTAAATACAAGTTGTGTACTATTCATGTTTTAGTAAATTGGACAAAGTATATTGAGTTTTATAAGTTAATAGCATCCAAACCAGAGTTAAATTTTGTTTTTTTATTGCAGACAATTGCTGTTAGTGACAAGAAATGCACAAAATATTTAAAGAAAATATGTGAACTCAAAAATACGATTAAAAAAATGAAAAGTAAGAACATTTTAAATGTTCTGTGTGAAAATAATGCAGTCCAGAAATTGAGTGCTCATTTAACTCCTGCATTTGCTCTCATTCTGCAAGGAGAGTTAAAAAATACAAAGAGAAAATATAAAGGTAGGCGGTGGACTTCTGAACAAAAAATTATAGCACTGCGATTATATAAAAGGTCACCATCATGCTATCGTCTCTTAAGAAGACTTTGGTGTCTACCAGCACCAAGCACTTTAAAAAATTTGTTTGGGAAATTTCAGTTTAATGTGGGTCTAAATGACAAGATTTTTAAAAGTTTGAAAACCCATGTGGAAAGCCAAGAGCCATCAAATAATGAATACATTTTAATGTTTGATGAAATGGCTATCAAAAAGCACCTATGGTATAATAATAGAGAAGACAGAGTGGATGGGTACCAAGACCATGGTGAACATGGAAGGTCCCCACAAGAGGCTAGTCATGCCCTTGTGTTTATGGTCTCAGGAATAAGAAAGAGAGTGAAACAACCGGTTGCATTTTATCTTTCCAGTGCTTATGTAACTGCAGATAGATTAGCTGTACTCATAAAAAATGTAAGTTAATAGAAGATTAAATAATTTTTTTGAAGTATTTTACTTCAAAAAATTTATTTATCAATGTAAAAAAATGTATTCAATTATTTTTTCTTTTTTAGGCTTTACATAAATGTTTTGAAATAAACCTAACAATAGCAGCAACTGTATGTGACATGGGTGGTGTCAATAGGCGAGCATTAAATATTTTGGGGGCTTCCACAGAAACTCCATATTTTAATTTTGAAAATAATGAAGTGGTCACATTATTTGATACACCACATTTACTAAAGTGTTTCAGAAACATGTTTTTGAAACATAATTTAAAATGTTATACAAATATAACATCAAACACTTGCAAAGGACAAGGTAATCATTTTAATACTTTTTCTTTCATACAAATTTTTGTGGTTCTGATGAGTGTTTTTATTCAGAAGTAGAGTGTTCACTGGTATATATTATATAAGAATAAAAGCGGTAGGTACAATAAATATTTTTCCGATTTCATTCAACATAAAGGTCTGACCACCCTTAAACACAGCCCGACAGCCTGGAAGTCTGAAAATCAATCTTAGCAAAGAGTATTTTGTTACATAGGAACTGAGTTCTGGAGGTTAGATTAGCATTAGATCCATGTGACTACTATAATATGTGGCTACTATTTACAATATTTTAATACTGATATTCAGCTGCATGTGGTTAGACTGGAACTGGGGTATTTTTTCATTTAATGTAAAGGTTGTCTGGAGAATAAATTGAGATCATTAAAATGTCAAACTTGTCATCAAGCTTTTTTACATATTTTTCAGATATGTAATTTTGTATTTTTAGTGCATTCTGCTGTAATTTCTTTGTTTCATCTAGTACAGAGGATCTTCAAAAATGCGCGCCCCTTCACAGCTTGTTACTAACTCTTCATTTATTTGTATCGAAAATTTAGTGGAAGGGCGTCCAATTTTGTAGTGGAAAGACTACTACTTACTCATTTCTTTATGTAGTACTGTTAGCCAATACCATATTTAAATAATAACCACCTTACCACAAAAAGATAAACACCCGTTGAACGCTTGTCTAAAAAAAGTGTAACTGCAAAACGACCCTTATATCAAGGAGAAATGTCGTTTTGACATTGTCAATTTTTTTAGACAAGTGTTCAACGGGTGTTTAATTTTTTTGTGGTAAGACGGTAAATGTTTAAAGCTATAATGATTTGTACTAACCCAGACATTTCTAATTATTTTCTAGGCATTGCTAAATGGAAACACATTGAAGATTTTTTCGAAGTGGACAACAATAACGGAAATTTTGTGTTTGCTCCAAAACTACGGAAGGACCATTTAAATCCCAACAATAAGCAAAAAATGCGAGTAAATCTTGCTGCTCAAGTTCTGAGTCACTCAGTGGCTGCTGGAATGTTTGCCAGAATATCCCAAGGTACAATTTTAACATCAAAAGTAAAGTTAAAATCACGATTTTAACTTTACTTTTGATTAATTATATAATGTAGTTTATTGTAAACATATTTTAAAACTGTATCAAAATCATTGTACAGTCGCCTGCACGTCAGTTGTAACCAGCGTAAGCTGGCCTATTATTTTGTTGAAACTCCATACTACACAACAACTGCTCCATTTAAAAACCCAGTAAGTGCAATAGAGCAAATTTAACAAGAAAGCAGAAAAATTAATTTGGTTTGCCCTGATAAGATACTAAGTTTTAAAATATTTAATATTAATTTTGAAGATTATTGATAAAAGTAATTTTTTAGGAATAAATATTTTAATTTATTTAAATATTGCATGTATATACATCTTGTCTAATTACTTCTTAAAAACCAAAATCAAAATACTTAGTCTGGCCATAAATACTGTTACAATTAAAAATAAATAAATATTACAATTGAATTTGGAATCTGTCATTTATGTATTAAAGAACTAACACACAGTAAAAGTAATAAATGTTATTTGCAATTAAAAATTTGACAAAAATGTTCCTTACTGGGTTTTTAAATGGAGCAGGTGACAAAGCCAGCTCCAGGTCAAAGTGTTACCACTGTACCACAAATAAGTACATTAATTTTACATTCTTTTAATTTTCAGGGCTGCTACCTACAGAAGCAACAATAACTGCTGAAGTAATAGCCGATATGGACAGATTGTTCGACTGCGTGAACAGTGATACACCAGATTTAAAGAAAGGAAAACCATATTCTACAAATTTAACAAATGTGTCACCACACTTAAAACATTTTGCAAAAATGAAAAAGTTTTTTGCAACTTGCGAATTTGTAGGGTGTCAAAGCCCGCCGCCATCAAAGCAAGGTTGGATATGGACACTTAACGGAATAGAAAAGCTTTTTAATAATTTAAAAAAAAAAACATGCTATTAAAGCTCTAGCAACTCGCCGTCTTCAACAGGACCCTCTCGAAAATTTGTTTGGCACCATAAGAGGAAACTGTGGTGCTAATTATAATCCAACAACTGGACAATTTGTCGCTGGGTTGAAGACGGCCATTCTGTCCAACCTTGCTCACTTGGGGTCAGGCAATTGCGCAGAAGATGACTGTACGACAATGACAAATTACAAACAAATATTGTCTAATCCACTGCCACAAATATATGCACAGAAAATAAGACGGAAGATCCAGTTGTTTCAGACATGCTTTCGTTAATTGAGGATTCTTTTGAAGAAAGTGTGTCTGATTCTGAAGAATTACAAGCTTGTGCATATGTTTGTGGTTTTTTATTGAAACATCGTAAAAGCACATGTAAAAATTGTGACTCCATTTTTAAAGCTGAAGACACTGGCGAGCTTGTATACACATTCGTAGCGTTTAAAGAATATAATGACATCAAAAAGGGATTGAACTATGCATCTCAAGCATTAATAAGATGCGTCGAAAGTTGCGCTACTATCTGCAACAGTTTCTTTTTAACGTCATCACATTATTTGAATTTAAAACAAAAGACAACTATTAAACTGTCAGAACAAGTAAATTTTAGATTTTTAATGAACTGTGAAGAACACTATAGGATGAATATTGATTTTATTATTAATAGTGTATTTTACATAACTGTTAAACGATTTTGTGTCCTTAAAAATCGCCAATTTTCCGAAACACACACAAACAAAGCATTAAAAAGAAAATTAGATATATTACAACATAAATAATTGTCATTACATTCTTCTTAAGGCATTTTATACAAACTTTTAAGTCCTTACAAACTTTCAATGACTCATCACATTGAAAGTTTGTAACGACATCACAGTTTCGTACATATTATGAAGTTTCATTAAAATCGACCCGATTTTAATGAAACTTCATAATATGCATAAGCAGGATTTAGGTATAAAAGTTATAATTTTCTAAAAATAGTGTAATAACAAAATTTACTTATTTACTTTTGTAACTGAGATTTCCAGTTATCTAGAAGATAGAATTTATTAGACCTATGTATCCTGCTTATGCGTATGAAGTTTCATTTGGATTGTGTATGTTCGGAAGACAGGCGACTCACGATATTTTCCTTCACCTATGTCAGTGATATCCAAGATAAACATAGAAAATACATATAAATTGGAAAAATCACATTGGTGCTTGATAATATTATATTTAAATGTTAGGCAGTTGGTTTTTATGTCATTTTCAAATAATTCTGTTTTTGAATTAATAATGTAATTTAATTGTTACTATGGCAAATTTTGTGAAAATAGTTACAGAGTTCATGACAAGTGTGTTTATTGATTTCAACAACAAGGGGTCGGTGAAAAGAAAATGTAGCTACTTTTCTCGAATACTTTTTTGTTGTTGAAGATGTGGCTGTAAACCATTATAACATAACATTATTTCAGATTTGCTGCCATTGTAACAATTTGATACACTGCTGCTAACAGTTTGACAAAAATGGCACGCATGCAAAAAGGGTAGTTTAAAACAAAATGAGTGGTTTCATTTGAAATATTGTTTAATAAATCTGAAATTACCTGTTCTGAAAGATTGTTTAATAACTATCAATCCTGCTGTTCTAATCGGTACCATTATTCAGATGTTTTGCAGATAATAATACCTATATTTATAAAACAGTCGTTTTCTGTGCATTGATTATGTAAGTTTAAGGCTGATTTTAGTCTTACGCCGACGGCACGCGTACCGTCAGCGCTGATGTCCGAGATATATGGACTTCTAGGAAGCGTTTTTAAATAACGCGTAGCTATCAGCGCGCACGGTGGTCAGCGCTGATAGCTACGCAGCCGTACGCGTCGCGCGTCGGCCTCGCGTAGCTGTCGGCGCTGACGATCGCACGAGCGCCTCTGCGTTCAGTGAGCGTTCTTGTGTCGAGCGGAGCGGACGTCGTCAGCGCGTACAGTCATGGCAAATCGCGAAGTGGATACAGGTCGAGTTATCGATGAGGTACGCCTGAGGAAGATATTGTGGGATGCATCCGATCCACTCTACAAAAATAGAGATGCAAGAAACAAAGCCTGGGAGGATATTGTGGACGCATTGTTCGAAAATATTTCAGGAGAAGAAAAACAACAACTTGGTTTGTTTACTTTCTTATTTTATTATCTGAATACCTACACTACAGGACAAAGCCTTTTCAAGTTAAAATATACACGAATCTTGCCAGGGCACGCTTCCAATAGGGCTCACGAAGTACTCGGCAAAATGTTCTCGCAGAGCGTGTCCAGACCTGTTCGTAGGTACAGTTGGAAAGTCCACCATACCCTCAATTGTAAGTGTGTCTTCAATACGATAACCATCTCGAATTCTTATAAAGTTATGCAATACGCAGCATGCTTTAACTATTTTCTTTGTAACATCAAAACTCACATTAATAGGTGTATGAAACACTCTGAACTTGTTTGACATGATACCAAATGTCGATTCTATGTATCGTCTACTGCGGCTCAGTCTATAATTAAATATTTTTTTCTTGTGGGTCATATTGGATCGTGCATATGGCTTCAGAATTTTATTTGATATTCCAAACGCACCATCACCCACAATTACATGTTCAACTGGAGTAGTTGTTCCAGGCAGTGGCTTTGGTCCTGGAATATTTAAAGTGTTTTGTTCAAGGCTCCTGTATAGTGTACTGTTTTGGAATATAGTCGAGTCCGAGTTTTTTCCATATGTTCCAATGTTTACATATGTAAAACAATAATCTGCATCGCACATAGCTAGCAGAACTATGGAGTAAAAATGTTTATAGTTGTAGAATATTGATCCACCACCGGTTGGATTTACGATTCGGATGTGCTTGCCATCAATAGCTCCGATGCAATTTGGAAAGTTGGTCTTTTGTAGAAAACCGTTAGCAATATTTTGCCACATATCAGGAGTATTTGATGGTATACATTCATCGTGTAGCGTTTCCCATATAACTTTACACACTTCGTCCACGATCTTACTGATGGTTGCGATTCCCATCCTAAATGAATACTGCAAATCTGTATATGTTCGACCCGTAGCAAGAAATCTAAAAAAAAAGTTTTTATTATTTCAGGAAAACTGGTTCAACAAAGGTGGAAAACAGC
This sequence comes from Standfussiana lucernea, assembly GCA_964057025.1. Classification (NCBI taxonomy): domain Eukaryota; kingdom Metazoa; phylum Arthropoda; class Insecta; order Lepidoptera; family Noctuidae; genus Standfussiana; species Standfussiana lucernea. Next base: position 2,207,598 of record OZ059783.1, read on the forward strand.
CCGGGACGCGTTTTTTAGAACAAAGAACGCAATTAAAAAAACGCCCTCTGGAAGTGCTGCACCAAAATACAAAAAGTACATCTATTATGACGAATTAAGCTTCCTAGCTCCAACAGTTGAGAATGAAGTTGATGAATCACTGAATGACTCTTCCCTTCCCTCACCCTCAGTAAATATAGATAATACATTGGATAGTATGGGGACTTCAGAAAATACTCAAGATTCTGATATATTAATGCAGCAAGTTTTTTCAAACACTCAACACAGTGAGCAGATTGACCGTGGTGTTGATTCAGCATCATCACAAAAACCTTGGTTGGAAAAGAGAAAAAGAAGGGCCCCGAAAACAAATCCAGAAAGTTCTCCATTTGAAAAAGAATTATTAACTTTATTAAGTAACCAAACCCCAGATCTTGCCGCTGACGACCTGGCTTTTTTCGCTTCTTTGTGTCCAATTTTAAAAAGTTTTGATGTAGGACAAAAGCTGGAGTTTAGATCGAGAGTGCTACGAGAAGCCATGGATATTCGAAATTACAACAGATCAAATAGCTCAAATAGCTCTTACTCCAACGACGCAAGATATGCATCATCATACAATTATCAGATTCCAGCTTACCCAGAGTACGAAACCAACAATGCGAATCCTGGTTACTCTGGTTATCAAACAGCGAGACTTACTGATGAATAAATAATTATATGTGTTCAATTACTTATTATAATTTTTTTTTTATCTGTCCTTATGAAACTTTATAATAATAAATATGTTGTTCTCTTACTTTACTATAATTAAACATAATGATAAAACGAGTAAATATGTTTTTTTCTTACCTTAAAGTCACCATTAGTCGTTCAATCGGTGGTATAGGTACACGTCGTAAGCTGCAATGGACCAGTTTATCCTGTATCTTTGCCAGTAATTCGTCAAAAGTTCTAGTTGACATTCGAAAGTAATTAAAGAATTTACTTTCGTCAACCCTCAAACTGCCATATAACAAGACAAAGTCTCCTGCAACGGCTCTCTGCTCAATTAATGGATGAACATAGAGTCTTCGTCGCCGCCGGTTTTTATTTTTTTGGGATAGATAGTACAAAGCAGCAATAATTAATACACTCCGCATTTTGGTCGTCGTCTGTACTGTAAGGCGGTCAGTACGATACTAAAACGAGCCACGCTGAGCCTCAGCGCTGACAAACTACGCGCTGAGCTATGAGCGCTGACGGTGAGCGTGAGACTAAAATCAGCCTAAGTATATTTAAACGAAAATTTTGAAAACTTGCATATATTTAAGTTGATAAGCAATTTTTCCTAAAATTTAAAATAGATTTGTAAGCAGTAACATACCATTTGCTAATTTAATAAAACTATCAAAGAAATACCTGTTTCATTAAACTCTCCTCCCCTCTATCTTGAAAGATTGGGGACTAGAAACAATTCTGGCACTTCCAGATTACTCCAGAAAGGCCTCTAAATTTTAAAAGTACGCGGCGACCTTTCTGAAGTAATCTGGGAGTGCCAGAATTGTTTCTAGTCTTCAAATATATTATAAATCACGTGATCTGGTTCAAATTTTCCGCTTCGATTGTTGTACTTGGGCATCACAGAGATGGCGGTAGAGTCAAATAGTTTTTCGTTCTATGAAGTTAACATTCTTCCCGTAAGGGTATATGTGTTCTGTGCCCGAGACGAAGCGGAAGAAGTATACTCATTGCAAAGCAGTGCTGCCAACTAGTCTTAGCAAAAACGCGCTGTCAGCGCTGTAAAAAAGCGCTAAAATGGCTTTTTAATAAAAAGCGCTATATCTCGGGTCAACCACAAATGTTTTTACTATTTGCAAAACGCGAGTACTCGAATTGAATATGGGTTAATTTATTGATTCGATATAATATATTTGTGTATCGAATCAACAGATTATCAAATTTACCTCATTCAGTTCGAGTATAAATCGAGTTTTCGATTTGCGTTGCCGATCATCGACAACTTACACAATTATTGCCCCACAGATAAAATAATTTTTATGATAGCATGAAATGAAACAAATATACTGTATACATAAAATCAATAGGAAATCATTGACATAAGAAACAATATTTTTGACTTAAGAATCAATCAGGGTTAAATCTTCATCATCATCGGATTCTTGCATTTCGTCTTCGTTTATATTTATTCCTGCCGAAGAAGAAGGTTGATTGTGGTCTAGTTTTGTTTTGAATTTGTACTTATCAGTCGATGATATTTTTCTCAAGACGTCGCAAGGCAGCATATAAATTATGTTTTACGCTATATTAAGTAATATAGTTTCATATAATTGAAAAAAGCGCTAGATTTAGTGCTAGGCGCTAAAACGCGCTTCGAGACAAAAAAGCGCTAAGTATACGATTGCGCTCAGTTGTATGCGTTGACAACTTGACAGGAAGGAGACACACGCAAGCTCATTTCGTTTTTTTTTACTTATTTTTTTTGTCTTGTATTCAGTTTTATTTGCAGTGTAAAATGAGTGCCATTAAAGAAATTGACATGGATACTTCATTGCATTAATTAATTCCTAGACTGCGATGTTTTTTACAAAATGCTCGCCGAAACTGTGCGTCGCTGCTGCGACGACGGAAAGTTACGACTGCGTCGTAGCAACGCTGCGGCGACGACAGCGCCCGTGTGGCCGGCAATGCGTCAACTTATTTGCGTGTGGACTGGCTGCTAAAACAAAATCGGGTGGACCCTGTGTCGAGCTTCGATCATTGATCGTTTATGTCGGGCGAGGTTAGAAATGCTATGTGGGCGAGGCAGGCGCGCACGAGTTTTGAGCTGACGCTCATAACTTCAACGCATCTCGCAACCGCTCGTTTTAGTCGCCTGAGTACTTGAAGGGGTGCAAAGCCTAGCTAAGCCAAGTGCAAAGTTAAGCCAAGTTAAGCTAAAGCCAAGGAATTTATTTTCAGGGGAAATCCCTCCCGCAGGAGGCACTATTGGGGTTTCATATGGTCCATCAGGTACTCTATGGAGTGCCAGAGTGGTAAGAAAACCTGATGGCCCAAGCCCAAGACCTCCTCTATCCATCGATAGGCCCTGTAGGCCTCAGACAGTTGTATTGTATTTCAAGATTTTATTGGTTAAATTAATCAGTTTCTAAAAACTCCATATATACAAGCACGAATAACCGTGCCATGCGCCATCACATGGCTGCTTTGATTTTCAAAAATGTATCAAAATATATCGCTGCAAAGACTCGCGGAGTCAAGTAATCTAAATGATCTTAGATGATCAATAATATGGATTTGAAAGAAAGAAAGAAAGAAAAAGTATTTAAGTGTTTAAGTATTTAAGTATTTTTTTTTTTTTTGTGTTTTTTTTTTTTTTTTTTTGATTTGATTGAACTTCTTTGGGTTCGCAAGCGCGACCGCTGAGCATGAGGTCCTGGGTTGATTCCCACGTTAGGCAAAGTGTTATTGGGTTTTTCTATTAAGAATTTCTCAGTAGAAGCCACGGAGTCTGGATTTGTGCCTAGTTGATGGCAACGGACTCGTCCCCTATTACACGGGACTTAAACATATCTGGCGAAATGTGGATATACTATCAGGTACACCTCTGTCTAACCCTTCAGGGATTACAGTGTGATGGAAAGGGTCTTCGTGGTGGAGGTAATGAAACCGCGAAGATTTATGTCAACATAAAATATATTCATAAAAAAAGAAAAGGGGGTAGGTGGGTCATTTTCACAAAAAGTGTACATTTGTGTTTCGGGTGTGTCCCACAACTTTAGTATTTTTTTTTAAGAATAATATCTATTTTTGAGAAAAACAAAACTAAAAATAACAATCTGTGGTTAGTTTTGACCAGTATTCAATATTGTTGCTACTTAAAAACATAGTCATTATACCTTAATTTTCAAAAATACATGTGGAAGGTAGCCATTTTGGCGCTGTCCCACTACCATTTTCATTCAAACAACGTAAGTTTAATTTATGTTGCTGACCTAAATATAATAATGTGGTTGATATTTTGAAAAGTATAGTTATGCACGATTTGTTATACAATTACAGCAATAGTCTAATGTGGCACAAAATATTTAAATAATTTAATCTTTGTGAGGACATAAACTGGTTAAAGTGGAAAAAGTCCCTTCCGAAACGGCATTTTTTGTGAGATACTGCAATCAAAACTACCATATGACATGTATTTTTATCGATTGGCAACATTTTTAACGCTTTCAACGGGTTTCTACAAGTAATTCGGCCATTTTGACGGCGGCCGGCGAACGAACAAATACACCTCAGCAGTGGTCCGATTTTGATGTTCCAGAGCCGAAATCAATTCCAACGTAAGTTTACAAGTTTAATCCTTGCAAATTATTTTGATATCTTTTTTAGCTTTCTGTGAACATAAATTGATACCAAGCTTATTGTTCTAATGTGTTAGTTTTAACTAATTAAAACAAAAGTGTTTAAAGTCAGCGTTCCGTTACTTCCATTCCGTTATCAAAACGTCGGTAACGTAGAAATGGAATTGAAATGTTTCGGAAAGAAATTCTTAGGAAGATGATACATTATATTTGTAGTACGGTACTGGCAATATATTTATTTATAATTTCAAAGTGATGACTTTCAAAAATAATTCGTAACGTCCTAAATGGGTCACTTAGTTAAAAAAAACACAACCACATAAATATTGTTATATTTTGAGTTTTTGCTAAATACAGTGGATTTCGAGTATAACGACGATAAAGGGACCACTCTTATTCGTTGAATATTTGCACACATAGTTATTCACCGGTTCATTTAAAAAAATGTGTAATATTACTCAGAATATCACTTTGTAACTGAACCATAAATTTAATTCCCAAATGTACTATGCTTCCCTACCTACTTAGCTGATAATAATTATATCTACAAACAAAAGGTAAAGGTGTCCACTTTTGCTGACCATCTGTGGGGGTGTAAACAAAAGATAAGAAATGTTTGTGAAATAAATCTTTGGCGGCCGACTCCGGTCGCAATATCTGCATGGGATTTCTAGGAATTTGTTACAATAGATTCATTAAAAACAGTCGCTCCGAACTCGGCGTTACTGGCGTTACATTCAAAGTCGCTATAGCCACATGAATTTTGTACTAAAGTATGCTTTAAATTCAAGGAACTCAGATTTAACGTCGGTATAGGTAAATGGTCGCTACAACCAAGGTCGTAATAAATGAAATCCACTGTATGTAGTTGTGCATAATAAATAAGTGTGTATGTGTTTATTTTGATAATATTAAATATTGTTGAAATGAATGTGCTCAAAATTACACAAGTAAAATGTATGCATTTTCACAATATTATTTGAATTGGTTGACTATGTGCAGCTGTGGACGTCGTTTGCCTAAAAGATAATGATGATGATGATTGTGTATGTAACATAAGCATTTTTTTTTCAGGTACTTTACCTACCTAGTAAAAATGGTTGTCCTAGCAAACGTTGATAAATTTCTAAACAAAAATGATTTTATGTTATTGCACGAATCAAAATGGCCGTGGTTAATAACTCATTTCCGAATTATGGAAAATTGTTTCGGTTGTGGATTTCCCACCAGTTTAATCCATAAACCATACCACTTTATTGTATCTGATAATACAAAAGTGAAGAATTTAATAAATGTTGACTTTTTTTGGTGTCAGCAATGTACATTTTATACCATATATGATCACTATTGCGAAGATGAATGTGATTATTGTAACTAATTTTTAATAGGTGGGTACTGCATTTTTCAATACCGGCAACGGTTTTAATGTACCTGATATTTTGCTCTAGGATGTAGGTTCATTATTCAACATAGGATATTTTGTTCACGTCGTATTTTATTTTGAACAATTCAATTTTCATTTTTTTTTGTTTTGTTTTAAAGATGCCACTTACGCCAGCCGAGAGAATGAAAAGATATCGGGAAAAATTAAAGAAAGACCCCGAAAGGTATGAACAGTATAAGAAAAAGGATTTGAATAGAATAAAATTAAGGAATAAGAAAATAACGGAATTATCAGAAGAAGAAAAGTTAGATCAAAGGAAAAAATGGAGAGAAGAGAAAAAAAAGCGGAAAACGAGAAAGACTGACATTGAAAATACCAAAAGTAAGAATAAAGGACCTACATCCTCCGAAGTGCCTTCCAATAAATGTATGAATAAAAACCATTTAATTACTATTAGAAAATTGCGGCGACTGTACGAAACTGCGATCAATAAGAATAAAGTGTTGACTAATAGCATACAAACAGCAAGAAAGAAAATTTATCGTTTGAAGGTAGCAAATAGGAAAACGATAGACAATTTGAATGATAAAATAATAAAAATGCAAGCAAGAGAAGAAGTTATGGAAAGTGCTCTACGCTCAGCTTATAATAAATCAAGAAGCCAAGCAGATAAACGAGTATTAAAATGTGTTGCTAATACCGTTGTAGTGAAGAACAATAGGTGTAAATCATACGTTGCAAAACTCTTAGGATTACGTGGCCGCATAAGAGTACTAAAACCGGTTCAAAAACGACAAAAAGGTAAGATTGTAGAAGAGTTAAAATTATTTTTTATACGTGATGATATAAGTCGTAGCACAAGTGGAAAGAAAGAGTGTAAAACTGTTAGTAAACAAAAGCATCAAATTCGATACCTTACTGATAAACTATTTAACTTGTACAAAATTTATAAGAATGAGGGAGGAAGATTTAGTTTCACTACTTTTTTTAGATATAAACCAGCATATGTACTTTCTCCTAATATTCACAACCGTGACACATGCTTATGCGTAAAACACAGCAATATGGAAATGATCTTTTTAAGTTTATTGAGAAACGGTGCGTTTCCTAAAAATATTAAGTCTCTCAGTGACATCATTTCTAAATTGTCCTGCGATCCAAGTTCCTACGATTGCATGTATGGAAGATGCACAATTTGTAAAATAAATAAATTGGTTTATGCTTTAAAAGGAGAGGCACTGCTTAAAACACTTTACTGGGAACAATGGGAACGTATAAACCATTCTTATGAGAAGGTGGAAAAAGAGGTGATAAAAAAATATATCACAAAAAAGACCGTAAAAAATAAAAAGCATGGCACAATCACAGACTTAATACAGATTTTTGAGAAAAATATACCCTTGTATAAGATACATATACACAACTGGAAACATCAGCAAAGTAAATATCGCGAGAAAATAGAAACTTTAGGTCCACGCGAGGCATTAATTCTCTGTGATTTTAGCGAAAATTACGAATGTAAGTCGCATGAAGAGGTACAAGCTACCCATTTTGGAGCGTCCAAAAATCAAATTACTTTGCATTGTGGCATGATTTACTGGGCTTCTGGATCGCAATCATTTTGCTCTGTTTCCGACAATAAGTGTCATGAACCACACGCTATTTGGGCTCACCTTTTACCCGTTATTAAATTATTAAAAACTAAATGCCCTGAACTTAAATGCATACATTTTTTCTCAGATGGACCCAGTTCACAATACAGGCAAAAAAAAAATTTTTTTCTTTTGAATTTTTATACGTCTAAACTTGGCCTTGACACGTCTACGTGGAACTTTTCTGAAAGTGGCCATGGTAAGGGCATCGCGGATGGAATAGGTGGGTCGGTAAAGAGGACTTTGGACAAACAGGTTGCTTATGGCCGGGATATCACACAAGGAAAAGAAGCATTCGAATTGCTAAAGTCGATGTCCAAAACAATAAAGTTCTTTTTCATTGAGGAGTCTGAAATACAAATAGTTCAGAATAATGTTCCTATAGATCTAAAACCAGTAACTGGCACCATGCAAATACATCAAGTGTTATGTTTTGCTAATTCGTCACACTTACATCACAGAGTGTTAAGCTGTTTTTGCCAAATTGAAAAAGATCATACTTGTTTATGTTATGAGTTGAAGAAACATTTCTTCCACAGTTGCACAATAAAAAAAGCACCTTCTGATCCAATTCCTTCAGATCTATTACCATCCTCCAGCAATATCGCTAACACAAAAGAGCCTAATCCTATGAGTATATTACTTGATCTTGATCTGACACAAAATTCAGAAGACTTTTTAGATACCGACAATAATGTAACAGCTGGCACAGTGTCACCACACTTACCAATTTTACTGTTGAGTGACTCCATTCCAGACATGACTCTTACTGAAAGTGACGGTTGGGATATGAATTTCGCGGACACTTTAAATGAATCTACCGTATTTGATGTGACAGAAAAAAAGTTCAGCTTCCAAGTTACAGATGACCAAAATTACATGATCCCTGAGGAACATAAATCTGGAAAGATATGTGCTCCTATAAAAATAATACCTTCAAAAGAAGCACAAATCAACGATGGAATAATAGTGCATGACAGCCCAAATCTTACGACGAACGCAACTCGTAGTAACGTGTGCAATATAGTTAATTCACGTAAGAGGCCGGCTTCTACTATGTCTACAAAAAGTGTAGTGACGAAAAATTATTGTGATGGTAAAGAAAACAACCCTCAAAATAAAAACCCTTCTATTAAGACAGTAATATCTCGAAGTTTGATGTGCTACGCATGTAAAAAATATGTTAGATTCCCGTCGGCAGATGTTACAAAATGTATATCGTGTATAAAATGGTTCTGTGTCAGATGTAGTGAAGGTAATAATAATATTGATTTTATATGTCGAAAATGTTTTGGAGAAGAGTATATATAAAATAAAAAGTATTAAAAAAATTAACTAGATGGCAGGCAGGCACCAAAAAATTCTTTAAGGTGGAACCTCCACGGTAGCCCGCAAAATTCAAAGTTTTTTGCAATTTCAAGTCAGAATCAGGTTATATTATATGTTGATTAAAGTATGATTCGCGGGCATAAGAATTATGTATTTTCAGAATTGTTATATCCATGCCAGGTCACCTGACTTATGTGAGTTATTTTACTGATTTTAATGGTTATAAAACTGAAAAAGACATACTTCTTACGCCCGCGAATCATACTTTATTCAACATATACCTAATATAACCTAATTCTGACTTGAAATTGCAAAAAACTTTGAATTTCGCGGGCTACCGTAGAGGTTCTAACTTAATATTATTATTTCCTATTCTTAGAATTGGAGTGTGAAATAATTATCATGTTGAATAAGGTGTAAAATTTGAGTCGTGTTCAATTTTGTTTTGTATTATTTTGATCTCATTTACTTGATAATGTGTAATAGTCTTAAGAATTCTATTCCGTTACAGGAACAATCTATTCCGTGACTGTCCTGTTTTTTATTTTGTTTTAAAAATTATTTTAAGAGCGAAACGTTATATAATTATTATTAGATTTTGATAATTGAAAGTGTTTTCATTTGACTAATCTAATTAAAAAAGAGTTCCTTAGTTATATGTCAATTGAGAAAGATACCAAAAAGTATTGAACTAATTTGGTCCAAAGAGTAACAGAATGGAAATTAAAATGTTGATTTTGTATGTTTGCTATTGTTGATTTTATGTTTCATCTGTTTTGTATTATAGTACATAACATCGTTAACCAATTATATTATTTGATTAAATCCAAACGAGTTTTATTTAATTTCTATAGCCGACAACTATTTGTTTCGGAACGGAACAAATTTTGTTTCCCAGGGGCAAAAAAGTAGTTGTATTTGAGGATATAAGCCTGATTAAGTGATTTTATTATAATATTCAGATTGTGAAAAGAATAGTTATTATAAAAATAATAATAAAAAACGAACTACAATAAAAAAATAATTTCCGGCATTTTTCTAAAAGTGTACACTTTTTTTGAAAATGACCCAGGTACGTCTATGTTCACGACCTTTTTACGAGAACACTTGGAAATTGCACGGTATTTTCCTGGCTCAGCCCGGTGTGACGATGACCGTAGCGGTGTGCCACGCTGCAGACGCCATGAGGGGTCGGCAGATGCTCGCGCCGACCCGCAGATTCTCCACATCGGGTAAAAAAGGTACCCGATGTGGAGCCCCTGGATAGCTCGGAACGCCCGAACTTTTGATGGCGGAGCCGGGACTTGAAGAGCGTAATGTGAACCAATTATGGGCTATTAAGTCAGTCGGAACTTTGTTCGGTAAAATCAGCTGGAACTTTGGACCTCAGTATGGGGTTACGAAGATCCAGAATTTAGTGAGGTTTACTGCTAATAACGAGCAAATAATAAATTGCCTGAGATATTGTAATGTGCCAGTCATTGATAATGAAATGACACGGCGCGCGGCGCGCGGGCTTTACGTATAGTCAAGTCCTCACTCATTTGTTCGGATACGCGAAACACGCGCACAACACTAGTGAATATGTCGTTTAGGTACTTAGAACGGCCCTAATATATATTATATTACGTCTGTAGTTTGTTTTGACATTATTATTATCAAGTTGAAATAAGACATAACAAAAGTAACGATACAAAGTTACAAGAGGCGTGATGTTATGTTGTGTTTATTGAACTTATGCAAAATTTATCGTCTAAGGTCCCTTTAAATGAATCGTACTAAGGCGAAAATCGAAATCTAACTGGCAACACTGCAATGTAATCAGCCAGAAGACTTTTTGGCGGGAAGTCTTTAGCGGCTAATTTAAATTCTATGCTTTTCAAAAAAATATTATTTTACTGTTTACCTGTAAATTTCTATCTATATGAGCCGTTTGTAAATGGTTGATAGATATAGGAAATGCAAATAGCGACAGGGACGAGACCCCCGTGGGAATAGAACCAAAGAAAAATAATAATTCAACCATCTCGGACAGCTGTACAGCTCATCAAATTTACATTAAATCCAATTTTAACAGACAATTTCCGGAAAACCATAGTGTATGACGGATGCGATAGAAATTTTTCATCGGTAATTAAAAAAAATATGCTGTTTCCTACAAAAGTTCAATATCTACACGGCCAAAATGTATGGAACAGCAATTTTTTTTTTTTAATTCGTGGTAACCGTTTTCGCGTCGGTGTCCCTTTCATCAGGATGAATTGTATTGTAGAGTCCTCAGAAAATGAAAAAAAAAAAATGGTAACAAAAACCACTTAACTATGAATTGGAATTCAAAATGGTTGAGTTGAATGATGGCTGATCCATGCGTCATGTTCGTGAACGGGCCCGCGCTGTCAGTAGGGACTGGTCATCTCGCAGCTGCGATGGATTATTGTATTTTTGAATTGTTGATTTTATCTTTTTACTCGCACGTCTTTCTACATCGTTCTCACATTGTATGTATAATCTCGAAATGAATGACGTAACCAAGATTTTGTAACAACATATTATATTTTAAAAGAGTGTCCATGGAGTTTCTTGCCCATTCTTCTCCATAGAATCCATAGAGTATATAACCTATAGAATCTACGTTTTCGAATGGGCAACTACAGTACTTTCACAAGTTATTATGCCCTGTGACTGGGACTTTAGCTTAGTTTTTTTTTTGTGTTTTGACATTCAAAAGTGCCTGTAACGGTCTTATTGAAATAAATGCTTTGAGTTTGAATTTTTTTTTTTTTGAAAAATGTGAAATATATCGTTGGCGTCCATCGAGTAAACGCCTATAAAATCGGAATAACATTTAAGAAGGCTGTTCCTGCTAATAATTTTCTGAAAATGAACAACTCCCTGTGAGTAAATAATCTAAAAGCATTTGTACCTGCGTACATGGCAGAAAAAAAACAGGGTTTATTAGATACGTATCTAAGGACACGACAGACCAAGATATTTATAAAAAATAAAAACTTTTTTGAAAAAAAAAATACACTAAAAAGTTGAATATAATAGGCTATTTGACAACGTTGAAAATATACCACAAATTTTGGTCATCCTATCAGGTAATGGCATATTATAGCATATTTGACTGTATTTTAATCCAAATTATGTATATTTTTTGCAAATTACACGAAAATCAAATAAAATATTTTTTGATATTTTATCTGTGACGAGAACGCCATAGAACGCCATGCGATTGGTTGCACTCTGGTGACGTCACACGCAAGTAAATACGGCTTCCACGACTGAATAGAGTTCGCGTTGTATGTTTTCTAAGTGCTATATTCTATCTTTCAGCTAGTCACAGAGTACATTATAATATATGAGAATAGAGTGGTCAGTCGCCTTGGCAGTAAAGCGCCATCTATTGATAATTTTAGGAACTACAACCGGCTATGTATATACGTATAGGTAGCGAGTATATATATATACTCGCTACCTATACGTATATACATCTATAGTTTGTTCCTTTGCAAAAAATTATAATTAGATCCTGGATTCATCTACGTTTCCTCAAACTGATGTGAAAGTAATAGTAAATTATCAGTGCAGAGAAAACGTAGATGAATACAGGTTATAAGGGGTAACAATAAAACTCATTGTAGAGTAGACAAAGTATATTTATTTGTGTCTCTTTTTATAATATTCAATACATAATTCTTTGACAACATCGTTATCTGAATTTTCTGTTCTGGTGCCATTTAATAATAAATTCACATCACGACACCAGTTATGTATGAAAAATTTAGAACAAAATTCAAATAAAAAATCTATCAATTCTTTTCTGTGGTCTGGGCAAGTCAAAAAGTTAAAATCAACTACCGTGTACAAAATTGTTTTCATGTAACTTTTCATGCGAGGTAAATCACTCTTTTTTTTTAAATCGATGTAAGAACATCTTGTATGGCAGAAAACAGCTTTAGAGTATTTTCGGAAGGGTAGGTGAGTGATTTGAATGAAGAATACTCTCTTTTACTTATGTATTCATTCAGTTCTGTTTTATCTTTATTAAATATAATTCCCTTACATTTGTTGCAATTTCTGAATACTTTTTGTTTTGCCTTTTTTATTACATAACCGGTTACGTAGCTAAGCTGGCTAATAATTTTAGGATTTCTGCTTTTGTGACTAAAATCTATAATTTCACAATTTATGTCATCAAAATCAATATCACTGATTTCTGTTATAAGATTAATGTCTTCTTTTGTCAGTAAGCAATCCATAGATTGAGAAATTTTGCAATCATCTTCTTCACAATTTGACCCTACAGAATGATGACTTGACAAATTATTAATCAGTAAACTTGCGAATGCTGACTCAAAGCCTGATGGTGTTGGAGATATATTTCTATAACCATGAGAATGTATAGATCCAAAAAAATTCTCCAGTGGATCTTGATTTAAGTGTCGCATCCAGAATGATTTAATGTTATACTCTTTAAATAATTTATCTTTCAACAATTCAATACCTTCCAGCGTACGTAACCAGTTAGTTACTGATGGCACAATACCTTCCCTTCCCTCTTTACTGACGAATTTAATACATTTTAATATCTTTTTTGCTCTTGCCCATACTTTGCTATGTTCAGAATTTGGCGTGACTGCTCTTAAAAGTAATTTACCGCTCCTTTTTTTCGAGTTGTCATAACTGCCATTCATCGAATCGAAAAGTTCGTCGAAAAACAGCAAGACGTCGGCGGTATCTCTGCACTCCCCAGGAAGTATATTTTTTTCTGAAAAATTAGAAATAAAATTAATTGTAGAAATATGACTTTTAGATACACTTTGAAGATGACCAAAAGCAGCAAATAACAATTAATTAATACTATGGGTCAGATAATCAGTGCTATAACATAGCATAGAAAGTTAGCTTATTGTTAGCTTAGTTTCAAAGTTTCAATGAATTATTTATTTGAGTGGGATGGATTTGAAATATATCCCTATTTAATATATTATCTTTAAAGAAATTATGGACTATAGGTAAATACTATAGGATCAGGAATGTGTATCTGATGGATGAGTGATTATTATACTACTCACCGGCTAGGTATCCCATACTGGTTGCAACAGTTCTGCTGAATATTTGAGTTGCCATCTTAACCTTCATTTTAGGATTTTTTTTTGGGTCAATGTGGGCTTCCGTTAGATTTTTCATCATTTTTAGTCCTTTATAGGAAGGATTCTCTTCATAAAGTTTTATTAAATGTTTCATTTCGCAACTTTTAGTTCATTTTCTATTATGACTTTCATGTCCTTTGTAATTAAATTATTCCTATAATAATAATGCCTGTAAATGAAATACATACATATTTTAAATACCCTGAATTATGCTGATTACATACAATTTGTGTCATTAGTACCTATGTCAATGAATGGAGATAGGTCAATTCACCAACAATTAAAATTAGTTGGAAAATAAGATAAATTTTATTATTAAATATTTATATGTATTTATTCATTGTAATTTTAAAGTTCAATATTATGTTTCCTTTAATTTGATTTTTGTATAATTAAATAACAAAAATGTAACTTTTTTACTATTTCCAGGCACACTTTTTTACAACTAAAACTATGAATAACAGTTCTCCAATGAATATAAGCAAATAAATGTTTCAAATACCTTTTAAGTGCAAGGTAGGCACTGCATTAGCACTTAATCTTGAACTTCTTGTATGATATTTGGATTCAAAATGTTTGTGACATACTTTTCTATTTTTAAATATAAATTGGCTGTCCAACACCAGAAGATCTCCTCCAATTGCGTAAAGCCAGGTTTTAAATCTGCCATCTTCTTTATTGGGGTTGGGAAACGAATGCAAAACTACATGGCAATCTTCACCTGGAATTGGAGACATAAGTTTATTTTTTGAAAAACTATGTCTTACATACTTCTGTGATAAAGTCCACAGTTAAGACTGTATGAATACTTTATACTTACTACGAGCTGAAGTGCAATGACGAACACAACATCTGAAAGGAGATGCCATTGCGTCAAGTCCGGATTGGAAGCAAATCGAAGTCCTAATAGGTAGTGCGCACGGGTCAAAACAATATAAACAGAGATATCGATGTCCTTTGAAATAGCAAAAGTTGTCGAAAAGCCACGAAATTATTAGTAACACAATCAAAGCAACATAAACAACAACTTAGTGTGCCGGCCGGGCGCCATGACAAACAAATTCCGTTCTAAACAGAAGTATATAAACGGAACTTGAAAATCTAATTGTTTTAAAAGTCGTCTCCTACTAAAATATATTATTTGCAAGCACAATTATAAATGAACAGATTATTTTATTCAGTTTTGCATTTTTACAGTTTGCGTTGCGCTATCTTTTTGAAGAAAACAAGTATAATTCAAAGTTAATAATTGTAGACATTCTGCGTAGAAAGAAATGGTCAATCAGAGCAAAATTTTAGTGTTGCTATTGAAAAATATGTGAAAAGTTTAACAAAGCGACATCTCTTGATGATTTTCGGAACTAAACCTATCGTCCGGTCACCGTAGTTGCTTTTTTTCTATGGACTGCTAAGACCGTGCAGCTAGTTTTGTGATAATTTTTGATAAATCTTGGTTAGTGGGTCGTTTCTAATATCATAATGGTGTCAAATTTTGTGCGAGCTGATAACAGTAACCTACCTATGGTAGACGCATTTATGGTTGCACTTTTCTTCAAGAATAACGCTGACTATTATGGTGCAGAACTTAAAAATGTAAAAACAGCAGTGTAAGTACCACGTACGAATTATTTATTTACAAACTTTTAAACTTTTTTGCGATCATGCAGAAGTTTTGTAAAATCTCATTTTAGGTTATGTTAATAAATACTCTTTCTGTAAATTATTCTCATGTGTGATCTTTGCTTTTATTTCACAGGTCTGCCAGAGAATCCTATGGAGACGATGCGATTGGCTATGTCCAACTACACCGAGAGCTTGGGGTTTGCACAGTTAAATGTAAAATGTGCCCAGAGCATAAAGTTCGAACAAAAGCATATAATGTGACGATGATTATTAACGAAAATGACAGCGAAATTATTAGTTGTCAGTGCCACGACTGTGCTGCTTCAGCTGGAGGATGCAAGCATGCAGTTGCTTTTTTGATGTGGGTCCATCGTCGCACTGAGGAACCTGCATGTACTTCCGTGGAGTGCTATTGGAAAAAGCCTACTTTGTCCAGAGTAGGGACTACTCTGAAGTACATCACTGTGCAGCAAATGTCCAGAAAAGAAGTACCTCACAGACCAAGTTCATCAGCGCTTTATGATGAATTTATTTCAGAAGCCAAAAAAAGAAAGATTGACAACTGTGAATTGCTAAAATATCAGCATGATTTTAAACATAGTGATGCGATGCAGTATTCATTGCACTGTTTTATAATGGACCAATCTGTAGAAATTAAAGCAGATGTAGACAAGCTTGTAGACGTGATGAAAGCAACATTCACTGAAGATGTGGTAGGTACTATCGAAAAAGCAACAAGAAGGCAGAACAAGAGTAGCTTGTGGTATGAGATGCGATATGGCCGTATCACAGCTTCAAAAGCACATGAAGTAAGTGTTTGTCATACACCAGATGGTTCGTTGGTGGCTACTATAATGGGTGCTAAAATACCAGATACAGCTGCAATGAGAAGAGGAAGAAATTTAGAGCGATCAGTCCGAAAGACAGTTGGTAGTAAATTAAAAAAAAAGATCACTTCATGTGGGCTTTATATATGCAAAGAGAATCCCATGATTGCAGCATCTCCTGATGGTTTAATCAAAGATGCCGTTATTGAAATAAAATGCCCTACCAAGGCAAGAACTAAGGACAGTTATTTAAAAAATGGTGTTATCACAGAGAAATGTAAGGCACAAGTGCAACTGCAAATGTATGCAACTGGTGTAAAAAAGTGCTATTTTTGTGTTGCTGACAGCAACTTTGAAGAAACTAAGAATGTAGACATTATTCTAGTGACATATGATAGTGATTATGTCAATAACTTATTACAAAAGTTAGTTATTTTCTGGAAAACAAATATATATCCCATTTTGTATTGTAGCACCAGTCTGTGATATTAATAAAATTAAAAACAATTTTGTATTTCTTTATTTTATTGTTTTTGATTTCACATTATTTATCTGCAAATTTATTAGAGCACATGCAATAATAATGACATGATCAAGCACATGAAGTATGTGAGTATTTATCACTGAATGTTGCTTTAGCATATTGAATTCTCTTAATCGCCTTATTACCCTTTCAACATGAATTCGCAAGCTAGCGATTATTTTAGTTTGACGAACTTCCGTTTTTGATAACTTTGCACCAGCATTTACACTGGGTGGCCTTAATAGTCTCATGCCCTTTTCAATAAGTATCTGTTCAAGATGTTTGAAGCCTCTGTCAGCTAAGATGCACATGCCCAGTTGTAATCCATCTAGAAAGTTACAGTTTTCTACTATGGTAACATCACTTGTTCTACCCCCGAAACCTTGAGAAACATAATTAACTAAACCATTTGGTGTGCAGGATATTAAATACTTTACAGTATTCCCTTTTTTGTATTCTGACCATGTCAGTGCCTGATGAAGAGCCTTTGATGGTTTTTGTATATCAATTTCTAGACAATCAATGATGCAGCTGACATTATGATAGTTATGTCTAAATGCAATAGGAAGATTCTTTTTTATTAATTTTTTGTCTAAGTTTACAATGAATGGTCTTAAAAAACTACTTATTATTGGTATATTTCCTAAAAATAATTTACTGGCATAAGATAATGATATTCCAAAATTATCTTCTAGTTCAGAAAATGTGCTGTTCATTCTAATTTTTTTCAAGCATAGCAATATGTATTCTATTTTTATATTTGTGAGTTTATGCAAAAACTGAATTAAAAAGTAACAATTATTGGAAATACCAACATACATCAAAGGTTTCTTATCAATTATACGCACAGTATTTTTGAGGCACTGCAATTGTTCAATATTCTCATTGGTATCTGTAACATTACTATCGGAGTCAGTGGCCCTTGATGATGATGTAGCTACAAAAGATGATAAATGACCACTTTCAAAACAAGAAATGTCACTATCAGATTTTTCATCTTCAAGAAAAATATTTCTCTTAATTGCTTTTACTAGTCCAGACCGTGAGGGTTGAAGACTGCATGATTCAATCTTAAAGGGTGAAGTGAAACGAGATGTTGTAGAAACTTTCAATGGTGAGGTAGAAATACTTTTATTTTGTAATCTTGTTTGCACAGCCTTGCTCCTATAATGCATATCCACTTTGATTTTTACTTGAACAGATTTGTCTACAGTTATGATAGGGTCGGTCATAGTTTCTTTTTCTTGAGTTTTTGATAATTCTGAAAAGACAAACATCCAATATTAATTACTTCATTTCAATGTGAATAACATATGTAATTATATTATGACAGTTATAATAAATAGATAACATACCTTCAGGCTCAATAATTTCTTGTATCATATCGTCATCTTTTTGTAAGCTTTCAGCGTGGGTTTCAGTAGCACTTTGACTTTGCAAACATGCTGTTACAAGATCATTTCTTTGTTTTTTAAGGAACACGTCTCGAGAAGTTCCAGGATCAGACAGCCGTCTTTTGCGATCCTCTTGACAATGAAATTTACTTGGCACAGCCTCATCTGCCAAAAGTATCTTCTGACTGACGCCCATTTTGTACTTCATGTAGTTAATTGTGTCTTTTTCCATCTGCAATTCAACAATAATGCCGATATAGTGAAGTACTATCTTAATGTTTGACAAGACAGCACAGAAAACTCTGGAGAAGATATCAACATCAGAAAACATTTGAAATCCTACAGAGGGATGTCATACTGCAATATAGGGTTGAAAAGGATCCTTCCAACTTATGCTGCAAGATTAAGCCCTATTATGAAGTTAGGTAGTAAGGTTGTTATTTCGTTTTATTAAAACCGATATTTTAGCTACTATATAAGTATTTAGTACCTACATTTAGATAAAGTTAAATATTACTTACATCAAAGTGATCTTCACACATAAAAACATTTGTATGTGTTAAAATGCTCTTTTGGTCTCTTCGAGCCATTTGTAACCACATTTTTCGTCTTTTGGGATTCGTTGGAACAGAAACAAACAATTTGTGTGAACTACTTATAGACGTATTCGTACATTGTGGCACTACACACCATTTATACACCATTATTTCCAATAAAATGATGAAATTCTTCAGCTGCACTGCCCGAGCAAAGTTAATAATATATCTTGTTTTATTGTTTACAAAACTTGTTTACTTGTGTGTGACGTCACAAGTGTCAAGTGACCATCGCCATTATAGAAACATCGTTTTTGCCGCGGTTTTGGAAATTTGAACTTTAACATTGATTTTTATTGTTAAATACAGTAGATCTCCCGGAAATATTAATGTGGGATGCTTAGAATGTAACAAAGAATAATTTAAAACGATTTTCCAAAATTAGTCAAATAGCCTATTTTACTTTCGGAAGTCGGTGGTTTTTTTTGTTTGTTTCGTTGAATTTTATTGCCATTTTTGTTGTGGTATGTCACTCAAATCCTTGTCCAGTATCAATTTTGCATTATTTGTGAACTATAAATTACAGTTTTGAAGTCGGTTTATTTTTTTGAAAATATTTTTTATTAGAATTACGCTGTTATGCCAACGACACGTCCTAGATAAGTACTGAGACACACTTGACTCTTTATCTCAAAAACTACTGAACCAATTTTAATGAATTTTACACTGTTCCATAAGTTGGACTATACCAACAAAAAAATATTTTTTGCAATTCGATTAATTCTTATAATTTTTTTAGATATGCGCGGACAAACATACACATATACGGGTCGAATTGATAACCTCCTTTTTTTTGAAGTAGGTTAAAAACATCACTTGCGACTTAGAAGTGATATCAATCAAAAGGTTTATGAGCAAATAGATGGAAAACGAACCCCTCTAAGAACCATTGCAGTTACCTTTGCTGCAACGACCTTGCCACAACACACCTGCATACAAATTTTAAGATACCCAGTACACATTATGTACCACCTCTTGTGCAATGATAGTTTTTTTATACTAATTAGGCTTGCGTTTGGCCGCAACTAGCCTGATGTGAAGCGATGATGCGGCCTAGGGTGAAGCACGCGCGCCTAGAAACAAAAATTTTAAAATTCACTCAAAACGCACAGAATAACCATGCAATAAATACGTCAGATAACAAATCAAAAGCTACTTGGAAAATTATAAATAACTCAAAATTCCGAAAAACTGTATTAACAAAATTTGTGTAAAAAATTACGTTATCACTGCCGCAAAGGCTATTGCAGATGCTTTTAATAGTTACTTCGTTGACAAAATTAATATACCAGGATCTGCAAATAATGCTGCATCGCTGATACTAATAAGAAAGGATTCCTTTTTTCTCGCCTCACGTCTGACAGTTGAACTGTTTAAAATTATAAAACAATTGAAAAATACAAATAGTGTGGGACATGATGGCCTATCAACAAAAACTGAACTTACACTATCACTTACGGGATATCTTCCGCGATTAATGTACCGAGTTCCAGTAGTGCGCGTAGCAAAACACAAAGAAAGAGGGTAGACAGATTTGTCTGCGCCTAACAAATTTTTACCGTCCACCCGCATTCTCCAGTCATCTCGTGATCATGGCGCTTGCAACAGAGTCGAAATATCGGGAGCTCAATATAAACACTAATCGCGGAAGATATCCCGTAAGTGATAGTGTAAGTACAGTTAGATATAAACCGTGAAAGCTTATAACAGTGTCTATCAACAAAAGTTTTAAAATCTGTAGCGGTAGAAATATCACCGCAAAAAAGCCATATAATTAATCTGTGCATCGAGACAGGTGTGTTTCCCGATGCACTGAAAATATCTCACACACACACACACACACACACAGTAACAAGTATAGTCACTATTTGAAAAGGAAAATAAAGAGCTAATGCAATGCTATAGGCAAGTTTCCCTATTAGTATAATTTCTAAAATATTTGAAATATGTAGTACATTTTGATATAAGTGGGGAAAGTTTGTTATTGCGGCCGAGGTGAAATACACACACTAGCCGCAGGCGAGGGTGTTATGGAGCCGAGAACTGCAGTAACAAATGCCCACGTGTATCAAACGACGTTTTTCAATACACTTTTAGTTTTTTGGTTTTAGTTTTTAGTCCAAATTTGTTCAAAGTCCAAATTGATTCAATGGAATAGAAAAAAATGACTGGGGGCGAGCCGCCTCACCACCTGGCTGTGGAATTTTTATTTCCGCACTAGGTATAGTGCGGGAATATAAGAAGAAAACCACGAGGGTGAAATCCATAGCATGTTGAACCTAATCGTAGTGCGATAAGAGCCAGTTTTCGCGGAAGTGTATTGAACAATATTTATATAAACAGTTGTATCCTTACCTCGAAAGACAAAATATACTCGTCAACGAACAGAAAGGGTTCTGAAATGGTAGAACAATAAACTTGGCAATCTTACGATTTTTTACATAATGTAGTGTTTATGAAGGATGTTTAATTAAAAGTGATACGCAATAATAATGAAGTATTTTAATATTTAAGTTGACTGAGACACTTTTTCACATTACACGTATTATTCGCCATATTGTAAGAGAGAGAGAGACATCATATTTTCGTCTCATCTATTACATTGTCTAAACGTTCCATTCCGTTCAACACCCTACCTCAATGTAATAAATGAGACAACACCACAGCATATATATATATATAACTTAAATACAACCTTCAGACTAATATACCTCTAACATAGCAATAATCAGTTGTAGACTTCCTATCACTCAGATCTCCCCCCCAGTCAGCATCACAATACCCCAATAGTTTGTCATCATTACATTTATATACAAGCTTATAATTTATTGTATGTTTAATGTATCGCAACACCCTCTTTAAAACTACTAGTAAAGTTTCATTAGCACGGTCTTGGAATCTACTCAATATTGATACTGCCACACATAGATCAGGTCGAGTTCCCGATGCCGCATACATTAGACATCCAATAATCTGTCTACACAAATTTTCTTGATTTTTATCTGTTTTACTTTCACTTTCCAATATTTTAATATTAAAGTTTTGATCCATAGGTGTACTTATAGGTTTACAATTATACATATTAAATTTCTTTAAGACATTTTCTAGATAGGCTTTTTGACATAATTCTGTTACCCCATTATCTAAATTCTGTTTAACATTTATCCCCAGAAAGTCTGAAACCAACCCCAAATTTTTCATCTTAAATTCCCTACTTAGCATTAACTTAAAGTTACATATTTGGCTCGCCTCAGTTCCAAAAACAAGTAGATCGTCAACATAAATGAGTACATACATTTGTTGTTTATCATCACATTTAGAATAAAGACACGAATCACACTGAGATCTTTTAAAGCCCTCTCTAATCATAACAGAGTTGAATTTTACATTCCAGTATTTTGGAGATTTCTTAAGGCCATACAGAGACCTATTTAACTTAACAATATTTTCCCCATTTTTACATGCCCCTTGAGGTAATTTTAAATACACATCTTCCTCTATATCACCATATAAAAATGCCCCTGTTACATCCATTTGTGAGACTGGTAAATTAAGTTTTGTTGCTACTGCTAAAAATAATCTAAATGTTGACAATTTTGCTACAGGTGCATAAATATCATTGAGATCTAGTACATCACTTTGCTCGAACCCCCGAGCAACTAACCTAGCTTTATATTGCAAATTATTATTATTACTCTTAATCTTAAACACCCATTTACTACTAATAACCTTAGTATTTTCAGGTAGCTTACAAACATTCCATGTATTATTTTCCTTGAGAGTTTGTAGTTCTTTTTGTATCGCTTCTTTCCACTTACAAGAGACCGGGCTACTCATGGCTTCTTCAAATGTCTTAGGCTCACTGTCAGACACCCAAGCATTGTGACATTCATAAAACGCAGTCTGCTTCCTCACACGATTGCCTTGCCGTCTAGTGGTTATTTCATTACCACTTTGTCCACTCGAGTCCCCGCTTTTACTTGGCTCATACACACTTCCCTCACTTTCTGTACCACTACTAGTTTCTTGATAACTGTCCTCTGGAGGGTTTAAACATGTTTCTTCACTTGGCTCTTGTGTTTCACTGGCTTCACTGGCTGATAACTGTACAGGTAGGAGATTATATAAGTTGCTATCAAACTTTTCTACATCACTCTGATTATTTTCCAGGAAAACAATATCTTTTCTTATTTCAACACTATCACTGCAAGGGAAATATACTCGATATCCCTTTGTTGTTTCTCCATATCCCACCAGGAAACCTTTTTCTCCTTTTGGGTCCCACTTCTTCCTTTGTACTTTTGGTATGTGGATGAAAACAGTAGTACCAAATATTTTTAGGTTATTTATATCATATGTTTTGTTGAACCACAATTCATAGGGAGTTTTTGTTGGAACACTGCTCTTACCAGTTCTATTTATAACATAGGCTGCAGTATTGATGGCTTCTGCCCATAATTTCTTTGGTAGGTTCTTAGCACACAGCATCGTCCGAGCAGCCTCAACCAGTGTTCTGTTTTCCCTTTCTGCATTGCCATTCTGCTCCGGGGTGTAGGGAACAGATGTTTGGTGAATAATACCCTTTACTTGGAACATCTCATGGACCTCTTTGTTAATAAATTCTGTTCCATTATCACTTCTGAATATTTTAATAGTATTTCCTGTTTCATTTTCTACCTGAGCAATAAAGTTTCTTATACACTTCTTAATTTCATCCTTATTTTTCACAAAGTAAACCATCCTGTACTTTGAGTAGTCGTCTTTGAATACAACAAAATATTTGGAACCTCCTACTGATGTCACTTCCATCGGTCCACAGGTATCTGCGTGAATTATTTCACAAGTTCTCGTACTCACATTATCACTCGCAGGATAGGGCAAACGGTGAATTTTACCCTTCAAACAACTTTCACATATCTTAGAATCGAGCTCTTGAAAGCTGACATTGTTTTTCTTCAATATATCCTTTACATATTGTATGTTTTGATGGGCTAACCTTTCATGCCATGACTGCAAGTCTCCGTGAGTAACTTTTGCAGCATTAACTAAGCAATTCGTATAAAAACGACAGTCCAACACATACATATTGCCGCTTCGTTGTGCAACTGCTACAATTTCGTTGCGTTTATAAAATTCGCAACTATTACGATTTGTTATCAAAACATAACCTCTGCTCGTGACACGATTGACAGATAAAAGGTTCATTTTCAGTTCAGGAACGTAGAGGACGTTGTCAATGGTCGTGTGAATCCATTCGTTCCCGTTCCATACTTCAAGCGCCACCTGCCCGCATCCTTCGACACTAATCTGAGTTCCATTACCTACAGTCACCAACTTGTTTGTTACGCTCGAATACGATGAAAAAAGTTTATGGTCACAGCACATATGTTCACTTGCACCGGAGTCTACTAGCCACTGGGTTTTATGAAAATTATCGCCGATTGCACTGACTACAACGAATGCATTGTTTTCTTTTTGTTTCTTGAAACGACACTCACTTTTGACATGTCCAACTTTATTACAATAATAACACTTCCGCTCAAATCGACCGTCTTTGTTGTTATTATTTTTATTATGATGATTGTTCGAACTTGCACTTTGATTAGATCTACATTCACTTTGAAAATGTCCCGGTTTATTACATTTGTAGCACTTCACCAATTTTTTGTTGAAGTTTTTCTTAGCAACAAATGCAGTAGAAGATGATTGCGCACTTTCACCGCCGCTTTTCTCCGTTATCCTCTCCTCTTCTATTAACAACCTGGCTACTAAATTATCGTAGGTCTGCTTATCGTCAGGCGCAGATTCCCAGGCTGATACAAAATGTTTGTATTGATCTGGTAACGACATCAAAACTTTCGTTATTACGAACTTATCCGATATAGTTTCACCGAGCTGTTTCAATTGATTCTGCATTTCCTGTATCTTTGATAGAAAAGTAGACATCTCTGCACCTTCTTCGTATTTATACTGAAAGAATCTTTGCTGCACAATATGAATGCTCGTTTCCGATTTTTGTTCATAGACACTTAGTAATTTTCGCCACATCTCAGCCGAGGTTTCACATGATAAAATATGTAGCATCACATTTTCTGACATTCTTGTAACCAGCAAGGTCTGGGCTTTTGCATCGCAAGTTTCCCATCGAGTACGGTCGGCATCATTTTCAGGTTTTATCTTAGTGCCGTTTACTATGTCATACAAGCCCTGGCCTCGCAGCAATACCATAGTCTGGAACCGCCATATATTCCAATTCTTCGCACCTTCCAATTTTATTGCTCCCTGTCCGTGTAATAACGAATCCATTGTATTTTCTTGATTCTACTTCTTCTTGCCTCGTTCCAACCAGGAACAAGTAATTTCTTTCCCGGCAAAATTCTAACCTCCAAGCACACGACACGACGACGCCGCACGTGCCTTATTTTTCACGTTGATACTTTTTGCCAGTAATGACTTCTTCCGTATACTTTTATCCAATCTGATTACGAGACTGGGCCCATAACCTGAAGGATGTTTAATTAAAAGTGATACGCAATAATAATGAAGTATTTTAATATTTAAGTTGACTGAGACACTTTTTCACATTACACGTATTATTCGCCATATTGTAAGAGAGAGAGAGACATCATATTTTCGTCTCATCTATTACATTGTCTAAACGTTCCATTCCGTTCAACAGTTTAGTAAGTAGATTCGAATATACCTGTACTATATTCTGTGACATGACACAGGCTTTCGACAATGTCCGGCACGACATACTTATTGAGAAATTAGAAGCATATGGCATTGGAGGTAATGTCTCAAACCTGATTAGATGTTATTTAAGCAACAGAACACAATTTACGGAAAAATTCAGCAGTAAATAAAAGCAATGAACAGGAAATTATGTATAAAATCAAAGGAGCGTGTAGTTAAATTTGGCGTACCACAGGGTTTTGTCGTAGGCCCGCTATTTTTTATACTGTATATTAATGACCTACCCAAAAGTATCGGGCACCCAATGACACTTTTTGACGACGACAGTACCACAATATAAATATGGACAGTAGGGAAACTACCTAAAAACGCTCGAAACGGCACACTCACACAAACATGCGCACCGACGAGACTCATAGATGACCGGAGCGGTGCTCTCAGTATTGAGTGCCGCGTCAAGACGAGTGGTCACATTTAAGTTTATCTCCGCGATCTTTTTAAAAATGCCACGAACTTATTGCGTAAGTTGGCTGTTTGAACTCGGCTTCATCAAAACCGGAGCCATCGTATTTTAAACGTCCAAAGTTAAAGATCTATAGTTCTACAAGTTGTTGTGTGTTAATATTAAATTGGTTTCCGTTATAGTATCGTCTTTTGCTGATTTTAACCGACGCCATTAGATTACCTATTTAAATTGTATAATAATTTGTAAGCTAGTTATTTAAATTCGATTGACTGATCACTACAGAACAAAAATGTAAATAAAAAAAAACAATATCAAAAACATTAAAAGTTACAACATTAAAAGTTGCTTCAATGGGGCATAGGTAATTATGTCCTCAACTAGGCTTAGTTTCCAAACTGTCCATATTTATACTGTGACAGTACCATAATAATCGCTTGCAAAAATAGGGATACATACGAAACTGACATTAATAATTCTATCGAATCAATGGTAAAATATTTGGAAAACAATAATCTTAAGATTATTGAAATAAACATAAACATAAAATATAAACCTTGGGAAAAGTAATATTCTGCATTTTGCCCAAAGATAATCCATACCAAATGTAAATTTCCATTATTGTAAACAACAGCATAGACAAAGTGAACATAACAAATTTCTTAGAGTAACTATTGACAGCAAATTGGATTGGAAAGCGCATACGGAAAAAAAAGCATTGCGATTGCATTTGCATTAAGCAAAAAATAAGTAATTCCACATAACTATGCACTGTACAAATTAGCCCCCATCTTAAATGTTGATGCGCTGTTAATCGTTTAATCAAGGTTTAGTGGAGCGTTTACGCCGTCCATGCGCTATTTGACTCCAAAACAGTACTTTTCAAGCCCTACAATACCATCAACCCTTTATCTTACAAAAATGTTAATTACTAATAACTTTAGGAAACTTCTCAATATTGTCTCAATAGTTATGGAGAAAAATATTTCAATTAATAGAGTATAATTGGTAAATTCTATCAAGATAACTCAACAGAGGTTTTTTAATTTCCCTTTCAGCGTCAGTTTCGAAGCTCTAATTATAGGAAACCACTCGCAAACCTAATTAGATTTTTTTTTAACCAATTGCTAAGATCCTAAGGAAAATAGTTCCTGCAAAAGATTTTTTGATTTAGGTATCTTTCTATAAGAAAGTAAAGTTCAAACAATGTGAAATATTAAGGAATTAAAATGTTTTTCTCTCCTATACGAGTATATTATCTTACTTAATTTAATATTATAATAGCATAATATAATAGAAGAACATATGCTTTAAAACATCCACTTTAAAATTTCAACTTATTTACAGTGATTATTTTTCTATAAATATTTGAAAACTACTATAAATCATTGCCCCGTCCGATCACTATGTACGGTAAGCCTATCCCTTGGGAGAAGCAAGCCAAATACTTAGGAGTCATACTTGACCAACACCTGTCCTTCGGGGCACATACCAAAGCAGCTCGCGACCGAGCTGCCTTCGCTATGAGTAGGCTTCATTTTATGGTAGCGGCTAAGAGCAAGTTGTCACTTAAGTGCAAGTTGCGCCTCTATACCGCAGTGATCCGTCCCAAAATGTCTTACGCTTGTGTGGTGTTCGCACATACCTAGCCACGCTATATTCACAGGATGCAGACGCTGCAAAACCGATACTTACGTAGGGTCACGGGTGCCCCCTTTTACGTACGTAACGAACGTCTACACGTAGACCTTAGGATGCCCACCATATTGCAGTTCATGAAACGCCTCACCAAGCATTTCTTCGATCGTGCAATAAAACACCGAAATCCCCTGATCGCATCGGCCGCCCGATACGACCCCTCGCGTATCAGTCAGATTCGCCGACCAAGGCACACACTCGTAACACCCGACGACGCTATCACTCTCCTCCAGGAGAAGCGAGGAGGAGGAGGAGGAGGGAGTAGGGAAACTAGTACGCTCAAGCGTAAACCCCGATCTAAACCGCCGTCTTTCCGCCCTCGCCGTCGAGGTCCGTCGCGACGTCCCGGTAATTGCCCTCCCCGACCCTTGCTCGAGCCAGCCCGCGATGCTGTGCCAGTAGTTTTAAACCAGCCCCAAAATAATATCATCACTCAGATCCAGCCTGTCCCTTTGCTGCCCTCCCCCAGCGACACCCTAAGCCGAGGTCCGAGCCCCACAGGGGGTGACCTTAGCATGTAGTCGCTTAGTTTGTAAGTTTTTTTGCCCTGGCTGGAGGCCTTAAATTCAAGGCATCCACAGGATAGACCGGTTAAGCAGACGACAACCTCCTAGGTTGAACTGCGAGATGCCACACTTAAAAAACAAAAACATTGCGTGCGAGCTATTTCAAATCAGTTCGCCGCGAGGCTTTCTAGACAGAGGACACGACGCTTGGCGCTCTGCCTGACCTGATTTGACCTTAGCCGTACTTAGAAGGATAGCGGACGTTTATAGTGGGATTGAAAAATCTTGGTACTTTGATGATTAAATTTTTTTTAATTATTTTTGATAACTGACAATATTTTTAGTGACCACAAATATTAACCCAATTTTTACCTACTAATTTTATTTATTAAAACTTTTACTTATTTTTTTAAAATAAGAACATAAATTGTTTTTAAAGTTAATGCCAACCTGTTGTATTTCCCTCATAACAGGTGTCACTAAGAGGAACATCATGTCAGGTTAAAATATAATATAAAATAAATCCGTATAAAGTGATTTATTTGAATAGAAAAAAAAAATAATCAATAGTAATTAAATAATTAAGACCGCCATTGTAACCATAAAATTAACATTTTTTGTTCTGTTTCAATTTTGGTATACAATATAGTATATATTCTATTCTATTCTAATGAAGTTGGGTTTCTTTCTAAAGTTTAGATCAACAGATTCATGTTTGAATAACTAAAAAAAGTAATTAAAAAAACTAAAAATCCCTACTGCGATAAAAGACTTAAGTTAAAAAAACACTAAAAAGCTAAGAACAAGCACATTTTCCCAGAGAGCTGTGGGTGAGTCCGAGTCGGGTCTTTGGCTTCACGCACTGCCGTCGTCGAGCATAGGCATTTTGTTCGACGACACGACCTTCCGCCTCGCTGCTTCTTTACGTCTTGGAGCCGCCTCCTGCTCTCCTCATCGCTGTCACTGTGGTGAAGCTGTCAACAGCCTCGGACAACACGGCCTGTCATGCAGCCGAAGTGCGGGCCGTTTTGCGCGGCACGCGAACATAAACGTCATCATCCGACAAGCTGTTGTTACCGTCGGCGTTCCAGCTATCTTAGAGCCCAATGGCTTGGCACGCGACGATGGCAAAAGACCGGACGGCATGTCTTTGTTTCCTTGGAAGATCGGTAGGCCTTTAGTGTGGGACGCAACTTGTGTCGATACTCTTGCGCCATCACATCTTCCAAGCTCATCGTGCTGTGCTGGCGCTGCCGCTGCGGCTGCACAAAGGTTTCTATATTTAGGCCACTTGTGGTTCAAGTGGCCTAAATATAGAAACCTTTGTGGAAACTATATTTTCGAGCCGTGGCTTTTATCTTGGCCAGAGGCTAAGTGTTGCCATACAACGTGGCAACGCCGCCAGTCTCTTGGGCACATTACCGGCTGACAGCGTTGAGGAGGAGTTTTTTGATGCCCTTTTATAGTTTGTAGTTAGTTTATTTTAGTCATTTTAATTATTATAATGTAAATAAAGTTATTTTAAATTTTAAAAAGTTGGAAGCAGGCGGGACCCGTTTGAGTTTGAAAATATAAAAATGGAATGGCTCCCGCCTGCTTCCAACTTTTTTGAATTTAAAATGTGCTTGTTCTTAGCTTTGTAGTGTTATTTTTTAAATTTAAGTCTTTTACCGCAGTCGGGTTTTTTAGTTTTTTTTATTACTTTTTTTTATTTCCAGCTTTTTAGTTTACAAATGTGAAAGATTTCGCAGACAATTAGCCAAACAAATTTTTACCGCCTTCACCGCGTGGAAGGTACTCCCAGCTTATGTTGTGTTCTGATTCAAAATTTATATCCGGTGTCACTTTCACAATTAATACGAATCTAACGACACCTTTGAAGCTAAAATCCATCGAGCCGTTCAGCCTGAAGAGCGTGCCAAAAATCCGCTATTTTGTTTTTATTTTATTTTGAAATACCCAGTGTCACTCTCACAGTTAATATGAATTTAACGACACCTCCAAGCTAAAATCCGTCGATCCGTTCAGGCCGCAGAGTGTGCCAACAATAACATACATGTACTCTCGAAAAACATAACCCTTTTTCTGGCGCAGTCGGGTAAAAATGACTTTAATATTAATCATAATAATAGCTATACTTGCAATATATTATTAAATACTTATTTTATGCAGTTTAGTCATCCGTGTACGTTCAAATTCAAATTAATTTTTACTATAACAATTGCACTCGTACGGATCATACATGGCTCATGAGGGTGCAGAATTGTATAAAATTGATGCAACTCTGCGTGCCTTCCTGATGTCGTGTATGGGGTGCTGGAGAACGATCCTTCGCTATCCAGGATGTCGACAGATCCAGGGGAACAGCGAACCGATAAGGATCGAGCGTGGCGTATTCCAGGGGTATAGTCTGAGTCCATTGTGGTTTTGTCTAGCCTTGAACCCTATCAGCACACTGTTGGAGGGTTCAGGTCTGGGCTATCGCTTGAGGAGAGGTGGTCAGGTCATACTCACCTTCTTTACATGGATGATCTGAAACTCTTTGCCCCTAAAAATTTGCAACTGATGAAGCTACTGAAGGTAGCCAAGCGAAGCAGAAACTTTCAGTAGCGCCATGAGAATGGAATTTGGTGTGGACAAATGTGCAGTAATGCATGTAAAGCGAGGAGAGATTATGGAATCCGTGGGAACTCTACCCTCGGATTCCATACACCTTAAATGCCTCTCCTCAACAGAAATCTACAAGTATTTGGGTATGTCGGAAGCATTAGGTACCTATCAATACTACCGACATAAAACAATCGTTGAAGAAGCGCTTCTTTGGCCGCCTGAATAAGGTGCTAAGCAGTTTCTTGTCAAAGAAACAAGGTGCGTGCCTTGAACGGTTGGGTCATGCCGGTTTTGATGTATTCTTTCGGCATACTCAAATGGACTCAGACGGAACTTTATGCCCTGGATAGGCGGGTCCGCGCACTGCTTACCGCAAATCGGATGCATCACCCACGGTCGTCGGTAATGAGACTGCATATCTCGCGGAAATGCGGAGGTCGAGGCTTCTTAAATGCTTAGACCCTGCACAACCGTGAGGTATGCAGTCTCAGGGTAGACATTAATGTCCGCTGGGAGGCTGAGCAAGGAGCTTCACGGACGCTCTTACCGGGCCCTTCATGGGCCCGATGTAGATTTCTTAGCGTCCATATCCTGGCTACGTTTCAGTGACCTCTTCGGGGAAACCGAAGGTTTTGTCTGTGCAATAATAGACGAAGTTATGATGACGAATAACTACCGGAAATACATTGTGAAGGATGGCACGGTTGACATAAATGTCGGGCATGCCACCGTCCGGGAGAATCGATCTGACACATTATTTCTGGGTGTTCTCGTCTAACGGAAAGTACTTGCACAGACACAACCTCGTTGCCAGGATTATTCACCAGCAACTTGCTTTGAAATACAACCTTGTGGAATCAGAAGTGCCATACTATGAGTATGCGCCCGACCCAGTTCTCGATAATGGTAATAGCACGTTGTATTGGGATCGACCTATCGTCACTGACAGGACTATTGTTACCAATAAGTCTGACATTGTGGTGATAGATCGATTGGAGCGTCGCGCAATGATTGTTGATATAACGATCCCGCATGACGAGTATCTAGATCTGGCTCGCGAGGTTGTCGACATGTGGGACGTGAGTACAGCAGTGAATGCCGATAGTCGTGTCAGTCAATGGTGTAGCCAAGAGCCTCGACCAACATCTAAGGAGGCTCTCGCTCGGCAGCTGGATCAAGAGCTTGATTCAGAAAGCAGTACTTCTGGACACAGCGCGTATTGTTAGGAGGTTCCTCTCTCAAGAGCCCTGACCACCGGTAGTTCGGACCCTGTTCCCGGTGCCGGTGGGCTACTACTTTTTATGTTTTTAAATATATATTTTTTACAAATTTGTTAATCAGAAATATAATTTATATGTACTCATGTAAGAAAATTGAATAAAGGAGAAAATATATAGATAGAAAACAGATGCAACTCAAACTCCGCGCCAAAATGGAAAACAGTAGTGCCAATCTAACAACAATTTGGAACCATAAACAAATCATCCATTCCCGCTACTTTTTTGACAATAATAATTATGATAACTCACGAACGTAAACGTAAGTTTCTGAACTGACATGGTTACTTACACTATCATTAACACTAAAACGGAATATTTTATTTTATTTATTTTATTTTTATTTTATTTATTTGGGAAAACAAACAATTACACATTAAGAATTACAAAAAGATAGGATACAGAAATAATACAAATGTGAAATCAACCACGTTCTCCACAGATACACAATGAGACAATTCGGTTTTTAAGATTAGCGTTGTAAACAATAAAAAAAAAAAAGAATATTAATAGTAAAATATCCACAAAAAATAAAAAATAAAGCTGCCAATAGTGCCGCAAAAGTGGAACAATAACAGTGACACATTAATTATTTAATATTTTAAGTAACATGAGTCTAAACTTTCCTTGCGGTAAACCAAACAGATCCAAATTGCAGAAATTCTTGTTAAAACCATGTTTATAACTAAAAACAAATAGTGAACATGGTGAAAATCCCATTTTTATGTAAAATATGGAGAGAAATACAGAAAGATTTACCAAAAAAAACATGGTATAAGTAATGTAGGTATTAAGTTTTCCTAATCTGCATTCATCGTCAACGCATCGGTCATTGTTTGGTTCTAGCATATCTCAGCAGCTGCAGAGTGAAGTGAAAATTATTAGAGCTGATAGATGTACCTACTTATTGCAGTGAAGTAAATGCTTATATAAATCAAACTAGCTGACCCGCGCATCTTCGTCTGCGTAACATTTTTGATTGATGCTCCGCTCCTATTGGTCGCAGCGTGAAATTATACATTTAACCTATAGCCTTCCTCGATAAATGGGCTATCCAACACTAAAAAAATTTCTCAATTCGAACCAGTGTTTCTTGAGATTAGCGCGTTCAACTAAACAAACAAACTCTTTAGCTTTATAATAGTAAATATAGAATTTATTCAAGTCTGAAACGTTTACCGTTCTAAGATCGGCTTTACATAGTTATAGTTACTAAAATCGTCAATGCAACCCTAAAGAAACAACCTTACTTCTTTATCAGGACGTCAAACGTTCGGAAATGTCAATAAAACGTGATAATCAGTGGTGGCTACGAGTACATTTATATTTATATTTGTTTGTTTATTTTCTCATCACAAACGTTACAGTGAACAGGAATTAGTCAATCTAATTTACAAGGTGAACATTTGTGAGAGACTGGTGCCCGTAATAGGCCTACAATGCCTGTGTTACGGGTCACCAGGCCCCCAAGACTTACAGGTATACAACTAATTTAGATTAATAAATTAACAACTCATGAGTGATGATATTACTTAAATACTAGGAACAGTATGTTGTAAAGAAATAAAAAATAAAAGAAAAATAATTACTCTAGAAGGACATATATGTGTGATTTGTGTGTCTCAGACCGTGTGTGTGTTTGTGTGCAGGTTAACGGATTGGAATCAAAAGACTTTCAGCTGCCTGATAATCTAAAGTTTTTAACCATTTACAAACATTTGATTTACAGGTTGATCTCTGCAGTGGGTATATGGCAAGTGTTGTGTTAATTTTATTATACAGATATCCTCCAAGAAAACAGTAAAATCTTTGTGAGAGGATGGTACGGAAGAAACTTGTGGGACAGACATTACCCTTCCTATGCTTATCTTTGTTAAGGTTGGGGTCATATTCTATTTGTTTGTATTTTTTGTGAACTATGGTGAGTATGAAAGTCTGCCTGACTGATAGAACATCCCAACGTTTATAAAACTCAGTAGTTGGGTAACGAAAAGGAAGTCCAGCCCCTACTTTGAGAACTGCTCTTTGGGCTCTTTCAACCTCCAGAAAAACAACACCATTGAATGACTTTTTCATGAAATGCTCATTAAATGGGATTAAATGAACTTTAGGGTTGTGTTGATGATTTTAATTACTAATATTATGTACATATATACATGTTACGGTCGTGAATCATATTTCGTTTAACATACAGCCTAAAACTGACCAACAAATTGCAAAAAAACCTAAGAAAATTTGAATTTCGCGGGCTTCTCTCATAAGTACTCTCCTTTTTAGTATAAGTATTCTACTCTTTGGTGCTCCCCGCCGCGTTCCAGAATGAGGGAATTTCTTTTTAAACTCTTCCCTAGTCGCTGGATAGATGGCGCTGAACTTGCTAAGTTACTGCAAGGAACGGAACGTCACATCATTTCACTTGGGTGTAATTTTAATTATAAACGAAAGTGTCAGTCAACGAGCGTATATAAAACGCTAGATAAAAGCAAACATTGCGGCACTTAAAGTTCAAAGCACCTAGTAACGTAGTCAGTTCAACGCCATCTACAGAGGTCTTGGAAACTATGTTTTTTTTTTAATACTCAAAAAGAAAACCTCTCATTGCAATCCAATGTGGTTTATTTTATTCCTTTAATTAAGTTTATCTGCAACACTCTTATAAACATTTTTTTATTAGGTAACTATTGTACTGTAAACTTTAAATGTATATTATTAAGCTTTCCTTGTTTAAGTGAAACTTTAATAATAATTGTATTCTATTATTTTGACTGAAGGACTTTGTATGCCGTTCATGAAGTAAATAAAAAATAAACTAAATTTAAAAAAATCTGTGTTGTATGAATGAATATTGAACCACTATCACGTCCACGTCTAAAGCGCGTATTTTGCGTACGGAAAAAATAAGTTAGTGTTCCTCTGCTGCTGGGGGTCTACTCTCTAAGCACGAAACCCGTACTTTCGGCCGAAGTTGCGGGCGTTTCCTACTCCGTAGTACCTACGGACATAAGATTAGTTCGGGGCCCGAACCATGTTATGTCATATCATACGACATCAAAATAGTTATCGTGCTGCCGACGAAAGATAGTGTTTTTGAAAAAATCGATACTATGGCTGCTTTTTAATGCTCGAAGATGCTCTACATAAAGATCGGAGGCGACGCCGATTATACTTGCGCCAAAACTTTCGACTGGCGAGTATTCCCGATGTTGAGTTCAAACTCTACTGGCTCACACGAATTATTCGAAGATTTGTGTGAGGATCTATTACCTCCAAGAATGTAGGTAAGTGATGGTTTGATCCAAGAATTAAGTACATACTAAGGGTAAGCTATTGAAGATTCTGTAAATTATTGAGTCAATCAATAATTTACAATCTGTACCACCTATTTACTGTTGTTTTTTTTTATTATAAGGTCCTTGCTGCTATCAACTCAATTTTCATCAAGCTCTTCAGCAAGGGCAAAGAGTGAGAGAAAGATTAGTGCAATTGCTGGATAGAAATAGGTACCGATTCCTATGCAGTCCAATAAGAAAACTCTTCTAATAATACAAATATCAATGAATAGCATAATCGACACCTGCAAGGAATAATATCGTAACTCAGTTTTAGGCAATTTTGAGTTACAATCATATTCTTGCTGTAAAAAAAAACGGTTTTTTTTTTACTCACCCCTGCGGCTAAATTCCTTTACGTAAAGATTTTTATAGTGTCAAAACATTGTAAGTGAGAGTCAACTGTAGTTAATAAAAGGGTTTTTTAAATCTTTAACGCGCTCTCCTCTAAAGTTGCTAAAGATTAGTTACGATGTTATTCCTTGCAGGTGTCGATTATGGTATTTGTATTTATACATATTATTGACTAGCTGTTGCCCACGACTTTGTTCGCGTGGAAATTTTTATGTGTATGTGTGAGAACAAAAATTAACTTCAAAATTGACCAAGTTTCATACAAACTTTCAATGTCAGTTTTAACCCCTAGTACACGCTTAAGTCATATAAGGAACATTTGTGCAAAATTTCATGATTCTGGAGCCAGCAGTTTCATCTGTGCGTTGATCAATCAGTCACTGAATCAATCAGCCAGCCAGTTTCATATTTTATTTATAGATTAGGGTAAAATGAATATTTTACCAACTGTTTATTTTGCTTTCAGGACATAATGGGTGTTGGGACTGGTGGAAGATTCTGATTTAAGTGAAATAATGATATACACAAAAAAAGCATTGTTTTTTTATTGTAATAAAACTCCTTGGGTTGATGATAATATATTATTTAATTACTTAATTCAACAGTCTACTACAAATTGAACTATAATTATCCAGCTACAATAATTATTTCGAATAACTACAAGGTAACTTCAGTACGTCCAACTTGTAGCTCGCTCCAAAAACCAAGTGAACGAATCGAATGCCCGAACGTGCCTTCTTTCGACACTCTCAACCGTCACCGTTTAGTGTTGCCACATAAAATTATTGTTCTGGATATCGATTTTTCAGTTTAGTCGATTGTTAAACTACAGATAAATTAACCTAACACTCGTCCATCCTGACCTTGTGTATGTCCTCATACACATAAGTCAGGAGGAACCTAACACTCGGGCAATCGATCCGTCTTACACAATGAGTAAGAAGAGAGAAGAAAAATTTAATAAAAATAATATGCGTTATGTGAATCAAGAAAACAGTTACAAAATATAAACATCTATACATATTCCTACATCATTATTCTATTTAATATAATCGAACTAGTAATTGAGGTAATATAATTTAACATTAATTAATTAAATATAAAGTTTTAACAAATTAATATTTCATTCTATTAGCACACTATCTTATTTAATGATTAACATCTTACATAATTTGAAGAGTCTATCACTTAGTCGCAAAACTGGCAAACCAATCACATGGTTGCTAAACTGGCAAACCAATCACATGGTTGCTAAACTGGCAAACCAATCACATGGTTGCTAAACTGGCAAACCAATCACATGGTTGCTAAACTGGCAAACCAATCACATGGTTGCTAAACTGGCAAACCAATCACATGGTTGCTAAACTGGCAAACCAATAACATGGTTGCTAAACTGGCAAACCAATCACATGGTTGCTAAACTGGCAAACCAATCACATGGTTGCTAAACTGGCAAACCAATCACATGGTTGCTAAACTGGCAAACCAATCACATGGTTGCTATCTTATTTACCATACACATAACATACATACATTAAAATAAATAGTTTTACTTTGAAATAACACAATAGATCTGAACTAAAATTAAATCTTGAGCTTAACTTACTTCATGTTAATATTATGTCTTACTGAATTAAGTAATAAATCTAAAAATGTAAACTAAATCATAACTAATAACTTCTTAATACTGATATGTGTTATCAAACTATAAATAATAAATTAATTATTTTCAATATCATGATTTTCACTCTCTGAATCATTGTCATTCAAATTCAATGCAGCTACGTGTACCAAGGGCTGCATGCGGTCGGCAGCGACGGTCGTCTTACGTTTATGCCTACTACTACTCAACCCTGGTATTGCTATAATTCTGTATCTATCATTACCTAGTACCGATATGACGCGATACGGTCCTGTATATTGAGGAAGAAGCTTCTTACTTTTACCATCATTTTTAAAATTCGTATTTGTAATTTTAACTAACTCCCCTTCAGAATAGATCCGGGCAGGGCGTCTGCTTTTATCATATCGTTCCTTTTGTTTTTCTTGCTCTTCATCAATTTTATCTTTAACTTCCTCTCTAATATTTATTAAGTTATTATTTTCTCGCATTTCTTGCCGAACTACGTTTAGTCTCGGGTCTAATTCGCTACTCATACAATTGCCAAACATGACTTCAGAAGCCCTCCTTCCCGTTGTTTTATTAACTGTGTTATTAATTCCCCACTGAATTTTACCGACTTTATCATCCCAATCTTTTTCATTATCGTTCAGATTTATAGCGGTCAAAGAAGCAAGAATTGTGCGGTTGTATCGCTCAACTTGTCCATTCGAGCGTGGACTAGCTACCGCATTCAATACATGCTTCGTCCCTCTATCCAAACAAAACCTCCTAAACGCATGGGAAGTAAAACAAGAGCCACGATCGCTTATTATTCTATCGGGTACTCTAAAGGTACAGAAAATTTCATCTAGAACTCTTATTGCAACCAGAGACTTTGTATTCCTTACAGGCCTTATGAAAACGAATTTGGTAAACGCATCTACCATCACTAAAATGTACGAATTCCCTCTTTTGGAGCGCACGAAGGGTCCCAGATGGTCAACGTGTACGGTGTGAAAAGGAACCTCGACCTTAGGAATTGGATGCAGGTGACCCTCATTGCATGAAGTCTTTTTCGAGTAAGCGCATTCGATACATGCTTCAACATATTTTTTTACAAATTTTGCCATTTTAGGAAACCAGTATGCATTCCTTATTCGTTCGAGAGTCTTTTCCATGCCGAAATGACCAATGTCGTCGTGGTTCATACGACACAATTGCCATCTTGCGCCCTTCGGCACAACCCAACGTAAATTTGTTTTATCACCATCAATGCATCTATAAAGCTTGTTGTCCTTTATTACGTAATCATCCCTAATTTGCTTAAGTCCTTCTACATCTAAATTTGATGTTAAAATATCTCTGATACGACCTAGTTCACTATCACCTAGCTGTAACGTATGGAGCCAATCATCACCGGTAATAACCATTACCTTTGGATACTGATCAGTAACATCTGATATTGTGTCCAAATTGTTTTCGTCATTTATGATCGGGTTACGTGACAAAGCATCTACATGAGCCATTCTATTCCCCGGTATATATTCTATTGTACACTGAAATTCTTGTATTAAAAGATACCAACGCGCTATCCGCGGTATTATGTCGCGTTTAATAAATGTGGACCGTAAAGCACTGCAATCAGTGATGATTTTAAAGTTCTGTCCTAATAAATAAACTCTAAATTTCCGTAAAGAACATACTACGGCCAACGTCTCCAGTTCATATGCATGAAAGTTTTTTTCTTCTGGAGAAGTTTGTCGGCTGTAGAATGCCACGGGCCTAAAATTATCACTACTTCCCCTCAAACGTTGAAGCAGAATTCCACCGACGCCATATTTACTGGCGTCTGTGTGCAATTCTGTTTCTCTACTTGGGTCATAAATTGCTAGAACTGGACGTTGGATTAACTTTTCCTTGAGCATTTTAAATGCGTTTTCTTGTTCATCTGACCAAATCCAAGCAGAATCCTTTTTTAACAGTTTATTTAAGGGCTGCGCAATGTGTGCAAAATTCATGATAAATTTGCGGAAATAACCTACAAGCCCAAGAAATTGACGAACAGCGTGTACATTTATAGGGCGAGGAAAATCTAAAACACTCTGGATTTTTTTGTCACCTGGCCTAATACCTAAAGCACTAATTTCATAACCTAAATAATCAATTTTATCTTTCAAAAACTCGCACTTGGATAGGTTTAGAGTTAGATTTGCCTGTTTTAGTAGTTTTAAGACATGCTCTAGCCTCTCTAAACACTGTTCTACGCTTTTCCCATATATCAAAACGTCATCTATATAAGCTGTGGCTTGACTATATCTAGCAGAGCCCAAGACCCTATTCATCATCCGTTGAAACACCGCTGGCGCATTTGCCAATCCAAACGGCATTCGATTAAACTCGAATTGTCCATCTGGAGTGACAAAAGATGTCAGCGGCTTTGACTGCTCTGATATTGGCACCTGATAGTATCCAGAGAATAAGTCTAGCGTGATGAAAAACGCCTGACCGGAAAGCCTAGCAATCTCGTCTTCTATCACCGGCATCGGATAATGTTCCTTAATGGTCACGGAGTTTAACATCCTATAGTCTATGCACATTCTCATTCGCCCATCCTTCTTACGCACGAGGATCACGGGACTAGCATACTCGGAGGTGGATTCTCTTACAATACCAGCTTCTAACATCTCGCCTACCATTTCACGCACTTGATCGCGTTCTTTATGTGATAACCGGTAAGGCCTATACACAATTGGACGTTTGCTGTTTATTTCGATGTTCATTTCGGTGACGTTAGTACTTCCTAGTTCTTTTAAATTCGATGCAAAACAATCTTTAAATTTATTGAGTAATTCTAACAACTTAGATCTTTGCTCATCGCCAACATGATCACCAATATGAACCTTACTAATATCAATACGATCAGTCATCAGTTTATTATCTACATTAGAAACGCTATTTACTACTTGAACATTGCTAGCGCGACTTATAATCGAGCCCTTGTATAAGTGACAATAGTTCGATGCGGGCATAACATTTACATATACGAAACCGTCCTTAATTGTATAGACACCTCCACAAACAACATATTGAAACGTTGGTTTCCCTATAACCTTGCTATTTATTATAATATGGCCGTTCAAACGTGGTTCAGTATAAGCTTTGATTACAACAGGGCCATAGATTTCGAAATTAGCGGCGGAAATAACTTTTACCAAACGATCCTCGTCTATTTCAATGTTATTGAATGGTATTTCTTGATTAATATCAATAAACTGTAATGCTTCTGCAGTTTTTAATACAAAAACGTGCGATTGTTCGGTGTAAGTTTGTCCTACTAGCAAGGGTACATCTAAAAGTCTATCTTCAACTACCTGACAAACTGTGTTAGCACTAACGCCATCAATATTAATCTCTACTGTCACCTTACCTAAAGAATAAACAATGTCATTCCCAAATCCTCTTATTGGGGAACGCACGCCATCACACTCGAGCTTCAAATTTATCGACTCTGATTTAGCTAATAGACAAACCTCACTTCCAAAATCTATAAAGGCCTTAATAGAAACTCCATTTACTAAGATATCCTTATAAAATTTCGAATTAGGATTAGCTAATGATATGCACATTGCCTTTTGTGTACTTGCTATTTTACTGTCGCTGTCCTCCAGCTTTGTGGGACATTTATCGACTTTGTGGCCTACCCTGTGACATTGATTACATCGAATCAGCGGCTTGGGACATTTTCGGTATACGTGACCTCGTTCCTTACAATTAAAACAGAATGCTACATTATCATTTGATACGTTTCCCCTATTATTAGATTTATCCGTTGTAACAGTTCCGGATCCTAACCTACCTTTAACGTTAG
The DNA here is from genome assembly GCA_964057025.1 of Standfussiana lucernea. Taxonomy (NCBI): domain Eukaryota; kingdom Metazoa; phylum Arthropoda; class Insecta; order Lepidoptera; family Noctuidae; genus Standfussiana; species Standfussiana lucernea. The sequence continues at coordinate 2,248,826 of OZ059783.1, forward strand.
TATTTGAACGATCGAAGGAATTTGTCAATTCCTTATTGTTCATCAAGAATTGTAGCAATTGATCAGGTTGAGAGCATCTTAACGTTAAAGCACTAGATTTCATTGTTCTGTCACTTAGACCATGAATAATACAATCGACTGCATGCTTGCCAACTATATCGCATTGATTCAGTAAAGCCAACTTTTCGTAATAGTACACTTCAATAGGTTCTTGATATTTACTTTTACGCCTGAGCATATCTTCCAAGGACTGGCCATAATTTTGCTCAAAAGGAAAAGCCTGAGACAATTTCTCCTGCCACTGAGCCCAAGAAAATAAAATTGAATCTAAGCTTTCATACCAAGTCTTGGCCAGTCCTTGCAATTTTTGCATTGAGAAATGAATGGTTGTCTTATCATCCCAACCATAAACGATGGCACACTCGTTCACTTTTCTTATCCATACATCTACACGTTGATTTTTCGAAGATGGGTCAAAATCGGGCAAAATATTTTTATGATTTTTAACAACGCCACTTGAGTGATCGACTGGGCCAGCCGCTGACGGTTGGTTTCTAATTGAATTTAAAATATTTAGGATGTCTTTTGAAGAAAACGTAGGACTATCTCTAACCTTTGTTCCATCTTGTGTCGCTGTAGCATCGCGTTGTCTGCTCCGTTCCTGTCGCAACTGATTTTCTAGAGACCGCAGGTGCTCCTGCGCAGCCTCAAGTTCTCGTTCAAGTTGATCTGCTCGGCGGCTCGTAACATTTTGGACCCTCGGGCTGCTACGATGCCCGGTTCGGCTGTACTGCGGGCTCCGACTGCGTTGCGATCTTCGACTGCGTTGCGATCTTCGACTGCGTTGCGATCTTCGACTGCGTTGCGATCTTCGCTGCGGACTTCGACTTCGCTGCGGACTTCGACTTCGCTGCGGACTTCGACTTCGCTGCGGACTTCGACTTCGCTGCGGATTTCGACTCCCAACATCTCTAGCACTGATACGTCGTCGACTGCGGCTGCGGCAGCATCCAGCAGCTTCATCAATGCGCAGTGATCTTCCATGCGAAGGCGTCCTTAAGCGCCGTCGCCCTTGAGCCTCATGGACATGCTCCATAACTGAAACTCGAAATAAAAATAACGATGTATTTGCTCTTTTTTTTTTCCAGGGTTAGAATCATAAATATCTCGAAAACGGCAAGTCCAATAGCAAAAATAACCAAAATTTGAGTACCCCTAGAACCCCCCAGCTGCCCCGATACTATTAATTCTCCAGCTGCCTCGATACTATTAATTTTAATTTTTAATCTACACTAAAAAAAAGAATCAAATCCGTAGCTACTGTAACTGAATTTATAAAATCATAATACCGTCTAATTATACTTTTAGTTTAGTTTAATTATGTCAGTTTATTTTATTTTAGTAATGCATTTATAGTTAATTGTTTTAAGTTAATTTATTGAAACATGAAATATTAACAGTAATCATTATGCATATTCTGAAAGCCCAAACGAAGAGTTATTTTGAAATTACCGAAAAGTAACCGCCAGATTCAAATGTAAACTGTAATGTCAGAAAATAAAATAAACGGAACGGTGTCAAACGAAATAACGATGCTATAATTACGATTCATAGGGCCTTATCTATTTTGTACAGTTATACTCAAATCCAGTACAAAAAAAAACCGTTACACAGTAACATTTTGAACTTCTAGTGAGCATATGTGTACTTACCACTTCTGAAATGTAATAAAACTCCTTGGGTTGATGATAATATATTATTTAATTACTTAATTCAACAGTCTACTACAAATTGAACTATAATTATCCAGCTACAATAATTATTTCGAATAACTACAAGGTAACTTCAGTACGTCCAACTTGTAGCTCGCTCCAAAAACCAAGTGAACGAATCGAATGCCCGAACGTGCCTTCTTTCGACACTCTCAACCGTCACCGTTTAGTGTTGCCACATAAAATTATTGTTCTGGATATCGATTTTTCAGTTTAGTCGATTGTTAAACTACAGATAAATTAACCTAACATTATGAACATAATGTGTTTATTTTGCACTAATCAAATTGAAAAAGAAAACACAATTCACAATAAACCATTACAATCAAACATATTTCCTTTTATTTATCCATCGTAGTCTTAAATTATTGATAAGTATGACTGGAATACCTTGCCTGTGCCACTCAAACCTTGTCCACTTTAAAAAATTTGGACAAAAATCACTACCTTTTTCCATAAGCATCACTATACATGGTTCTTTGTTCTTGTTCAATGATTATTATGATTATATATGTAAATAGTACACCACAAACTACCTGCAGTATTGTCTCTCCCTCTTCCCCTAATTCATCCAAAGGTTCTCTTGAAAATATTGCTTTTAGCGATAAGACCACCCATTGTAAAATGTCTTCTTTTATGTAAATTGAAATTTGTATGGTGTACCTAATAAAGAATCTTCTATCTATCTATCTAGGCACTTAGTTTCAATCAATCAATCACTTTTATTTTCAGGCATTCAAGGCCCATAGATACAATACACAAAATAATCTTATAATTGCAGTAATAAACTAATACATATTGGACACATTTACAAAACACTATTAACTATGTTTGGTCGGCCACATATTTTGCTGAGTTGAGGTGTCATGTAGCCTTCCGCGAAAACACACACGTACACGTCTTGAAGCTAATCATGTGGTGCGACTGTAACCTCTCCACTCTCAAGGTGAACTTGATCTTGCTCCTTAAATACTCCACGACCTCCTCTGGCGTCGTGGTGTGATGTAGTCGGGACACGTGCAGCTGCAGCGTTGATGGAATAGCAAGACGCAGCAACATGTGTAGACCTTCAATGCGGTACCGCACTGACTGCGAGTAGGGTCCTTTTACTTCTTCTTTTCCACATGGATGAAGCCTTCTTCATCGGCTTGTTATCGGTGGCAACAAGTTTCGCACATGCTTGGTTGCCGCTGATGTTTTGCTGGAGTGGCAAAAACGGCAGCCACGTAAGCACATCCCAATGTTGATGTGCTCACATTCGTCGGAAATTATTATTCAAATTCAATTAATCATTCAATTTATTACGGAAAGTTTCCGCGTCGTATTAAATTAATAATGCGAATTATGTTTATGTTTATTGTAAATAAAAAACTGACATTTCATTTGTCAATTGTTGTCAAAGGAAAAAAGCAAAGGTATTAGCAGGATAAAGCCACAATATGGAAAAAAAATGCTAAAAATAGTTAAATTCTATATAAAGACTTAATAAAAAGTATATTGTTAAATATTTGGTCATTTTAAAACAATAACAATAATATTTTTGGTATAAAGGCTTGAAAATTACCAAATCCGTAAACCGGTAATCGACCGATAAAATAGCGCACCTCTATCGCCATTCATCATTCGTTCACTAATATTGTCCATGATTCCGTCCGCAACTCATGAGTCCGTAATCATTAAGGAGTAGGGTTTAGTCCGTAGTTACGAACTAACTTTGGACGGGCCCGTATCTTCGTTGACGGACTTAGAGAGTAGACCCCCAGCTGTTTTCAATCCATAGACATAAAATATTTTTTTTAGATCTATGGTTTTATCATAGAGCCAGAAGAAACATTTTAATGTCTATGGTTTTTATTGATTTGTCCTGTCATAGGTATTCTACTCTTTGGATTCGATTTGTGTGACGACTGTCAGTCAGTCAGTGTTAAATTCACAAAAACTATTGTACATAATAACAGCTGTACCATCTATTTCTCGCTAGAGAATTCAATTTCTGTGATCTTGTTGTTGATCCAGGCTCATTTGCTGATTGCGTTGAGTAGTTTTTGGTTTTATTTTTCGAAAAATAACATTTTATGGTTCAAACCGTGGGCTTTTCATGTGTGTTTTAAGAATTGAAACATTAGTCTCACGAATGTTATAAAAAGGAAAGGAAATGCAGGTTTCCGACGAAGGTAAATACTTGCTAAACCCTCATTTGTTTTTGCTATATAAGCTGTAAGTTTAATACAATAGCATCATATATTCATATCAGATCATCATCAGTAATAGATGAAAATTTTATATTTCGGGGGTTTCAAATTGATGTACTGAATACGTGTTACTTAATTCTCCTTCTTCATTTGGATTAAAGTTAAACAACATTCCTCCGTTTGACAGGATGACTTGGGCTCTGTCAGCTGCCGCACTGATTGTGACGCAGTCATCTTCTTTATCGTGTGGTTAGTGCCTAACCTGGTGTCAGAGTTTTTATGCCGCCCATGGGCCTCTGACTTGACTTTTAAATGCCGTCGAGAAATATCTCCCAGGCATGCTGGTTTCCTCACGATGTTTTCCTTCACCGAAGCAAGTGATAATTATATGTAGGTACAAAATACGCACATAATTCCGAAAAATCAAAGGTGCGTGTCTTGGGTTCGAACTCGAGACCTATGACTTGGCAGTCAAACAGTCACACCACTAGACTATCACTCACGCACGCAGTGACGCAGTGGTCAGTGGGGTTCTTGACATCATCAAAGTAATAGAGATACTTTGAACACTTAGACTAGAGTATCATTATCTGACCATGAATAAATGTTATACATAAATAATATTTCATTGTCTGCCTCATTGTTGTTGGTCGAGTGGTTGCAGGTATGACTGCTGAGCATGAGGTCCTGGGTTCGATTCCCGGGTCGGTCAAACTGTCATTGGGCTTTTCTATCAGGAATCTCTCAGATCAGCCGCAGAGTCTGGATTTGTGCTGGGTTGATGTCAGTAGGCTCGCCCCTGTTGCGTGGGACTTAAAACATAACTGGAGAAATGTGGGTGTACTAACAAATACGTCTCTGCCTAACCCTTCAGGGATTACAGGCGTGATGTGTGTTACATAAATAATATTTTTCAGACATCCAAGCCAAATGTCGCAGTGATGAACCAAACTTCAAGCACAAGAAGTACTTAAGATCGAAATTCGAAGAAGCCATGATGATCGAAGCAAATTATTCCTGTCCGGAGGCAAATGCTCTATTGTTACGACCCAACAAACAAGAGAAAGTCAATGCTGCCACAGTGCAGCCACCCTTACCCCCTAACCCACCCCCACCAGACACACCACCCATGATCATTAATCTGAAGCAGGAAATTGAAGATGACGATTATAAATGTGGTACGACTGAAACCCCAGCCGAGTTCCACCAGCCAGAAGAAACGAAGGCCGCAGCCGCTCCAGTAACTAAAACCGACCAGACCGAGGATAAGCCCACCGTAACGATGTGCCGTAACTTTGCACGTGGCACATGCAAAAAGGGGCCAGCGTGTATATTTGCGCATGAATTAATATTGTCACAGCTGCCGGGAGTTTACACGTTCTGTAGAAACTTCCAGAACTCTGTATGTTCTTTTCCCAAGTGTAAATTCGTTCACGCGACGGTGTTTGAAAAAGAACATTATTACAGGACGGGGTATTTACCGCCGCATTCACTGGCACATTTAAAAGACCCTACTGTAGCTGCTCCACCCCCCCCACCACCACAGACCGAAGGTAATACACCATTTAATTTTACCTGTTCACAAAACTTGATTAATATAAGCTAAAAAAAAAAAAAATTGTTGAAAAATATATATTATGCGTTGTTTATGAAATATGTTGCTAAAAATAAAATTCATGACTTGGTCTAGTGATTGCAAGCTCGACTGCTGAGCATGAGGTCTTGGGTTCGATTCCCAGGCTGGGCAAAGTGTTATTGGGTTTTTCCATCAACAATTTCTCAGTAGCAGCCACACAGTTTGAATTTGTGCCCGGTTGATGGCAGTAGACTCGCCCCCTATTACATGAAACATAACTGGCGGAATGTGGGTGTACCATTAGGTACATCTCTGCCTAAACCTTCGGGGATAACAGGCTTGGTGTTATGTTAATGTTAAATATATCGTTTGTTTGCAACAATAATGACATAACTCGAAAAATAAGAAATACAGGACAGCTTTTTTGTAATTTCTAAAAATATTTTCAGTATATTGCCAATATTTTTTTGCATAGAGTAACTTTTTATCAAACGATTAAAGATTTATTTTACGTATTTCGTTACTTAAATTAATACTTGCTTTCCTTAATTTTATATTCAACTACAAACAACATCGACAAATCTAAATTTTTGAGTTATGTCATCCTTGTCGCAAACGAGCGATTATGTTGATATCTCTCCTTTCAGAAGCACCAACAGAGCAGCCTGCAGTTTATTGTAATGCTCCGCCACCACCCCCCCAAATGTCATGGTAAGTCTATCTTCTTATACCAGCTTTTGCCCGCGGCGTCTCTCCCGCGGAGCTCGGAAATAATTCAAAAAGTATCCTTTGTACCTAGATCCATCCGTGTGATGACAAATTTCAAAAAAATCACATTTATTATAATTAAATTAGGTAGCATTTTTGACACCTTTCTTGTTCCCGGTGTTGATATGGCAACATCGACCTTTGCAACATAAATACCGGGATCTGATTTTCCATCGCAAGGACTGCCTCGTTCGATTACCGGGTCGGGCAAATTGTTATTGGCTTTTTTCCAACAAGAATTTCTCAGTAGCAGCCACGGAGTCTAGATTTGTGCCCGTTTGATTGCAATAGGCTCGTCCCCTATTACATGGGACTCAAACATAACTGGCGAAATGTGGGTGTACTATTAGGTACACCTCTGCCCAAACCTTCGGGGCTTACAGGCGTGATATTATGTGATTTTCCATCGACTGCAGTTCCTTGTTAGTGTTATGTTGTTCTTTTTCAAAGAACGCTAAAAACTGGTAAGTGATATTATGCAACAAGTCAGTCTCACGGGTTTTAATATTCACATTTAAGTATCCAGCCGGCAGTAGCATACAATCCGGAAGCCGGTATAGAACGGATTGAACCAGAGCTCTTCAGTATACAGCCAGACACGAGCACTATCCCTCAGGGTCGCGAGTGGAGCGAGATAGATGAAGGTATACACTACAGCACTCACCGACGGTCGACCATGCGGTTTCTTGCCGGTTCTTCTCCATAGGAAACGACCGACCCGAACCGTGCACTTTTGCCCGACGTTTTATAAGTGCCCGTGTAGGCCTACGTGAAATAAATATTTTGATTTTATTACACCACTTTTCCACTTTGGGGCCATCCATAAATTACGTCACATGTTAAGGCGGGGGGGGGGGGGGGGTCGACGAAGTGTGCCAGGGGGTGGGAGGAGTCCCAAATTTCATGACGTCACATCTCACATTTCGAATTCGAATATATCAAGTGTTAAAATACGCAATTTGAACTGTTAACACTTACGGTACTAAGCAGCATATCGATCGAACAATAATTCGTTCGCGTGCCCACAACCCGCCTCCCGAGTCGTCGCTATACGTAACTAATTATAATGATCTTTATGATGTTGAAAATAAGGTCGCTGATAGCTGTCAGTGTGTTGATGACGCGCGTACTAGTAAAAATTGATTATTTGAACTTAGCAGCGAACGTGTTAAGGGGGGGTGTAAGAAGGGGTGGAGGGGTCTTAAATTTCGTGACGTCACATCTCAAATTTCAAAATCTAATAAATCAAGTATTAAAACTAAAACACGACACACAAAATTAAAACACGCAATTTAAACTATTACTTAACGAAAATCTTAAAAATATTCCCAACTCTATCAGTGTGAACATGTAAAATTGCAAATTATGTGACGTCACGTTAGGGAGGGGGTGCCTCACAAATGTGATCAGCTGTGACAAGGAGTGGGGGGTGGAAAATCAATGAAAAAAGTGGTCGACCGTCACCGAGCGCTGTAGTACTTCAACACAGTACTGTGCTGTGCTACTGAAGCGAATGTGTTCTTTATTAGAAACTATATAAAGGGCCCTACAGATTCACGCCGAGAACACCCGAGCGTGAATGTAATTGGTTTCTCGCCATCTCGTTCTCGCGCTCGCCTGTTCTCCGATCGGTGTGGGTTTTTTTTGCCCGCTCCAAAGGGTTTCTCGGGTGTCGGGAGAAGGTCGCATGAGTGTAGACACCTCGGTTCTCGCGCTATGTCCCGGCGCACAGTGGGCTGAAAATCGACTTTCATAGACATATGTATAATACTTTTTTCCCAAATGTCCACTTTTATGACTTGAAAATGTTTTGGGAGACTAAATCCATGCCTAAAAATATCAACATTATGGAATAGCATTGCAAACAACGCAAAAAAAAAAAATTTTCTTTAAAAATTACTATGGAGCTGGCATGAAAAAGTCTTATACCTCCGCCATCGTTCAACTGGCCCTAACTCCCTTGCAGGTAATTAAACCTTGAATTATTTAGAATTTTTTGACATACTCCCCGAAGCGGCCACTGGTGCGACCTTTTTTTAAAAAATCGGTTTCAATTTAATATTTTCAAAAAATATTTTTAATCAAATGTTTAACTTAATTTAAGTTTAAAATCTACACGGACTACTTAAACGATGCACCCGACCACTATTTTGTATTAACACGCCACATGATCATAAAAAAATAAGGTCTAAAGACCTAATAATGTAAAGATCCTAATTATGGTCATTATTTTTTGAGTTTAAGTAATATGGTTATTCATATCTATTCTATGAGTTAGCTAATGAGGGTAGTAAGTAAATTAGTTTAATGATTACACTAAATAACGTCGTTGCAATAAATAGGAGAACTCAAAATAAAATCAATTCATTTCGCCTTACGCATTGAAAGTACAAACAGTAATAACATCACCGTAAACATGGAAAGCATCGTAACAAATCTTGATATGTTCGTTATTTTAAAAGGTTCAGCCAAAAAAAAGGATTATCAGTTTTTATTTGAGACAGTGTTATCTCGATTGAGATGTAGTTTATCTGAGGAAGATCGTGTGACGTTTAAAGAATTTTGCCGGAAATTTACGAGAGCAGTAGAGAAACGTTGGCATTCTGCAAGCCGAAAAATGGAGTTATTCCGAAAGGAATATGGAAACTGGCTTGAGAAAAATGTCGACTGGCCTAGCTGCATCAAAGAAAATGTTCAGGGAGCTTCAACATCTGTAGCTCATGAGGAAGAAGAGCCATCAACATCATCAGTTGGTACTATGACCAAACGGAAACTCCCTAGAAAACCTTTTGAAGAGTTGGGAACGAAGCAAAAGAAGAGACGGAGTGGTGAGTATTTGAACAGTGATTGCAGTGAGGTTGTTTATGCAGCTTGTACCAAGTTGAAGGAAGATGGAAGAGACAATAACAATACAATAACGAACATATCAAGATTTGTTACGTTGCTTTCCATGTTTACGGTGATGTTATTACTGTTTGTACTTTCAATGCGTAAGGCGAAATGAATTGATTTTATTTTGAGTTCTCCTATTTATTTCAACGACGTTATTTAGTGTAATCATTAAACTAATTTACTTACTACCCTCATTAGCTAACTCATAGAATAGATATGAATAACCATATTACTTAAACTCATAAAATAATGACCATAATTAGGATCGTTACATTATTAGGTCTTTAGACCTTATTTTTTTATGATTATGTGGCGTGTTAATACAAAGTAGTGGTCGGGTGCATCGTTTATGTAGTCCGTGTAGATTTTAAGCTTAAATTAAGTTAAACATTTGATTAAAAATATTTTTTGAAATATTAAATTGAAAGCGATTTTTAAAAAAAAGGTCGCACCAGTGGCCGCTTCAGGGAAGTATGTCAAAAAATTCTAAATAATTCAAGGTTTAATTACCTGCAAGGGAGTTAGGGCCAGTTGAACGATGGCGTAGGTATAAGACTTTTTCATGCCAGCTCCATAGTAATTTTTAAAGAAAATTTTTTTTTTGCGTTGTTTGCAATGCTATTCCATAATGTTGATATTTTTAGGCATGGATTTAGTCTCCCAAAACATTTTCAAGTCATAAAAGTGGACATTTGGGAAAAAAGTATTATATGTCTATGAAAGTCGATTTTCAGCCCACTGTGCGGCGAGCCTTCTCGCGTGAGTCTATAGGGCGTATAAGCTGAGCGATGCAGCGAGAGCCTAAAATCATCTACTGTTAAAAACATTTATTTATCTGACAATCGGACAAAAATAGCCAACTATTCACGATGATAACCGATGTCCGCCAACTGCGTTGTCGCCCACTGGTGGTCAGTGTCACTATTAAAAAATAGTACATTTTGATATAAGTGGGGAAACTTTGTTATTGCGGCCGAGGCGGAATTCATACACGAAACACAGTCGAGGGTGTGATGGAGCCGAGAACTGCAGTAACAAATGCCCACGTGTACCAAAAGACAGAAGAAATACTTTATAGAGAAGAAATACTAAAAGCATCAGGAGATACCAATACATTCAAAAAAACACTCCATCATTTTTTAATCCAAAAAGCATAATTATTATTCTATTAATGAATACTTAGAAGAACAATAAAAACTGTTTTTATCTTATTTTATATTTTTAATACTTTTATTACCTAATTATTATAAGCATTAGTTCGTAAGATTTTTACTTTATTGTTTGCTTACTTTGTATTGTTTATGATTCGTTTTGTTTAATTAATATTTTATTAAAGATTAAATATTAGGTAATTAGTTATAATAACAGTAGTTTTTATATTCATTAAAACTACTTTGACGACCCGAATGGCGCAGCGGTAGTGAGGCTGCCTTACGTTCATAGGGTTCCGGGTTCGAATCCCGGTAGGAGCAAGTGTTTGTGTGATAAGCATAGACATTTGTTACCGAGTCATGGATGTTTATATGTATAATAAGTATGTATTTACAAACAAAAAGTATCTATGTAGTGTATCAACTATCTAGTGTCCACGACACAAGCCTCGTTGCTTAGTGTGGCACTAGATGGCGCTGTGTGTAATGTCCAGCGATATTATACTGCCTGCATTTCTTAATGTGTAAACATTATTTGTACGCCTTGCAAGGCAGCACATAGTGAGACATAACCCTAGTTATAACACCATGTAATTACTTTTACCTATGTGTCACGAATAAACAAATTTGAATTTGAATTTGAATTTGAATAGAACGAAAAGTATTTTTGTGATGAACTTGCTTTCGCCAGGTTGAAGATGAGGCAAAGGTATGAAGCCGCTAAACAGCCTAATATGAAAAATAGAAAATTCAAATACTTTTAATACTTTAATTCATAACATTAATAAATGTTAATTTGTCGATAAAAGCAAATTATTTCATGAATAATAATGTTTACATGATATTCTGTTCATAAACATAATTTAAATTTTCATTAAATATGAAGGCCTTAAAAACATGCGCGACTTTCATTGCTTTATCTGACGGCTAGTTATAGTAGTATATATATATATAGGCGTTTAAAAAAATAAAAAATAAAATATTTTAATTCACACAAAGCACAGCTAGTGCATGAAGAAGAAAAAGATTGAGATAGGGGAAATGGCTAACTTTGACCGTCTATTTTCCTGCGGAAAGCAGGACAGGGTATTTATTAAACCAACGACGGTCGAAAATAGAAAAATAAAAATAAAAAGTTTTTGTTGCGTAAAAAAATTCTTCGCTCAATTGAAATAATATAGTCATCTGCAATTCAATGACACGGGTCTGCAAGAAAAAAAATTGCATAAGATATTCATAAAGTAGATTTCAAATAGGTAAAAATTAAAAAAAAAAACTTTTAATCTTGATAATAATACAATTGTAAGAATGATCAATACCATTTAATATTTTTAAAAACAAACAATAGACAAAATTTTTATGCTTAAAACTCATAAGTTCATATCATCCCATAAGAACTAAGAGACTCATGGATCACTAGCTTATGTCAGCGGCTTCGCCCGCGTGAACTTCGATAATTGACCCACGGGATCGTCCTACCGGGATGAAAAGTAGCCTATGTGCTATTCCAAACTATAATCTATCTGTGTGCCAAATTTCATCCAGATCCGTTCAGCCGTTCTGGCGTTATTGAGTAACAAACATCCATCCATCCATCCAAACTTTCACATTTATAATATTAGTATAGATTTTATTTCAGTAAATACGAATTTACCTAAAATTTGTTGACTAGTATGGAGTGAGAGTTCGAGTATAAAAATAATCATTGTTATAAGCCCAGTCTATACGTTCGTAAGTTAATACTTGATTAGAGTAAGACCAAAGAAACGATGGATGGACTGTGTGAAGGATGATATGACTAGAAAGGAGGTGTCTGATAAGATGACGAGTAATAGAGAAGTGTGGAAGCAGAAGACATGCTGCGCCGACAGCAAATAAATTGGGATTAGGGCAGAAGAATGGTGATGATACAATTGTTTTTTTACTCAAAACTAAAAAAAAAAATGAAAAAAAAATGATGAATGAAATGTTATGGATAAATGTATGTTTTACGAATGTGATATGATATCTAAAGATTTTCATTAACATTTTTCTAAACAAGCTGTGCAGTTGCAAGTGCATTGACAGAAATTACTTTGGTTCCAATCGCAAAAACTAGAATTAACTGCATTGCATGCTCCGCGATTGTAATTATTATTATTGTCAGCCATTTGTGTCCCACTGCCTGGCCTCCCTTCCCTTCTTCTATTTATCCCTATCGAGTTCTGATATTCGCCAATCCTTTTGAAAAGAGTCGAGTTCGTCTCACCATCTCCTTCTGGGCGTGCCGCGTTGGCGGCTGCTGTTTGGGATCCGATGTGTGGTTACTTTGGCTCGTGGCTAGATAAAAACAGCCGGTTGGGTCGATCTTTAAGCCGCGCTTGCCTAGGTAGGTCTGTGGATGGGTACCCATTATAGACCGAGTCCCTCCGTGCCTCGGAAAGCACGTTAAGCCGTTGGTCCCGGCTGTCATTTGTCACTGGCCCGAAAGTCTGATAACCAGTCTTACCAAATCGTATCGTATGCCCCAGCGCTAACTGGGTTGTGGAGGTCAGTAGCTCCATGTAAAATACTGGCATTCAGCTGCATCCGGTTAGACTGGAAGTCGACCCCAACATAGTTGGGAAAGGCAGATGATGATGTGTGGTTACTTTGGCCCATAGCTCCCATGCGATTGTAATTTACACTTAGCGGCAGAAAAAGTGGCCCAAGTGCATAAAGGAAGCTTGTAAACAAACTAAGTGTTATTTAATGAGATGTTTTGATGTCGGTAGGTTTCAAGTGACCTGTTTAGTTTATTTAAGTGGATAATTTGAAGTTAACTTGTGTTTAGATTGATGCTGCCTAAAAACTTAAGCCAGGACTGTTTTGAACGTTAATCCGAGAGGTGAGTTAATTTTTTTTTTTATGGATCTGCGAAATTGTTTATTATTGTTTTTTTTAATGATTACGTGTTTATTTTGATTCCAGAAAAAAATATAAGATTCCACTTACTGCTGCCCAAGTTGCTCAGGCGGTCGTGTTAACCGAACAAACACGAACTCAACGTGAGGTGGCTGCAACTCTCAATGTGCCGCGTACCACCCTACCGGTATCGTGAGACTGGACTCTATACCCGGCGACCAGGTAGCGGCAGATTAAGATGTACTTCAGCCCGCGATGATCGATTTGTGATACTGGAAGTGTTGAGAAATCGCTTCCTTACCGCTGTTGAAATCTAGCGGCGGCTTCAAGCGGCATTTGGTATCGTTGTTAGTGAACGGACCATGAGGCGAAGAACGGAGGAACGTGATTTACGTGCCAGGAGACCAGCTCGAGGGCCAGAACACGAGCGACACCACCGAGTTGCACACTTAAGATTTGCCCGTGAACACGTGAGTTGGACTTTGGACCAATGGAGCAAGATCTTGTTTACTGATGAGTGCAGAGGCGCCGTGGAGAACGTTTCTTTTCATCACGAAACGCCAGACAGTAAGTTACCAAGGTGGGTCTGTCATGGTGTGGGAAGATGTATGTAGATCAGCGTCTAATATCAGTTAACAAGCAACATTGAAGAAATCCTCCAAGATCACGTTGTGCCTTTTGTGGACTTTATTGGTCGAGAAGGTTTTCTGCTCATGCAGGATAATGCAAAAGCTCATACTGCTGGCATCGCTGAGTCTTCCTTAGCTGATGTCGGTATTCAGAAAATGCCTTGGCCGGCTCGCAGTACAGACATGAAATATATATATAATCCTATAGAACATGTCCGGGACATGCTTAAAAGACGTGTCGAGCGGCGTAGGCGGAGGCGTGCAGAGCGTGGGACGAAATTCCTCAATTAGACATATAAAACATACTGCAAAGCATGCCAGAACGCATGCAAGCCGTCATCGAAGCAAGAGGGAATACGCGGTTTTCATTTAAGTGATATTTTGTTGTAATTCCAAAAAAAAAATGAGAAAATGTTTAATAAAAAATCTTTTAAAAGCTTTATTTTTACTGTTTTCCCAAATTGTTATTGAAACTTTAACTTTAAAGTCTTAATTTTAACTAAATTTACGTTTTAAACCGTTAACGCGTTACCTGTAATAAAAATAACAACCGTATTTTTTTATAAAAAAAAAAAATTAGATCATCTTTTCATTTTGGGCCACTTTTTCTGCCGCTCAGTGTATTTCTTGGTTTTTTTTTCCAGTCAGCAGCCCCCCGCTCGACTCCGGTGAATCGCCGCCAAAGAAATGCAAACTTTGTCCAACTAATGCGCTCAGGTAACTATCATATTGTTTCTCTTAGCTGCGGCTGTTCAAAACACGGGGTCAAGTATGTACTTATTGATCACTAAACATTGGATTATACGGGGTGGATGGGAAACTGACGCGAAAACGGAAACCACATACTCAGTACATCATTCTGAGAGCTGTTCCATACAGTTTGACCGTGTAGGTATTGCATTTGTGTAGGAAACAGTATTTTTTTTTATAATCTACGAAAAATTTCTAATTGGGGGGGGTTGGGGTTCACAGTGATGTACTGAGTATGTGGTTTCCGTTTTCGCGTCAGTGTCCCTTCCACCTCGTATGCACTATCAATAGCAAGACCAAAATATTCGTGCAACAAATATGTACAAAATATAAGGGTTCCTTTTCCCTTTTGAGGTACGGAACCCTAAAAAAAAAACAAAAAAAAAGTGGAAAATAACTTTACTTTCGGAAGTCGGTGGCAAAAAAGTCAATGAAACAAACAATAGTCACCGGCTTACGAAAGTAAAGTAGGATTCAACGACTTACTCAGTAAAACATACATACACAGAAATCACAAACAGTTTTAGGTATAGTGAATCCGTCACATATAGAAGTACATATCACTCGCAAAATAATAAAAGGACAAGTAAAAGGCCATTCAAATCAAATCATTTATTTGCAACGAATGTAGATCCGTGTCGTCGTGAGCACTTTTCGATTTGACGTCCATAGGCGTCCGTATCGTCGTGAGCACTTTTCGATTTGACGTCCATAGGCGTCCGTGGCGGTGAAAAAGGTTAACTTTACAAGTATATCAATGTTATGTATGCGCACAAAATTTCTGACATGCCTGTATTCCACAGCGAGCGGTTGCTGGACGCTCAAATTGAGCAGGCTCGTCGCCGCAAGCAAGAACGAAGTGAGATGATAGCTCACATCGACAAGGAGACCAAGTTAATTAGCAGCATGCTCGCAATAGTTCTAAAGTCGGTATGTAATACATCTTCTTTTATATAGTGTGGTTAGTGCCTAAACTAGTGTCAGAATTTTTATGCCGCCCATGGGCTTCTCTCTGACTTGGCTTTACATGCCTTCGAGAACTATCTCTGTCATGCTGGTTTCCTCACGATGTTTTCCTTCACCGAAGCAGGTGATAATTATACAATAAGCACATGATTCCGAAAAATCAGAGGTGCGTGTCTTGGGTTCGAACTCGAGACCTATGACTTGGCAGTCCAACGGTCACACCATTAGGTGGTCACTGCTTCCAAAACAATAAATAATATAACACTTATCTTATATAGTTATTTCGATTTGGTAAAGAACTTCCAAATCAATACAAGAACCGTTTAAGGTGGATGCGTTAAGGTAGGCCGCGAAATTCAAATTTACTTACATTTATTGCAATTTGCAGGACACTGTCAGGTTTTATGTTGATTAAAATATGATTCGCAACCGCAACGCGTATGTATTTACATAATTAAAATCAGCAATACAACCGTCTAAGTTCATTTAATCCCATTGAATGACTATTTCACGAATAAGTTCGTTCAACATACCAGTCGCTTCCACCTTAAACAGCCGAATGATTTGATAGTTTTGTAGCGGCACTACAAAATGTACTACAGCAACATGCAACAGAATTTACTACAGCGCCATCTATGATAAAAATGAAGAACTAACATCCAATTCCTACATCACGCAAGCAAAGTTATCCGCGACTTAAGACAATATAGAATAACTCGACAACCACTGTCGGGCGGTAGCCCACCAGACACAACACCCGTCTGATCGGAGGATCCTCACTTTTCTATGGGCGATGAAGAATTTTACACCCTGTTCCTCATACCCCTAAAGTTCAATAGTTAGTTGTAGTTTATAAACGGTTAGTTATCATTTCTTACTTTGTTCTAGAACAAATCTAATCATACTCCAGAACCGCAAATCGCCCCAGACACGGATATGAATGTAAGTAATTTTTAACAATTGCCTACCTACATAAAAAAGAACATTCACCAAAAAGCTGAACCCTAACCCTTTTCCTAAAATAAAAGTAGCCTTAATTACTCTCTATAACGTCAGCTATCTACCAGTAAAAGTCCCATCTAAATCGGTCCGGCCATTTCGAAAATTAGCCGGGACAAACATACAGAAAGACAAAATTTAAAAAGTATGTATTTTTGTTATAATAATAATAATCTTTTATTTGCAGACCTGAGTCCATATTGTTAGTAATGACATAAAATATACTTATTAAACTATTATTAGTAACACATACAATGAACAAGTATATTACAATAGGGAATATAATATAAATAAAATAAAACTAGATGCCTGTGTAGCTACTTAGAGCCGACCTGTGTGTGCAGTCTCACCCATCGGCCAAGCATCGGGCAGTCCCATCGGTCATCGCATCGCATCGCTTTCGAATAATGGCAAAGAAAACATCTGCCCTCGCATCGGTAAACATCCCGGAAGCGCTACAAAATTGCGTCAGCCCCACAAGCATTCTGAAGGCATTATTATATTGTACACGCAGAGCGCTGTAAGCCTTCTGCGTATACTTGACCCAGAGGCTGCAGGTGTAGAAAGTCTAACAATAAGCTAGAAAAAGCGTCATTTCCACAACGTTTCGTTATAAGTACCGTATATACTTTCATGCGCATTCACAGACACTTTAGTTTTATTTATTTTGTATAGATGATCTGACGTACGATTTGAAATTTCAGGATTTGTCTTCCAACAACAGCTTGAGGTCTATGCTGGCCAACGTGCTGATGAATATGGAGTCGGGGTTGCAGGCAGATGCTTAGTGAGGTAGATAGCACCGGTTGCACACAGTCACAAACTAGGTGTAGTCGTACAATCATTGTAAATATTCAGAGCTGACAAATGTCGAAATGACAATGATTTTTACTGGACTCTCCATGATAAATGATGTTTATTTTCCAAATAGGTTTTTACAAACACTTTTACACGTCTTCTTTTTTAAAACTAGATGAGGCCGGTGTTTCGTATCTGACTACTCTGAGAAGAAACAGCCGAAACAAACTCAGAGGTCATAGTCTCTTTTAAGGTCCAGACATAATCTTGATAAACTCACATGAGGACTATGCAGATGAGTGTCTGAGATGGTCTTTAGAAGAAAGAACCACACAGATTTGAGTGGACCTGTCCAGCCAGTGCAAGCATTTGTCAGTTATCGTGTAGCTCAACTCATAACTCAAGGAGCTCAACCAAACGACGAACAATACCAAGGAAAGGACATTTGTGTAGGTCGCTTATAGTACTCAAACTGCCAGACAATAGTAAAAACAAACAAAAAACATAAAAATTACCCACGAGCCTTGTTGAGGGATGCGCGATACTTGCATTTGTATCGATAGTTTGGGGGCGTCCATTAATTATGAGATTCGAGCCGAATCTCACGAGGGAGAGGGGTCTCGGTATGTATCATGTATTTTTTCCCCTCAAGAAACAGTGTCAAATTGCGTGAAAACTAAGTTTCAGGCAACATGTTTCTCCACTAAAGTATGGCTAAATCCTACACAAATAATATTTACTAATAATATTCAGTGAAAATAATTAATCAAATTGTATTTTAAAAATAAATCCAACGCAATTAAGCGTAGATTAAATCACTTAACTACGTATTGAAAAAAAATCCCACGTGAAATTATGGGGGGTGGTGAGGGGGTCATTCAAATCTTACGACATCTCACCGAGGGGGGTCGCCAAAATTGCCCCACGTAGTTAACGGACGCCCCCTTTGAATCGATCCAGATCTCTGGGATAAGATTCTAGGATAATGTCGAATGTGTTCGGCAAAATTGACCAAGATATCGTATCGTTCTAATTATACTTTGGATCGATACAAAGGCAAGTTTCGTACCGTACTTATAAATTCCTCAGAGCTGATACTAAATTCCAGGGATTCTTATGTAAAGCTTTTGAAATGTAAGAAATAAGTTGTACCAGAAGCCATAATGCCAGTCTGGCTAGCTTGACGAGTAGGGTGAATATCTACTTCAAGCTTTGTAATTAAAATAACATTATTCACTATAAAAGCGTGATTTTATATATAACATAAAGGCTTGTATGATGGATCCCCTCCTCCACTGCCAGACACTTTGTGTGGTGGAAAACCTCGCCAGACACCTTTAAAGTATGTTAAATTGTCAGTGAACTTGCGTCATTTTATTAAATGTGAATTTTATATATCGACATTCCTTAAGTACAAAGCGACATTATTGTCTAAACACTGCATGGTTTATAGGAGACCGTTATAAATATTCAAACGATTCTAAAATGAATTTTATGAAATAATTTTATATTTTTATTAATGTAATAATTTAATGCTAGAAATAGAGTTTTTAATGGCGTAACGCTTTTTTTTATTAAACACTAGCGACCCGCCCAGGCTTCGCCCGGGTGCAATGTAGATACTAATGTTTTCTCTACTATAATACGCATGTATTACACATATAAACCTTCCTCTTGAATCACTCTATCTATAAAAAAATCACATCAAAATCCGTTGCGGAGCTTTAAAGATCTAAGCATACATAGGGACAGACAGACAGCGGGAGCGACTTTGTTTTATAGTGTGTAGTGATTCATATATGAATTTAAGCGCTCATAACGCTCACCTGTAAACCAAGTGTCTAGACATGTCGCTTTGAACGTAAGTGATCGTCCTTTAATCACGAGAAGTTTGAATAGGAGCCCCTCCTGACTCAGAAAAAATCACGATTAATCACGATACTCCCCCTCCCCCCAAAAAAAAAAAACAGTGATGATGTGACAATCACGTTTATTTTTTCGTCGGACGAAAAATCCAATTTTATGTGTGACGTGTAAAATATTTTTTACCAATAATTAATTAAAAACCCTAGCAAGCGATTTTTGGTCTAAATAATCCGAGCAAGCGAATTTTGCCCTAAAACATCCGTTGATTTTTTGTTGAAACAGTTTCTGAAACTATTTGTTGCTTAAGTAAAAGTGGCCTAAAAACTTCACGTGATTCAAGGACCGCCTAGGGATTGTCGATGTTATTTGGGCAACTATTTGCAGCTGTTTCCCAAGGTGCCAGACAGTTTTGATGGTGCCAGCCCACTGCCAGACGTAGTTGAAGGTCAACTGTAGATGCGAGCGAAAGGTTGGGGTAATGTATACGTCATCAAAACTATGATTTCATTTTAAATGTTTGTCACCTCTGAATACGATAGTTTTTGTGTTGACGAAACAAAATAAAATTGTTAAGATTTCAGAATTATTGATGTATTTTGTGGTTAGTTCAATTATCTCATCAAATATTTTTTGATTAAGTATTCTAAAATCGATAAATCAAAAAAAAAAAAAATAGTGCATGTTCTTGTATTTTATTATACAAAAATATTAATCATAAGTTTTATTGACGATTAATTAAAATATGTTTGAGAGCCCAGATTCGGATAGGCCGTATGTTCTATTTACATTTTTTTTAAACATACGTTATACAATAAGTTAAAACTTTTGAACGCCATTGTCACATATACGTGACAAGCAAACACGTGCCCTGCACGCCAACGACACAAATATGTGACAAAAAATACGATGCACATACGCAATAAACAATTAAATCATTACTTTTGTGTTTTTATTTGTATACCTTAAATATTTAAACTCTTATCTTGTCTCTTTCATAATATTGTTTATCGATAAAGTTTTGGAATTCGTATTATTTTGTAGGTATTTTTTTGTATGCGGTGAAATTGTGGCTTGGCGTGGAGGGCACGCGCGTGCGTTTATGCTCTGGCATTCAAAAGGTTAAAAACCCTGTCAGATCCGAAAGGGGCATATAGGTATCCGAATCTTTCTTTATCGTGTGGTTAGTGCCTAACCTGGTGTCAGAATTTTATGCCGCCCATGGGCCTCTGACTTGGCTTTACACGCCGTTGGGAAATATCTCTCAGGCATGCTGGTTTCCTCACGATGTTTTCCTTCACCAAGGCAAGTGATAGTTATGCAATACGCACATGAATCCCAATGAATTTACCAAATAAAATAAGCAACATGAAATATTCATGAAAGAAAATATATATGTACATAATAAATACACGATTTTATTGTCCAAATTACCACCATATCCCCAAAATCTACATACAACATGACATTACCATCACAGGCTTTGGTATGTTCGATCGTCAATTGTTTTTTTATGACGTCACTACCCGAGAAGCGACCGGAGTGTCGCTGTGTTGCCATGTAAGTTCCCTCATTTGAGTACATTTTTTTTTTAAACTTTTTATCTAAAAAGGAGTATGTACATAAATAGAATCGAATCACGATACCTAATAATACCTTCATGGATCGGACAGGGTTTTATAAGGCAACTGCGATAGAGTTAATCTAATACAATTTGGAAGCGAGATCGACTCTGAAACGATTACCACGTATTCAGTAAGAACCCCATCATTCTGAACTCATCCCACAAATAATTTTTCATCGGTAATTTAAAAAAAAAAACAGCTGTTTCCTACAAAAGTGCAATGCCTACACGGTCTAAATGAATGAACAGCTGATTACCGTTGAACAATTTCAATGTGGGGTTCAGAATCCGTTTGTACGTCGGTGTCCCTTCCAACTTTTATAATAGCGTTATTGTAAGGACTACTATGTCTTACTATGCACAAAAGTGGTATCTCAAAAAAAATCGTAAAGTAGATTTTAATGGCATCGGATAGCTTAAATAAATACGCATCTAATTAACTTAGATAAAAAGCAGTATCAATTTTAAAACTAATGTACTAATGTGTAAAGTTGTAACCAAAATATAAATCTACAAAACTTAAATTTTCTCGAAACTGGCTTTCTCTGAGATACGGCTTTTGCGTTTAGCACGGCAGTTAACTGTACTGTAAGAGCAAATGTGTTAGCAAATAATAATAAAAAATCCCTCGATCAAAATGTAGTTTTTTTTATTAATACCTTTTTTGTGCGTGTGGCAAGTGGCTATCCTCAAGGCTGTCTTCCACACTTGGGTAGACGAAGGGATCTTACATACACCTACGGACTATAACCTTCACCGCCAGAGATGGAGCTCGAGTCCTCGCGCTTCCGACGTGTGACGCCTCGTTTGTGACCATCACTTGGCCTGCAAAGGGAAGACTGACTGCTTCGTTGGTCTCGCAGTCGCAAGCGCGACTGCTGAGCAAGGGGCCCTGTACTGGGTTCGATTCTTGGGTCGATTGGGTTGAAGTTGTCACCTTTTTCTGATGTGGCCGTTGACTGGTTGCTAAATAATTCGGTTGCAGCAACCTGGCTGCCCTCATCCTATCCGAAGTTCCCAAAGTTTATAAATTGCCCAGCATTAACCCAAGGTAATAGGAAGGAAAATGAAATAAAACAAACAAAATAATCAACAATCATTATATTCGTTTCTAAACATATATGAAGGCGCGTCCCTAGCGCCATCTAGTAGGATTAATTGAAAACCTTATTTTGACATTGACCGATTGATTGTACGTGAAGGCGCGTCCCTAGCGCCACCTAGTAGGATTAATTGAAAACCTTATTTTGACATTGACTGATTGATTGTACGAATGAACATCGTGTGGACGAGAGGGACAACACAGTTGTCACTCTAGCGGAACGTCAAGAACGTCAAACATCCACCGGACGCGTTCAGTTTGAAACGAACGGTGGCATGGACTAGACGGTTACGACGGATCGCTTACGTCCTAAATCATAATCCACATTCATCCGAGTTGCTTTGTGTTATTTTTGTAATTTAAATTGAGAATCGTGATTATAAAACCGTTGATCGAAGACCTGTCTACTTATTTCTGCAATACCTCGTGTGATTACCCACTTTAAGATGAGTGACTCTGATACAGGTACCCACGTGCCTTTATCAGAAGTGGGATGCGAAGAACAGTCAAATAAAGATACTCAGCCGCATAATCAACCTAGCAATAGTGGATTGCTCACCAATATGGAAGCCCTGCTAACCCGTTTGTTAGCGATGCCGCAGCAAACATCACAGTCTGTAGCAAACACCAACGCGGTTCAGTTGATCAAGTTCGACCCAGATGATGAAGATGCTGATGTTAAGGGCTGGTGCCGTGTTTCCGAGTTGATTATTTACAGCAAGAAACTGAGTGGCGTGGAACTTTTAGTTGCTCTGACAACTGCACTAAAAGGACGAGCGGCATCTGTCTTGACTAAGTTGCGTTTGGAAGACTTAACCTGGGAAGTTGTGAAGCAAACATTGCTGGCGAAATTTGCAGAACCCAAATTGATGCAGGACTATTTCGACGACGTTTTGCGCTTTCAGATCGGAACAAAGGAGACTGCTAGTGAATCGGCTATGCGTTTATGGGTACTAATCGAGCGAATCCCTGAAGTCGAGATGTCAGAAGAGGCAATCACTGGGTTCGTTATTTCTGTTCTGAGCTCGAAAGACCACATGATTCGTCGTGAACTGAACTCCTATGCTATCACAACTCGTGCTCAACTCTTCCGGACACTTGGTGGGATTTCCTTAAAACGTCGTACTGAAGATAATGATGGTAATGACAATAAGGCAAAAAGACCTCGCCTGTCAGACTCGAAGTTCAATGGAAAGTGTCATCGGTGTGGAGTTCCTGGACACAAAATAGCGGACTGTAAAAGGCGACGTGACGATCCAGCTAACCGAGCTGATAGTTCCAACACGGATAAGGTCAAGGACAAGTCGGCACCAATCACCTGTTTCACGTGCGGGAAATCCGGCCACGTATCTACGACATGCCCTGAGAAGAGAAGCGGGGCAGCGGTCAGGGAAGTCAACACTTGCGAGCACAAGACTTCGAGAGGTAAACTCACGACGGCATCTGGTGAGCATATCTGTTTCCTATTTGATAGTGGCTCCTCTTGTTCTTTGATTAAAGAATCTGCGTCTTCGTATTTCCCTGGCACTGAACGCAATAGCACCGTTTATTTGACTGGCATTGGTGGCGACGATATTGAGTGTAATAGACAAATTTCTAGCACGGTCAAAATTAATAATCTTTACTTGACTCTCCTGTTTCATATCGTTCCAGAAAATTGCATTTCCGAAAATGTTATTGTTGGTAGGGACGTATTGGAGAATGGAGTGCGGGTTGAGATTAATAACGAAAATCTTCTCATATCCACTAATGAGAAAATAAACTTTTGCGAAAGTGTACAGGGTATTGACGTCGCAGCTGTAGATACAGATTTAGTCGGGGACGAGAAGGAAGCCTTACTGCGTATTTTGTCGAAGTATACTGATCACTTTATAAATGGTACTCCAACTAAACGTGTTAACACGGGTCTAATGAAGATTGAACTTATTGACTCTAATAAAATAGTCCAACGGCGACCGTATCGTTTATCTCCCATCGAAAAACAGGTAGTGAGGGATAAGGTTCAGGAGCTATTGAAAGCCGGCGTTATTAGAGAGAGTTCCTCGCCGTTTGCTAGTCCGATTCTCTTAGTTAAGAAAAAAGACGACACGGACAGAATGTGTGTCGACTACAGAGAACTCAACTCAAACACGCGACCTGAACACTATCCCCTACCCCTTATAGACGATCAAATAGACCAGCTCACGGGAGCTTATTATTTTTCGTCTTTAGATATGGCCTCAGGTTTCCACCAGATACTGATCCACCCAGAATCTGTAGAAAAGACGGCTTTCGTGACGCCCGAGGGGCAGTACGAGTATGTTGCAATGCCATTTGGTTTACGCAATGCGCCGTCGGTATATCAGAGGTGCATTAATGATGCACTTAAATATTTGAAAGATGGACCTCTGGTGTACATGAACGACGTCCTTTGCCATTCCCCGGACGTTACAGAGGGTCTGCAACGGTTAGACCAATGTCTGGAAGCTCTGACGCAAGCTGGGTTTTCGTTGAATTTACATAAGTGTAAGTTTCTTAAAACTAAGGTTAACTATTTAGGTTATGCTATCCAAGCCGGCGAGGTTAGACCTAACTCCCTTAAAATTCAGGCCCTGGCCGATGCTCCTCCTCCGAAAACAGCGACTCAAGTTCGCCAATTTCTTGGCCTATCTTCGTATTTTAGGAAATTTATCGCTAATTATACTCAGATCGTTGGTCCGTTGTACCCTCTTACAAAGTTAAAAGGAGGCATTAAGTGGACGGAAAAACACGAAGAGATCAGAAAAAACGTTATTCGTACCCTCACGTCAGAGCCGGTCTTGACCATTTTTGACCCAAAACTGCCTGTAGAGCTCCACTGTGATGCCAGTTCGGAGGGATACGGGGCTATAGTTATCCAAAGAAAGAATAATATGCCACACGTTGTGGCTTATTTTAGCCGCCGCACGACTGAGGTTGAGTCTCGTTATCATTCATATGAACTAGAGACTCTGGCAGTCGTGCGAGCGGTCGAACATTTCCGTCACTATTTGCACGGCCGGAAGTTCACGGTTTATACAGACTGTAACTCGTTGAAGGCGTCTAAATCAAAGGTCGATTTGACACCCCGCGTTCATAGGTGGTGGGCCATGCTTCAAGCGTACGATTTTGATATTGTTTATCGTGAAGGGAAAAGCATGGAACACGCCGATTATCTATCGCGAAATCACGTACCTGAGATCGCAACTGCAGAACATTGTTCAGATAAGTTCGAAGCTTCTCCTAGTTCTACTCCTGCAAAGAAAACTGTTAAGTTCGTAGAGTTGCATGCAGGTTGGTTGTCTGTCGAGCAAAAGCGTGACGCTGAAATCCAGGACATTATAAAGAAATTTTCGGACGGTGATTTACCGGAGAATGTTGCACAAACTTATGACGTTAGGAATGGTATTCTGTACCGGAAAATTAACCGTAATAAAACTGTTTCCTGGCTACCTATAGTACCCCGCTCATTAGTATGGACACTGATCAGTCATATTCATTCGGAAATTCAACATTTAGGCCCCGATAAGACTCTCGACAAAATTTACGATCTATATTGGTTCCCCGAGATGTCGAAAAGTGTTCGCCGGTTTGTCGACTCATGCATAATATGTAAAGCTTCGAAAGGTCCCTCAGGTGCCCAACCAATAAGACTTCATCCCATTTCTAAAGAGCCAACTCCTTGGCACACGCTGCACATAGATTTCACTGGAAAATTAACGGGTAAGAGTGATCAGAAAGAATACTGTTCTGTCATCATTGATTCGTTCACCAAGTACGTCCTGCTAGAACACACTACCTCTTTAGATGCGGCCAGTGCCATTACGGCACTGAAGAAAGCTGTTTGTTTGTTTGGGGCTCCTAAACGAGTTGTAGCAGATCAGGGTCGCTGCTATATTAGCAGTGAATTTAAGAAATTTTGTGCGGAACATCACATTGACCTTCACTTCATCGCCACTGGCTCAAGTAGAGCAAATGGTCAGGTCGAACGGGTAATGCGAACTCTAAAATGTTTACTTACAATCATTGAAAATGATCCGCACAAGAATTGGCGCGATGAGTTAGGCAATGTGCAACTTGCTCTAAATAGTACAAGGTCTACCGTCACGAAATATACCCCGAATGAATTAATGTTTGGAGTTCAATCGTACTCGTTAGGAATTTCTAAGCTTTCAACTGGAGATGGTCCACACGATCGCTTAAATTTAGAAGCGATACGCTTAAATGCATCCAAGAATATAGAGAAAGCTGCTAACGCTGAGACTATTCGTTTTAATCGCGGAAGAGCTAGAGTAAAGCTATTTAATAAAGGTGATTACGTTTTCGTAAAAAATTCGGAACGCAATCAGACGAAACTTGACCGAAAGTTTAGAGGACCTTTCGTGATCACCAATGTTCTGGAAAATGACCGTTATGAGTTAAAAAGTGTAGATGGTCCTTGCCGTACGTTAAAGTATTCGCACGAAAATTTGCGTTTGGTGCCGGGGGGTCACGAGGGCTTAATGGAATTAGCTGAAGGCATTATGAATGACGAGGAAGCCGCGAAGGCGGTAGATATGCAGTCAGAAGGCATTATTGATGCCGATTTTGAGACTATGTCGGCTCGCAGTGTTGACACCCTGACTGCAGATTCCGCTACTCTGACTGCATCGTCTGAAACGCTTACGGCCTCTTCTGAAACAGCTAGTGCTGATTCTGAAGATGAGAGTCCTGTGAACTTTGACGTAGAAGTAGACATCCACCGAGCATAGTGTTCAGACCCTAAGGTATGTTCAGATTATGTGATGTGATTACGTGTGGGTGTTGTTGTCCGGTTTTACCCGTTGGTTGGTAACTCGAAAGGACGCAAACCCAAAGACGAGATGTTGTCCGGTCCTGACTAGAGTGCTAGCAGGTTCGTAGGGACGCATGCGTCTGTGTGTTACGAATGGATAGTATTGTCCGGGCTTAGCTGTGCTAGTCGAAGGGACGTACGAATCTAGTTCGTTGACGTGGCTGATGGCTAGTCGAAGGGACGGTGTTGTCCGGTCTTGCACTTGGGGCAAGTCGAAGGGACGCATTTGTCCGGGCTACGCATCATATGAGGAAGGAGAGCGGTGCAAGTAGTGAGAGTGAGTTCGAAATAGGCTGTGGCCTACAGTAAGACGCATTGGCTCATGTCAGGTTGGACGAGCATGATGGCTCGATTAACAGTATGGTACTTTCTCGTTGCAGGAATACATATTCGCCCGAGGACGGGCGATTGTCAGTCCGGCCGTGAAGGCGCGTCCCTAGCGCCATCTAGTAGGATTAATTGAAAACCTTATTTTGACATTGACCGATTGATTGTACGTGAAGGCGCGTCCCTAGCGCCACCTAGTAGGATTAATTGAAAACCTTATTTTGACATTGACTGATTGATTGTACGAATGAACATCGTGTGGACGAGAGGGACAACACAGTTGTCACTCTAGCGGAACGTCAAGAACGTCAAACATCCACCGGACGCGTTCAGTTTGAAACGAACGGTGGCATGGACTAGACGGTTACGACGGATCGCTTACGTCCTAAATCATAATCCACATTCATCCGAGTTGCTTTGTGTTATTTTTGTAATTTAAATTGAGAATCGTGATTATAAAACCGTTGATCGAAGACCTGTCTACTTATTTCTGCAATACCTCGTGTGATTACCCACTTTAAGATGAGTGACTCTGATACAGGTACCCACGTGCCTTTATATATTCTAAAGCGAAATATAACCACAATAAAGCTTATAGCAAGTTACAATCATACTTTAACACCGATACAACTCATTTATCGATACATTGTTATTTCGATAAAAACTGCGCTACATTCGATGAATCGGTAACTCAATGGCGATATTTATACATGGTGGTGGAAGGCACACTGACGCAGAAACGGTTACCACGTAGAATAGAATAGAATAGAATAGAATTTTATTTTGCAAATATGGGTAATACATAATAGTTCTTAACATACATTTAGCTCAGCCACATTTTACCAATCGGCATGCAAACATTTGAAATTATTAATATCATTATTATGTCCTTTATTTACGTGTCGTACTCCGTACATCATTCTGAACCCCCCCAGATAGAAATTTTTCATCGGTTATCTATACTAATATTATAAAGCTAAAGAGTTTGTTTGTTTGGTTGAACGCGCTAATCTCAGGAACTACTGGTTCGAATTGAAAAATTCTTTTAGTAGGAAGGCTATAAAACATCACGCTGCGACCAATAGGGGCGGAGCATTAATCAAATTTGTTCCGCAAACGAAGTTGCGCCGGTCAGTTAGTTTAAAAATAAAAGCGCTTTTACCTACAAAAGTGCAATCCCTACACGGTCAAAATGTATACAACAGCTGATATTTTTTTTGTTATACCGATGAATAATTTTTAAATAGTAGTTTTCGCGTCGCTGTCCCATCCACCTCGTGTGAATGATAACAAATGGTCGTACCGGTATTGTGGCACCATCGCGCCTTATAGAATATGATTTGCGAAGACATAAGCTTCGTACGTTTTAGCATGTACGTTTTTAATTTGTCATCTAGACGTTTGTGCATCGTGCAAGAAAACTGGTGGCCTACAAAGACGTCTTAAAACAGGAATGTTTGTAAAGTAATGTGGCGCTAGACTATGTATAGCTCTCTTTCCCACACTGGAATATAACTAAAACATTCTTGCATTAAGACGCCATGGTAGGCCAGCTGGAGACCAATTGAACCATCGAAACTAATACGAAGTCACACAGGTAGGTTTATATTCATTCAGTATGACCACTTTAAGTTTGCAGTTCAAGGTGGCGCTGTGTCAAGAAAAAATGCATCGATATGTTAAACTGTACTAACGAGTTTACTGACGGTCGACCACTTTTCAACCTTATGTTATAATTATATTAATTTTAAACGCAACCTATAAGTCCTATAACGTCACTGTCAATGCAGTGACATCTGTCATTTTGATTTTGACAAGCTTACTCTTTGGTTCGCCATCCATGCCATTGTGTGTGCTTTTTGCGGGTGGCCGGGCGTCGAAGGGCGCTCAACGGTCTCCGACCACCATAAGGAACGGGGGAACTGAGTGACCAGCCAGGCCCAAAAAGGTGGCTTCATGGAAAACGTGCGGTCGCTAAATAGGCCGCACTTGATGATGGGGCCCGTCGGGAGTGCTCGTGAATGTAGTTGTATCTCCCTGGCCCCCGGAATATTGTAGAAGTAGGAACAGTGGGTTTTTAGTCGGTAAGAGTCCGACATAACCCTCCGCTCGCCCCAGACGGAGGGTATCCATGAGGATTTTCCACTCAAAAAAAGGGCATAAAGGTGAAAAGTGGCAGACCCTCAGTGATCTCGGTAGTACAGACGCCCGTGAGAGTCAAAGTGGCGGGTGTACCATAGCGAATCAAATTATACCAATTACCAAAAAAATTTACCTATAATGTACTATTTTGTACCTAGCTCTAAGAAATCTGTACCTCCTTCAGAACGAAATTATTTCGAAATTAAGGTACACCCGCCATATTGATGTCAATATGGCGGGTGTACCTTAATACTTTATTATTTAACCATTACTCTTAAAATATAATTACATCAAAAAAATGTACCTAAAAAGTACTTCAAGTAAAAAGAAACACACACTTGATCAGTGGGACAGTTCCTGATAAATGAAACAAGCGTGTCTAGTGTATATAAACACGATAATTATCATAATATATTGAAATAGTTATATATATGAAGGGGCAGGAGGGCCTTCATCAGAACTCATCTTACGTGAAGTATGTGGGTAGGTAGGTAGGCAGGTGGGCGTGAGCAGAAATATCACAAGTCCTTTTTTAAAATCACAGTTGTTTAATCAGCACAGGGTTTATAATCGAAATACACAGTCAAATGAACAATACACAGTATAAGTAACACGACACGAACTTAATTACAATACTAGATTAAACTATCACTCGGATGCAAAGCGATTCGTCACAAGCGTGGTGCGCGGGCGCCGTCTCGAACAACAGTGTGTCAAGATGGCCGCCCTCACAACCATCGACAATGACGCTTCGCTAGGCTGACTTTGACAGCTAAAAGTCAACCTGACGTCTGACGTTGACGGATGCGCCGTCACGGCCGGACTGACACTCGACCGTCCTCGGGCGATTTTCTGAAACAACGAGTTGCAATCGTACATAGTCCGTTCGGCATCCTGACGGATGACTAATTACGATTATCACAATGCGCTATGATACTTAAGACTTAAGGCGAGTGTCTCGCAACAATTAAGCCGGATGACACAGCCTCGTCACTAAACAGCATGTAGGTTAACTGTTCACAATTGGTACTATTTAGACAAGTCAATCCTTTGGTGGATGTGACCCGGACGACAATATTCGTCTTACTATAATCTGCAAAACATCCAGGACAAGTCAGTCAACTTAAAGGGCTCTGACTCGGACGACATTTCGTCTCATAGAACAAAAGCACAGAGACAAGTCAATCTGAAACTGACTCTGACGACATATTTCGTCTGACTATTTGGCAGGAAAGAGATTCTTACAGGTCGCTCCACTTACCTACGACTATGAATCGTCCTGTTCTGTATGAATTTCAGCTTCGTGCAAAATTTCCCAAGTCTCAGGATCTGAGTATGTACTGAGAGTGTCTGAGCCTGCTGTGAGCGTCCTCGAATCGGCGGAAACAGTGTTTGAGCATACGGTCAAGGTGTCAGAGTTATCATTGTCATGATTTGAATTAGTTATACTTTCTTCATCTTCCGACGCCGTCTCGGCCTCTTCACAATTTAAAAGACTAGTAGCTATTTCGATCAAACCGGTATGTCCCTGGGGTACTGCGCGCAAATTCTCGTGAGAGTATTTATAAGTTCTCTGAGAACCACCTAAACTTTTAAGTTCGTAGCGATCGTTTTCAAGTACTTCTACTATAACATATGGACCTCGAAACTTCCTATCCAATTTCGTTTTATTCCGTTCACAATTTTTAATAAATACGAAGTCTCCTTTAGAGAAAGGTCTTATTGTGGCCCGACCACGATTAAACCGAAGGGTATCAGATTCAGCAGCTTTGCAAATGTTAGCTGATGCATCAGTTCTTATCGAATCTAAATCTAAGCGAATCTCATGATCTATATTATCGGCGTTCAGTTTAGACATTCCTAAAGAATTAGAACGAATTCCAAACATAAGTTCTGACGGTGAGTATTTGGTAACGGAAGATTTAGAACTATTGAGAGCAAGTTGGATGTTACTTAATTCGTCACGCCACGCTTTGTTAGGGTCGTTTTCAATGATAGTAAGGAGGCTCTTTAGAGTACGCATCACTCGTTCAACTTGGCCGTTTGCCCTACTCGAACCAGTCGCGATGAAATGGAGGTCTATTTTATACTCTTGACAAAAGCTCTTAAAATCTGAGCTAATGTAGCAACGGCCCTGATCTGCGATGATTCTTTTCGGGGCTCCAAAAAGACACACCGCTTTTTGTACGGCATATATTGCGCTCTTGGAGTCGATTGACCAAGTATGTTCGAGTAAAACGTATTTGGTAAAGGCATCGATTATTACCGAGCAATACTCCCTTCGGTCACTCTTCCCGCTCAGCTTCCCCGAAAAATCTATGTGAATCGTGTGCCAAGGCACGGACACTTTTGGAATCGAATGAAGATGAACAGGCTGAGCACCCGATGGGCCTTTCGATGCCTTACAAATGATACACGAATCTATAAATTTTCGTACACATTTAGACATATCGGGAAACCAATACTTTTCATACAGCTTGTCTAGAGTTTTGTCCCTGCCTAAATGTTGCAATTCGTTGTGGACGTGATTCATTAATGTCCAAATAAGAGACCGTGGAACTACGGGTAGCCATGAAACCGCTTTATTACGAGAAATCTTCCTGTAGAGTACGCCATCTCTAACGTCATATGTTTGACCTACTGTTTCGGGAAAGCTATTATTATTATGTTTTGCGATAAGATCCTGAATTTCTGCGTCACGTTTCTGTTCAACTGACAGCCAGCCCTGATGTAGTTCAACATAATTGACAGTTTTAGGCTTAGGCTTTACAGGAGTGATAGGAACAGCAGAATCTGACAGTGGATTTCGGGACAGGTAGTCAGCATGCTCCATTTTACTTCCTTCGCGGTATATAATATCGAAATCGTAAGCTTGTAAATAAGCCCACCATCGGTAAACGCGGGGTGTAAGGTCTTTCTTCGATTTCGACGCCTTGAGTGAATTGCAGTCGGTAACTACAACAAATCGCCTACCATATAAATAATGGCGAAAATGCTCTACAGCTCTGACAACCGCTAAAGTTTCTAACTCGTATGAATGATAACGAGATTCCGCGTCTGCTGTACGGCGGCTATAATACTCTACAACGTGCGGAAGATTATTTTTCTTTTGCAGAAGGATTGCTCCATATCCTTCTGAGCTAGCATCGGTATGTAGCTCCACCGGAAGTTCTGGGTCGAATATAGTTAGCACCGGTTCGGACGTGAGAATGCCTATAATTTTGCGCCGTATCTTTTCATGTTCGGTAGTCCAAGTAATTCGTCCTTTAAGTTTTGTAAGAGGGTATAAGGGACCGACTATTCGTGTGAACTCAGGAATAAATTTCCGAAAGTAGGAGGCTAGACCGAGAAATTGGCGAACATTAGTAGCCGATTTAGGTTCTGGGGCATCTGCCAATGCTTGAATCTTCCGTGAATTGGGCCTAATCTCACCGGATTGTACAGAATATCCTAGGTAGTCAATTCGTTGTTTCATAAATTGACATTTCTTTGTATTGAATGTAAACCCGGCTTCTGATAACGCACCTAAAACAAAGTCAAGGCGCTTCAGTCCTTCGGAGATGTTAGCAGAATGACATAACACGTCATCCATATAGATAAGTGGTTTATCTTGTAAATGACTAAGAGCCTTTGTGATACATCTCTGAAAAACTGAAGGAGCATTTCGCAAACCAAACGGCATGGCGAGATACTCGTATTGCCCTTCGTTTGTCACGAAAGCTGTCTTCTCCACTGACTCAGGGTGGATAGGGATCTGGTGGAAGCCAGAAGCCATATCCAATGAAGAGAAGAAATTAGCACCCGTAAGCTGGTCAATTTGTTCCTCGATTCGAGGTAAGGGATAATGTTCAGGTATGGTATTTGAATTTAACTCCCTAAAATCTACACAAAGTCTATCGGAATTATCCTTCTTTTTCACAAGAACGATAGGACTAGCAAATGGGGACGTACTCTCTCGAATCACCCCTGCGTCTAATAGTTTTTGAACCTGTTCCCTAATTATTTGTTTCTCTTTGGTGCTCTTTTATGGGGACATCGCTGCACAACTTTATGTGGATCTACTAATTTAATTTCACATACTCCCGTCTTCACATGCTTGGTAGGTATACCCTCGATAAAGTTATTCGCATATTTACTCCGTGTCAATTTTTGAAAAATCTGGGAGATCTGATTTCGCGGCACAAAGATTAGATTGTTGTTTAGAGTATATAACAAGATTATCATTATCAATTTTTACACTTAACCCCTGATCAAAGATATCTCTACCAATAATTATAGGCTCAGATATATTATTGTCGGAAACCACGTGAAAGAGTAAACTAATCAAGCGATCACCAATTTTAACATGGGCCTGAATTTGAGTCGTACACTGTATATCATCGCCTCCAATGCCGCTCAGATAGACGAGACTTTTACACACAGCACCCAAGAGTTTACCACGATAACTCTCTTTCACAAGAGAACAGGACGATCCGCTGTCAAATAGAAAAGGTACAGACTCACCGGAAGATGTTGTCAAGATACCCCTTGAAGGACGGTGTTCGCAATGTTGGACTTCCTTGGCCGCAGCTTTACCACCGTTCCTTTTATCGGGACAGTTAGTTGCCACATGACCTTTTTGGCCACAAGTGTAGCACGTTACATCGGTCTTCCTCTCCAACGGACGGGAAGTACTCGGAGTGTCTCGAGGCTCGACTGATCCCAGCGCATCACGACGTTTTCGGCAGTCCGCAAAACGATGTCCCGATATTCCGCAAAAGTTACATCTGCCAGTGAACCTTTCGGTAGCACGAAAACGCTTCGCCTCAGGTTCGTTAGCTTCGACACCGTCTGAACGCCGCTTAAGAGATACGCCTCCCAGGATTCGGAACAATTGAGTGCGAGTTGTGATATTGTGCGCAATCAATTCGCGTCTTATCAGGCTGTCCTTCTGACAAAGCACAGAAATAACGAATCCAGTCACCACTTCTTCAGGCATCACAGTCTTAGGTATTCGTTCTATTAAATTCCATAAACGAAGAGCAGCTTCTGAAGCTGTCTCCTTAGCTCCTATTTGAAATCGCAATATTTCGTCAAAATAGTCCTGAAGAAGCTTTGGTTTTGAAAATTTAGCTAACAGTGTCTGTTTGACAACGCTCCAGGACATTTCATGTAAGTTTAGCTTAGTGATACAGGCAGCCGCTCGTCCTTTTAAAGAGGTAGTAAGAGCCATGAGCAAGTCTATTCCTTCTAAGCGCTTATTATGAACGATCGCTTCGGTAATATTGCACCAACCATCTATGTCACAGTCTGGTTCGTCTGGATTAAATGGTAAGAAATGTGTTGCCTGGTTAGTACTCACAGTTGGCGTTGGCTGGGCTGCGAGAACACGAGATAAAAGCATTTCCATGTTATTCAGCAATTTTTCTGCATCCGATTTTGGTGCCTCTTGCTCAATTCTAGCCCCATCTAATCCCACTTCTGATGAAGGGGCAGGAGGGCCTTCATCAGAACTCATCTTACGTGAAGTATGTGGGTAGGTAGGTAGGCAGGTGGGCGTGAGCAGAAATATCACAAGTCCTTTTTTAAAATCACAGTTGTTTAATCAGCACAGGGTTTATAATCGAAATACACAGTCAAATGAACAATACACAGTATAAGTAACACGACACGAACTTAATTACAATACTAGATTAAACTATCACTCGGATGCAAAGCGATTCGTCACAAGCGTGGTGCGCGGGCGCCGTCTCGAACAACAGTGTGTCAAGATGGCCGCCCTCACAACCATCGACAATGACGCTTCGCTAGGCTGACTTTGACAGCTAAAAGTCAACCTGACGTCTGACGTTGACGGATGCGCCGTCATATACATTTATATCGGATGTAAAAAGACAGTTTCCGAAGCCGAAAGCCACATATTCTACCCATTATTTGGATCATTTTTTTCCACTAGACCCCATACCTGGAAATCCACTGGTGCTGGAGATATTGAAGGTCAAAGTCGCAATTTTTTATTACTTTTTTACGAAAATGCACTCCAAGTGTTATTACTAAAATTTTTCCGAGCAAACATAACCAGAATTTTCGTTTTTTTTTCGAAATTACGCGTTTGAAGTTAGAGCGAAGGGGCGGGGTTTAACTTTGCTTGCCTGGGTTCGCAGTACATTGCGCGAAACAAAAAATGTTTTTTTTTTTCATACCTAAAAATAAAAGTCGTTTCTCACCAATAATTTTTGCACCAAGCTACTTTGTTAGATGTACAGTATGCGTAGTTGACGGCTATGTGATGTGTCTTTTTACACCGTGTATGTACCTAGATCAATAATATAATTAATCATAAGAACGCGCCAAGAAGGAGGTAGAGGTCTGATAGACATACACAACTTACACAACAAACAGATACTTTCACTAAGAGCTTACTTTCATAACAATTCCGAAAATTCTTCACTACACAAACATATAACGGAACACGATACGAAACTTACGCCTCTTAACCTACACAATAAGAAAACTCAAATTAATGAACAACTCATAAACACGCAAGAAAAAATTGCCGCGTGGCCAGCCAAAGAACTTCACGGGAGACACCGAGCCTATCTTTTTTTTTTTTTTTTTTTTTTTTTTTTTTCTCGATGTGGAAATCCTCAATGGATGTCCTCCGCCCTGGGGAGAGCGGAGGGGTCTGTCAGACTCGTACTGACTAAAACCACACCGGTGTTCCCTCGCACACTTGCGTCGGGGGGCAGCGGGAACTAATGCGACTTCCGCTGCCCCGGACTAGTGTCGGCCCGCTTGACCTGCGGGCCTCGTCCCGGGGGGGAGTGAGGTGTACAAAACTCCCCCCGTTACGTCATAGAGAGGCGCGCGTGGAACACTACGCGCCACCGTCTCGGGTCCAGTGTGTTGGGGGGCGACGGATGTCCCCGAATCCGTCGCCCCTGGACCAGTTTAGGGGGGCCGGAAGAGGGCGTTATCCGCCCTCTGCCGACGCCCGGTGCGTCTGCTGCGGGATGGGCGGGAGCTCGTCATCTCCCTCTCCCTTTCCGCAGCTTCCTTCTGCGACATGACCGTTTCGCAGAAGGACATCACCGCATCCCAGGACTCTGCGCTGCCAACCATCGAGCGAACAACGGTCGGCAGCGACAGGTTTCCTCCCACCTCTGCAACGAGGGCACGGCGCGGCTCATCCCACGCGGCACATTCGGCCAGCGTGTGCCGCGCCGTGTCCTCCAGACAGTGGACGCAGTGATGGCACCGAGCGTCCGGCTCCCTGCTTATGCGACACAGGTACTTCCCGAAGCAGCCGTGCCCCGAGAGCACCTGCGTCGCCCGAAACGTCAGGGAGCCGTGCTTCCTCCCGAGCCAGTCGTCGAGTACTGGCCGGATCGCCTCGATTGTGTCGAGGCCGGCGGTAGGGAGCTCTAGCCTCCCCCGCCACTCCGCCACCATGACCTGCCGGAGCTGAGACCGGCGCAGCGTTATCTGTCGCTGCACCAGCCTCTCGCCCCGATCCTTGGCCTCCTCGCGCCACTGATGTAGCGTCGCGAGGGTCTTCGCCTCCAGGTCCCACGGCGGGGATCCGGCCAGTACGCAAGCCGCCTCGTAGGAGATCGTGCGATATCCCCGTATGACCCTGACGGCCATCGCCCTCTGCGGTCTGCGCAGAACCGCGATAGTGCCGGCCGTCAGGTCGGTCGCCCATACCGGGGCCCCGTAAAGGGCCATCGATCGCACGATCCCTACATATAACCGCCTACAGGCGGTGCTCGGGCCCCCCAGATTGGGAAGCAGCGTTGAGAGCGCGCCCGCCGCGCCCATCAACTTGGGCACCAGCCGCTGAAAGTGGGGGCCGAAGTCCCAACGGCTGTCGAGCACCAATCCTAGGTACTTCATGGTTGACTCGACAGCGATTCGGGCCCCCCCGACCACAATGTGTGATCCTGACGGCGGCGCCCGTCGGGGGCCATGAAAAGCAATGGCCTCCGACTTGTTGAGGGCCACCTCCAGGCCCAGGCGTCGTATGCGGCTCACCACCTGTGAGACCGCAGCCGTAGCCAGCAACGCTGCCTCCCTGTACGAGCTCCCCCGGGCCGTGACCAGCGTGTCGTCCGCATAACACGTCAGGTTTACTCCCGGTAGGAAGTCGCACCGCAAAACCCAGTCGTATCCGATGTTCCACAGGGGCGGGCCCAGAACCGAGCCCTGTGGAACACCGCACGACATCTCACGACGGCCTGTGCCGTCGCGTCCCGTATAGGTGACACACCTTCCTGCCAGATAAGCCCCCACAA
The DNA here is from genome assembly GCA_964057025.1 of Standfussiana lucernea. Taxonomy (NCBI): domain Eukaryota; kingdom Metazoa; phylum Arthropoda; class Insecta; order Lepidoptera; family Noctuidae; genus Standfussiana; species Standfussiana lucernea. The sequence goes on from OZ059783.1 coordinate 2,286,364, forward strand.
TGTTGCGGAGGTAGGAAGGCACCCGATGGTATCGCAGGGCCTCCCTGATGCAACTCCAGGGCAGGGTGTTGAACGCGTTGGAGATGTCCAAGGACACCGCCAGCAACACCCCACCCCGGGACACCGCTTCCTCCGCTAGGACTCTCACTCTCATTATGGCGTCGATGGTAGAGCGCCCATGCCGGAACCCAAACTGACTGACGTCCAGGTTCGGCCCCTCTGTACACAAGTGGCTGACGAGGCGGTCTGCGATTATTCGCTCGAGCATCTTGCCCACCTCGTCCAGCAGCACTATGGGCCGATAAGCGGACGACGAGTCCGCCGGGCGCCCCGCCTTCCTGAGCAGGACCAGTCGACCAGCCTTCCACCTGGTAGGAAACTGGCCCCGCTCAAGGCATGCCGAGAAGAGTCCTCTCAGTGGGGGCTCCAACTCCTTCAGGGCGAAGACCAGAGCGCGGCCAGGCACTCCGTCGGGCCCCGGAGCAGTGTTTTTTGCCCGGAGCCGCAACACGGCCGCGCTCATCTCCGCCTGTGTCACCTCTGGGATGGTTTCGCTGTCTTCTTCCGGCTCTGCAGCTGTGGGCAAAACCATCGGCGGTGGCTCGTACTCGACTCTTTCAGGGAAGAGGGCCGAGACCACTCGCTCCAGAAACTGCGGCTCAAGACCTTCCGTTAGTGGGGGAGCCCATGGCCGAAGTTTCCCTCGGACCCTGCGATAAGGGCGCCCCCACGGATCCCCGTCTAGGGTCGCGAGCAGTTCTTCTCTGGAGCGCGTCTTCGACTCGCCGATGGCCAGCCACAGAGCCTCCTTCGCCGCGCGGTACACCTCATACAGCGCGGCTTCCTCGTCGGGGTCCCGTGGACGTCTTCTCCGACATCGCGTGTACGGGCGTCTCGCGTCTGCGCACTCGACGCGCAGCCGCTCGACCTCGATGCACCACCAGACACCGAGCCTATCTGAGCCAACCACACGTCGACAAAGCTAAGTCGAACGAATGGCTCAAACGAGGCGAACTGTTTCCCGAGACGGAAGGATTTATGATGGCGATCCAAGACCAAATAATAGCTACTCGTAATTACAGGAAATACATAATTAAAGACCCTCATCAACCGACTGACTTATGCGGTCATTGCTACACCGGCATTTAAATGTTAATTTTAAACTTAAAATCATAATAATTGTAAACACTTCACAGTACATGTTATTCACCCGTTACACAGACCTGTCAAATACGAACTAATGTCAAATTACCATAGACATCAAACTCAAAACACGATCATTGTCTTTGGATAAAAACTTACATTTATTGACAGAAATATATCTACACATTTATTTAATCGCTATACTTATATCACATAAAAAAACCTATTTACAAATCTACCAATACTAATAAATATTTACACTGTACAAAATATAATCAAACATTGTAATATGCTGGTCGCCACCTTTCCGAACGCAACTTCGGGTGCGCTCGGCTAGACTCGGCCTCCGTCGGAGCATATGACTTGCTATAAAGCAATTTAGCATTGTCATCTTAGCCAGTACTCGTTTGGGCCTCTTGATCAGTACGCACTCGAACTCGCTACTAAATCTAGACTTACTTCATAGACCTAGACCTATTTTATACATGTCCAGTGAATTGTCCTCCGTCGTCTTAAGTTTCGTAATAAAAGGAAGTGTAGAAACATTTATAATATAGAAATATTAAACCGGACGTTGTTTGATTCACCGCTTACTACATACACTTCACCATACAACATATTACAGGAGCTTGTAAATCACTTGCACAGACTGACTATAAGCATCGACATGGCCAAGTTACCGCTATTATACACCAACAATTAGCATTTAAATATAAACTCATAAATGAGATGAAACCATATTATAAATATAAACCGGAATTAATACTATACAATAACAATCAGAAAATCTATTGGGATCGGACGAAAATAACAGACAAAACTATACATTTCAATAGACCAGATATAACCGTTCACGACAAAGCCAATAAAGCAGTTTACTTTAGATATAGCTATCCCGAACTCACACAACATTCAAACTACAATATCTGAAAAGCTTAGTAAATATCAAGACCTCGCCATAGAAATAAAAAACCAGTGCGAAACACAAACTGTCCACATCGTCCCTATAGTGCTCTCTTCCACTGGTATCGTACCAAAGTCTCTTATACAAAGCCTTCACACTTTACACATGCCTCCCCACACACTTCAGCTGCTCCAAAAAGCAACAATTCTCAACACCTGTCGCATCACACGGAAATTCCTTACTTCTTCTACAATATCATCCACATTCACCATTTAAACTCCCTCCTACAAACTTGGCTCCGGCCCGTGGGTAGGGTTTTTGTACTCTCTTACGAGAGAAGAACATAAAATAACTTGAAATTATAATAAATAAAAGTAAATCCCACTGATCAAGTGTGTGTTTCTTTTTATTTGAAGTACTTTTTAGGTACATTTTTTTGATGGCACATCGTTCGTAATAAGAAGTAGGTACATATTTTTCTGAAGTTTTGTAACTGAATCACTTGGTCAGTCAGGTAAAAAAAAAACCGACTTCCAAAAAAAAAACACTAAAAAAGTGGAAAATAACTTTACTTTCGGAAGTCGGTGACTATTGTTTGTTTCATTGACTTTTTTGCCACCGACTTCCGAAAGTAAAGTTATTTTCCACTTTTTTAGTGTTTTTTTTTGGAAGTCGGTTTTTTTTGTAAAAAAGTTTTTATTTTTCACTTTTTAGTTATCGTATCACACACAAATCCTTGTCAAGTATCAATTTCGCAATTTCTTTTACTTGGACCACCGGACAAGACGCCAGACCGAAGACGACGCCAGCCGCCGCAGCCCCTGCACAAGGCACGAGCGCAGCTGCAGCTGCCAAGACAACGACTACGTCGAAGGAGAAGAGGCCACGCTACCCTCCGCTGGTAGTAGAAAGACTGCCAAACTGGGCCACTCACTTCAGGGCCGTGAGTGCCAAGCTGGGCCACCCACCCAATGCCCGCCCTTACCAAGGGGGAATTCGTTTCCTTCCCGAAAGTGAGGACGAGTATCGGGGGGTCCAGCGGTACCTCACCGACCTAGAGAGGTCGAGTGGCCTGAGTTGGTTCTCCTACTCGCTGCCGGCGGAGCGTAGCCTAAAGGTGGCCATCAGGGGGCTGCCGGCGGACACAGACCCGGCCGACATCGAGGAGGAGCTCAGGCTGATGGGATACCAGCCGGAGTACGTGCGCAACATCCAAGCACGACAAGGACGACCCGGCTGCATATTCCATGCAGTCCTGAGGAGGCAGGAGGACATCCGCCAGATATACGACACCACCGTGTTCCTGTGCATGCGTGGTGTCCGTATCGAGGCATGGCGAGGCAAACGCGGGCCCGCACAGTGCCACCGGTGCCAGAAGTTTCGTCACAGCTCGCACCAGTGCCACCGCCCGCTCGCCTGCGTGAGATGCGGCGGAGAGCACGCCGCCCGCGACTGCCCGCGCCCAAGGACTGAGCCGGCCACCTGCGCTAACTGCGCGGGCGACCATCCAGCGTGCAGCAGCGGCTGCCCAGTGTTCCGGAAGGAGGTCCGGAACAAGCGAGCGGGCACTGTCGCCATCACCCAACAAGGGCGCCGACCCGTCAACGAGAGGCCACCTCCACCACCAACCACGGACGACCACGAGGCCCCCAGCGCCACACTGATGGCGACAGCAAACGGGCCCGTCAACAAGGAAGCTCCTGCCTCGAGGCGGAGGAAGAGGGCGCGCGGGGGAAGGCGAAAGGGGGGTAAACAGCCCCAGCCACCCGCGTCCCAACCTAGGCAAGTTCTTGCCCCCACGGCGCAGGCACAGCAACCAGCCGCACCCACCACCAACAACCTGAAGCCTACCGACGCCGCTGCTGGCGCCGGCAACAAGAAGGGGAAGCGGGCGGGAAAACGCGCCCCACCCACAGACGCAACCACCACCGCCGTCGCACTAGTAGCGGCGGCGGCCGACGCACACTCGCAACCAGCCGACGCCGGCGATCAGCAGCGGCGCCGCGCACCACGCACTGGCGCTCCTAAGGAAGAGCGCCAGAAGGAATTCACAGCCTGCGCCATTAAACTCCTGATGGACCTGATCAAGGCCATCAGGCAGGGGCAAGACGCGGAGCTGGTGATCCTTGACGGGCTGGCCGAGCTTCTCACCTTATACCATGGCTAGTCCGTTGAGGGTCATGCACTGGAACGCCCGCGGCCTCAGAAATAAGGTTGCCCCACTCCGCCTCCTCCTCAGGGAACAACGGATCGACGTGGCGCTCATCAGTGAGACATTCCTGGGGCCTGCGGACAATCCCAGGTTCCCGGGATACCATCTCTACAGGAAGGACGAGAAGTCGCCGCTCGGCATCATCTACCGCGGTCTGGCGGTACTGGTGAGCCGAAGAGTCGTACACCAGGCACTCCCTCCGACGTCACCGGCTTCCTTCAACGCGCTGGGTATCCAGCTGCACGTCGCCGGCGAGGACATGAACTTCTACGCGTGCTACTGCGCGCCCAAGGCCCCACTCAACTTCTCTGAGCTGCGGGCGCTGCTGCATGGCTCGCCGAACGCGACACTCCTCGCAGGCGACCTGAACGCCAAGCACCCGGCATGGAATAGCCGGACCACGAATCCCGGAGGGAGGCGACTCTTCGCGGACGCAGAGGCCTGTGGATACACGGTGTCTGGCCCTGACACGCCGACCCATTACCCAGACGACCACGCGCACGCACCGGACGTGCTGGACATCGTGGTCCACAGAGGCCTGAGTCACCAGCTCACCCAACAGGTGATAGACGACGAGATGCAGTCGGATCACCAACCCGTACTCGTCGTCCTATCACAGATGCCGACGCGACTCTCTCCTCCAGCGCCACGTCGAAGGACGGACTGGCAGGCGTTCGCGGAAGCGATGGAGACCACCACTCCTACTTGGCCCATCGAAACCGCCGCAGACGTCGACGGGCTGGCAGAGGAGGTCACCGCTTGCATTCAGCGCGCCCTCGAAGGGGCGACAACTACACTACCGCAGCCGCAGGGGTTTGTTTACAAACCTCTGCCCACCCACATCAAGCACCTGGTCGCCCAGAGGAAGCGCCTTCGCAAGCGGTGGCAGGACACGGGCTGCCCACGCGTCAAGTCCGACCTCAACCGTCTCGCGGAGAAGGTTAGGGCCAAGCTCCAGGAGCACAACGCCGCGAGCTGGGAGGAACGTATCGACGCCGCAGAGGGAGACTGGACGTCGATACACAAGCTGTGCAGACAGCTTGCGAACACCCCGGCTCCGGTGCGCCCACTACGCCACAGCGACGGGGCGCCGAGATACATCGCAGCAGACCGTGCGGAGATCTTTGCCGAGCACCTGGAGCGTCAATTCGAGCCTAACCCAACTGACGACACCGAGCACATCGCAGCAGTTGAGAGGCACCTTGGGGAGTACTTCGCGACGCCGATAGCTCCCGAAGAGGACCCGATCTTCTTCTCGCCTTGCGCGGTTAGACGCGCCATTCTCAAAACCAAGCCGAGGAAAGCCCCCGGAGCGGACGGTGTGACCAACACAGCGCTGCGCCACCTGCCATACCGTACGGTAGCGGCGCTGGCGCGCCTGTTCACGGGCATACTGCGCACAGGGGCCTTCCCGGCCTCGTGGAAGGAAGGGCGCGTCATTATGCTGCCCAAGGCGAACAAGGACGTCACGAAGCCGGAGAGCTATCGGCCTATCACTCTCCTGCCAACCATCTCCAAGGTGTTTGAGCAACTCCTGCTGCGACACCTCTCCCAGCACTACACTCCACGACCGGAACAGTTCGGGTTTCGCTCGGAGCACTCAACGACGCTCCAGCTGTCGAGGGTACTGCACCTGCTAGCGGCTACGCTGAACAAGAAGGAGCGTGCAGTTGCAGTATTCCTCGACATGGAAAAGGCGTTTGACCGCGTCTGGCATGCCGGTCTGCTGTACAAGCTGTCGCAGACAGACGCGCCTCGTCGCTTGATACAGGTGGTCTCCTCCTTCCTCTCTAACAGATTTTTCAGGGTGGCGGTCGACGGCGCGCTATCTAGCGCCCGCCCGATTGCCGCGGGCGTGCCGCAGGGCAGCTGCGTCTCGCCGCTCTGCTACTCCTGCTACACCGACGACATCCCCACCACACCCGACACCACGCTCGCGCTGTACGCCGACGACGCCGCGTACATCGCTACTTCGCTCAATGCGAACCACGCGGCCGTCAAGATGCAGCGCGCGCTTGACCTGCTGCCTGACTGGCTGTCGAAATGGAGGTTGTCGGTGAACGTGGGAAAGACGCAGGCGCTGGTCGCCGGCGGCACCATTCTCCCGCCACCCCTGAAGCTGCAGGGAGTCGACATTGTTGAACGGAATGGAACGTTTAGACAATGTAATAGATGAGACGAAAATATGATGTCTCTCTCTCTCTTACAATATGGCGAATAATACGTGTAATGTGTAAAAGTGTCTCAGTCAACTTAAATATTAAAGTACTTCATTATTATTGCGTATCACTTCTAATTAAACATCCTTCAGGTTATGGGCCTAGTCTCGTAATCAGATTGGATAAAAGTATACGGAAGAAGTCATTACTGGCAAAAAGTATCAAAGTGAAAAATAAGGCACGTGCGGCGTCGTCGTGTCGTGTGCTTGGAGGTTAGAATTTTGCCGGGAAAGAAATTACTTGTTCCTGGTTGGAACGAGGCAAGAAGAAGTAGAATCAAGAAAATACAATGGATTCGTTATTACACGGACAGGGAGCAATAAAATTGGAAGGTGCGAAGAATTGGAATATATGGCGGTTCCAGACTATGGTTTTGCTGCGAGGCCAGGGATTGTATGACATAGTAAACGGCACTAAGATAAAACCTGAAAATGATGCCGACCGTACTCGATGGGAAACTTGCGATGCAAAAGCCCAGACCTTGCTGGTTACAAGAATGTCAGAAAATGTGATGCTACATATTTTATCATGTGAAACCTCGGCTGAGATGTGGCGAAAATTACTAAGTGTCTATGAACAAAAATCGGAAACGAGCATTCATATTGTGCAGCAAAGATTCTTTCAGTTTAAATACGAAGAAGGGGCAGAGATGTCTACTTTTCTATCAAAGATACAGGAAATACAGAATCAATTGAAACAGCTCGGTGAAACTATATCGGATAAGTTCGTAATAACGAAAGTTTTGATGTCGTTACCAGATCAATACAAACATTTTGTATCAGCCTGGGAATCTGCGCCTGACGATAAGCAGACCTACGATAATTTAGTAGCCAGGTTGTTAATAGAAGAGGAGAGGATAACGGAGAAAAGCGGCGGTGAAAGTGCGCAATCATCTTCTACTGCATTTGTTGCTAAGAAAAACTTCAACAAAAAATTGGTGAAGTGCTACAAATGTAATAAACCGGGACATTTTCAAAGTGAATGTAGATCTAATCAAAGTGCAAGTTCGAACAATCATCATAATAAAAATAATAACAACAAAGACGGTCGATTTGAGCGGAAGTGTTATTATTGTAATAAAGTTGGACATGTCAAAAGTGAGTGTCGTTTCAAGAAACAAAAAGAAAACAATGCATTCGTTGTAGTCAGTGCAATCGGCGATAATTTTCATAAAACCCAGTGGCTAGTAGACTCCGGTGCAAGTGAACATATGTGCTGTGACCATAAACTTTTTTCATCGTATTCGAGCGTAACAAACAAGTTGGTGACTTTAGGTAATGGAACTCAGATTAGTGTCGAAGGATGCGGGCAGGTGGCGCTTGAAGTATGGAACGGGAACGAATGGATTCACACGACCATTGACAACGTCCTCTACGTTCCTGAACTGAAAATGAACCTTTTATCTGTCAACCGTGTCACGAGCAGAGGTTATGTTTTGATAACAAATCGTAATAGTTGCGAATTTTATAAACGCAACGAAATTGTAGCAGTTGCACAACGAAGCGGCAATATGTATGTGTTGGACTGTCGTTTTTATACGGATTGCTTAGTTAATGCTGCAAAAGTTACTCACGGAGACTTGCAGTCATGGCATGAAAGGTTAGCCCATCAAAACATACAATATGTAAAGGATATATTGAAGAAAAACAATGTCAGCTTTCAAGAGGTCGATTCTAAGATATGTGAAAGTTGTTTGAAGGGTAAAATTCACCGTTTGCCCTATCCTGCGAGTGATAATGTGAGTACGAGAACTTGTGAAATAATTCACGCAGATACCTGTGGACCGATGGAAGTGACATCAGTAGGAGGTTCCAAATATTTTGTTGTATTCAAAGACGACTACTCAAAGTACAGGATGGTTTACTTTGTGAAAAATAAGGATGAAATTAAGAAGTGTATAAGAAACTTTATAGCTCAGGTAGAAAATGAAACAGGAAATACTATTAAAATATTCAGAAGTGATAATGGAACAGAATTTATTAACAAAGAGGTCCATGAGATGTTCCAAGTAAAGGGTATTATTCACCAAACATCTGTTCCCTACACCCCGGAGCAGAATGGCAATGCAGAAAGGGAAAACAGAACACTGGTTGAGGCTGCTCGGACGATGCTGTGTGCTAAGAACCTACCAAAGAAATTATGGGCAGAAGCAATCAATACTGCAGCCTATGTTATAAATAGAACTGGTAAGAGCAGTGTTCCAACAAAAACTCCCTATGAATTGTGGTTCAACAAAACATATGATATAAATAACCTAAAAATATTTGGTACTACTGTTTTCATCCACATACCAAAAGTACAAAGGAAGAAGTGGGACCCAAAAGGAGAAAAAGGTTTCCTGGTGGGATATGGAGAAACAACAAAGGGATATCGAGTATATTTCCCTTGCAGTGATAGTGTTGAAATAAGAAAAGATATTGTTTTCCTGGAAAATAATCAGAGTGATGTAGAAAAGTTTGATAGCAACTTGTATGATCTCCTACCTGTACAGTTATCAGCCAGTGAAGCCAGTGAAACACAAGAGCCAAGTGAAGAAACATGTTTAAACCCTCCAGAGGACAGTTATCAAGAAACTAGTAGTGGTACAGAAAGTGAGGGAAGTGTGTATGAGCCAAGTAAAAGCGGGGACTCGAGTGGACAAAGTGGTAATGAAATAACCACTAGACGGCAAGGCAATCGTGTGAGGAAGCAGACTGCGTTTTATGAATGTCACAACGCTTGGGTGTCTGACAGTGAGCCTAAGACATTTGAAGAAGCCATGAGTAGCCCAGACTCTAGTAAGTGGAAAGAAGCGATACAAAAAGAACTACAAACTCTCAAGGAAAATAATACATGGAATGTTTGTAAGCTACCTGAAAATACTAAGGTTATTAGTAGTAAATGGGTGTTTAAGATTAAGAGTAATAATAATAATTTGCAATATAAAGCTAGGTTAGTTGCTCGGGGGTTCGAGCAAAATGATATACTAGATCTCAATGATATTTATGCACCTGTAGCAAAATTGTCGACATTTAGATTATTTTTAGCAGTAGCAACAAAACTTAATTTACCAGTCTCACAAATGGATGTAACAGGGGCATTTTTATATGGTGATATAGAGGAAGATGTGTATTTAAAATTACCTCAAGGGGCATATAACAATGGGGAAAATATTGTTAAGTTAAATAGGTCTCTGTATGGCCTTAAGAAATCTCCAAAATACTGGAATGTAAAATTCAACTCTGTTATGATTAGAGAAGGCTTTAAAAGATCTCAGTGTGATTCGTGTCTTTATTCTAAATGTGATGATAAACAACAAATGTATGTACTCATTTATGTTGACGATCTACTTGTTTTTGGAACTGAGGCGAGCCAAATATGTAACTTTAAGTTAATGCTAAGTAGGGAATTTAAGATGAAAAATTTGGGGTTGGTTTCAGACTTTCTGGGGATAAATGTTAAACAGAATTTAGATAATGGGGTAACAGAATTATGTCAAAAAGCCTATCTAGAAAATGTCTTAAAGAAATTTAATATGTATAATTGTAAGCCTATAAGTACACCTATGGATCAAAACTTTAATATTAAAATATTGGAAAGTGAAAGTAAAACAGATAAAAATCAAGAAAATTTGTGTAGACAGATTATTGGATGTCTAATGTATGCGGCATCGGGAACTCGACCTGATCTATGTGTGGCAGTATCAATATTGAGTAGATTCCAAGACCGTGCTAATGAAACTTTACTAGTAGCTTTAAAGAGGGTGTTGCGATACATTAAACATACAATAAATTATAAGCTTGTATATAAATGTAATGATGACAAACTATTGGGGTATTGTGATGCTGACTGGGGGGGAGATCTGAGTGATAGGAAGTCTACAACTGGTTATTGCTTTATTTTCTCTAATTGCCTTATATCTTGGTGCTCTAAAAAACAAGGTACTGTAAGCATTTCATCCACTGAGGCAGAATATGTAGCAATGAGCATGGCATCAAGTGAAGCTAGTTGGTTGATTAATATGCTTAATGATTTTAATATTTCTAATGTATCTCCAGTTACAATATTATATGACAATCAGTTGGCCATTATGGTAGCAAATACAAATACTGTAAAAAGACTTAAACATATAGATATAAAACATCATTATATAAGAGAATTAATATTGCTTGGAAAAATTAATGTAAAATATGTATCCACCACTGAACAAGTGGCAGACATGTACACTAAGCCGTTAAAGAAGGAGTTGTTGTTAAAATTTTGTGAAAAGTGTGGTATTATGTTAGAGGTATATTAGTCTGAAGGTTGTATTTAAGTTATATATATTATGCTGTGGTGTTGTCTCATTTATTACATTGAGGTAGGGTGTTGAACGGAATGGAACGTTTAGACAATGTAATAGATGAGACGAAAATATGATGTCTCTCTCTCTCTTACAATATGGCGAATAATACGTGTAATGTGTAAAAGTGTCTCAGTCAACTTAAATATTAAAGTACTTCATTATTATTGCGTATCACTTCTAATTAAACATCCTTCAGACATCGCGTGGTCGCCCCAGGTAAAGTACCTCGGGGTCACCATCGACCGTCGGCTCTCCATGGTAAGTCACGTCTGCTCGGTTGTCGCCAGATGCAGGGCCGCCCGCAACATGCTCCACCCAGTGCTCTCTTCCCGCCTCCCGCTGCGTGCCAAGCTGGGCGTGTACAAGACGTACATTCGCCCACTGCTCACGTACGCTGCCCCAGCCTGGCTCGCCCTCACGAGCGAGAACACTAGGAAGCTCCTCCGCGCGCAACAGAACTTGTCGCTGCGGAGGGTCGTCGCCGCCCCTCGCTACGTGAGGAACACCACCATCCAGCGGGACCTCAAGATAGAGAGCCTGGATGATTTCTGCCGCCGCCTCGCGTCCACTATGTTCGCGCGTGCCGACGCTTCTGCTTGGCCCCACGTCAAGCACCTAGCGCCATGGCACGCGCGGCCACCTGACGCGAGGCGCCTACCACGCGACCTCATACCAGCGGACGTGGCTAGCCCCCCCCCGGATTTGACGCACCCGAGTAAGTCGCACCCACCTACACGCGGCTTACTCAAACAATGAGACTCCACACTCACTACACACACTCGGTACATGTCGTGTTCTAGGTTAATATAGGCACGACACGCACCGCACCATACAAACATGACTCCTCACTCGTTTAAACTCACGCGATGAACGAGCGGCGCGGGCCTGCTATTCTATCGCTAACATGAGCGGTGTTACACAAGTACATTGCCGCTCATACTCACATACATGGCCCTTTGCCTGGCGCGTAATCGGCTAGCTCTGAAAGCGTGACAGGCGGGGGCCAACAGCCGCGGTAGGGAGCGCCGAGTCACCTCCGTCGCTGGTCGTCACCCGCTAGGCCTCCTCCGGGTAACCGGAGGTCTCACCTGGCGGTGACAGACCGCCGAGGTGGCGTGAAGATAGCGGCGCTATACATAGCGCCGTAGCGCCTCCTACCGGACACTTTAGCAACCACACATAGACAGGTTGCGTTTAACGCGCCTGTCAACTGCCGGGCCTATACGGCCACCACAAGGAGGGCGCCCGTTGTCACGGGCGCCGCAGAAGATACCGCGGGCCCAGGGACGTAGTCCACACCCCGCCAGCCGCGCCCCCATGCGGGGGCGTAGCGACAACCACAGGTCTTAGCCAGTACTCGTTTGGGCCTCTTGATCAGTACGCACTCGAACTCGCTACTAAATCTAGACTTACTTCATAGACCTAGACCTATTTTATACATGTCCAGTGAATTGTCCTCCGTCGTCTTAAGTTTCGTAATAAAAGGAAGTGTAGAAACATTTATAATATAGAAATATTAAACCGGACGTTGTTTGATTCACCGCTTACTACATACACTTCACCATACAACATATTACAGGAGCTTGTAAATCACTTGCACAGACTGACTATAAGCATCGACATGGCCAAGTTACCGCTATTATACACCAACAATTAGCATTTAAATATAAACTCATAAATGAGATGAAACCATATTATAAATATAAACCGGAATTAATACTATACAATAACAATCAGAAAATCTATTGGGATCGGACGAAAATAACAGACAAAACTATACATTTCAATAGACCAGATATAACCGTTCACGACAAAGCCAATAAAGCAGTTTACTTTAGATATAGCTATCCCGAACTCACACAACATTCAAACTACAATATCTGAAAAGCTTAGTAAATATCAAGACCTCGCCATAGAAATAAAAAACCAGTGCGAAACACAAACTGTCCACATCGTCCCTATAGTGCTCTCTTCCACTGGTATCGTACCAAAGTCTCTTATACAAAGCCTTCACACTTTACACATGCCTCCCCACACACTTCAGCTGCTCCAAAAAGCAACAATTCTCAACACCTGTCGCATCACACGGAAATTCCTTACTTCTTCTACAATATCATCCACATTCACCATTTAAACTCCCTCCTACAAACTTGGCTCCGGCCCGTGGGTAGGGTTTTTGTACTCTCTTACGAGAGAAGAACATAAAATAACTTGAAAGTATAATAAATAAAAGTAAATCCCACTTATCAAGTGTGTGTTTCTTTTTATTTGAAGTACTTTTTAGGTACATTTTTTTGATGGCACATCGTTCGTAATAAGAAGTAGGTACATATTTTTCTGAAGTTTTGTAACTGAATCACTTGGTCAGTCAGGTAAAAAAAAAACCGACTTCCAAAAAAAAACACTAAAAAAGTGGAAAATAACTTTACTTTCGGAAGTCGGTGACTATTGTTTGTTTCATTGACTTTTTTGCCACCGACTTCCGAAAGTAAAGTTATTTTCCACTTTTTTAGTGTTTTTTTTTGGAAGTCGGTTTTTTTTGTAAAAAAGTTTTTATTTTTCACTTTTTAGTTATCGTATCACACACAAATCCTTGTCAAGTATCAATTTCGCAATTTCTTTTACTTGGATGACATTTTGTCCAGCTATTTTGATTTCAAAACCAAACTGCAGAACCGATTTCGATGAAATTTCTATGGGACCAATCGGGAAGTAGATCCATTCAGATAAAAGAAAAAAATTTCAAATCGGTTCATAAACGACGAAGATATGAGGTAAAAAACACAAAAAAAAAACATACAACCGAATTGAGAACCTCCTCCTTTTTTTGAAGTCGGTTAAAAAACACGTTCAAAATGTACGGAACAGCTAATAGAAACCAAGATTATACGCCTATATTGAGCTAGGCTTCCATGAAATCGAAAAAAATCAAATCGCAAATCGTATTTAGAAAATAGAACTCAAATAACCGAAGTTAGCCGCATTAATCTAGTCAATAAACACGAAGAGATAACAAGATCACGAGAACGTAAAATCTCATACGGTGTACCACAAGGAACCGTTATGGGCCCGTTTTTGTTTATATTATATGTAAATGACATGCCCCTTACCCTTGAACAACCTATAACAATGTTTGCAGACGATAGCACAATAACGATCCCTTGTAAAAACGCAATGACATATGAAAATGACATTAATAATTCTCTTGACTCACTAATTAAATGGCTAGACATGAACAATTTAAATATAAATTTAGGTAAGACAAAGATAATGCACTTTAGACAGCGTACTCCCGCCGTAACTAATCTTCACATACAATACAATAATAACAATATTGAGGAAGCTGGAGATACAAAATTTTTAGGATTACAAATAGATTACAGCAGTTGCGCGCGCGCAGTCTTAGCGAGCGGTCGAGTTAGCTGGTGACGCTTACGCGATTGTAACTTTTTTCGCTTACCCTCATTTTATTAATTAATGCTACTTGATGAGTGAAAATGTAGAATTTTGTGACTCAAGTGGAAGTGAGATAGTGGAAGAGGATCTTGAATTGGAGAGCGAGCAACAAGTTAATAGGATGGAGAGGGAGAAAAATACGGAGTTAAATAGAGAGCAACAAGTATTACCGGAGAAAAGAAGTAGACAGGAGGATGATGAAGAAATAATCGAAGGTGATGATGGATTCATAACCATACAGCGTGTGAGTAAACGACCAGCACGAAGAAATTCAAAAAACTTTGAAGACTTAGAATTGAGATTTTCGAACAATCAGGTGAAAAACAAAGAACATATTGTGTGTATTACGGCCAAAGAAACACTACCGAGGCAGTTTGGGATGGCAAAACTTCTGAGATCTCGTAATTTAGGAAACATAGTTAAACTAGTGTACAAAAACCCTTATAGGGCTTTAGTATATTTCGACAACAAAGAAAATGCAGTGAAGATGGTAAATTGTGAGAAATTATTAGACAACTTGGAATATAATGTCAATATAGTAGGTGAATCATCCTTATGCTATGGTTTACTGAGACAAGTGGACTTAGAAATGGAAGATAAAGAAATATTAGAAAACCTTAGGTGTGATTTCGAGATTATATCTGCAAAACGACTAAAAAGACAGGATAGCGATGGTAAATGGGTAAACTCTGAAACAATCCGCCTATGTTTTAAAAATCACAACCTACCGTCATATGTATATGGTTTTGGGTGCAGATTCCAAGTTGAACCCTACATTTTCCCTGTATCCCAATGTTCAATATGTTGGCGATATGGACACCTTTCAAGGACATGTCCTTCAAAAAAAGTCTTATGCCCAAAGTGTGGAAATAATCATGCAAACTGTGAAACAACTATTTTTCAATGTATAAACTGCAAAGGTACACATATGGCAATGAATAAAAGATGTCCTATTTTTTTGAAAGAAAAAGAAATTAGAAGAATTATATCGGAAAAGAACTGCAGCTATCGGGAAGGATTAGAAATATATAAAAACGAAAGAAAAATGCAGGAAAATAACACGATAATTAATGCGGATGCGATTATGAATAATGAAACAAATAAACAGTTTTCACAAACAGAATGCACTCAGGATACAGGACCAAGAAGAACATATAGAGAAGTGGTTGTTACAGAAGCCGTTATACATGAGGAAATGATTGTATCTGAGGAATCGGAAACAGAAGACAGTCAGAAGTTAGATAATAAAACTAATACGCAGTCTGAAAAATCAAAAAAGAAGAAATCACGAAGTAAAAAAACGAAAGCTGGATCGTATGAGGGTGAAAACATCAATAGCAAAGAGGATAAACAAAGGGAACCAAGTGAACGCAAAGATTACTGGTATGGACTATATCAAAAAATTAAGGATATATGTATGTCGGGAAATAGCTTTTCTAATAAGTTGGGATTAATTATCAATATAATTGTTCGGGATTGCATTGCACTATGTTTAGAAATAATAAATGGTAAAGATATTTTAACTCAGTTAATTTCGTTCTCCACTAATGGATAATAATTATTCTTCACGAATGGATAATTTTAATAACAGATCTTATTTTATAAACATATTGCAGTGGAATGCTCAGAGTTTAAGACCTAAAATTACAGAATTTCAAGCTTTATTAAGTCAGGAAAACATTTATATTGCTTTAATATCAGAGACTTGGTTGCAACCTGATTCATCATTAAATATAAGTGGGTATAATATTTTTAGGAATGACCGAAGCGATTCATATGGGGGAGTCGCCATTATAATACACAAATCAATTAGAGTACAGTTAGAAACTTTGAATCATGGTAATTCAGGAATTGAAATAAAATATGTTAAACTTTTAAATTGTAAGGAGATTAAGAATATTATCTTGGTATATTGTCCTTCCTCGGTGCATACTATTCAGTCTGACTGGGATTTGATATTCACGAAATGTAATAGTAAATGCATAATCGCTGGTGACTTCAACGCACACCACCATAATTGGTCATGTAAATCAGATACAAGAGGTACGATGGTTTTTGATGCTGCTTTGGATGCGGGATATATCTCGCTTAACAAAGGCACAGGTGAACACACGCGATTTAAGATGGTAAATGGTCATTTACAAAAAACTTCCCCTGATATTACATTTGTTTCCACAGATTTAGCTTGTAAATTTGAGTGGCGTGTACTGAGCGAAAATCTGGGCAGTGATCATATGTGTATTAAAATTAAAAGTAACTATAGGGAAGCTACTTATTTAACTAAAAAACGTAAATATAAATCGGCCAACTGGAAAGGATATACCAAAACTATAGAAGAATTTATGTTACCATATAATGGAGAGTTAGATGCTCAACAAAATTATGATTATTTCATAAACATTATTAATAGTGCGGCTGATAAATATATACCGTATAAAAAACAACTCACGCATTATAGACCGGGTTTCAAACCGAAGTCTTACTGGAATGAAACAATTTCTAAATTAGTAGCCGAAAGGAGATTAGCTCTAAGTCATTTTAGGTCAAATCCTACCCCCTTCAATTTAAACATTCTAGAAGAAAAGACAACAATCGCTAAGAAAGCTATTAGTAAAGCCAGACTAAATGAGCGCCGCAATTTTTATACAGGCATTGATGAGTCAACAACGGTGTCAGAAATGTGGAAGCGAATGCGATGGTTGAAGGGGTATAGCTCGGCTAAATCATACCCATCAAGGGACCAGAAAGTATCCCTAATCTGTGGTTTAGCCCCTGATTATGTATGCTATGAGAAACCAACATTTAATTCATTAAACGTACAGTTGGAACTCCCGGTTACATTACATGAACTGTGTAATTCGCTTAAAACTAAGGATACAGCACCTGGTGGGGACGGGATTTCTTATTCAATGATATTTAATTTACCAACCATTGGAAAAATATTTTTAGTCAATTTGTATAATGATATTTTAAATACTAGTATGGTACCCGTACAGTGGCGTGACATAGTATTGATGCCTATTCCTAAGCCAGCTACAACGCCAGACAGCAATCTAAAATTAAGACCTATCTGCTTAATATCATGCTTGTGTAAGATTTTTCACTCCATACTGACAAAACGCATTGAATGGTTCATAGAGAAAAATAATATTCTGTCTCCATATACGTCGGGTTTTAGAAGAGGGCAATCATGTCAAGACTGTTTAACGAGATTGACGACACAAATTCAATTAGGTTTCTCGAAAAGTTATGCAACAGTCGCGTGTTTTATAGATGTTGAAAGTGCATACAACAATGTATTAATTAATAAAATGTTATTGATATTAAATGAAATCGGGATCGGTAACAAATTATGTTCTTATTTATGGACTTTTTTGAATGAAAGACATCTTAAAATTATTGATGAGTTTAATGAAAATGACACTATGATTAGATATACAAGTTTAGGATTAGCCCAGGGTGACCCTATATCACCAATATTATTTAACGTTGTAACATTTAAATTATTTTCAAAAATTAACAATGTCCATATGTGTCAGTACGCTGATGATTTTGTCTTGTATAGTACAGACAAAAATCTTTCAGATAGTACAACCAAACTACAAGAAGCATTAGACATATTTTCGTCTTGTCTAAGTGAATTAGGATTGTGTTTGTCGAATAGTAAATCAAAACAATGTATTTTTAGCAGGGGATTTAGGAGACAAAATATTACATTGAAAATAAACAATATTGATTTAGAATTAGTAGATAGTTATAAATATTTAGGGTTATGGCTAGACAGATCGCTACGATGGGGGCGTCATATTAATGAGGTAGTCAGAAAGTCACAGAAATACTTAAACATACTCAAAGTTCTAGCAGGTACTTCTTGGGGTATACACCCCAAACATTTACGCAGAATATATATAGCAATAGTCAGAAGTCGAGTAGACTACAGTTGTTTTATTTACGACAACAGTGCAAACTCACATTTATATAAATTACAGAAAATACAGAATCAAGCACTGAGAATTATAGGTGGTTTTATAAAGTCTACGCCGATCCACACCATGGAGAGTGAGCTATGTATTCCACCATTGCACATAAGAAGAAAATTCCTAGCTTATAAATATTGTTTAAAATCCCTATCTTGGACTAACAATATAACAATTAAATTATTAAAAGAATTAAACTTGTTTAATACCAACAGATATTGGACTCGCAAAAAGATTCCACTACTTGTGAATGTTTTAAAAGACATTGAAGATGTTCAGATAGCCTCATCCTCTCCATTGGAGATGTATACCTTAAAAACATGGGTCTCTTACATTGATACGAATAATATGATCTCGGTTGATTTGGATAGTATGCATCGAGCTAAAGACTGTTACGAATTAAATCTGTTGAGACACACTGTAATGAAAGAATTAATAGAGAAATATGCTGATTGGATAATTATTTACACAGATGGATCTATGAGCAAGAAAGGTAGGGGAGCTGCATTCTATGTTCGCTCGCAAGAAAACTGTAGTGGATGCTTTAAAGTAATTGGAAATGTGTGTATCATGTCATTGGAACTTATAGCAATCTCAGAAGCACTATCATATATCAAAACCATTGCTGACAATAGAGCTGTTATATGTTCAGACAGTAAGAGTGCGTTATATCATATAGCTCGATGCGCCTCTGGCCGCAGAGGTACACCGATAGCATACGAGATACTCTCTAAAATCGAAGAAGTAGCGCAGAAAGGAGTGGATCTGAGGTTGCAGTGGGTTCCTTCGCACATTGGGATACGTGGTAATGAGGAAGCGGATAGATTGGCGAAAATTGGAAGTACAGAAGGACAAGAAATTTATGTAAAACCATATTATTCAGAAATTTTAACAAAATATAATGGACAGTGTTATGATTTATGGAAGGAGTATTTCGATCAGAGATCATTGGAAAAGGGTCTATGGTATAAAACTATCCAATGTCAGCCTCCTCGGATACCTTGGTGTACATATAGTCGGCTAAGTAGGAAACTGATTATTATAGCGCACAGAATCAGGACTGGACATATTCCATCTAACAAATTTGCCTTTTTAATGGGGAAGATGCGTTCCCCTAACTGTGATACTTGTGGCGTAATCGATGATGTATACCATTTGTTGATGGAATGTGTTCAGTTCCATGCAGAGAGAAAGGAATTACTAGAAAAATTAGGTCTGGATATACTGCAAGTCGGAATCATGAATTCCTTACTGTCAAAACCTAACAGTGAAGGAGCTTGTCTTTTGTTTAATCTATTGGCATCTTAAGTTAAGCTATTAGTGATAATGATAAGTAGTGAATAAGATTAATCGGACTGACATATACATGTAGTATAAAAGTCCCAAAAAAAAAGAATAAAAAAAAAAAAAAATAGATTACAGCTTAAATTGGAAAGCACATATAGATATTATGTGTAAAAAACTCAGTTCATCTGCATATGTTTTATATAGATTATCCTCCATAGTAGATACCAAAACACTACTCACGGCTTACTACGGCATAGTTGAATCCCACTTACGCTACGGCATAATTTTCTGGGGGAACTCAACTGATAGAGAGATAGCATTTAAAGCCCAAAAAAGATGTCTCCGATCATTATTTAAACTTAAAACTACAGACAGTTGCCAGCCCTATTTCAAGCAATACAATATCTTGACACTTCCTTGTATTTATATTTTCGAAGTAGCTATGTTTGTGAAGCAAAATCCAAGTCGCTTTGAACGCCTAGCTGATGTATTCCCAAGGAATAGGCGTGACAACAGCAAACTTTGTCAAATACCATGTCAAACCACTTTGATGCGCAAAAGTGTTTATTGCATGGCCCCAATTATTTACAATAAATTACCAAGTGGTTGGAAAGATTTAAATACGGTGCTGTTTAAGAGTAGACTGCGTAAATTTTTGATAGAGAAAACGTACTACAGTGTAACTGAATTTCTGACAGAGAAAAATATATTTGTTGACTGATTGTAATGATAATTGAATTTGATTTATTAATTTATGAATTGAAAAATTGAATGATAATTTTAATAATAATTTTAGTGATAATTTTAATATTTTTAATGTTAATAGTAATGAAAATGATATTTTATTAATTGAATCTGGTCCTTAAAATGTAAGTAAATATAAATGTATATGTTTGCATGCCGAATGGTAAAATATGGCTGAACTTTGATCTTTATAACAACTGTTGTGTATTACCCATATTTGCAAAATAAAAATCTATTCTATTCTATTCTATTCATGGTTAGTAGACCTAGCAGTTTTGTGAACGAGGTTACGTGAAATTACTAATCCTGATTAGTTTTAATAACGCATCTGTCCCACCGTCGACGAAGAAACGACGAGTTATCGCTTATACACACATCAACACTGTAGGGGTGGACTGTATATTTTGTAATGCACTGTGAATCTTGTAAATAAAACTTCAGACTTCTTGTTTCTTCTTTTATTTTCCAGGGTAGCTTGCTGTGCGATGGTTGAGAGACGACTGCGAAATTCGCAACAAGTGGCCCTACTTTTATCTCTTTTCTCGCTAGGTGCAAGTAGTGGGTAGCGTAAAGTGCGACTATCGTGTTCCGCCTACTGTGTCAGAGTTCTCGTACGCGTGCCTCCGACAGGTTTCGACCTGTCCGTACATGTCGGAACTTGTAGTCATGCTCTACGCTCCCTTACAATCTTTGACATCTGTCTACTTACAACTAAGGGATATTAAAACAAACCTAATCTAATCATTTATATGAATTTCCCTACTACCAAATCAGTCTTTATTGTCAATACTTAATTCTAAACCTTACATAACATTATTTCGTATTTATTTACATTCTTTATACATATTGAGCTACGACGTCCGTAACATCCTCCCCCCGGCGCAGGGCTACCGTAGCCTTAATCTTCCACGCAGAGGACGGCGAGCTTCGTTGCTGGGCGCCGTAGGATGCCCGCTGTGGTTCTGACGTCGGCTGATCGCACCTTGCCGTCTGGGCCGCCGTAGACTGCTTCCACGACGCCTCGTGGCCACGTCCCTCTTGGTAACGTAGAGTCGATGACGATGACCAGGTCGCCGACTTGAAGAGGCCGTCGTTGGTCATCTGACGCCCCCCGGGGCACCAGAGTAGGCAGGTACTCGTCCACCCAGCGCCGCCAGAAGTGGTCGGCGAGCGCTTGGGCGGCTCTCCATTGCTTGCGGCTGGCCTCCTCACAAGGCCCAGTGTGGGGAAGGCCTGAGGAGGTCCCGATGAGGAAATGGTTGGGCGTGAGGGCCTCCGGATCCTTAGGATCGACAGAGACATGGGTTAGAGGCCGAGAGTTTATAGAGTGTTCGGCCTCTGTCAGCAGCGTCAGTAGCACTTCTTCTTTTAGCGCCCGTTGATGCAGTGTCGCCCCAAGCGCAGTCTTAACGGAGCGTACTAGTCGTTCCCATGCTCCCCCCATATGAGGCGCCCCAGGTGGTATGAATTTCCACCTCATTCGATGTTCAAGCCCAAAATGAGCGAATTCTTTGGCCCACTCCTTGTAGGCCATGCGTAGCTCGGTGTCTGCCCCTCTGAAGTTAGTACCATTGTCTGAGTACATAACTCGGGGCCAACCTCGTCGTGCTGCCATTCTTCTTATCGCCATCAGTGCCGAGTCGGTGGACAGACTTGACACCAACTCGAGGTGTACTGCCCTTGTGGCTAGGCAGGTGAACAGAGCTCCCCAGCGTTTTTCATGTCTTCTTCCTATGACCACTGACATTGGCCCAAAGTAGTCGATCCCGCAGTGGGTGAAGGGTCGCTGCGTCTCCGTTAGTCGTTCTACAGGTAAGTCCCCCGTTGTTGGTTTCACTGGCGTAGCTCTTCTGATGCGGCAGAGCTGACATCGTTGTGCGATAGCTCGTACAGTAGGGCGTAAGTTGACCACCCAGTATCGCTGTCGTAGGTCGTTGATCACGCGTTCGTTGTTAGCGTGGTTAGCTCTGTGATGCATGTTCTTCACTAGTAATCGAGTGAACGGATGCTTGCCGTGTAGAATAACGGGCGTCTTCTTTGCGTCTGCGACTGCCGCGTACCTGATCCTCCCTTTGACCTTAAGGACTTGATCTTCTAGAAAGGGGTCCAGTTTGTATAGACTGCTGGATTTAGGCACGGGCTTCCCTTTCTCGAGTAGTCGTATTTCTTCTGCGTAGTCTTCGAGCTGTGCTTGTTTTAGCCATAATTTCTCGGCCTTCTCTATCAGGTCGACGGTCATCTGACTGGTCCTGTCCTTGCACTTTTCCTTGAAAAGGAAGGGCACAGCGGTCGCGCGTAGCAGCTTTTCATATGAAGAGAACCTACTTATGTCGGGCAGGTGAGAAGGGCGTTCTCTCTTCTCTTCCACTGTCACGTATGTTGCTTCGTCTTCTGTCGTGTCTTCTTTGACCTTTTCCTTCGGCCAAGACTCTTCACTGTGGTACAGGAACTTGGGGCCGGTGAACCATCTGTCGTCTGGTCTCATGCAGAGGGTGTAGTCGGGGCGCGTGGCGTCGTCCGCTACGTTGTGTTCCGTCGGTACCCATCTCCACTGGCTGGCGTCGCTTAGTTCGGCGATTTCTCCCAGGCGATGCGCTACGAACGGTGTGTACCTTACTGCGTCCTTTTCTATCCAACGTAGAACGGTTTGTGAGTCCGTCCAATACGTTACGCGTCTGGGTTTATCTCGGTGTTCGTCCAATATCGTCTGTGCCAGTCGTGCGCCGATTACCGCTGCCTGTAGTTCTAGTCGTGGAACGGTTACCGGCTTCAGGGGGGCTACTCGTGCTTTCGCCGCGACCAGTCTGACGTCCACTCTTCCGTCTGGCTTCTGGATTCTCCAATAGGCTGTCGCTGCGTAGGCCTGCTCGCTTGCATCGCAGAACACATGTAACTCTATGAGGTCGTCTGGACCCCTCCCGTAGCACCTTGGTATACGTAGCTTGGTCACCTCGTTCAGGCTTCGCATCCAGTCTTCGAAGTGCTGCATGTCTTCTTCAGGGATTACTTCGTCCCACCCTATACCATGCCTCCATAGGTTCTGAAGTAGGATCTTGCCTGTGACCGTGAAGTGGCTGATGAGGCCTAGAGGGTCGTAGACTGCCATCACTGCTCCAAGGGCCTCTCGTTTGGTCGGTGCTCTGTTCCTCGTTTTCACCTCGGGTGACAACCGATTTAATCTGGTATTGAAACCTAGCTCGTCTGAGTCTGTCTGCCACAGTAGTCCGAGTGTCTTGTCTGTATTCTCTTCCCTTTGTCCGAGTCTTACTTCTGTGTCGTGTGCCTGCTTCTCCTGCGTTATGTTCGTCGCTACGTTGCGTCTATTCGAGCACCAGCCTCTCAAATTAAAGTGCGCGTTCTTGTGGATTTTCATGACATCACACGCTGTCTCGATCGCCTCCTCTTCAGTCGCAAAACTATCGACGTAATCGTCCATGTAGTGGCTCGACGTTATGGCTTGTACAGCGTCGGGGTATTCATTCGCGTACAGTCTTGCGTTGGCGTCTCGTACTGAGTGCGCGATGAATGGCGAGCATGACGCTCCGAAGATCATCGATGTCATCTTGTATCTTCTTGGCGGCTGAGCACGTTCTTCGCCTCGCCAGAGAAACATTTGTGCGGCTTGATCTCGTTCTCTTATCTTCACCTGGAGAAACATCTCTTGAATGTCTGCTGTGACGGCTACTGGACGCTCCCTGAATCGAAACAAAATCCCTGGCAGCGGTTTCAGGAGGTCCGGCCCTTCCAGTAGGTAGTCGTTGAGGCACACTCCACTGTATCGATGCGCGGCGTCGAACACTAGACGCATCTTCCCCGGCTTGTTTGGATTCACGACTGGGAAGTGTGGCAGGTACCATACCTTCTTATTCTCGTCTTCATTTCCGTCGCACTCTTTGGCGTAACCTTTGTCCAATAGGTTTTTTATCTGAGCGCTGTATTGTGCTGAGAAGTGTGTCGACGAGTCCATCTTTTTCTCGATAATTTTCAGTCTTCTGAGAGCGCAGTTGTAATTATTTGGCATTGAGGCATCTTCATCCCGCCATGGTAGTCCGACTTCAAAGTGATCACCGACTTTTTTCATGGTTCCTTGGACCACGTCGATCGCCTTCTTGTCCTCCGGTCTGACCTTCTTGGCCAGGGAAACTCCCAGGGCGTCAATACTGAAGTGTGATTTCATCAGTTCCTCTACACGACGTACGTTTTCTGTCTGTCTTGCTGTAGACACGTCGTGAAGATGTAACACAACTTGACCCTCTTGTTTCCTTAACGTGGTGCGCGGCGCAGTCCCGTGGATCACCCATCCCAACTGGGTATGTGAAGCTGCGGGTTCGTTCCTCTTGCCCATGCGTAGTTCACGTGTAACTATCAAGTGCCAATTGTCGGCTCCTATCAGCACCTTCGGTGTGGCTTCCTCGAAGAATGCTTCCTCTCGTATGTCCTGGAGGTGTGGGTAGGCCATCAGCGTCGACCTGTCCACTGTTTGACCATGAAGCTGTAGGTTTTTCATTGTTCTTGCACGCAGTTCTTGAAATTCGCCGTTCTGGCCACATATTTGAATCTTGACCTCTTGGCTGCACTCTTCATGTTGCTGTGACGTCACGCCTTGTATCCGTAAGGTACATATTGGTCCACTCACTTTTATACGGCGTGTCAGCTCTTCGTCGACGAGTGATGTGGTCGAGCCTTCGTCCATCAGTGCGAACGTCGATACTTGTCCGCCAGGCCCTTTGAGTGTCACGGGGCACATCTTCAGTAGCACCCGCTGCGATGCATTACTTGGCACGGAGACTGTCATCACTGATTCCTTGACTTGATTCTCGGTGTCGGTCGCCTTTTCTTGGTTTTCGCTTGATGTTTCTTTAAACTCTTTGTGCAGCAACGCATGATGTGGGCGGCTGCATGTTTCCTTACCGCATCGCTTCGCTCGGCACTGTTCGCGTCGATGGCGCCTCGTTACACACTTAAAACATACTTTCCCATCGCGTGCCCACTGCCATCTTTCGTCGACACTCATCTTTAGAAACTTCGTGCACTTGGGTACTTCGTGGTCACCGTTACAACACAAACATACTTGTTTTCCTTCTTCATGTTTTTCCGTTGTCGTGTAGACTACCTCTCTGCTTGCCTTCTTCTTGGCATTAGTTTGGGAAACGTTTCTTGTTTCCTTCTTCGGGGCAGGCGCGGTCGCTGTGTTTGTGAAGGCGTATTTCATGGCTCGGTCAGCCTCCCGCATCAGGAACCTGGATAGCAGTATTATTTCCGGTTCACGCGACGAGTCCACTGCCTCAGAGGCGTAGTCACACCATCTGGCTTTTAGGTGCGGGCTTAGTTTTTCTATAACTTCACGCACTAACATCGGGTTCCATATGTATCCGCGGATGTCCATGTTCGATAATACACACACTATGTTTTGTAGTTTTACCGCGAACGAATTTAGATCACTGGCCACGCTCGTGAGTCGAGGTAGTTTCTTTAAGTCTTCCATCACTCGATCCAAGAGTATCTCTGGCCTCCCGTAGTATTGTTCGAGTGTCTTCATGACCACTTGTGGGTCTGACGCGGTGAATAGCAGTGCTGATACTGCTTCTCTTGCTTCACCCTTGATGCAGTTTCGTAATCTTGCTAAGTTTTCAATTGCTGTAAACTTGTAGACACTCGACGAGTCTGTGTATGCAGCCTTAAACGGTAACCATTCGGTGGCTGCCCCCGTGAATATGGGCAGCTCAGTCACTTGTCGAGGCGGCGGGCGTACACGCATCATCTTGTCCAACGTATCGGCTAGCTGTTCAATTCCTCTTCCCACTCGACGTTCCCCTCTGGTGGGTGACCGCGAGGCCGATCGTTGTCTTCGACGGTCGTTCCTAGTAGGCGTGGCGGCGTTGACACAAGTGACGGGTTCGATATAGGCGGCAGTCTCTTGTGCTGCGTGTGTGGTGACGGGGCGCGGGGGCTGCTCTCGCTGCGGCCGATCCGCATTTTCTTGGTGACTTCGGTCAATATTTTGAAGCCACTCGTCCACCCTGTCTTCACTCCTTTGCACGGAGCCCTCTTCACGGGCCTCTGCCTCTGCCTCTGCCTCGATTACCGACACTTCATATTCGAATCGCTTGCTGACGAGTTCCTTTTCAATTTCCAATTGTTCTTTTCGTATTGCAGCGATCCTTTTCTGTGCCTCGTATTCTGCCTTCTTTACTCTTGCTACGTCACTACTATAGGATCTTCTGGAACGTATCGTACTGGCTGTATCTCTCACTGAAACGTTGTGCGCAGCTGTCATAGTTCTTGCTGACTCCTGGGTTCGTAGCACTGAAGTCGTTGGATAACATGGCGCGGATGGCGTGGCGGGCGATTCGTCGTGATCGTACGCGGTCGCGGTGGCTCTGCTCGTCGGTACGAGGCGTGGAGCCGGCGCGGCGGACGCGCCATCGAACATGGTCGGCGCAACTCTCCCCGTCGCGGCGGTGACGGGGGGTGCGATCGCGAGCGAGGGTGCGGCGGAATCGGTCCTAGCCGCGGGCGCACTATACGGATTGCGCGGTAACGCGGACGCGATGGTCGACGGCGACCTAGGCGGATCTTCGAATGTTCTAGGTCTTCGACTATCGTAGCCTGATTCCGATTCACTTTCCCTTGCAGTAATGCTTCTAGTCTTCATGTCTTGATTTTGAAATTATCTTGAGTCACTATACACAGACACTATCTTCAATCCGCAATCCGGCTCGCTCGAAGGACCAGCACTGTAGGGGTGGACTGTATATTTTGTAATGCACTGTGAATCTTGTAAATAAAACTTCAGACTTCTTGTTTCTTCTTTTATTTTCCAGGGTAGCTTGCTGTGCGATGGTTGAGAGACGACTGCGAAATTCGCAACAAGCGGCCCTACTTTTATCTCTTTTCTCGCTAGGTGCAAGTAGTGGGTAGCGTAAAGTGCGACTATCGTGTTCCGCCTACTGTGTCAGAGTTCTCGTACGCGTGCCTCCGACAGGTTTCGACCTGTCCGTACATGTCGGAACTTGTAGTCATGCTCTACGCTCCCTTACAATCTTTGACATCTGTCTACTTACAACTAAGGGATATTAAAACAAACCTAATCTAATGATTTATATGAATTTCCCTACTACCAAATCAGTCTTTATTGTCAATACTTAATTCTAAACCTTACATAACATTATTTCGTATTTATTTACATTCTTTATACATATTGAGCTACGACGTCCGTAACAAACACCGTCGAGGGATATTTTGTATAAAGTTAGGACTTTTGAACTCAAAAAATACTGGCCACTTTTAAATTCTTTTGAAGAAAGCTTATTGTGTAAACCTTTTTGAACGATTCTAAATTTGAATTTGAAAATAAATTAAGAACAAAAGTTTTACGCGGCATAGTGGTAGCGAAGTCCGAAGGTTTCATTTACCTACAGTAGTTTTTGGCTAATTTTTTGTGTCTAGTTTTATAACAAGTTATCGGTTAATTTCGAATTAATGTTATTGTGTGCATCATGCAGCGGCACCATTTAACGAGAGAGGAAATGTTAAGGGCAGTAGGCATGCTCCAAGCTGGGGCTACTCAACAGAATATTGCTGAGGAGATTGGAACAAGACAAAACGTGATATCAAGGTTATGGTCACGTTATCGTGCTACTGGTGAAGTGGCTGAAAGACACCCAGGCGGGAAGCGCATAACCACTCAACGACAAGACCGATTTTTGCATGTTGCCGCGAGAAGACAACCAAATGTTACGGCCATGCAGTTGGTTCAGAGGCTCCAGTCAGAGCACCACCTGCTTGTGAGTGACCAAACTGTGAGGAGAAGGCTGCATGAAGCTAACCTTCATGCTCGCAGACCGTTTCGTACTCCAACACTACGCCTAGGAAATCGTGGACGACGACTAGAGTGGGCTCGTGAATATTTGCTCTGGGAAGATAACCAGTGGTCTGTAGTGCTGTTTAGCGATGAGTCCCGGTTCGGTTTCCATCCCGATACACGTAGAGTACGTGTTTGGCGAGTTCCTGCTCGTGAGAGCCGTCTGCAACATCCTCAAGAAGTCCATTCATACCACGGCGGGACAATTATGGTTTGGGCGGGAATTCGTGTTGGTGGAAGAACAGGCCTCGTTTGGATCAGAAACACAATGACGGCTGAAAAATACCGTAACGAGGTGCTAGTACTAATAATCTACCCCCATCGACAGCAAATGGGCCAAGAATTCACGCTCATGCACGATAACGCCCGTCCGCACACAGCGAGAGTGGTGACGAGCTGGTTGCACGAACACGACGTATCGGTCTTAGGCTGGCCCGCTCAATCGCCTGACCTAAACCCCATAGAACACGCGTGGGACATGCTCCAAAGAAGGGCTTTGAGGAATTTCCCTGCAAACATTGCGACGGAAAAGCAACTTTTTTTGCATCTTAGCCGGACCTGGGACAATATACCGCAGCAAGACTTGGATAACTTAATCCAAAGCATGAAAAACCAGTGAGAGTCAAAGTGGCGGGTGTACCATAGCGAATCAAATTATACCAATTACCAAAAAAATGTACCTATAATGTACTATTTTGTACCTGGCTCTAAGAAATCTGTACCTCATTCAGAACGAAATTATTTCGAAATTAAGGTACACCCGCCATATTGATGTCAATATGGCGGGTGTACCTTAATGCTTTATTATTTAACCATTACTCTTAAAATATAATTACATCAAAAAAATGTACCTAAAAAATACCTCGAGTAAAAAGAAACACACACTTGATCAGTGGGATAGTTCCTGAGATATAAAACAACCGTGTCTCGTTTACTTTTGTTTATTATTCTTTCAAGTTATTTTATGTTTTTCTCTCGTAAGAGAATACAAAAACCCTACCCACGGCCCGGAGCCAAGTTTGTAGGGGGGAGTTTAAATGGTCAATGTGGATGATATTGTAGAAGTAAGGAATTTTCGGGTGATGCGACAGGTGTTGAGAATTATTGCTTTTTGGAGCAGCTGAAGTGTGTGGGGAGGCATGTGTAAAGTGTGAAGGCTTTGTATAAGAGTCTTTGGTACGATACCAGTGGAAGAAAGCACTATAGGGACGATGTGGACGGTTTGTGCTTCCCACTGGGTTTTTATTTCTATGGCGAGGTCTTGATATTTACTAAGCTTTTCGGATATTGTAGTTTGAATGTTGTGTGAGTTCGGGATAGCTATATCTATTAAGTAAACTGTTTTATTGGCTTTGTCGTGAACGGTTATATCTGGTCTATTGAAATGTATAGTTTTGTCTGTTATTATCGTCCGATCCCAATAGATTTCTGATTGTTATTGTCTAGTATTAATTCCGGTTTATATTTATAATATGGTTTCATCTCATTTATGAGTTTATACTTAAATGCTAGTTGTTGGTGTATAATAGCTGCAACTTGGTCATGTCGATGCTTATAGTCAGTCTGTGCAAGTGATTTACAAGCTCCTGTAATATGTTGTATGGTCTCAAAGGCGGTGTTGCAATGTCTGCATAAGTCAGTCGGTTGATGAGGGTCTTTAATTATGTATTACCTGTAATTACGAGTAGCTATTATTTGGTCTTGGATCGAAATCATAAATCCTTCCGTCTCGGGAAACAGTTCGCCTCGTTTGAGAAATTCGTTCGACTTAGCTTTGTCGACGTGTGGTTGGCTCAGATAGGCTCGGTGTCTCCGGTGAAGGGTTTTGGCTGACCACGCGGCAATTTTTTCTTGCGTGTTTATGAGTTGTTCATTAATTTGAGTGTTCTTATTGTGTAGGTTAAGAGGCGTAAGTTTCGTATCGTGTTCCGTTATATGTTTGTGTAGTGAAGAATTTTCGGATTTGTTATGAAAGTAAGCTCTTAGTGAAAGTATCTGTTTGTTGTGTAAGTTAACTTTTATTTTTAGGTATGAAAAAAAAAACGATTTTTTATTTCGCGCAATGTACTGCGAACCCAGACAAGCAAAGTTAAACCCCGCCCCTTCGCTCTAAGCCACGTAGGTACTTGTCGGATATGTTTGATATTCATTGCGTTTTTGTAACTTCAAACGCGTATGTATGAAATGGTACTTTTTGCTGATGATAGCACGGTTATTATAAAATGCAACAGTCCTAATAATTACGAACTTGACATTAATGACACTCTCTCGAAAATAGTTAATTGGCTTAAGGACAATAATCTTGTAATAAATCTAAATAAAACTAAAATTATGCGTTTCCACCAACGGCTTGTAAATACTCCAGTTAATGTCACCTATAATCAGTCTAGAATAGAAGAGGCTAGCATTGCAAAATTCTTGGGTGTCTCTATAGACTGCAAACTGACCTGGAAACCTCATCTGGAAGAAGTTTGTAAACGATTAAGCAGATCAGCGTACCTTCTATTTCAATTGTCAAAAAAAGTGAGTACTGAAACACTCTTAACGGCTTATCATGGATTGGTAGCCTCGGTTTTGCGTTACGGTGTTGTTTTTTGGGGACAGTCAACAAACCGAGAACTTGTTTTTAAAATGCAAAAGAGATGTATACGGTCGATGTTTGGTTTAAGAAGGACTGACAGTTGCATGCCATATTTTAAAAAATACAATATTTTAACTTTTCCTGCAATGTACATCTTGGAAACTTCTTTGTTTGTAAAAAATAATCCCCACTTATTTAAAAAAATGGCCACAGTCAAGAAATTACCCATACGTGCTCAATATATGAACACATTATGCCATGTTAAATGTAAAACAGCACTGATGAAGAAAAGTTTCTTTGGTATTGCTCCCCAAGTTTTTAATAAAGTTCCCGATGCAATTAAATGTATGCCATTACAAAAATTCAGAAACACTCTACAGAAGCTGCTACTTGAAAACTGCTATTACACATTAGACCAGTTTCTGAATGACAAATTTAAGTAATCATAACTTTGGAATTATTATTATGTTATTATTTAATTTTATTTTATTATAATGCAACTGTAATTTTTTGATAATTTTAATCTCTGCTGACATTGTATTTTTTTTATGACATTTAAACTATTTTAATTTTATTAATTTTGACGACTGTAATATTGCTGACATTGTTTTATCTTTCTGTACTATTTTTATTAAACTTTTGACAATTTTTATTTTTTGTTGACATTGTGAGTTTAAGAGATTTCCACAATTAATTTAATTTTTATCATAGCATCACTATTTTGTATGCCTGTCGGCGGAACATAGGTTGGACCAAACACTATATATACATAAGATCATTGTACCCTGTGTTCACAAAATAAATGAATTTTGAATTTTGTTTTTTTTTGAATTTTGAGGGTGGATCGCCTGCAGTCGGAGGTCAACCAGCTTCGTCAGAAGCTGGCTGAAGCCACGGCCCGGCCTCAACAGGCCGAGGTGAGCCCTGTGGCAGAGGGCCCTGCCTCGGCCCAGCCACCACGGGCTAAGGCGAGCCCTGCAGTGGAGGGCCCCTCCTCCAACCTTGAGGATATCATCCGCAAGGTGATAATGGAGGAGAGGGCCTTCACGAGAGCCTGCCTGGCAGGCATCGAGGACCGGCTCCTGCCGGAAAAAAGCCTCCGGCCGCCGCTTGCGGCAGATAAGAGGCAAAGCCGGCCGGGGCCGTCCTCCTCCTCCCAGGTGGAAGACGTGGCCCTTCTCCCTTCGACCACTCCGTCCAACGAGTGGACGAAAGTGGGCCGGAGGGGGAGGGGTAAAGGGAAGGGCAAAAAGTCGGCAGCGGCCGTCCCTGCCGTCCCTGCCGTCCCCGCCACCCCCGCACCCAGCCAGTCGCAGACGACTGGCAAGGGGAAAGGGAAAGGGAGAGTAGGAAGGGGGCAGTTGGTCCCCCCTAAAACTGCGGCCGTCGTGGTGACGCTCACCGCGGAGGCTGCGGGGCGAGGGGAGACCTACGCCTCCATCTTGGTGCGGGCGCGCGGCAATGCCGATCCCACTCAGCTGGGGATCGGCAGTGTGTCGTGCCGGCGAACGCAAGCCGGGGCTCGAATTTTCGAGTTCCCGGGGGCCGAGGGGAGCGCCCGCGCTGACCTCTTTGCAGCCAAGCTGCAAGAGGTCATCGCGGACTCTGCCAAGGTGGCCCGGCCGGTCAAGTCGGCGGCCATCGAGGTGACGGAGTTGGATGACTCCGTCACCAAGGAGGAGGTGGTGGCGGCGGTCGCAGCGGTAGGGGGCTGTGGCGCCGCGGCGGTCCAAGGCCGGGACATAAGGCCCGGCCGCGGCGGAATGGGCACCATCCGCCTCGAGTGCCCAGTCGCAGCTGCCAAAGCCGTCCTTGCGAAAGGACGGCTTCAAGTCGGTTTCAGCTCGGGCGCAGTCCGGGCACTCGAGGACCAGCCTCTTCGGTGTTTCCGGTGCTTCGGCATCGGCCACACCCGGCCCCTGTGTCCGTCCAAGGTTGACAGGACGGACACATGCTACCGCTGCGGCAAGGAGGGCCACAAAGCCGCTTCCTGCCAGGCCGCCACGCCGCACTGCGCGGTGTGTGCCGCCAGTGGCCGCCGGGCAGGCCACGTCATGAAGGGGGGGAAGTGCAATCCCCCCCCTAAGCGTGGCAAAGCGCAGGCGCCGACCGGGCCTGCACCTGCTGCTGCCGCTAATACCGCCGTTCCTGCGGCGGCTGCGGAGGAGGGTGCGATGTCCGACTGATGACCACGGTCGAACATCGCATCCTTCAGGCGAACACCAACCACTGCAGGACAGCCCAGGATCTGCTGATGCAGACCATGGCTGAGTGGTTGGTGGACTTGGCGGTGGTCGCCGAACCCTACTCGGTCCCTGGCCGTTGGCTGGGCGACCGGGACGGCTTGGTGGCGTTGGTGGCGCGGTCTTCCACAGACTCCCCTCCCCTCTCGCTCTTAGAGAGGGGACCGGGATACGTGGCCGCCGCGTGGGGAGAGATAGCGATGGTGGGGGTGTATTTCTCCCCAAACGAGATCCTCACTGCTGTCGTAGGGAGGGCGGCACCACGCCAGGTCGTGGTGTTGGGCGACCTAAACGCCAAGTCGGTGGCCTGGGGCAACCCGGTCGCCGGGTGCAACGTCCGGGGACGCGCCGTCGAGTATTGGGCGGCCTCGTGCGGTGTGTCCCTCCTCAACAGGGGGGCGGTCCACACGTGTGTGCGGCAACAGGGCGGGTCGGTGGTGGACGTCTCGTTCGCCACCCCCGCGCTTGCCGCCCGCGTCGTGAACTGGCGGGTGGAGCTGGTGGAGACCTTGTCGGACCACCGTTATGTGCGGTTCGACATCCCCACACAGCGGGGAGGGGGGACGGCCCGCGCTGGGCAATCTCCCTTCCCGCGGTGGGCACTCACCCGCCTGGACCGGGAGGCGGCCAAGGAGGCCGCCTTCCTCCAGGACTGGCTGTCGCCTCCCCCTGTCGAGGAGGCCCCGGACGTAGACGCCGCAGCGGTCCGGCTGCGGGGGTCCTTGACCGAGGTGTGCAACTCCAGCATGCCTCGGTCTCGCCGTCCGCCTCCCCGTCGCGCCGTGTACTGGTGGACGGAGGAGCTGGCGGGGCTCCGGGCCACCTGCGTGGCGGCCAGAAGGGCCTACGCGCGGAGCCGACGGCGCAGCGCCCAAAACCGAGTCCAGGCAGAGGAGGACCGCCTGTACGCCTCTTACCGAGAGGCTACGGTGGCCCTCAAGTCTGCGATGGGCGCTGCGCAAGACTCGGCGAGGGCCGAGATGCTGGAGGGTCTCGACAGAGATCCCTATGGGAGGCCATATAAGGCGGCGCGGAACCAGCTCCGCCCCTATGGTCCCCCACTGTCTGAGACCCTCGAGCCAGCGTTGCTGGATGGGGTGGTCCGGTCCCTGTTTCCGCGCAGGACCGACTTCACCCCTCCAGCGATGGATAACCCGCAAGGGGCGGCTCCACCGGAGGCGGAGGTGCCCCCGGTCATGGCGGCGGAATTCTGAGCCTCCGCGCGAAGAGGACCGCCCCCGGACCGGACGGCGTCCCCGCACGGGTGGTGGCGATCGCCGCCACCCAAATGGAGGATTTCGGGACCTCTTCAGCGCGTGTTTTACGGCTGGGAGGTTCCCGAAACTGTGGAAGGAGGGGCAGCTGTGCCTGCTCCGAAAGGAGGGTCGCCCGGTGGACTCCCCCTCGGCATACCGGCCCATCGTTCTGCTCGATGAGGTCGGTAAACTGTTCGAGGGGATCGTCGCCGGGAGGCTGGAGAGCCACCTGCGGGGGGTAGGGCCGGATCTGTCGGACGCCCAATTCGGTTTCCGTCGTGGGCGTTCGACGATCGACGCGCTGGCCCTACTCAAGGGCCAGGTGAAGGAGGCGGTGGAGGCGGGGGACGGAGTGCTGGCGGTGTCATTCGACATTGCCAACGCCTTCAACTCCGTCCCCCACTCGACGATATTGGAGGCGCTCCGGTATCACGGAGTGCCCCAGTATCTGCGGAACCTCCTGGCCGACTACTTGGAGGGCCGAGAGGTCCTCCTCGTAGAAAAATCGGCCACGGTGAGGCGGTGCGGCGCAGAGTCCGGTGTTCCACAGGGGTCGGTGCTAGGCCCCCCCTTGTGGAACATCGGGTTCGACTGGCTGTTGCGGGGTGCCCTCCTCCCGGGCACGAGTGTCATCTGCTACGCGGATGACACTCTGCTCACTGCCCGGAGGAGGAACTTTGGTGACGCGGCCATTCTGGCCTCGGCTGGCGGGTCCTTGGTGGCAGAAAGGATCCGCCGCCTGGGATTGAGGGTGGCGCTGCACAAAACGGAGGCCGTGTTCTTTCGCGGTCCCCGGCAGCACTGCCCTGCCGACGCCCACATCGTCGTGGAGGGCGTCCGTATAGGGGTCCAGCCCCAGATGAAATATCTGGGGCTGGTGCTGGACGACAGGTGGCGCTTCGGCCCGCATTTCAGCGGGCTGTCGACGCGCCTGTTGAAGGCCGCGGACGCCCTCTCATGGCTCCTCCCAAACCTGGGGGGGCCAAAAGCAAAGTGCCGGCGCCTCTATGCCGGCATTTTGCGGAGCATGGCCCTTTACGGGGCTCCCATCTGGGCGGACTCCCTCCATAGGAGGGAGAATCCTACCGCAGACGAAGAAGGGGGAGAAGGCGTCGTGCCCTCCCTCCTCATGGTGACGGGCGGGCGACAGGCGCGGGGGTGCCTTCGCCCGCATTGCACCCGTCACCTCGTCGGTCATTCCCGACCCCCCACACCCGTGAGGGTGTGAGGGGGTCCGCCTTGTAATCGTCGGCGGAGGACTGGAAGTAAAGGCTGTGCCGGTTTCCCAGTCCCCCGCCACTCTGACGAAGCGGGAATGCGCTGGGTCGTTTTAGTGGGTATACCGGGTCCGCCCGGGGAGTCCCACATACCCCTCCCGTCCCCCGACGGGAGGATATGCGTAATGCATTTTTTCCCAGCGTCAAAAAAAAAAAATTTTGTTTTTTTTTGTTTTGGCAGGAGTGGGAAATCCCCACGGACACCTCGACTGTCTCACATGCTGTGAGACAGTCGAGGCAGCGTTGCCAGATGTACGAGAAATCTCGTACCTTTACGTGATTTAGCAGTCTCTGTACGAGAAACGAGAAAAAAAAATCTCGTACACTTTTTTTACGAGATTTTAAAATTGTTGCTAATACAAACCAAAAACATTTAAAGAAAAGAATAAATGTCCATGCCACAAACTCGACTAAGAAAATCACTAGATTCATTACCTCATCACTAAATGTATCTTTAGTCGTTGACCGGGGAATCTCTGCTAGATGTATTACACTAAAGTTTACATTAAGTTAACGCGTATACTAGTTGAAGGTCCAGCGCATTATAGAATTTCACCCTAATTATTCACTGGTTAATTTAACATAATGAGTAGTTTTATTTTTTGAAGATTTTGTTAAAATTATTAAAAAAAAATGAATCACCTAGAGTAATGTTTTTTCATTTGGCGGTTCCAAACTTAAGGAATATTCCTACCCCAGGCTAGCTAGTTATAGTACATAGTGTACCTAAATTAGGTTCAGAGATTTTTTTAATGTATGCTTTTACGAGATTTTGTATTGAAAGTACGAGATATTTGCCAGCCCTAGTACGAGATAAAAAATTCGGCATCTGGCAACCCTGAGTCGAGGTAGTGCCGGACTCGAACCGGCTAAAACCACACTCCTGCTCTGCCAGTGTCCCCCTGAATTAGACGGGTGTTTAATGTATGATATAATAACAAATGCTCTAATTTCACTTGAAATAACATTCATATAATATAATTTTCATATGCTATAAAATCATATAACCTAATTTCATATGACCTAATGTTTCATATGATATAATTTTCATTTAATATAAAACATTTAGTATAACGTTCATTTTATATAATTTTCAATATGTGTAATATTCTTTTTATATAACATTCATTTGACCTAATGTTCTTTTGACCTAATTTTCATGTTTAATGGTCACAGTTCTAACCTAACTCAAATGGCACCTAACCAAATCTTAAAATATTCAATGCATGGTTGAGGGTGGCCTTAGTCGACGGAGCCCCGCTTCGCGGGGCTCCTACTTCTGGATGGTTTATAAAAAAAAAACCACGAAGGGGATGGCGGGGTCTATTCGCTCGCTTCGCTCGCTCACACGACCCCGCCATCCCCTTCTAACCTAACTTGTCCAAGTCGGGGTGCCCTAAAGTCCAGATTGCATCCAATTTCTACTGGTTACAATAGTTGAGGGTGGTAGGTGTTTAGGGTATAAAGCGAAGAAAAAAAAAAACAGTACAATATTTTTTTAATCATAACATAGCATCACATAAATATTACATCTTACCATACCACCATACTAGCAGGCGTTTAAAATCGTATCAGATTTCCTAAATTATATTAAAAGTTATTAGAGATTATGAATATTATAGTAAATGAATAATATAGTACATGAATATTATGTCAAATGTGCATTATAGGAAATGTTTATTATATCATAAGAAATTAGATAAAATGAAATTATATCAACAATTCATTATCTCAACTGATCGTTATATTAAACAAAAGTATATTAACTGAAATTAGGTCAAGTGAACGTTAGATTTTTTGTTATTATATCAACCGTTACACACCCATTTTTTATACCCTCGCTGTAGTTCCATTATTTCGTGTTGCAATTTAGTTTACGGCTTTATATTTACGATATCAACACTATATAATTATTATATAACTTGCATATCGCAATTTCTTAAAAATCGAACATATTTAAAACTAAATGTATTATTTTATAACACAATTACAAACGTAACAGGTTTTCAACTAATACGAGACAAACCAACGATTCCACTAAAGCCGACTCTTGATCCCGCTTAACTCCAGCCATTTTCTCATGAAAGTGACTGAAGTTATCATTTTTCATAAAACCAGCCACAGTGGTTCGCTGGACGCGTTGTGCAGACGTGTTGTTGGGGTCTGTGCACGCAGAAGTGGGCGCACCGACAACTTTAGCAATAAGCTATGGTTGCTCGTGCGAATGCGTCCCACTTCCTGCGTACCGGGCATTCTTTGCTGAACGCATTGTGCGAGTGTTCCCCGAGCTTGGCTCTGGTGCAGTTCACGCATACCGCTGCCTCGCTGCTGTGTTTGTCTGTGCAGTCCACCTTGAGGTGTGGTCCACCGCAGTGGCTGCACAGGTCGGCCGGCTCCGTGCAGAGACGCTTGCCATGGCCGAACGCTAAGCAGCGGGTGCACTGCACCAGGGGCGTCTGGTCTTCGACGCGCACTCTCTGGAGGTCAATCCGAATCTTGCCTCCTTCGAGTGCCCGCCTCCAGATTGCTGGGGAAACACTCAAAACAATGCTGTTCACGTGGGGGTTTCTTGACTTTTTTCTAAATTTAATAGCGATTTTATTTTCCTCGTCCGCGAGGCCGTGAAATATCTCCCGGTTCTGGTTCCTAAGGGCCCTTAACACTTCTTCATCGCTGTGTACTAACAGCACGTCCCTAAGAACCAGAAGCGGGTCCCGATTTTTCACTGCCTCGACGACGAGGTTCTCTCCGGCCAATTCTAGTCTCTTTTTTAGATTCTCTCTCTCCTCCTTTGTTGCGCATCCCATGATGACCTTCTGGTCTTTGGCCTTCCTCACTCGCTCTACGCGCACCCAGCCCTCCTTGGCGTCCACCGCTTTCCTTACTTTTTCGAGGATTATGTCCCCCGTGTCCGTCTCCTGTGTTGAGGAGACAACCACGGAATGCAGCGTCTGCAGGGCCTGTGCCCCGGTGTGGCACTTACTGACAGCTGCCACTCTCGCGTAGGTTGTCTCCCCCACACCTTCCATGCTGGCCAGACTGTCTCGCAGTTTGACCAATTCCTCGGAGTTATCCTTTATTAAGGAGATGTGCTCCTTCATTGTCTTAACGAGCTCAGTCTGGCCAGCAAGAACCTCGTTAGGAATGGGTTGGGGCCTGCAGTCAGCAGTGGGCGCGAGTACCGGTACGGCTGCCGGTGCGGGTGCGGCAGGGGCCTTATCTCGCTCCGACTCCTTGACCAGCTCATAAAGCCTGTTTATGGCCTCGAGCACCGCCGTCTTGATCTCCGCCTTGAGGTTGCGGGAGTTGCCCAAATTAAGCTTTGCCTTGTTTAGGCAAGCTCTCGCCTCCGCAATGCGACTGGGGTGCCCAGCCTCAGACTTCCTGAGTGGTCCTGAAGCGACAACAGGAGCCTGGCGCGTCCCCGAAGTAGCAGGGCCCTCCCGAGACGCGAGGGGTGTATCGTCACCGAATACAATTTTTCGTCTCGCGTCAGGAGATGAAGGTCCCGCTTTCTCCGCCGATCGCGGCGAGCTCCTGGAGCTCTGGGTCTTCGCGTTCACTGCCGGGGTGCGCAACATTTCGTCTGTCAGTGAGCAGATAGTATAGGAACGGACCCCTGTAAAGAGGGGGTCAGGACAGCAATATCCGCTCGAGAGGAGAGACGGGTACAACTGGACACTGGTACTCCTACGGTGTGTCCCTGTAAAGGGGGAACACAACAAATAGTAAATGGTAATCAATATAAGTAAAATAATAAGTAAAATAAAACTAATATAATTATAGTCGTTTACAACCGACTGTCACGTTAAGTAAAGTGCGACTCTCTCACACTGAGTCAAAAAGAGGTTTCAAAGCAAAATTTCCCTACAAAACCGTTGAAATGGTCCTGATAACAGCAAAACGAGATAAAATGAAGTAAATAATTTTCACCGAAATTCCCACGTCTACCTTCTTATAGACCAGAGGGCGGGTGGGTGGTCAAATTTTATTTGAGCTAGCCGGGCGTGCGATATGTCCAGAGACGGGTCTCCGCGCGGGCTAGCGATCTGCGAAATAAAACAAGGTGGGTGCCGAACAAGATTTTTGAGTTTTGGTCAAAAAACCAGTTTTTGAAACAAAAAATTTCGATTTTCAACCCTCAACCTGGACTCCGGCACACGGAACGCGGACCAGAACACAGGGATGGCAGGTGAGTACTATTGCAGCTATATTCTCGTAGTTTTTAAAGAAAATTTGGAAAAAACTCTAAATTTTGATGATTTTATCTGAAATTTATAAAAATTTTGCAAGGGTTGCAGGGAGTATTTTTCAAAACGCGTGCGCGCTAGTGCAGAGTGGTCAGTACGTAAGCGGAGGCCTACTTAAGTCTAAGAATGCTGAAAACAGCGTCAAAATTGCACTATTATAGGCTAAGATATCTAACCGGTATTGACCAATAGATGTCGCTATGTTCAGAGAATTTCTAACGAATTATAGTAACACTGAAAGGTATTGGCAACACAGTATGATCGTTAGTACGAATTTGATTATTGCATGTCATCTATGATTCTTATGAATGTAAACAAACCATCAAAATTGCCATTTCATTACAATGTGCATGTTTATGTCACTTGTTTGTTCCATTATATTTCAGTTCATACCCAAGTTCATTCCGACGGACGTTGCATTAAAGTTGATATAAATATTGTTTGTTACTTAGGTGTGTTTACGTTCACTGTTATGTTCTTATCACTATATTTCGAGAATGGCTTAATATCCGTTGTCACAAACATTTGTCCACATGAGTTGCATCAATCACTGTACTGTTAATCACTTATTAACACTAAAAGGTCACTGTTCATATTTTTAAATAGTTAAATACGCGGAGCACAAAGTAGTTGCTGTGCTGTCAGTCAGTTTTCAGTTTTGTCAATTTTTGCAATTGGCCTATAATTTTTTAATTCGGTTCTATCGTCTTTTTTGAATAGGGGTTTAATTATGACTTTTTTCAGACGAGTTGGAAATATACCTTCGGAAATACAGAGATTTATTATATGCGAAAGTAACGGTGCTATTATCTCCTTAACTTCTTTAATAACCTTAGTTTAAATGTTATCAAATCCAACGGTATTTGTATTTTTGAGGCTGTCAATAATTTTGATTATATCATCGCATGTGACTGGTAACATAAATAAGGATTGACGTGAAACATTGTCCTTTAGGTGTTGCTTATTATTCGCTACATTATTTGTTTGAATATTATTTTCGATAACTTCAATAAAATATTTATTAAATTCGTTAGCAATGTCAAGTGGGTGTGAAAATGTCAAATTCTTATTATTAATACATAAAATTGGCTCTTGTGGTAAATTATATTTCGATTTGTTTATTACTTGCCATGCAGCTTTCGATTTATTTTGGGCAGTATTTACGTGATAATTATTTTGTGTTTTTTGCGTCAGTTTTATAACCTCGCCTGCAGTTGCCGCGTCTCGTCGCAGGCCGTCCGCTGAACGAGTTCAGCGACGACACCGCGCATGCTCGCGGCCCGACACTTCAGGGCCTTTTGGAAGGTGCCCTTCAGGTTGGAGGACTTAGAGGCGACCTCCACAATCTCCTCCTCGTCCTCCTCCGCCATCCTTTCCAGTTCCGCCAAAGAGTGGTCCGCGTACACAACCCGGGACGCACCGTACCCGGACTTGGCCCGGGCGACGTACGCACGCTTCTCTTTGGCGGCAACCCGCTCCTCCAGCTCTTGTTGGAGCTGCACCTTCCGGGCCAGGTCTACCTGGCGCTGGGCGTCCGCGAGCCCAACGACGTGGGTATCCGCGGCCGTCGTCGTCGGCTTTTTAGCCTTTGACAACGGCTTGGACCCCGAAGC
The DNA here is from genome assembly GCA_964057025.1 of Standfussiana lucernea. Classification (NCBI taxonomy): domain Eukaryota; kingdom Metazoa; phylum Arthropoda; class Insecta; order Lepidoptera; family Noctuidae; genus Standfussiana; species Standfussiana lucernea. The sequence continues at coordinate 2,327,714 of OZ059783.1, forward strand.
CGAAGAACTCTCGGACCCACAACTTCGGAAGACCCGCTTCCGCGACCGCGAGCCACTCGCGTCCGACACACCAGCAAGCGAGTCGTTGTCGGACGACTCCGCCCCTCCGAAATAACTAGCCGCAGACGGCGCGCGGCTAGGCTCTGACGCTGGTGCGTCGGGGGGGCCCTGAGAAGGGCCTTTTTGTTGGCCCTGAGAAGGGCCTTTGGCTTGGCCCTGAGAAGGGCCTTTGGGTTGGCCCTGAGAAGGGCCTTTGGGTTGGCCCTGAGAAGGGCCTTTTGATTTTAAAAATCGCCCGCAGGCGCCCCGCAAGGGTGTTGCAGGCATAGAAGCGAGACAAGGCACAGATAGATAAAATTCGCTACTAGAGCACAGAGCACTTTGGCCAGTCCCAGTCTGCCACTCCGCTACGGTGGTCAGAACTGGGCTGTTTCCAGGGGACACGACGTGGACGTATGCTCTGTGGGGGGTCCCCCAACCTAACCTTTTTTTTTTTTTTTTTTTTTTTTTTTACGCTGGGAAAAAATGCATTACGCATACCCAACCGTCGGGGGACGGGAGGGGTATGTGGGACTCCCCGGGTGGACCCGGTATACCCACTAAAACGACCCAGCGCATTCCCGCTTCGTCACAGTGGTGGGGGACTGGGAAACCGGCACAGCCTTTACTTCCAGTCCTCCGCCGACGATTGCTAGGCGATTGCTAGGCGGACCCCCTCACACCCTCACGGGTGTGGGGGGTCGGGAATGACCGTCGAAGGTGACGGGTGCAATGCGGGCGAAGGCACCCCCGCGCCTGTCGCCCGCCCGTCACCATGAGGAGGGAGGGCACGACGCCTTCTCCCCCTTCTTCGTCTGCGGAGCGGCGCAGCGAGAGGGTCGTCCTCCCGCGCGCGCTCCGCCTCCTCCTTTTGCGACATCACGTCCTCGCAAAAGGAGGCTACGGCTGACCAGGCCTCCTCACTCCCCAGCATGGCGTCGACCACGCCGGGAAGCGAGAGGTCCGGTCCGACCACCGCGGTCAGACCGCGGCGCAGCTCGGACCACGCCGGGCACACCTCGAGGGTGTGCTGCGCCGTGTCCTCCGCCGCGCCGCAGTCGTGGCACGCCGGGGTCTCCTCCCTCCCGATCCGGTGCAGGTGCGATCCGAAACAGCCATGTCCGGATAACACCTGCACCAGACGGAAAGAGAGGAAACCGTGGGACCGCTCGAGCCAGCCCTTCAGGACCGGACCGAGCGCGTCCAACGTCCGGCGGCCAAAGGCGGCGCTGGCGAGGTCCTCCGTCCAATGGAGGACGATGGCGTCCTTCGCCTCTCGCCGCACCGCCTCCCGCTCTTCGCCCGTGGGGCGCTCCCCGAGCGCCTTTCGGCGCGCCGTCCACTCGTACACTCTGGCGAGCACCCACGCCTCCAGCTCCCAAGGAGGGGTGCCGGCCAGAGCGCACGCCGCCGAAAAGCCCACTGAGCGGTAGGCCCTCGCCACCCGCTGTGCAATAGCCCGCTGGGGCCTGCGGATGGCGGTAGCATTCTCCCTCCTATGGAGGGAGTCCGCCCAGATGGGAGCCCCGTAGAGGGCCATGCTCCGCAAAATGCCGGCATAGAGGCGCCGGCACTTTGCCTTTGGTCCCCCCAGGTTTGGGAGGAGCCATGAGAGGGCGTCCGCGGCCTTCAGCAGGCGCGTCGACAGCCCGCTGAAATGCGGGCCGAAGCGCCACCTGTCGTCCAGCACCAGTCCCAGATATTTCATCTGGGGCTGGACCCCTATACGGACGCCCTCCACGACGATGTGGGCGTCGGCAGGGCAGCGCTGCCGGGGACCGCGAAAGAACACGGCCTCCGTTTTGTGCAGCGCCACCCTCAATCCCAGGCGGCGGATCCTTTCTGCCACCAAGGACCCGCCAGCCGAGGCCAGAATGGCCGCGTCGGCAAAGTTCCTCCCCCGGGCAGTGAGCAGAGTGTCGTCCGCGTAGCAGATGACACTCGTGCCCGGGAGGAGGGCACCCCGCAGCAGCCAGTTGAACCCGATGTTCCACAAGGGGGGGCCTAGCACCGACCCCTGTGGAACACCGGACTCTGCGCCGTACCGCCTCACCGTGGCCGATTTGTCTACGAGGAGGACCTCTCGGCCCTCCAAGTAGTCGGCCAGGAGGCTCCGCAGATATTGGGGTACTCCGTGATACCGGAGCGCCTCCAATATCGTCGAGTGGGGGACGGAGTTGAAGGCGTTGGCAATGTCGAATGACACCGCCAGCACTCCGTCCCCCGCCTCCACCGCCTCCTTCACCTGGCCCTTGAGTAGGGCCAGCGCGTCGATCGTCGAACGCCCACGACGGAACCCGAATTGGGCGTCCGACAGATCCGGCCCTACCCCCCGCAGGTGGCTCTCCAGCCTCCCGGCGACGATCCCCTCGAACAGTTTACCGACCTCATCGAGCAGAACGATGGGCCGGTATGCCGAGGGGGAGTCCACCGGGCGACCCTCCTTTCGGAGCAGGCAAAGCTGCCCCTCCTTCCACAGTTTCGGGAACCTCCCAGCCGTAAAACACGCGCTGAAGAGGTCCCGAAACCTGGCCTCCATTTGGGTGGCGGCGATCGCCACCACCCGTGCCCCCAACCTAACCTAACCTAACCGGTTAGATATCTTAGCCTATAATAGTGCAATTTTGACGCTGTTTTCAGCATTCTTAGACTTAAGTAGGCCTCCGCTTACGTACTGACCACTCTGCACTAGCGCGCACGCGTTTTGAAAAATACTCCCTGCAACCCTTGCAAAATTTTTATAAATTTCAGATAAAAACATCAAAATGTAGTGTTTTTCCAAATTTTCTATAAAAACTACGTTAGATTATAGTTGCAATAAGAAAGAAAGAAAGAAAAAGTATTTATTCGTCTCGCACTGGACAAAACAAAGTGGTATTTCGACAATAAAACGAAGATTAAAAAAAAAAGAAAACTTAAAAACAGATTAAAATAAAACTAACTAAACTGGTCCTGTACGAGGCCAAAAGGCACCTATCTCAGCATGGTGCTGTAACATTAGAAAAAGTCACAGCGCTGGTATTCTGATAGGGCCCAAAGTGATGCCACGGTCATTTAATAATAATAATAAATAAAGTGTATAAACGAATAAATACATAAGGTATAATAAGTGTGTGAAGCACACTCAGAAAAAGAAAACACCCAACGTCATCACAATGTTTGACTATGCCATGAGTGGCAATGGCAACACAGAGAGAGACGCGAGCGCAGACTGCATTTATCTGTCTATGGAACATTATAGCATCAAGTGAATAGCTCAGCGAAGACAAACCAAAACAATAAAACAATGCTTTTAATAATACCAGAAAGTGTGCAGTGATCGTTAACATTTGCTACTGTGACTGTCAACAGAATTTATTAGCAAATGGACATAAAGTAATCACTATTACTAAATAATACGTGAAATGAAGGGGAAAAGTGACAACTACCGAAGTAATTTAAAGTCAACGGCAAAACAACACTGTGCAAGGGATATTGGTATCGAGCATTCACTGCCCGATGCCAGTACAATTAAATATAATCTCTGCCAGACGCTCCGGTCACCATTACAACCTGCGTGCAGAACATGGGTAAGTTTACTCAGCGGTATCTAGCGGCAATAGTACTCACCTGCCATCCCTGTGTTCTGGTCCACGTTCCGTGTGCCGGAGTCCAGGTTGGGGGTTGAAAATCGAAATTTTTTGTTTCAAAAACTGGTTTTTTGACCAAAACTCAAAAATCTTGTTCGGCACCCACCTTGTTTTATTTCGCAGATCGCTAACCCGCGCGGAGACCCGTCTCTGGACATATCGCACGCCCGGCTAGCTCAAATAAAACATTGTAATTTTTCTAAAATAGACAATTTCTTATTTAATTCCGTTGTACCAAAATCTACCTTAGGGAGCAAGTAAAGGGGTGCAAAGTCAGAAGTCCTCCACGTGTGCCGAGCGGCTGCTGGTCCCTCCCGATACGTCTGGAGGGATGAGCAGCTGCTCGGCCGGTGCACCCTGGGCGTGGCAGTAATCATCCCCCGGGGATGAGAGGAAATTGGAATTTCCATTTCCTCTCATCCCTCGGGGAGTGTTACTGCCGCGGCCAATTATTCTGACATGGGTGGGGTCGTTGGACCAACGGTGCGTTCCCCTGCGTGACCCTCTGTAAAGCAGAGGGCATAGCAGGGGAGTAAGGACGGGCTCGGTGTGCACTTACCCTGCCTCCGAGCAGACAGGGAAGGATACGTCCTTCCCTGTCACCGTCGATCTCGTAATCCCATCGTCGAAGTGTCGTGGATCATGTCTCGCGGCTTCGATAGGGACCGAGGGTCTTGGCTTAACCGCCCGGACTGCGAGGTAGAAAACCTCTATAAAAAATCACCCCAAACCTCCAAGCGGCGGCGCACCGTGAGGGAGGTTGTTAGCTTGACTAATGGGTAGCTAAATTAGTCGTTAGTGCGAACCATTATATTTGAGAAGTTAAAAAGTTTTTTACTCGTGGGAACAGCATGGAAACAGAAATAAACAAAAAAAAAACAAACGAAGAGGTGGGGAGTGATGCGGGGTCGGAGTCCGACGTCGCATCCAGCGATGGGAGCGCGGGAGGCTCAGTGAGCTCCCGCCTCGAGAGGGCCGGGACTGCTGCGGAGAACAGCAAGTTCTTCCGCAAGCGGTCCAGGCAGGAGGGCGACCTAGAGTCGACTTCCGGAGAGGAGTTGGCCTCGGCCCGTAAGATCTCCACCAGCAGACGCAGTGGAATCCAAGGCAAGAGGGGGGGGCTCACTGCCTCCGAGAGGTCGACAAAGCTGGTCGAGAAGGGGCGCCACCCGGGCTTTACTGCTCCCGGGTCTGGCGAAGAGGCGGGTGCGCCTGGCGGCTCCGAGGCGGAGCGTAAGGCCAGGTTCGCAAAGGAGGTGGAAGCCGCAATCCGGGGCGTGGCCGCGAAGGTAAAGCCTTCCACAAAACACAAGGCCATCCCCGCGGCTTCCGCCTCCATTTTGGCGGCTGCGGAGGCCCACTATGTGGGGCCTCCGTCTGATGAGGTGGCCAAGCTGCGGGCGGAGGTATCCCGCCTGGCGACCTGCATGGAGCTTCTTCAACAGGAGAACGCTAAGCTCCGTGCAGACCTGGCCAGCCTGCGGGAGGCTGGCTCCAGTGTGGCTCCTCCAAGGGGGGGACAACAGCAGCAGCAGCGGCAAAGCCAGCCCGTGCCTGTGGAGAGCCAGGTTTTGAACCTGGTTCGGCAGGAGCTGGCTGCCTTCCAGACGCGGTTTTCCGTACTGGAGGGTATTGTCCTGCGTCCCCCCTTGACTGCGAACAAGGCGGCCGCGCCGAAAGCGGTCTCGTACGCGGCTGCTGTGGCTGCCACCCCCGGGACCAGTCAGCCCTCTGGTAGGAATGCGTTGCCCTCCGCTGGAAAGTCGGCTCCGGCGAAACCGGTGCCGGCCAAGAAGGCGACGGGCAAAAAGAAGGGCAAGGCGGCTGCACAGGCAGCAATTGTGCCAGCGCCAGCGGCGAGTGGGCCAGCGCCTGCGGCACGTCCGCCCCCGCCACTGCCTCCCCAGCCCACTACACCTTCCGCGGCTGATGCCGGATGGCAGGTGGCTGGGGAGAAACAGAAGGGGCGGAAGGCGGCCAAAAAGGCCCGCAATGAGGAGCGGCAGCGCCAGCACCGGGCGCGAAAGGTCGCGGCTAGGCTCCGCGCCCCTAAAACCGCGGCTGTAGTAATCACGCTACAGCCAGATGCGGAAAAGAGGGGCGTGTCGTACCGCGATCTGCTGGCGAAAGCCAAGGAGACGGTTAACCTCGGTGAGCTCGGGATCACCGGGGGCCTCCGGCTGAAAGTCACCGCGACAGGGGCTCGCTTGCTGGAGATCCCCGGTGAAACCAGCGGCTCGTCCGCAGACGCTCTGGCGGAAAAGCTCAGAGCGTCCCTAAACGCGGACGAGGCCCGAGTCTCCAGGCCTGTCAGATGCGCAGACCTGCGCATCTTGGGCCTGGACGACTCGGTGACCGAGGAGGAGGTGGTGGCCGCCGTCGCCAGGTCCGGAGGGTGCCCTGCTGATCAGGTCAGGGCAGGCGCCATACGTTCGGACCTGTCGGGCATGCGTACCGTTACGGTAAGCTGCCCCGTGACGGCGGCTAAAACTATCGTGGAGGGCCGAAGGCTACTGGTGGGCTGGGTTTCAGCGCAGGTAAAGCTGCTGGAACCCAGACCTCTGAGGTGCTATCGCTGCCACGTGGGGCACCACGTGTCAGTAAAGTGCGCCTCGGAGGTGGACCGCAGTGGCCTCTGCTTCCGATGCAGTCAGCCCGGTCACACATCGGCGGCCTGCTTTGCCACGCCGCACTGTGCTGCATGTGCGGCGGCCGGCAAGCCGGCTGATCACCGGGCTGGGAGCAAGGCCTGCGCTCCACCCTCAAAGGGTAAGAGTAGGCCCTCCGCCGCCTCCGCCACCGTCTCCGCCGTCGCTGCCGCGGCTGCCCCCTCTGCCGCTGTCGCCGCCACTGCCGCCGCTGCGCCATGCTTCAGAGCATGGCGCAGTGGTTGATTAACATCGCCGTGGTCGCTGAGCCGTACTTCGTCCTGCCCAGGGAAGACTGGGTGGCGGACCTAAGCGGCTCAGTGGCCATAGTTTCGTCGGCCGCCGCCGGTACCCCGACCCTTGAAAGTGTCAGGAAGGGTCAAGAGTGCGTAGCGGCACGGTTCGGGGAGATCGTAGTGGTGGGTGTCTACTTCTCCCCGAACCGAACTCTCGCCGAGTTCCACAACTCCCTTGCGGAGTTGAGTGTCGTCGTCGGAAGCCATTCCCTCCCTGTGCTTGTCCTCGGGGACTTCAATGCCAAGAATCTGGCTTGGGGTTCTCGTTGCACAGACGTGCGGGGAAGGATGGTGGAGGACTGGGCTCTGGAAACAGGCCTGGTCGTCCTGAATCGGGGTACTGTACCCACGTGTGTGCGGATGCGGGGCGAGTCGGTGGTGGACATTTCGTTCGCTAGCCCCGCTCTGTCGCCGCGCGTCGTGGACTGGCGTGTCATGGAGGGGGTGGAGACTTATTCCGACCACCGGTATATCCGGTTTGACGTCTCCGCCCAGTCCTCGAGCGCGCCGGTCTTACAGGCCCCGAGTGGTCCGCGTTGGGCGCTGAAGCAGCTGGACCGGGAGCTCCTCCTGGAAGCCTCGATCGTGCAGGCCTGGGTGACATCACCGGACAGGCCTGCCGACGTTGATAATGAGGCAGGGTGGTTCCAGGGGGCCATGTCCGACATATGTGACGTGGCAATGCCCCGAGTTCGGCCAGGACGCGCCCGGCGTCAGGTGTACTGGTGGTCGCGCGAGCTGACAACTCTGCGCGAGGCGTGCGTCGCTGCGCGACACCCGTACGCCAGGCATCGCAGGCTCCGCATTCGCCCGCCGAATGCGGAAGCCATTGAGGCGGAGCTATATGAGGGCTACAGAGCGGCGAAGACCGCCCTCCGCGAGGCTGTCCTGCGGGCCAGAGATCGGGCCCGCGAGGAGATGCTGGGGACTCTTGACGGGGATCCGTGGGGGCGCCCTTACAAGATGGTGCGGGATAAACTCCGCACCTGGGCCCCCCCACTGACGCAGAGTCTCCGGCCTCAGCTCGTGGAGGACGTGGTGAGCGCTCTGTTTCCCTCGCGAGGGGAACATCCCCCCCCGCCTATGGCTCCGCCACCTGCGGTGCCGGAAGCGGACCACGACGACGACGACGTCCCGGAAGTGGCTGGGGTAGACCTGAGAGTGGCGGTAGGACGGCTCAAGGCCAAAAATACCGCCCCGGGACCCGACGGCTTGCCTGGCAAAGCCTGGGTCCTGGCCTTTGAGGCTCTCGGGCCCCGACTGGAGGGGCTCCTAAGCGCATGCTTGGAGAGAGGCCAGTTCCCGCTTCGTTGGAAGACGGGGAAGCTGGTCCTCATTCGGAAGCCGGGGCGCCCTGCGGACTCTCCGTTCGCATACCGGCCCGTTGTGTTGCTCGACGAGGTGGGCAAGCTCTTTGAAAGAGTCATTGCAAACCGCCTCGCCGAGCACCTTGCGGGGATGGGTCCGGATCTTGCGGAACACCAGTTTGGTTTCCGCAAGGGGCGCTCCACGGTGGACGCAATCATGCGCGTAAGAGCCCTCACGACGGGGGATGCGGTGTCCCGGGGTGGGGTTGTCTTGGCGGTGTCTCTCGACATCGCCAACGCCTTCAACTCCATGCCCTGGAGCTGCATTGGGGAGGCACTCCGGTATCACCGGGTGCCGACCTACCTTCGTCGTGTGGTCGGGGATTACCTGACGGACAGAGCCGTCATCTACCCCGGTCGCTCCGGAGAGTGGAACCGGCGAGAGATGTCGTGCGGTGTCCCACAGGGATCGGTTCTAGGACCGCCCTTGTGGAACATCGGCTACGACTGGGTGCTGCGCGCCGACCTCCCTAGTGGCGTCAGCGTAGTGTGCTACGCTGACGACACGCTGGTGCTGGCACAGGGGAGGTCGCACGAGGCGGCGGCCGACTTGATGACACGCGGGGTTGCGATAGTCGTTGAGAGGATCCGGCAACTGGGTCTCGAGGTGGCATTGCACAAGTCCGAGGCCATGTGCTTTCATGGGCCTCGGAATGCGCCACCGTCGGGATCCTCACTGACGGTAGGAGGGGTTTCCATCGGCGTCGGGTCGACGTTGAAGTACCTGGGACTTGTCCTCGACAGCCGGTGGAACTTCGTGGAGCACTTCCGACGTTTGGCCCCTAAACTGGAGCGGACTGGGGCTGCCTTCAGGCGGCTCCTGCCCAATCTGGGGGGGCCGAAAGCCTCCTGCCGGAGGCTCTATGCGGGGGTCGTGCGGTCCATGACCCTTTACGGTGCCCCGGTGTGGGCGCGTTCCTTGAGGCGGCGAGCCGCCCATTATCTGAACGCGCCCCAAAAGGTGATAGCCGTAAGGATGGTCCCTGGGTTCCGCACGATCTCGGGCGAGGCTGCGAGCCTCCTAGCCGGATTGCCACCATGGGATCTGGAGGCGATAGTCCTCGCGCGCCTACATGAATGGCGCGCGGAGGTTCTTCGCCGGGGGGTTACTCCGCTGCCGCGGCTAATTGCCGCTCAGCGGACAAACCTCCGAGCCGATCTCATGGTGACATGGAGAGAGCGACTGTCGCAACCCCGTGCAGGGCACGCCACGATAGTGGCGATAAGTCCCCTCTTTGAGGAGTGGCTTGAGAGGCGCCACGGCGTCCTCACCTTCCGCCTGACGCAGGTCCTCACCGGACACGGTTGTTTCGGGAGGTTCCTGCACCGAATCAGGCGGGAGGAGACGCCCGGGTGTTTCCACTGCGAGGATCGACCGGAGGACACGGAGGAGCATACGGTGGAGGTCTGCCCCGCTTGGGCGGAGCAACGCCGTGTCCTCATAGCGGCGATCGGCGGCGGCGACCTCTCGCGTCCGGCCCTGGTTCGAGCCATGGTCCGGAGCGAGACGGAATGGGAAGCCGTCACCTCCTTTTGCGAAGCAGTCATGCTAGCAAAGGAGGAGGCGGAACGTGAGAGAGAGCGTTCCTCCTCACGTCCCAGCTGCCGCGGGAGACGCACCGGGCGTCGGGGACCACGTGGTGGCCCCCGGCCACCGTAGACGCGGGCCTGTGGACGGTGAGCTAAGGGCTAGCTTGCCATCCCTCCGTCTTAGGACGACAGGCCGTGTCGACGGCGCGTTCGTGTTCCACGCGCGCCTCAAAGAGATGTCAGCATAGGGAAGGGGCCCGCAAGGGCCGATGCCTGCCGGGTGCTGCGGGTTGTTCGAAAGAGATACCGCGGCCCCGGAACACAAAGGGCGATGAAGGAACATGGGTGGGTTTTAGTCAGTAAAAGTCTGACACACCCTCCCGCTCAGCCCAGAGCGGCAGAAGTCATTTGATGACTTCCCATCCGGAAAAAAAAAAAAAAAGGGAGTACATCAAACACATAAAGTTAGATATCTTAGCCTATAATAGTGCAATTTTGACGCTGTTTTCAGCATTCTTAGACTAAGTAGGCCTCCGCTTACGTACTGACCACTCTGCACTAGCGCGCACGCGTTTTGAAAAATACTCCCTGCAACCCTTGCAAATTTTTTATAAATTTCAGATAAAATCATCAAAATTTAGAGTTTTTTCCAAATTTTCTTTAAAAACTACGTTAGAATATAGCTGCAATAGTACTCACCTGCCATCCCTGTGTTCTGGTCCGCGTTCCGTGTGCCGGAGTCCAGGTTGGTGGTTGAAAATCGAAATTTTTTGACTTAAAAACTGGTGTTTTGACCAAAACTCAAAAATCTTGTTCGGCACCCACCTTGTTTTATTTCGCAGATCGCTAGCCCGCGCGGAGACCCGTGTCTGGACATATCGCACGCCCGGCTAGCTCAAATAAAACATTGTAATTTTTCTAAAATAGTCAATTTATTGTTAAATTCCGTTGTACCAAAATCTACCTTAGGGAGTACATCAAACACAAAAAGTTAGATATCTTCGCCCTTAATAGTGCAAATTTGACGCTGTTTTCAGCATTATTAGACTTAAGTAGGCCTCCGCTTACGTACTGACCACTCTGCACTAGCGCGCACGCGTTTTGAAAAATACTCCCTGCAACCCTTGCAAAATTTTATAAATTTCAGACAAAATCATCAAAATTTAGCGTTTTTCCAAATTTTCTTTAAAAACTACGTTAGAATATAGCTGCAATAGTACTCACCTGCCATCCCTCTGTTCTGGTCCGCGTTCCGTGTGCCGGAGTCCAGGTTGGGGGTTGAAAATCGAAATTTTTTGTTTCAAAAACTGGTTTTTTGACCAAAATTCAAAAATCTTGTTCGGCACCCACCTTGTTTTATTTCGCAGATCGCTAGCCCGCGCGGAGACCCGTGTCTGGACATATCGCACGCCCGGCTAGCTCAAATAAAACATTGTAATTTTTCTAAAATAGTCAATTTATTGTTAAATTCCGTTGTACCAAAATCTACCTTAGGGAGTACATCAAACACAAAAAGTTAGATATCTTCGCCCTTAATAGTGCAAATTTGACGCTGTTTTCAGCATTATTAGACTTAAGTAGGCCTCCGCTTACGTACTGACCACTCTGCACTAGCGCGCACGCGTTTTGAAAAATACTCCCTGCAACCCTTGCAAAATTTTATAAATTTCAGACAAAATCATCAAAATTTAGCCTTTTTCCAAATTTTCTTTAAAAACTACGTTAGAATATAGCTGCAATAGTACTCACCTGCCATCCCTCTGTTCTGGTCCGCGTTCCGTGTGCCGGAGTCCAGGTTGGGGGTTGAAAATCGAAATTTTTTGTTTCAAAAACTGGTTTTTTGACCAAAATTCAAAAATCTTGTTCGGCACCCACCTTGTTTTATTTCGCAGATCGCTAGCCCGCGCGGAGACCCGTGTCTGGACATATCGCACGCCCGGCTAGCTCAAATAAAACATTGTAATTTTTCTAAAATAGTCAATTTATTGTTAAATTCCGTTGTACCAAAATCTACCTTAGGGAGTACATCAAGCCGCCGCGGGAGACGCACCGGGCGTCGGGGGCCACGTGGTGGCCCCCGGCCACCGTAGACGCGGGCCTGTGGACGGTGAGCTAAGGGCTAGCTCGCCATCCCTCCGTCTTAGGACGACAGGCCGTGTCGACGGCGCGTTCGTGTTCCACGCGCGTGTTAGAAAGTGGATGTAAACTACATGTATATGTATTGATATCTATTTAATTAATAAGCTTTGAGTGTCAGAATGGTAACTTATTATTTACTATGTCTGAAAGTGTCTCTAAAAAGGTATGTAGGGTAAAGGGATTTTATAAAGAAAACCACAGAAAGACAAGACTATTCATTTATAACTATCAAACTACGTCCATTCGCAAACCTAGGTCTTCGTGGAGAAGAATGGACAAGAAACTCCACGGTTACATCTTAAAAAGTATAATGCCAGGACAATCTATATTGTCCTGGACCATTTCTCAAGTTATAGCAGTTTATAGGTGTGGATAAACAATAAGCAATATAAGCCATATTACAACATATTTCTAGCACATAGCTATCAGTAATATTCATAGTATAATATCAAATTACCATTGTAGTGACCTACTACTGTTAGAAACTCTTTCTCCGATAGTTGGATTTCCGGAAACGATTAATCATTTTAGATATTTTGATTTGATCAATCATAGACAGTAATTACTTATGTTTTAAATTATTATCTGTATTTAAATTTAATAACATTAAATACTGTTTACATTAATAATTAAATTAAATGTTATCGCACGCACTACTTCCGGTTGAACCATCACGTTTTGTTATAAATGTCAACCTAGGCTGTTTCCGGTAAAAGATAACATGTGGTGGGAAGTAGTGCGCACGATCGTTAGTCAGTCGACGTCGAACAGTTGAAGTGTACACAAGTGTAAAGTGATTTTATAAAAAAACTTAATAAATATTGTGAGTGTTATCCTGACAGATTGTTTCAATTTCCCTGGGCTTTAATAGTTCAGAAGTTGGATATAATCGGGATAGCGATATATAATCGCCCTCGGTGAAGGACTGAACGCCCATAAAAGGTAATGGAAATGCCAATGGCTCATAAGAATATTTGATCGCTGGTGAATGAGTGATTAATAGCATTCTACCCGTACTGGCGATATATATATATTTTGTTTTCTCTTTCTTCTCTTCTATTTTGTCTAATATTTAAAGATAATTAAAATATTAGAAATATTGGTAGGATTATCTGGAGTAAATATTAAATTAAAGATCATTAAGTAACTTTTTTTTTGTGTTGTATGTATCTTGAGCGATCATGACTCGCAAAAGAAAGTCTCGACAACATACAAGGGAGTCATACGACTCTTCACCAAGTGGCTCTGAGCCTGCTGTGCGGAGACGTCGCAAAACTCGCCGCAACCGTGACGCGTCGAGTGAATCGAGAACGAGCGAGTCGAGAGATCGCAATGCACCTCGCAGCAATCCTGGTTCAAGGCGTCGTGGTGCGACGCGTGATGCAACGCGTCATACAACGCGTGAAGCTACGCGTACGCAGGCTGTGACGCGTGATGCGTCGCGATCGCGTCATGCTTCGCGGATGCATGGTGCGGCGCGTGATGCGTTGCGTGATGGGACACGTGCTGCTGTGCGTGGCGCATCGCGATCGCGTGATGCGTCTCGGGTGCGTGATGCGGCGCGGGATGCGACGCGAGATGGAGCGCATGACGCGTCGCAATCGCGTGGTGCTTCACGGATGCGTGATGCGCCGCGGTTGTGTGATGCATCGCCAAGTCGGGAGGTGGCTCATGGTCGCGACGCATCGTGCAATCGTGACATGCCGCGAAGACATAGTCAAGAAGCGAGGGCATCGCGTTCGGACACTACACCAGCAGCAGTGGTGAGTGCTTTTGATTCTATCAAAGACGCAGATACTAACACTAACATTTTAGTTTCGGTTTTTAAAGAGTTCATGCAGACCTTGAAAGCAGACGGGGGTAGTGAACGTTTTCCAGTTTTGAATGTGATACCAGAATTTGATCCCAGTAAGCGAACTCAAACAATAGAAACATGGATAAGCAAAGTTAACGAATGTGCTCTGATTTATAATTGGACCGAAAGGCAGACTGTTCACTATGCACTTCCTAAGTTAGCGGGATTGGCTCAAAAATGGTATCAGGGCCTACCTAGTCTTATGTTTTCATGGGCTGAATGGCAGAGCAAATTAAAATTGGCATTCCCAAGTGACCAGAACTATGGTCAGCTACTAACGGAAATGCTTGCTTGTAGGGCTGATTTTGGCGAATCTTTAGAAGAATATTTTTACCAAAAGGTTGTTTTATTGAATCGCTGTAACATACATGGTAAAAATGCAATAGATTGTATCTTGTTTGGAATTGAGGACAGGTCTGTCAGAACAAGTGCAGAAGCCACACAGTTCACGGAACCTGATAAATTATTAGTTTATCTTAGAAATATAAGAATTACAAAGAAGTTTAACAAGCCAAATTCATCCCTGCGGGCGGGCAACGCTGATAGCAAACAGTCTAAGATATTAAAGGGAGCCCAAAATGATAATGATAATAGGAACAATATGAACTATAGGCTTACAAAATGCTATAATTGTGGTGAAGAGGGGCACCCATATTTCAAATGCAAACTACCAATCAAGCGTTGTGATAAATGTCATCAAGTAGGTCACTTAGCTGATAGTTGTCCAGGCACTAAAGAATCTACTAATAATAAAACCGTTTTAAGAATTTCAAAAGAACCTGATAGTGACTCCAAATATTTTAAAACCGCCGTCGTGAATGGTCTGAATTTTGATTGTTTCATAGACTTTGGAAGTCAATGTTCTATGCTGCAAGAATCTGCGGCTAAGAAATTGGTTAACTCGTGGTCGGTATCAGAACTACCTGTATTGAGAGGCTTTGGAGAGAGCGTTGTCAATTGCTTAGGTAAATGCAGTGTTGAGATAAAATTAGATTCAGTCACTGCTACGGTAGAAACTCTTATCGTTCCTGATAAATTATTACAAGTTCCTTTACTACTAGGACAGACATTCACAGAACAAGAACATATTGTGGTTCTAAAAACTAATAACCAGCTTAAGATAACCACGAATATAACTAAAAGCGTATTAATGTACGTTGATAACTCACTTATTATACATGGGTATACCCCAGTTAGTATTTATACTAAACCAAGTTATTCAGGGGACTTGTTTGTTGAACTTAGTTTTTGTCAGGATACTCATAAACAATATGAGATTATTCAAAGTGTAGTACAAGTGAATAACGGACAGGGAACGATTGTTGTTAACGGTTTAAACTCTGGGTTCAAATTACTGAAAGACACTTTACTGCTCCGGGCCCTTCCTTTAAGTGAAGTACAGCCCCTAAATGTTGGCAGAATAGAACACTGTCCAGATAATACAGTAACACCCCAAATTAAAGCTTGCATGATACAGGTGGATGACCATATTGGATCTGATCATAGAACCAAACTAACTGACTTGCTAAATGAGTTCAGGGACTGTTTTGCCTTTTCGGTTAAAGAGTTAGGGTGTGTAACTGGTACAGAAATGAACATAAACCTTAATGATACCATCCCTGTGGTGTACAGACCTTATCGATTATCCCATTCAGAAAGGCACGTAGTTCGCGAAATGATAAAAGACTTGACTGACTCGGGAATAATTAGACAGTCATCATCAAATTACGCATCCCCAATTGTGTTAGTACGCAAAAAAACCGGTGACTATCGTCTTTGCATTGACTTTAGGGCACTAAACAAAAAGACCGTCAAAGAACACTATCCTCTACCCCGTATAGACGATCAGTTAGATAATCTCTCAGGTCATAAATATTTTACTTCCCTTGATCTCGCATCCGGGTATTATCAGATTAAAATGGCAGAATCGGCAAAGCATTTGACAGCTTTTGTGACCCCAGATGGTCATTATGAATTTAACCGCATGCCATTTGGGCTAGTCAATGCGCCGTCAACATTTCAAAGAGCTGTTAATAGTGTTTTGGGGAACGCGAGATTCAAGGAGGCGTTTGCCTACATGGATGACGTAATTATACCATCCAGAACAATAGAAGAAGGGTTGCAAAGACTAAATGATATACTGAGCCTTTTCCGTTCTTCCGGTATCACACTAAATTTATCAAAATGTAATTTTCTGAAACAATCCATAGATTATTTAGGATTTGAAGTTAGTGAGTCCGGAGTAAAACCAGGCCAAAGGAAAACTGAAGCCGTGGATCAATTTCCCAGACCAACAGACCAACATAAGATTAGGCAGTTTGTGGGATTAGCGAGTTTCTTTCGAAAATTTATAAGAGGTTTTGCAATTATCGCAAAACCACTAACACAACTCTTAAAAAAGGACTCTAGATGGCGTTGGGGAGACGCAGAAGAATCTGCATTCTTAAACCTAAAAGCAGAACTAGTTAAACGACCCATTCTCTCATTTTATAATCCCGAGTTCGAAACACAGTTGCATACAGACGCGTCTAAAGTCGGGGTTGCCGGAATCTTGATGCAAAGGCCAAATAAAGAGGTTTCTTTTAGTGCCGTAGCATTTTACAGTAGACAGACATCCCCTGAAGAAGCCAAATTCACATCTTATGACTTAGAAACGCTGGCTGTAGTAACGTCGCTTCAGAGATTCAGAGTATATTTGTTAGGGATTTATTTCACAATTGTTACCGATTGCAATTCTCTCCGTGCAACCTTTGAAAAGAGGGACATATTGCCAAGAGTTGCAAGATGGTGGAGCACCATACAAGAATTCGACTTTCAAATAATTTATAAACCAGGCACAGGTATGGCTCATGTAGATGCTCTGAGCCGTAATCCCATTTCATCAGAAGTAATAGAGTTACAAGTAAAACGAATTGATACAGATTGGGTAGCCACGGTACAACAAAACGATCCTGAGTTGCAAAGAATTGTTGCTATATTAAATGATAAAGAAAATGACAATATTATAGAAATTAAAAACAATTTTGTTGTTAAAAGGGGACTATTGTACAGGAAAACTGATACTGGTGATCGTTGGGTTGTACCAAAAGGCGTTCGATGGCAAATTTTGAAGTCAAACCATGACGAAATTGGACATTTCGGTCTTGATAAAACATTAGAAATAATTAAAAATAACTACTGGTTTGCTAAGATGAGACGATTCACAAAAAAATATGTTCAGTCGTGTTTAGAATGTGCCCACTCTAAAATACCAACTGGGAAAAAGTCGGGCAAATTGCATCCCATTGAGAAGGTTGAACAACCATTCCATACTGTACATATTGATCATTTAGGTCCTTTTGTTCGAAGTAAGCACAAAAATGCATACCTATTATTAATTGTTGACGCTTTTACGAAGTTTGTGATAATTGTTCCCGTTAAAAGTACTAAGTCTGTCCATTCCATCAAAGCTATTAAAAACTATTTTCACACATTTAGTGTTCCAAAACGTGTTATTTCCGATAGAGGTACGTCATTCACTTCAAAAAGTTTTCAAGATTACTTAAGTTCATTAGGTATCAAACACGTAATGAACGCTGTAGCGACTCCGCGGGCCAATGGCCAAGTCGAGCGATACAATCGAACTGTTTTAACAGCATTGACAGCTACTAATTATGGCAAATCCGAAAATGAATGGGATGAACACATTTCAGAAATTCAATGGGGACTTAATAACACACTAAACAAAGGTACCGGGAAAAGCCCTGCTCAGGCACTGTTCGGTCTTAATCTAGTGAGTACCTCAAATGCGTTATTACAGCTTAACGTTACAGACGACATAGAAAGTTCAGTCACTTCATTAGAGGACACTAGGAAAGATATTTCAGAACATATTAAAGAAAATCAAGACAAACAAAAAGAGCGTTTCGATAAAGCTAGGAAAGATGTCAAATATAAGATAGGAGAGCTTGTAAGGGTAGAAAGAGATGTTCCATCAGTAGGAAAAAGTAGGAAATTAGTTCCTAAACTTAGAGGTCCGTATCGTATTGCAGAAGTTCTTGATAACGACCGATACGTAATTGAAGATACACCACTATCCAAAAAGGGAAATAGACGATTTAGTGGTATCTTTTCAGTAGACAAAATTCACCCCTGGGTAGTTTTTAATAGATCGGATTCAGAATCTGAGGTGCCGGAAAATGACAACACTGACTAATTTAAGATTGATTGGTAGTGATGCTATTATATTAAAGTTAAGTTTAATACCTTATCTGAGAATATGTCTGAGGTCTCAGCTAAGACAGGTGTTAAGGATATGTCTGAGGCCTTAACTTCTTAAGTTAAGTGGCTTAGCTGAGAATGTGTCTGAGGTCTCAGCTAAGACAGGTGTTAAGGATATGTCTGAGGCCTTAACATCTTAAGTTAAGTGGCTTAGCTGAGAATGTGTCTGAGGTCTCAGCTAAGACAGGTGTTAAGGATATGTCTGAGGCCTTAACATCTTAAGTTAAGTGGCTTAGCTGAGAATGTGTCTGAGGTCTCAGCTAAGACAGGTGTTAAGGATATGTCTGAGGCCTTAACATCTTAAGTTAAGTGGCTTAGCTGAGAATGTGTCTGAGGTCTCAGCTAAGACAGGTGTTAAGGATATGTCTGAGGCCTTAACATCTTAAGTTAAGTGGCTTAGCTGAGAATGTGTCTGAGGTCTCAGCTAAGACAGTAATCAATGTCTCAATTGTAGTCTAAAGTTTAAGTAGATTTAAGAAAATACACAAATAAGCTGAGTGTATTTTACTATTTGTAATTCATTAATTATTATTTGTTTATGTTTTTGTGAGAATTAGTTTTCCCGGGACGGGAAATGTATCAGGAAAGGCCGACTGTTAGAAACTCTTTCTCCGATAGTTGGATTTCCGGAAACGATTAATCATTTTAGATATTTTGATTTGATCAATCATAGACAGTAATTACTTATGTTTTAAATTATTATCTGTATTTAAATTTAATAACATTAAATACTGTTTACATTAATAATTAAATTAAATGTTATCGCACGCACTACTTCCGGTTGAACCATCACGTTTTGTTATAAATGTCAACCTAGGCTGTTTCCGGTAAAAGATAACATGTGGTGGGAAGTAGTGCGCACGATCGTTAGTCAGTCGACGTCGAACAGTTGAAGTGTACACAAGTGTAAAGTGATTTTATAAAAAAACTTAATAAATATTGTGAGTGTTATCCTGACAGATTGTTTCAATTTCCCTGGGCTTTAATACTACATTTATGTATACATTTCAACATGTTACTAATTATTCTAATAACTTAAATAAACATAAAAAGTAGTATTATATAGAATCTAAAATGTATTACGAGTATAACTGTTCAACATACAAACACATTTTGCTCATAGATAATTTCTTATCAGCTAGCCGGCGCAGCTATGACGCGTCCTTTGTTCTAGCGGCAAGCGCGCCCGCTACGTCACCCGAACCGGTTGCGTGAGCGGGACGGCACCATTATTGCGTCGCGCTCTGTAAGCGCGCGCGCGCCGCCTAGCCAGTACGTTCACGGAACTTACGGTGACCGTTGCGGTTTAAAAAACATAGCTTCGCCGCGCTTAACATTGACTGTTCTCCTATCTTATTCCGTGCTATCTTTACTCTTTCTACCACTCCTTCTTTTTAGTGGAACTCTTGTGTGTGTGGAACTGTAACCTGTGTCTGTGAATAAACTTTCTTTCTTCTTCTTGTGTACTTCGGACTTTTCTTCATCCTTTATCTTCACACATTATTTCATCACACATACCTCCACACCTACATTGGTGACCCCGTTCAAGAGCACGAGGATGGCCGAAGACAAAGCGCGCAGTCATCAAGATGTCGGCGACTCGGCAGCGGAAAGTTTTCGTGTCGGAGTGCGCGTACCACCCTTTAACCCGGAGAAGCCCGGGCTGTGGTTTCGCCAAATGGAGGCGCAATTCTTTCTCGCCAATATAAAAACTGATGAAACAAAATTTTATTTCATCACGGGAAATTTGGACACGAAATACGCAGACGAGGTAGAAGACATAATCGACTACCCCCCACCCACCGGAAAATACGAAAAGTTAAAAACTGAGCTCATCAAGAGACTCTCGGCTTCGCGTGAGAAGAAGGTGCAGCAGCTCCTCATGCACGAGGAACTAGGCGACCGTAAACCGTCGCAATTCTACCGGCACCTTCTCAATCTGGCTGGTCCAGGTGTTCCGGAGGAGTTCTTGAGGACCATCTGGACGAGCCGTCTCCCCGCTGGCACGCAAGCGATTGTGGCTTCGCAGTCGAAGATGGATCTTCCCGAGCTGGCTGAGCTGGCAGACAGGATCCATGACGTCGTCGGCACCCAGGCGGCAGCTACGGCAGCCATCAACACTCCTACATCCTCGAGCGCTTCAACCTGCGGCGTAAACCCCGAGATCGCTGCGCTAACCAAACAAGTGGCGATGTTAGCGGAAAAGGTAGACCGGTTATCCCGGCCTAGAGGTAGGTCCAGTAGTCGTACGCGCTACCGGTCAGATTCAAGCTCCAGATCGGCATCCAGCTACAAAAGGTCTCCGCAGTGCTGGTACCATCTGAAGTTCGGAGACCAAGCAAGGAAGTGCGTGAAGCCTTGCGATTACTCTAAATCGGGAAATGTGCGGGGCAATCAGTGATGGCGACCGATGATTGTCCAAGTGCTGGTCGCTTATTCGTCACCGATCAAAGGTCCAAGGTGCAGTTTTTGGTCGACACCGGCAGCGACCTCTGTGTCTACCCTCGATCGGCGCTTACTCGACGAATGGAAAAGACCGGTTATCAGTTATGCGCCGCGAACGGAACGTCGATACAAACATACGGTTTCATAAATGTATCGCTAAACTTAGGCTTGCGCCGCGACTTTGTCTGGCGATTTATTGTAGCTGATGTAACAAGGGCGATAATAGGCGTGGATTTTCTATCTTTTTATAATTTGATTGTTGATTGCAGGAACCAACGCCTCATCGACAATCATACAACGCTCTCCACCCCGGCTTCGCCTGCCCGTCGTTCTGATGATATTTCGTCGGTAAAAGTAAGTCTCGGTGATTCCGCGTACACACACATACTACGGGAATTTCCCGACATCACCCGTCCACCTGGCCTACACCGCACACCCAAACATAATACGGTACACCACATCCGCACTACTCCTGGGCCACCAGTATCCTGTTCACCCCGTAGACTGGCCCCTGACAAATTGAAAATAGCGAGGGATGAGTTCGACGCCATGCTCAAGTGTGGCACCTGTCGCCAGTCCGAGTCACCCTGGTCATCGGCTCTGCACTTAGCGCCTAAGAAAGACGACGGTTGGCGCCCCTGTGGCGATTACAGGATGCTGAACGCACGGACTATCGCGGACCAGTACCCTATCCGACACATCCACGACTTCGCCCATAGCCTGTCTGGCTGTACCGTCTTTTCACAAATTGATCTGGTAAAAGCGTACAACCAGATTCCTGTGCATCCAGACGACATCCCGAAGACTGCGATCACCACGCCGTTCGGTCTTTTCGAATTCCCATTTATGACCTTCGGTCTTCGAAATGCCGGGCAGACGTTCCAGCGCTTTGTGGATGAAATGCTCAGGGGTCTGGACTTCACTTACGCATACCTGGACGATTTTCTGGTGTTTTCAAAAGACCAGAAGACCCACGAGCTCCACCTGCGTCAGCTCTTCACCAGGCTCAAGCAATACGGTATGGTCATCAACATCTCAAAGTGTGTCTTCGGAGTGTCGGAGGTAAACTTCTTGGGCTACAATATTTCAGCCAAGGGTACCAAGCCACTGCCTTCTAAGGTCGAAGCTGTGCAAAATTTTCCCGCTCCCAAGACCGTAAGAGAGCTGCGGAGATTTCTTGGGATGCTCAACTTTTACCGTAGGTTCATTCCTGAGGCAGCTACTCATCAAGCACCCCTGAACGCTCTTCTTACCGGCTCAGTTAAGGGTTCACACCCTGTTCAGTTTTCACCGCAGGAAGATGAGGCTTTTCAAAAGTGTAAGAACAGCCTGTGTCAAGCAGCATTACTGGCCCATCCGGACTGCAACGCAAAGATGGCGTTGGTCACGGATGCGTCAGACAAAGCCATCGGAGCAGTCCTGCAGCAGCTGAACGAGGGGGCATGGGAGCCACTGGTATTCTTCTCACGTAAGTTGACTCAAGCACAGGTTAAGTACTCTCCTTACGATCGGGAGTTGCTCGCTATTTACGAGAGTGTCAAATATTTCAGACACATGTTAGAGGCTCGTCATTTCGTCATTTACACTGACCACAAGCCACTCACATATGCCTACCACTCTCGTAAAGAAAATAGTTCCCCCCGGCAGTTCCGCCATTTAGACTTTATAGCTCAGTTCACGACGGACATCCGGCACATTTCTGGAAAGAACAACGTCGTGGCGGACACCCTTTCGCGCGTTGAGGAGATTGCTCAACCTGTGCACGCTGAGAGGATCGCCGCTGCTCAACTAGAGGATCCTGAATTGAAGCAACTCCTAGCTGGTGACACATCCTTGCACCTGCAGCAAGTAAGGATTCCAGGTTCAAGCTGCCAACTATACTGCGACGTCAGCACCTCCGCACCGAGACCTTTTGTGCCCAAGGAACTGCGCAGGTTAATTTTTACAAGCCTGCACTCCTTGAGTCACCCAGGTACCAAAGCATCCGCAAGGTTGGTCGCAGACAGGTACGTCTGGCCTGGAGTAAGGAAGGACTGCCGTGAGTGGGTTCGTTCTTGCCTTAATTGTCAACGTGCAAAAACCACACGGCATGTCTTTGCCCCAATAGGCAACTTCAAACTACCTTCATCAAGGTTTGCCTTCATCCACATTGACCTCGTAGGTCCTTTGCCTCTGTGTCAAGGGTTCCGATATTGCCTCACCGCCGTCGATCGCTTTACGCGATGGCCTGAGGCAATACCGTTAGCAGACATAACTGCTGAAACAGTGGCAAAGGCTCTGCTGAGCGGTTAGATTGCTCGTTTCGGCTGCCCATCGGATATCGTAACCGATAGAGGTAGGCAGTTCGAATCAGCGCTTTTCAAATGTTTGTCCAGTATCGCTGGTTTTCAACACCGTAGAACCACAGCCTACCATCCAGCCTGTAACGGATTGGTGGAGAGATTCCACCGTCAACTCAAAGCTGCTATAACTTGCCACGCTAATGCCAGTTGGGTGGAATCTCTTCCACTAGTCTTATTAGGCGTTCGCAGCGCATACAAAGAAGACGCACAGGCTTCTGCCGCTGAACTCGTATACGGCCAGCCAGTGCGCCTACCAGGTGAATTTTTCGACCCGCAGGCTGATGAGACTATTGACACGACCGATTACTTGTCAAGGATCAGAAATTTGGTTCGGAAACTGCATCCATCACCAGCATCCAGGCACAACAAATCCAAAACCTTCATTTTCAAGGAGTTAGCAACGTCCACTCACGTTTTCCTTAGGGACTGCACTGCCGGTGGTGGTTTCAAACCGGCATATTCTGGTCCACACAAGGTCATCGAACGAGGGGACAAGGTGTACAAGATAGTGGTAAACGGTAAACAGGTTACCGTATCGATAGACCGCGTTAAGCCGGCCTTCATACTGCGTGACCCAGATACTTCATCATGCACACCACCTACCACAAATATTCATCACAACACATCACAAACACCTAACAATAACACTAATCACAACACTCCAACCGCGGATAAACGGGACTTACCAGATGCCAACGATGACGTCATCAGAACGACGCGGTCAGGCCGCCGCGTTAAATTTCCCGACTATTACCGCCCTTGACGGTCTCTGGAGGGGGGTGATGTAGTGACCTACTACATTTATGTATACATTTCAACATGTTACTAATTATTCTAATAACTTAAATAAACATAAAAAGTAGTATTATATAGAATCTAAAATGTATTACGAGTATAACTGTTCAACATACAAACACATTTTGCTCATAGATAATTTCTTATCAGCTAGCCGGCGCAGCTATGACGCGTCCTTTGTTCTAGCGGCAAGCGCGCCCGCTACGTCACCCGAACCGGTTGCGTGAGCGGGACGGCACCATTATTGCGTCGCGCTCTGTAAGCGCGCGCGCGCCGCCTAGCCAGTACGTTCACGGAACTTACGGTGACCGTTGCGGTTTAAAAAACATAGCTTCGCCGCGCTTAACATTGACTGTTCTCCTATCTTATTCCGTGCTATCTTTACTCTTTCTACCACTCCTTCTTTTTAGTGGAACTCTTGTGTGTGTGGAACTGTAACATGTGTCTGTGAATAAACTTTCTTTCTTCTTCTTGTGTACTTCGGACTTTTCTTCATCCTTTATCTTCACACATTATTTCATCACACATACCTCCACACCTACACCATCATAATAACATTAAATTACATCATTCATAATTATAATATAAATATACATCATCATCAACAATAATCAGAATAATATCATACCTTAGATGTTAACGCCTTGAAAGTCGAAGAGCAACTGCCTGTTCTAATTTTTTTTTTTTTTTTTTTTGTAAGGGCATCTCGCAGTTCAGCCTAGGGCTGGCTTCTGCTTAACCGGACAATCCTGTGGGTGCCTTGAAATAAATTTAAGGCCTCCAGCCAGGGCAAGCTGCCTGTTCTACTATGGCACCGCTCTTTTATACCCATTAACAAACAAGTATGATTCACAAGTGACCGTTGAGTCAAATCAGTGTTTGACTTATAGTAAAATAAGTTTGTTATAAAAATCATTTAGTAAATTAACAATAGATATTAATTACATTTATAGGTATATCAATGTATTTATTTTTAAACACAATAATTACATATATCACGGCCATACTGACAAGTACTTCGCTCTCGAAGTACATTAAATACCCTTTTTCTACAATTGTATTTTACTTTTTGTTTTGCCAAATGCCTAGGACGTGTCAAGTCCCCTCCACCCGCTGCTAGTGGGATAGACTTGCACCAAGCAAATGACCGACCAGCGGAAACAAATTTTATTAGTTTTTGTTTTGCCAAATGCCTAGACGTGTCAAGTCCCCTCCACCCGCTGCTAGTGGGATAGACTTGCACCAAGCAAATGACCGACCAGCGGAAACAAATTTTATCGGTTACCTCGTCATGCAAGTCCCATTCACCCGCTGCTGGTGAGATAGACAAGCACCAAGTAAACGATCGCCCAGCGGATTTTTAGGGTCAGAGAATCGGTTAGAAATTTAGCTAGCTTCTATCGAAACAAGGCGGTAAAATAACCCTACATATTAAGGGTTTAGAATTGCTACAGGAAAATCTTAAGTCATTTCTTAAAACATTAACTACATCCTTGCAAAATGAAGTAACCAGATAATATTTCTACATTATTTTGTAGACATACAATGCTCTTATATTTGAGCCAATTACCTAGACACGCCGATTACATTCACCCGCTACCGGTGAGATCAATCGACGCCAAGCAAAGGCCTAGTAGCGAAAATTCAGTCAATTACTTAGACACTCCAATCACATTCACCCGGTCCTGGTGAGATCAATTGACGCCAAGTAAAAGCCTAGTAGCATATTGAGCCATTGTAACATTGTTTACATACCTACATTTTGCAAGAATTCTTTTTTTTTTCTTTTGAATTTTTATCAGTTTATAAGTTGGTAAACAGTATTGCACTTTGATCCCTTTATTTGACTTTCAAAATTTAATTTACTTGTCGAAAAAAAAGTTATCGTTCGGCCAATCTGACAATATCATTGCAATAAGCCAGTTGACACTTTAAAAATTTATTACCATATTTTCAAGTCTTTTGTATTCCGCGAACACGCTGTTTTTATTTTTATGTAAGTTTTAATTTTAGTACTTTACTTTTCACTTAATGTTAATTTTATTTATTTTAAGTAGATGTCTACTTACACTTTGTAGCCTGAGACACAGGTTTAACCTAGTTCAGGCAAATAAGCAACTGTGCTCTATTTTAATTGTTGTGATATTTTATTGTAACTGCACCTTTTTATAAAATAAACGATTGATTGATTTGATTGATTGATTGATCATACATTTATGTACTTGTGTTTTATGATAATATCTTTCAGATATTTGACATTCATATAAAACAGAACATCAATAGCTACTTTACTTTTTGTTAAAGTAATAGTTTAGAAGCCAAAGTCAAAATATTGTTTCAGGAAGACCATCAATCAGCACTATCAGAGCATCTCTCAAAATCTTTGACCATAGTAATAATGTCGATGTCCCATGTTTTTGTCTTTGATTATTTTATTACTGAGACATTATAAGTAATATCATGATTGTCGTAACTGCATCGATGTTATTAAATTATCAGACAAAATTTTCTAAACAGTGTACACATTATTAAGTTAATTTTAAAATTTAAAATCTGATAATGCCGAAATTTTCGTAGTATGGATAATAGTTTGTCCCGTTGTGACCGCAGTGATTTCGAACTCATTTAGTTTCAAGACATAATAAGAAGCTACGTATGTTATAGTCTCAAAACACTGTTTATGGCCTCAAATTCCATGTTATATTGAGTTTATAGTAAAATACGGCAACAGTTTAATAATTTTAGAAAAATAATTCTGTCCTATAAAAAGTTCCAAAACTGAATTCTTATTTTGTTACCGAATTTTGTATGGAAAGATTTTTTTAAATCATCATATTATTTCGTTTTTTACTCTTGGGAAAACTATCTGATGACATTTAAATCCACATTTTTGTTGTTTTGTCATTTCGGTATCGACAACAGCCGTGATAGCACTGTACTCTGACTACTGCGACAAAATCTTTCTGGATTTTGTTACACTGTGTCAACTGTGTGAACTTACCAGTTCAAGATACTTCATATTTTTGTTAAAATTGGTTGATAGTTCGTTTTATAACCTACACTTTGATGTAAAATACTTTTTTCGACTGTTAGGTGTTAAACTTAATTTATTTTTTTGAAAATGCAAAACCTTCATTTCGTTACTTCTGTTTTTGTTACTTTCTCGTGGTAACGTATAATCGGAACGCGGGGTAACAAAAAAGGATTTTTTTAAAGCCCTGTATACATCTCACAAAAACGCCAGTTAGGTATATTTATGAACCCTATGTACCTTATATTGCTTTCTTACAAATTATTATCTTATTTTCTTAAAAATTATTTTTCTAAAATAATAATGCGGGATACAACTTGGAAAAAAAATGTCCCAATCGTTTCAAGTTCGATGATTGAGTTTATGGCTTTCGGTTCCAGAACGACCTAAAAGTAACCGTGTATATTAATCTACACTAATATTATAAAGAAGAAGATTTGTTCGTTTGCTTTTATACAATATATTAAGCTCTGCATAGCCGTTGTGTTTTTAACTGATTTTAAGTAAAATTTGAGAAATGCTCATCAGTAACCTTAAACCTTGTCAAAATGACGTATGAACAATATAATGTATGTGTATAAGCCGTTATTGGATCAAAGTAATTTATTTGTTAACCCACCTGATTAATTCAGGTACTAAATACTCATTCAGTTTTGAGTATATCTTATAATGATTTAACATTAGATAGAAATGCTCAGGTATAAGTAACTGGTATATTATTTTCTAACTTATTTTCGTGAGTATTACAATTTTACTGTATTTATGTCAAGCTCCATACTATACATTTCATTCTCAGTCTTATATTTTGTGAGAACTAGAATTACGAAGTAAATAATTATAATATTAACCTTATCACTAAAGCTATTAATAAATCCAAGCTTCAATAAAATATTGACTAACCAATTTAAAATAAAATTTGCCCACATTGATACCTGTACAAATATTCGTACTATTATTTTAATTCTATTCAAGTTTTGAAAATAATATACATACTAGAGATGCTACGAAGGTTCGATTCAAAATCTGAAAGTTCGGTACATCCGACTAATTTTACACCTTCGATTCCGATAAATTCTAATCGGAAATTATATCGAAGGTCGATGAAAAGCTTGTGTTCATTAATTATGATTTGCTTCTTTTTGAGTCATTTCCTTTGAGTTAATTTACTACTAGTACCAACTATTTACAATTTAAAATCTGTATTTTTTTTTTTTTTTGATCTGATAATAAGAAAAACGTGTGTGCCAAATTTTAGTTACGATAGCTTCAGTGTATGAGGGTGTAATATTGATTGCAAAATTCCAGTGAAGTTAAATCAAAGCTTTTAACTTTTAAAACAATATTTCGGTAAATAATTGAAGTTGATAAATTCTACATCTTATTCCTTCAGTTTTCCCTAGAATCTCTCATTTCTAACTTTTCAGAAAGCAAAATCTTAAAGCAGAGCCTCTAAAGGCCTTACCGATACTAGGTAATTCGTACTGCTGCTCCGTTTGATCCACGGCATGGCTTCGATGCTGTCGCAGCAGCTTCTTAATTCTGCCGACAGAGTCGGCAGCACGTCGTCATCATTCTGGTCCTAGTTGAGTCGAGGCGGCGACCCGCCGACATCACAGCTTTCAGCATCACACCAATAGCTCCAACATTGGTCATGCAAATATCAAATTAAAGTTCGTTAGGAATAATGAATAGGCCAGAGCACAATCCCACTTCTGATGTTAGAAAGTGGATGTAAACTACATGTATATGTATTGATATCTATTTAATTAATAAGCTTTGAGTGTCAGAATGGTAACTTATTATTTACTATGTCTGAAAGTGTCTCTAAAAAGGTATGTAGGGTAAAGGGATTTTATAAAGAAAACCACAGAAAGACAAGACTATTCATTTATAACTATCAAACTACGTCCATTCGCAAACCTAGGTCTTCGTGGAGAAGAATGGACAAGAAACTCCACGGTTACATCTTAAAAAGTATAATGCCAGGACAATCTATATTGTCCTGGACCATTTCTCAAGTTATAGCAGTTTATAGGTGTGGATAAACAATAAGCAATATAAGCCATATTACAACATATTTCATATTCATAGTATAATATCAAATTACCATCATAATAACATTAAATTACATCATTCATAATTATAATATAAATATACATGATCATCAACAATAATCAGAATAATATCATACCTTTGATGTTAACGCCTTGAAAGTCGAAGAGCAACTACCTGTTCTACTATGGCACCGCTCTTTTATACCCGTTAACAAACAAGTATGATTCACAAGTGACCGTTGAGTCAAATCAGTGTTTGACTTATAGAAAAATAAGTTTGTTAACAATAGATATTAATTATATTTATTTTTAAATATTAGACACATAATAATTACATATATATATCACGCGCCTCAAAGAGATGTCAGCATAGGGAAGGGGCCCGCAAGGGCCGATGCCTGCCGGGTGCTGCGGGTTGTTCGAAAGAGATACCGCGGCCCCGGAACACAAAGGGCGATGAAGGAACATGGGTGGGTTTTAGTCAGTAAAAGTCTGACACACCCTCCCGCTCAGCCCAGAGCGGGAGAAGTCATTTGATGATTTCCCATCCGGAAAAAAAAAAAAAAGAAAAGGGAGTACATCAAACACAAAAAGTTAGATATCTTAGCCTATAATAGTGCAATTTTGACGCTGTTTTCAGCATTCTTAGACTTAAGTAGGCCTCCGCTTACGTACTGACCACTCTGCACTAGCGCGCACGCGTTTTGAAAAATACTCCCTGCAACCCTTGCAAAATTTTTATAAATTTCAGATAAAATCATCAAAATTTAGAGTTTTTTCCAAATTTTCTTTAAAAACTACGTTAGAATATAGCTGCAATAGTACTCACCTGCCATCCCTGTGTTCTGGTCCGCGTTCCGTGTGAGTCCAGGTTGGGGGTTGAAAATCGAAATTTTTTGTTTCAAAAACTGGTTTTTTGACCAAAACTCAAAAATCTTGTTCGGCACCCACCTTGTTTTATTTCGCAGATCGCTAGCCCGCGCGGAGACCCGTCTCTGGACATATCGCACGCCCGGCTAGCTCAAATAAAACATTGTAATTTTTCTAAAATAGTCAATTTATTGTTAAATTCCGTTGTACCAAAATCTACCTTAGGGAGTACATCAAACACAAAAAGTTAGATATCTTCGCCCTTAATAGTGCAAATTTGACGCTGTTTTCAGCATTATTAGACTTAAGTAGGCCTCCGCTTACGTACTGACCACTCTGCACTAGCGCGCACGCGTTTTGAAAAATACTCCCTGCAACCCTTGCAAAATTTTATAAATTTCAGACAAAATCATCAAAATTTAGAGTTTTTTCCTAATTTTCTTTAAAAACTACGTTAGAATATAGCTGCAATAGTACTCACCTGCCATCCCTGTGTTCGTCCAAGCAGTCAGGGTGTTCACTGACGGCAGCAAGATTGCGGGCAAGGTCGGAGCAGCACTGTCACTTTGGGACGGTGCCGCCGAGATCAAGTCCGTCAAACTTAGCTTGCCGTCGTACTGCACGGTCTACCAGGCGGAACTTCTGGCCATATGCGTAGCCACGCGCGAGATCCTCAAGCGCAATGAGGGAACCTTCGGCATCTATAGTGACTCAAAGGCCGCACTTCAAACAGTCACAAACCAAGGTTCCCTCCACGCCCTGGCCGTGGAGGCGAGAGCCAACGTGGCCGCGGCTTTATCCCAGAGCAAAGATGTGTCCTTGTTCTGGGTAAAGGCACATGCCGGGCTAGAGGGCAACGAGCGCGCGGACCACCTCGCAAAGGAGGCTGCACTCCGATCTAGAAAGAGGCCGGACTATGATCGCTGCCCGGTTTCATTCGTCATGCGGCAGATCCGTGTGGGGTCGCTCGACGAATGGAACCGGAGGTACCAAACCGGCGAAACAGCCTCTGTTACCAAAATCTTCTTCCCGGACGCGATCGACGCCTTTAGGATAGTGAAAAAGGTTCAACCAACCGGCATCATCACACAGATCTTCACGGGGCACGGTGGGTTCTCCGAATACCTGCACCGTTTCAAGTGTAAGGGGAACCCATCGTGCATCTGTGAACCGGATGCAGTGGAGTCGGTCGCCCACATCCTTACCGAATGCCCGTCTTTTGTGCGGAGAGGTATAATACTAAACGGAAACTAAACAAAATTATAGATATGGACAACATTGGTAAAATAATAGCAGACAGAAAGAGCCGTGAAATATTTTTAGATTATTGTATAGACATTTTTACAAAAGTAGTAAACCGAAACAAAGTCAGATAAAATAATGCTTTATCATGTATGAATATTTCTATTAGAAAGGATATAAGATCAAAGCATAGAAAGTAAAATAATAAAATAATATGTATATAATAGAATGTGTAGTATAAATTGATTCCAAATTAATGTAACTAATAAAACCAAAATAATGGCAAACCAAACATTTTTAAGTTCAAATAAGGACCCTGTCAAATTCAGGGGGACAGTGGCAGAACAGGAGTGTGGTTTTAGCCGGTTCGAGTCCGGCACTACCTCGACTGTCTCACAGCCTGTGAGGTAGTCGAGGTGTCCGTGGGGATTTCCCACTCCTGCCAAAACAATAAAAAAAAAAAAAACCTAACCTAACCGGCACAGCCTTTACTTCCAGTCCTCCGCCGACGATTGCAAGGCGGACCCCCTCACACCCTCACGGGTGTGGGGGGTCGGGAATGACCGACGAAGGTGACGGGTGCAATGCGGGCGAAGGCACCCCCGCGCCTGTCGCCCGCCCGTCACCATGAGGAGGGAGGGCACGACGCCTTCTCCCCCTTCTTCGTCTGCGGAGCGGCGCAGCGAGAGGGTCGTCCTCCCGCGCGCGCTCCGCCTCCTCCTTTTGCGACATCACGTCCTCGCAAAAGGAGGCTACTGCCGACCAGGCCTCCTCACTCCCCAGCATGGCGTCGACCACGCCGGGAAGCGAGAGGTCCGGTCCGACCACCGCGGTCAGACCGCGGCGCAGCTCGGCCCACGCCGGGCACACCTCGAGGGTGTGCTGCGCCGTGTCCTCCGCCGCGTCGCAGTCGTGGCACGCCGGAGTCTCCCTCCCTCCCGATCCGGTGCAGGTGCGATCCGAAACAGCCATGTCCGGATAACACCTGCACCAGACGGAAAGAGAGGAAACCGTGGGATCGCTCGAGCCAGCCCTTCAGGACCGGACCGAGCGCGTCCAACGTCCGGCGGCCAAAGGCGGCGCTGGCGAGGTCCTCCGTCCAATGGAGGACGATGGCGTCCTTCGCCTCTCGCCGCACCGCCTCCCGCTCTTCGCCCGTGGGGCGCTCCCCGAGCGCCTTTCGGCGCGCCGTCCACTCGTACACTCTGGCGAGCACCCACGCCTCCAGCTCCCAAGGAGGGGTGCCGGCCAGAGCGCACGCCGCCGAAAAGCCCACTGAGCGGTAGGCCCTCGCCACCCGCTGTGCAATAATAACCCGCTGAGCCCCCGTTGAGTAATAGCCCGCTGGGGCCTGCGGATGGCGGTAGCATTCTCCCTCCTATGGAGGGAGTCCACCCAGATGGGAGCCCCGTAAAGGGCCATGCTCCGCAAAATGCCGGCACATAACGGTGGTCCGACAAGGTCTCCACCAGCTCCACCCGCCAGTTCACGACGCGGGCGGCAAGCGCGGGGGTGGCGAACGAGACGTCCACCACCGACCCGCCCTGTTGCCGCACACACGTGTGGACCGCCCCCCTGTTGAGGAGGGACACACCGCACGAGGCCGCCCAAAACTCGACGGCGCGTCCCCGGACGTTGCACCCGGCGACCGGGTTGCCCCAGGCCACCGACTTGGCGTTTAGGTCGCCCAACACCACGACCTGGCGTGGTGCCGCCCTCCCAACGACAGCAGTGAGGATCTCGAGGAAATCCTCAAAGTCCGAGAGAGGGCGGTTTGGGGAGAAATACACCCCCACCATCGCTATCTCTCCCCACGCGGCGGCCACGTATCCCGGTCCCCTCTCTAAGAGCGAGAGGGGAGGGGAGTCTGTGGAAGACCGCGCCACCAACGCCACCAAGCCGTCCCGGTCGCCCAGCCAACGGCCAGGGACCGAGTAGGGTTCGGCGACCACCGCCAAGTCCACCAACCACTCAGCCATGGTCTGCATCAGCAGATCCTGGGCTGTCCTGCAGTGGTTGGTGTTCGCCTGAAGGATGCGATGTTCGACCGTGGCCATCAGTCGGACATCGCAACCTCCTCCGCAGCCGCCGCAGGAACGGTGGTATTTGCGGCAGCAGCAGGTGCAGGCCTGGTCGGCGCCTGCGCTTTGCCACGCTTAGGGGGGGGATTGCACTTCCCCCCCTTCATGACGTGGCCTGCCCGGCGGCCACTGGCGGCACACACCGCGCAGTGCGGCGTGGCGGCCTGGCAGGAGGCGGCTTTGTGGCCCTCCTTGCCGCAGCGGTAGCATGTGTCCGTCCTGTCAACCTTGGACGGACACAGGGGCCGGGTGTGGCCGATGCCGAAGCACCGGAAACACCGCAGAGGCTGGTCGCGGGGAGATGGCGCTGCCGTCGCGTATTAAACACTAAGTTTGTGTCAGAAGTTGTAATTATTTGATTTAAAATAGAAATTACAAGTTTACCACCTCTTTTTAAGTTTCAAAGTGAATATTAACTCCTAAATATATAATACGAGTGTTATCTTAAAATTATATTCAGTCTGGAATATTAATGTTAAACTCACAAGTGAGTGTGGACATAAACAAACAAGGATAAAACTACGACTATTTTAAAGCAAGGTACGACAATTAGTTTCTAAATTAATCAGTGAACGTGGTGTTATTGATCTAACAGTATAATAAAGTGCATTCGTGTAATAACATAAACTTATGGACGGTTATTTCATATTTTTCACACATTTGAAAAGCGCGCAGTGATAGCGCCTCAAGTGGTTAGTAGTTGAACCAGAATTTTGAGCTGTTTTATCGACCGACATACGTCATAACGTCGTTGACAGGTAGCTGAATGAACCAATTTGGAACTGTTGTATCGACCGTTGTATCGCCATCTAGCGACGAATAGTGAAATGTATCACAGTGACAGCGCCTAAGGTGGACAGTAGCCGAATTAATTTGGAACTGTTTTATCGACCGATGTTACGCCATCTAGTGGCGAGTTGCAAAACATAATAGCCTTTCCTTTGTTTTAACATCTTGAGCTTACGCTATGCGATTGTAACAGACTTAGCATACGCTACGCTCCATAAGTAAAATAG
Organism: Standfussiana lucernea; assembly: GCA_964057025.1. Classification (NCBI taxonomy): domain Eukaryota; kingdom Metazoa; phylum Arthropoda; class Insecta; order Lepidoptera; family Noctuidae; genus Standfussiana; species Standfussiana lucernea. Next base: position 2,361,353 of record OZ059783.1, read on the forward strand.
CAAACAATATCTTCAGAAAGCGAAATTACTTGGCAAGATGGACAATATAACTGTACGCAATAAATTGATAAGATCGCAATCACACATGGACTTATCGTCTACTACTAGCAAAGACCTATTGAATTCTACCATGTTTGATTCTACCATGATGAGTATCCAGAGTGATACACAAAACTATGATCAGTCATATTCAGAGGATCTGAGACGAGAAATAAAAGAAATTAGAGAAAAATTAAAGAGTGCTAATAATGAAATTGAAAATCTCAACTGTGAAAATAAGCTAATGCAAGTGACACAAGATCAACAACGACAAATAGAACTCCTGAAAAAAATTACCTGCGCTACCCCACAGCGCAAAATTAACTCATCGCCCATCTCGAAACGAATACTAAGTATGAGAGTAAACACTCCCCGCCACTCTCCTCTACGACTTGCTAAAAATATATATATAAATAGCCCCAGCCCTCCTTCAACCCAGCACAATTGAGGATTGGCTAGTGGCTCCACACACGATCCAAACGCGAACCACCGAACCCATAACTCCTTAGGCCTCCGTTGGCCGTTCAGTGAGTCGCGGCGCCACCGTCGGCGCATCGTCGCGTCCGTCCAACCGCCGACCCAATATCAACTCGATTGAGGGTAGGCGGTTGAAACGGAAAAAACCGTGTACCGCCCGAACCTCATCTTTTTCTTAAGATAGATAGATAATTTATTTATTTGCGTAAAACATGGCATACATAGGTGTTATTATAGCATAAAAGACCATACATGTTTTGCTTAAAGTTAAAGCATGCAAACTTAGAAAATTAAAAAGGAGATGGCTAAATGGAAGTATGGACGACTGCCCCAGCAATATATAAACATGGAACTTTGCAATATGTAATGCTGAATAGCTGAATATTAGTATTTCATGTGACAAAAGTTTCAAGAACTTTTCATATCTATAAAATCCTGAAAACAAAATCGTGTAACTCCTACGTCAATAGGTATAAAAAACTGCAAACAAATGACATATTGCTATGAACTTTTACCTAGGCGTTTGGATATTTCTGCAATGATTTACGATATTTTTGACTAGCGATACATCTCGATTTCGCACGGTGGTACGTGAGTATACATCTACAAAGAGGTAATTACGGGCTTTCTACAATCCACGCAAAAATCACTCCCGCCCGCGTGTATACATAATAATGCATCTTACCTAGCGGAATTGTACATCTATCTCAAATACAAAAATCTATAGTTGTTTGGGTGTCTGTTAATATTAATCCCTATTTTCACATAGGTTCATCATTTCAACCACTTATTTATATATTATCTGTGAAAACTGTCTTTACTTCAACTCATATTCCTACACGAATGTATGCCTAAACCTTCCGGAAGAACCAATCAACCTACTAGTGACAACCCCTTCAAAATCTGTTTGTTGATACATCTGTAGGCAGACTGACAAACGCGCCAGAGGGACTTAGTTTAGTAGGTAGGTATGCGGTGATTGATAAATCCTGCCTAAACTACGATATCCTAAATTGCGATAGTTTAGGCACTAAGTAACCAAGGACATAAAAGATATTGAAATAAAACAACAAAAATACAATTTATTTATTTATTCCTCATTCTCATTCCGCCGCAGTCTTTGCGTTGCCACACCGCAGTTTATGCATCGCATGATGAATGATTGCAAGTCCGTGTCGAGAAGCGAGAGGTCAGTAGGTAGGCGAGCACACACTAAATCCAATAAACAAGCCAGGGTCAATGAAAATCCAAAATAAAATAGCACAACGAACAAGAAAACGGCATATCGTTGAAACGGAGTCTGTTCTGTTGTCTTGTGTGTCGTATCATCGTATGACATCTGACCATAGATAATACACTAGCATCTGACGTTTGTTTTTTCTTAAAGAAGGGATTGAACTTCAAGTGTAACAGAATCAATAAAATAATCGAATAGGTTGAAAGAAAAAATGGAATTTGTTTTTATCGACCACTATTTAGTTTACCTATATTTTTCGACACAAAATAGGTAGTAAGATTAAACGAAGAAGCACAGTCCGAAGCTTTCATTTATTTTTATTTGATTTTGAATAGAATAAAGTGGAATTGAGTAAAGTCGATTGTCACTTTAAAAACAACCCCATTTTCCGAATCAAAACCCTGTGAAAACATAATAACAAGCAACTATACAGGACACCGAATTGGACGCCTTAGCGTCAGAAAAACCTGTTATCAAAAATCGATTTAAGTACCTACAGTTTCATTTGACATTCTGCAAAAGCGATAAGACCCCTCCCTAGCTTGCAGTTAGTGTTATTTCCCCTTGACCTTGTCATGTAAGTCAAAAATGCAAATAATATACTTTTTTTATGTTTAACGTTCACGAAAGTTCTAGGAAATTATTAAACACTAAATAATTCATGAATGATTTTTTAAATATTACGTGTTAATGTGAGATTCCTATACATGCTGGGGGCAGTCATTTAGCCATCTCCTTTACAAACATTATAATTTAAATTCAAAATAGTCATTAATACTGTAGAAATTGTTTTCGTTTAGCCATTTGTACAATTTAGTTTTGAATAATCTGCCATTTAATATTTTAAATTCATTAGGTAACTTATTATAAACACGTACACACATAGCCAGACAGCTTTTGTTATATTTTGCTAACCTAGGGAGCTCATCTAGTACAAGTCTGTATGGATCACGACGACTTCGAGAACTTATTTCCTCTGCTGTTTTAAATAATTCTTTATATTTGCTAACAAACATACATGCTTCATACAAATATAGTGAAGGTAATGGTAGCAAACCAAGCCTTTTAAATATAGGTCGACATGACTCATCAGATGGTATCCCGTATATGGCTCGTAAACATTTTTTTTTGAGCGACAAATGCTCTATTGTGGTCAGTACTATTTCCCCACATAATTAATCCATACCGTAACGACGACTCAACATATGCACGGTATGTCATCACAGCTGTTTTTATATTTGTTACCTTCCTAATTTGTCTGAGGGCGTATACAAATTTATTTATTTTCTTGCAAACATTATCGACCTGCGCTTTCCAGTCTAAATGCTCGTCAATTTCTACTCCTAAAAACTTGGTTTGTGTCATTTGTGTAATTTGTGGTATGTCCATTCTAAAATTAAATTGATTTTGATAAGATTGATTGAATTGAATATATACAGATTTTTTAAGATTAATAGCTAAATTATTATTATTTAACCAATTAATTAGATTCTCTATTGTATTATTTATGTCCGCTTCATGATCAATAATTGATTTATATTTTTTATCGGTCGTCACAATTATGGAAATGTCATCAGCAAAAAGAAAGCATTTATGATTAGTCACATTTACTATGTCATTTATGTAGATTAGGAACAAGATAGGGCCCAATTTGCTACCCTGAGGGACTCCGCGTTTAACAATGTTATACCCAGACGAGAATTGTGTCATGTTCCTACTTTCATCAAGTTTAGTGACAGCGACACACTGCTGTCTGTCAGTTAGATATGACGATATCCACTGAAGTGGCAGTCCTCTAATTCCGACAGCCTCTAATTTATTTAATAATATGTCATGGGAAACTAAATCAAATGCTTTTGATAGATCAAGGAATAACCCTGTCGTCAGTTGATTATTGTTAATATTGGTCAGAATTGCTTTCAAAAGGGAAAATATGGCTAAGGAAGTGGACTTTTGTTTTTGAAAGCCAAATTGCTCTTTTCTGATGATCTGAAATTTTTCACAATAGTTAGTTATTCTTTGATACATGCATTTCTCAAATATTTTCGATACGATGGGTATCAATGTTATGGGGCGATAATTAGATATATCAGCTTTATCACCCTTTTTAAATATTGGTTTAACAATCTATATTTTTAGTTCTTTGGGAAACACTCCTTGTGAAAAAGACTGGTTAATTAGATGAGTCAACACTCCGCTTATTTCATCGACACATGACTTTATTACCCTAGTGTTGAGTCCATCGTAGCCTTCAGAATTGGTATTTTTTAAAGACAGAATTTGTCGTCTTACCTCATTTTCGGACATGGGTGTGAGGAACATTGAGTTCGCAGTTAGGGTTTTACTGCGGTTACCTTTTGTAGAATTTTGTGTAGGGATGGAATTTGTATAATGGTTGTTAATGGCGGTGGCTATTTCTGTGGGGTTTGTGAGTAATATGTTGTCATTTTTGATGTGTTTAATGGTGTCTTTCGGGTTTGTGTTGTGTATTTCGTCTTTAATGACTGTCCAGGTGGCTCTACACTTGTTGTCATTATTGTTCATGTACTTTATGTTAGCATTTCGTTTAGCGTTGTAGATACATTTTTGTAATAGATTAGAATATGTAGTGTAATTTCAATTCAATTTTATTTATTTTGTGAACACAGGGTACATACAGTAGATGTTATAACAAATAAGCTCCGAGCTGTGTCCCGCCAAAAAGCATACAAAATATCAGGGTTTTTAAACAACATTAGAGATTCAAAAGTAGGTACAATCACAATCATTATAATGTCAAATTCAGATAAAATTATTGTTAATAAGTCAAGTTAAATAAAGCAAGGAACCAAAAAATACAAAATAAAAATGTATCTAGTCCTGTTTGTTGAATTTTTATTCTTGTAGTATTTGTATCTTAGGAAGCGCTTTGTTTTAGAGCTCTGTTTAAGACCCTTACTAATCCAGTTACGTTTTATTTTTTCCTTTACATTAATCTTTACCCTCACTTTTGGAAAACAAAGATTGTAAAGTAGACATATTAATTCATGGAAAGAACTAAATGCCTTCCTTGCATTGTCTTCCGTGTAAACATCTGTCCAAGATAGGTTTTTTAAACATTCCCTAAACTTATGGATATAATCTAGACTATAATCTCTTTTGTAAGTGTAATATATTGAGGGTTTTGTGTGTTGTAGCCTTAAAGGGAAGCTTAACATTTGTGCCGTGGTCAGAGAGATGCAGTGGGAGTACTGTTGCGATTGCATCCGGTACATTACTCAATATATGGTCAATACAAGAAAGTTTCCGAGTAGCTACCTCAATATGAATTTTTACATTGTGACTGTATGCCAGGTCTTGAAATTGTTGTGTGATTTTACTTTTTTTCAATGTATTAATATTAAAATCACCTGTTAGAACAATCCGTGTCTTAGAATTGTACTTCTTGTATACAGCATTTAAAGCGCTATCTAGTTTAGTTAAAAAATTATTAGGATCAGACTGGGGTGTTCGGTATACACAAATAATCACCAATTTCTCATTTCCTAGTTCTATACCGCATGCCTCGAATGTATTTATTTATTTATTTATTTATTAAAACTTTATGCACAAGTATAAATAACACTGTACAAAGGCGGACTTAATGCCTTGGGCATTTTCTACCAGTCTACCTTAGGGTGATGCAGAGAGAAAACATAGTAGGTGCAGCATAAAAGAAAATGTCACGAAAACATTTTGTACAAGGAATCAGGACTTGGGTAAAATAAAATGAGGAGAATATGGAATTATTGAATAACGGTGTACTAACAGTAACGATACACACGCTAATGACTAGTCTAAATTTTGTACAAAAAACTTAAAACTAAAACAGGACGCATCGTCGCTCGCTGCTTCGACGAAACTATCAGGCGCTCCAACATGCCCCCGGACGTTGAAAGATTCTCTTTCAACAAGCATCAGCAGAGACGGGTAACGGGCAAATTCTGTTGAAGGCTCGTCTTATTACTCCAGCAGAAGTCCGGATGTCAGCCACACGAACGATGCCGTCTGTTCCTGGATGGACAGCGACAATTCTACCCAACTTCCACTTAAGGGGGGGTAGGTTATCCTCTTTGATCACTACCAAGGAGTCCAGCTTCAATGCATCTTTGCAGGAACGCCATTTTGTTCTCTGCTGCAACTCGGAAACAAACTCCTTACTCCACCGAGTCCAAAAATGCTGACGGAGTTGCTCGATCCTTTGGAAACGAGTTAAATGATGAATGGAGTGTTCCTGAATATATCTCGCTGTGGCAGTGATGTAAGCGGTCGACCGACAAGGAAGTGTCCTGGAGTCAGAGGCGTAAGGTCAGCAGGATCAGCGGACAGCGGCGTCAATGGACGAGAGTTCAAAATCGCCTCAATTTGGATCAGTGTGGTGTTAAGTTCTTCGAACGTGAGATTACAATTTCCCAACACTCGCTTTAAATGATATTTTATCGACTTAACACCCGCTTCCCAGAGTCCGCCAAAGTGAGGTGTATAAGCGGGAATAAAGTGCATCTTAACTCCATCATTAGCCAAACTTGCACCTAAGGAATCGCAATTTGATTTTAAAAATTTCGATAAATCGTTGTACGCTCCAACGAATGAGGTACCGTTGTCGGAATAAATGTTAACGGGTTTTCCCCTTCGCGAAATAAACCTATATAAAGCCAGTAAATATTTATTACTAGTTAGGTCACCGACTAGCTCCAAGTGAATAGCCTTGGTGGTGAAGCAAATAAATATCGCCACGTACACCTTTACCAGTCTACAACCGCGACCTTGCCGACTGGCACACATGATAGGGCCGGCATAATCTACGCCAACACTTTCGAAGGGGTAGTCTCCCAGACGGAGACGCTGCTGTGGCAAATTCCCCATTAAGGGTGTAACTACATTACCCTTAATACGACAACAGCGCACACAGTTATGATAGCAAGCCTTAGCTAAATTTCGGCCACCTATAGGCCAATACGATTCCCTTATCGACGCTAGTAATAACTGTGGGCCTGCGTGCATCAATCTCTGATGCTCGAAATTAAACAATAGCTTAGTAAATACATGAGTGGACTGTAAAATAATAGGGTGTTTTTTATTATATGAGAAATCAGAATTCTCTAAGCGGCCTCCGACACGCATTATATTATTGCTGTCTAAATATACATTAAATTTGAGAAGAGCGCTTTTTGAAGGTAAACCTTTTTTGTTTGCAAGTAATTTGTGCTCTGGAAACGAATCGATTTGACATCTTAAAATAATAACATTTAATGCTTCCTGTAGTTCTTCTTCAGACAGAAAATTACTATTTACAGGAAGTTTTCTACAAATTCTAACAAATCTCAACACGTATGCTACGGATCGAACAAGTCTTAAATAATTAGAGAAACGGTTAAAATCTATAAATAAATTGCAAGAACTACTTTCTACAATAGCGTTCAATGAAACTTGAGGTCGCGTTTCGGGCAATGTCTCGAATTCTAAACTTTTAAGTTGAGATGGCCAGTTGGACTGATCTTCCTTCAAGAAGTCGGGGCCACACCACCACAGATGTAACCCTTGCAGAGCATCAATATCCACGCCACGAGATATTAGATCTGCTGGGTTCTTACCAGTTGGGACATGACGCCAAGTACAGTTTCCTGTCTTATCTAGAATTTCAGCAACGCGATTGCGTACAAATGGCTGAAGTTTAGAGGGCAACATTTGTAACCATCCCAATACAATGGTCGAGTCTGTCCAACAATAAACCCGATCGAACTTTGCTCGAAGTGATTTGACCACCTTCTCACAAACGCGAGCTCCCACTACGGCACCACACAGTTCCAACTTCGGAATCGTGGTAGGTTTAATCGGCGCCACACGACTTTTACCTATCAACAAGCGCACCATGCATTCACCATCACTGCTTACACTACGGACATAGGCACACGCACCGTAAGCGCGCTCAGATGCATCCGTGAATACATGGAGTTCTAACGTGTGATACTTATCGGACATAACAAAACGTGGGATACGCAAATTATTTAGAAGAGGGAGATCCTTAACAATAGCATTAAAAGTTGTGTTGAGTTCCAGAGTCAACGGTTCGTCCCATGAAAGGTTGTCTAACCACATTTTTTGCAACAACATTTTCATGGTCACCACAAAAGGAGATAAAAGACCTAAAGGGTCAAAAATGCGTGCAATTGCTGAAAGCAAATCACGCTTAGTGCTGCACTCGGAAGGCATCTTAAAACTAATCAAGAACCCTAGTTCGTCAGAGTCAGCAAACCAATCAATCCCTAACAGTTTGTTGGGCTCACTAGATCCCATACCTAAATTTAAGGATGACTGAGAAGTCCCTGAGACTAAAACAGGTTCGTTCGACTTCCACTTTCGAAGTGGCATGCAAGCTGATGCCAATGCATTGGTGACTTCATTACGAATGGCCATTACTTCATTTAAATCATTACCACCCGTGAGTAGATCATCTACGTAAAAATCATGTTTGATTACGGTGGCAATTGTATCATTCGTGCACTCAATGCCTAATTGCTTAAGGCAGCGCGTCGCAAGAAACGGCGCACTCGCCGTACCGTATGTGACGGTGTTGAGTTTAAATACCTTGACCGGATTGCCCGTGTCTTCACGCCAAACTACCTGTTGCAAGTGCCTATCAGATGGATGGACTACTATCTGTCTATACATCTTTTCAATATCGGCTGACAAGACATATTTATGCTGTCGAAACCGAAGAAGTATAGACAGGAGGTCGTCCTGAACCGTAGGACCCACCATCTGTAAATCATTCAAGGATACTCCTGATGAAGTAGGGCAACTAGCATTAAACACTACACGCAATTTGGTAGTGGTACTACATTCGCGCAGTACCCCGTGGTATGTAATATGCATTTAAATCTAATTCCTTGTTTACGGTCATATGACCTAACGACTCATATTCTGCCATAAACTCGTGATACAATTTACTAAAATCAGGCTTAGCCTTAAGTCTGCGTTCCAGGGAATATAAACATTGTGAAGCCTTGTGAAATGAATCACCTAAAATAGAAGGGTTCTGTTTCATTGGTATACGGACACAAAAACGACCGTCCTCTAAACGAGTCGTGTTTTCAACAAAATGTTCCTCGCACAATTTTTCTTCTGGTAAATAATTAGAATGCTGCGAAGTGACCTCTTCAAGATTCCAAAATCGCATCAAATCATCACGAATGAATTTTGAGTCATCATAGGAACCAGTTTGAGTAAAATGACAACTTATACTGTTAGGTACTTTACTATTACTATATAAAATGGGACCAGAGACAATCCAACCTAACCTGGTTTCACATAACACTGGCTTCCCAACTCCTAGCTTTACTCTTTGCGAACCTAACAGGTCCCAAAATAGATCAGCACCAATTAAAAGATCTACATCGGAGGGTTTGTAAAAGGTAGGATCTGCCAGACAAATATCAGTAGGAATATTCAGGCTAGATAAATCTAATTCACGACATGGCATTTCATTCGTTATTAATGGTAAAACAAAACAAAACAACTTAGCATTATAACTGTTGTTGAGTGACGTCATTTTCACCTGACAAGTATTACCCACGCGAGAGGTCGCGTTATTTATGCCATAGATTGAGCTATCTATCGGAATTGTATCTAATCTGAGTCGTTTACATAATCGCTCCGTCATGAAGCATGATGTACTACCGCTATCGAGTGTCGCTCGCACAATATGCTCATGATTATTATGATCAAATACTTTAACTAAAGCTGTTGACAACAACACGCCGCGCTCCTTCCTACTGTCGCCATAAGAAGGTGAAATGTTCGCAGATAAAGAAACATGATTAGCGTCAGTGTTGGCAGAGGGCGCGGGCGACGCCGACGTTGACGGAGACGAAGTTGTGTTATCACTACGATTACCACTAGTGTCCAAAGTATGAAGTAAAATGTTATGTTTGCGCTTGCATAACTTACAACCCGGTTTTTTACAATTGTTGGAAAAGTGACCCGAACTAAAACAGTTGTAACACAATTTAAAACTAGGCACTAATTTACGACGTTCCTCGTTACTCCACGCAAGGAACTGTGAACAATTAGTTAGACTATGGTCACCTTTGCAATTGGGACATAGCTTCGTGACAGATTCAGTGCTTATATTATTAGAATTTTGTGTCGTCACCATAGATTTAATTTTACTCGTGGAACCTGATTTAGCGATACCTGACACGTTGTGTTTTGACAATTCTAAGGTTTCAACTAAATCAGCGCGTGAGCGAATAAATTGGAGGAATGCATCGAACGTTATCGTGCTGTCCTTGTCAGTATGGCCTATAGACTCCTCCCATTCGCGATAAGACTTCTGATCTAACTTACGAGTAACTAAATATATCAACAAAGTATCCCATTGCTTGACTGGTTCACCTAGCGATTCTAACGCTCGTAAGCTTTTATTTAATAGGTCTATTAAACCTTTCAAAGCGACAGAGGACTCCTTTGTGATAGGTTCTATATTAAATAATGCTGACACGTGATTCTGCACCAACAATCTTTTGTTGTCAAATCGATCGCATATTAAATTCCAAGCCACATCATAATTGCTCTCTGAAAACTGAATTGACTGAAGAACCACAGCAGCAGATCCCTCTAGAGAAGCACGCAAATAATGAAATTTGTTGATTTTATCAATCTCGTCATTATGATGGATGAGGCTAGTAAAGGTGTCACGAAACTCTAACCAATTGCTATATAATCCATTAAATTTTGGAAGTTGTATGGTAGGTAACCTAACAGGTTTATAAACACTACCACGACTACTTTTACCACAAACCGAATCATTATCATTGTTACCTTTATTCACTAATTGTTGAGCCCTCGACAATGCCATAAAGTACAATGTCTCGAACTCGGAACGCTCAGACAACTGGGCCTTCGCATCATCAACCATACATTCTAACCGTAACTGTACCTCATCGTATTGTTCGTACAACGACTCAATTTTTCCCATGCGCAGCTGTAACTCCGTGACATCACAACTATTTAATTTCTTGTCTGTTATTGCGTCCAGGTAATTGATGAAAGTAGTTAAGCGGCCCTTAAAACTGCCTCGCTTCTTTACTAATTCCTTCTCTTCGGACATACTGGGACTCGAGTTTTGTCGACCTGAAATGTATATAGTAACGAATACGTTTATACTTAAACAGAATAAACAACTACTAAGTTATACGGTTGATTTTAATGTGATGTAACAATGTAATTAGGTAATCTTTAATGTAATATATGGATACAATAAATCTGAACTAATATGAAGATGCCTACTTTCTATTATACCTAAATTCTTAAACAACTAACTAAGTTATATTAATTAGGATATAGGTAAGTAACAAATAAACAAATCTGAAGTGCACTACGGTTTAATTAACTGACACTGTAGTCAATAATTGGAAATATATCTAACACTAACCAGACTAAACTATGGCTGATGAATACCTACGCATCAAACTTACACTTAACTGAATAGTTATCGCTCTAATGCAACAAAACAAATTATATAAATGTAGTGCTAATTCCTACTATACTTATTTAAAGTATTATATAATAACAATTGTCGCTAATTGTACGCGTAGCATACAAAAATAACGAAACTATTCAAATGCAAAACAGTACTCAATGAACATAATTTATATTAATACAAGTTAAAATGCACTAACCTTTGGTAACTTATAATTAAAGTTAAATACAACCTGTACGAGTGTTGGGTGACGATATTATCCAATATAAACTTAACACCGTGAAAATAATATGCACTCAATCCATATTCCACGCTGGCGGCACCGGCGTATAACCTCTCAAGTCCACGTTAATTATTTCCGTTGTTAATATCGCTGATTTGATTAATCTTCGAAATAAACTTGATGAATACCACAATCCTGCTCGACGGACCATGTACAAGGAATCAGGACTTGGGTAAAATAAAATGAGGAGAATATGGAATTATTGAATAACGGTGTACTAACAGTAACGATACACACGCTAATGACTAGTCTAAATTTTGTACAAAAAACTTAAAACTAAAACAGGACGCATCGTCGCTCGCTGCTTCGACGAAACTATCAGGCGCTCCAACACATTTATAAATAAAATATAACAATAAATACATAAATACATACATACCAACAACATTAAAACAAATTAAAGAGAGAGGAAAACTAACAACAATTTAATTTTGTGACGAGTCTGCCAGCTTCTTCAGTAAGTGTTCGCGAGCTTTTACTTTAAATGTGAACCGACTGGTGGCCATCCTGATATTCAGAGGGAGCGCATTCCAGAGGAAGACCGCCTGAACTAAGAAAGAAGATTTAAGAAAACCAGAGCGGTGAGAAGGACATCGCAAAAGACGGTTATTGGAGGAACGAAGATTTTTGCTGTGCGCAGCGCATAAATATTGGAAATGAGAAGTCAGATAGGAAGGAGAAGTGGGCTTGTTAAGTAGAGAAAAGAGAGTAGTCAATGCCCTCAACGCTCTGCGCTGTCGGATGGGCAACCATTTTAAAAGTGACCGCTGTGCGGATACATGGTCATACTTACGAAGATTAAATACGAATCGAATGCAGTTATTGAGAAGTCGGTCAAGTTTATTGAGGAGATCTGCATTCAGGTCATAGTAACACACACACAGGTCTGTATTTACCGACGAAAAGTTTTTTATAAACGTTAATTCTTTAAAACGTAGGCCCTTTTTGATGAGAATGCACGTGCCACCTCGTTGTTTTTCCCTGCAAAAATTTGCAGCCATTTTGTAGTCCGATAACTTGAGGTAGTTCTCATATCCTTTTTTAATAAATGTTTCGGAGAGGCAAATCACTTGTGGTTCATTCTGTAATTCTCGCATATCCTGTAATGTTAACTCCAGTAGCTCCTGTTTTGACAATACACTTGCAATATTTTGGTGGAGAATTCTAAAGTTGTGTGATGAAGGTGTTGTGTGATTAGGTACGAAAAAACGTATTGCTTTTTGTTAGTGAGGGAAAATAATATGGTATAGTACCTATTCTGTGTGTTACAGAAGGACCACTTATATTTTCATTTTGTTTACTGCTGCTACTCTTAAAATAAAAGGGAATGGTCCCTTTTTTGGGTACGTTAAATGTCTCCCTCTTAGGCAAAAAGCTTAGTTTGCTACTCGTGAGGTGTTTCCTGAGCTCAGCTGGATTTAAATATTCTTGGTCATAATATTCGCAATCTACAATGTAATTTATGGTTTTGCAAATATCAGATAAGCTATGGTGTACGGAATTCGTGAAGTAACAATTTTTGTAATGTTTACATATATTTTTCATGCGATAATTCAACTTGTCGACATCAAGGTGGTCATTTTTCGGAACGTTTAATATTATAATGCTATTCTTATAAAATGTCTTTAGAAAAAAATTTTGTTGAGTCAATACATGTCCCATATTATGGTCATTTTCCCCCAAAGATAATACAATTTTATCACCTGGTCGTTTCTATTCCTTTGTTCGCTGTGTGACTCGTCGGGCTGCGAACAAAGGAATTTTTCCGTTGTGAATACATGGGTGCCTAGCGCCTGTGTGTTCATAGCGGGAGCCCCGTACCGCCCGGTGCTCGGTCACCGTAGAGGTTGCGGAAGCCCACTCCAACCGGATGCCTGCATCTCCACCGACGGACCAGCTGGCGAGGGACCGGGCGACGTCACTCCCGATCATCGGGGGCGCGTCGCCTGGTGCTCCACCAGCCTCCACCTATGCCGAAGAGGAAGAGAGGAGGCGCCCGCCTCTATCTCAGTCGCCACCACTACCGCTGGCGCAAGCGTCGCCGCCAGCGCGCACGCCAGGCTCTGCAGCCGTGTCACCGACGCCGCCACCACCACTCTCGGGCCGCCATCCGGTGCCCATTCGCCCACCGGCGTTCCGCCCCGTGCCAACCCAGGCCCCGGGACCCGCCGGCAACGCAAACCGCGCGACTACTGCGCGCGCTGCTGCCCCCACTGTGCACCCGGTGACGCAGCCGGTGCGAGCGTCCGCGCCGCCTGGGCCCCGCGCGGCGCCCGCCCCGCCTGCGCCCCCCGCACCTGCCACCGCGCGCCCTGCGCCTTCATCGGCGCGCTCCACAGCGCGCTCGGCCGCGACCCCGCCGCTTGCTAGCAGGCTCAGCCGCCGCATTGGCAAGCACCCAAGGCGGTCTACTGTCACCACCACCACCCAGAAGCTCCGCCCAGGACTCTCCCGCAGCTATGTCCCCCTGCTCATCAAGGGAAGGGAGTGACACATCGCTGACACCGGGAGGCTCCGCGACTGGTCGACGCGACGTCTCTGCTGAAACGCCCGCACGATCCGGCTCTCCGAGGGACACAGAGGTTAGTGGCGCTCCCTCCCCTATGGACGATGACAACTCGCTGGGCTTTGGCTACGAGTTCCAGCTCGATGCCAGAGCCCAGCGCCGACCCAGAAGCTCGGACGACGAGGCCGCCGAAGAGGCGAAACGAGTCTGCACCGCCGACTCCCCGCTCCCGCAGCGCCCCCCGCGCGGTCAAGCCGGAGCTGGCTCGCCGACCTTCGCCGAGGCGGCCCGCCGTTCACCCACCGGACTCGACACCCTCCAGGACACGACGCCCGCCGCCGCAGCCCCTGCACAAGACAAGAGCGCAGCCGCAGCGGCCAAGGGGAAAAAGCCACGCTACCCTCCGCTGGTAGTGGAGAAGTTACCCAACTGGGCCGCCCACTTCAGGGCCGTGAGTGCCAAACTGGGCCACCCACCCAACGCTCGGCCGTACCAGGGCGGAATTCGTTTCGTCCCGGAATCTGCGGACGAGTACAGGGTGGTACAGAGGTACCTCACTGACCTAGAGAGGTCGGACGGCCTTAGCTGGTTCTCTTACTCGCTGCCGGCGGAGCGTAGCCTAAAGGTGGCGATCAGGGGGCTGCCGGCCGACACAGACCCAGCAGAAATCGAAGAGGAGTTGAGGACACTGGGGTACCAGCCGGAGTACGTGCGAAACATCAACGCACGCGGAGGACGACCCGGCTGTTTATTCCACGTGGTCCTCAAGAGGCAGCCGGACATTCGCCGCATCTACGACACCACCACATTCCTGTACATGCGGGGTATCCGTGTAGAGGCGTGGCGAAGCAAGCGTGGGCCTGCCCAGTGCCACCGGTGCCAAAAGTTCAGGCACAGCTCGCACCAGTGCCACCGCCCGCTCGCATGCGTCAGATGCGGAGAAGAACACGCCGCTCGGGACTGCCCGCGCCCGAAGACAGAGCCGGCCACCTGCACCAACTGCGCGGGAGACCACCCGGCATGCAGCAGCGGATGTCCCGTGTTCCGGAAGGAGGTCCGGAACAAGCGAGCGGGCACCGTCGCCATCTCCCAGACACAGCGTCGGCCAAACAAGGTGAGTCCTCCACCTCTTTCCACCGACGACCACGAGGCTCCAAGCACGACGCTGATGGCGGCACCGAACGGGCCCACATCCAAGGACGCTCCTGCCTCGAGGCGGAGGAAGAGGGCGCGTGGACGCGGGGGAAAGAAGACGGCAACAGCGCAACCCCAGCCACCCGCGTCCCAACCCAGGCAAGTACTGCCCAGGGGCGCAGGCGCCTGCAAATACCACCTCGCTGAAGCCCACCGACGCCGCTGCTGGCGCCGGCAAGAAGAAGGGGAAGCGGGCGGGGAAACCCGTCCCCCCAACAGAGACGCGGCAACCCGCAGTCCGCGACACGCCGGTTGCAGCGACCGCAACGCTGCAACCTCCAGCCGGCGCCCACGACCAGCAGCAGCGACGCGCACCACCACGCACCGGCGCTCTGAAGGAAGAGCGCCAAAAGGAATTTACCGCCAGCGCCATCAAACTCCTGATGGACCTAATAAATGCCATCAGGCAGGGACCAGACGCGGAGCTTGTGATCCTTGACGGACTGGCCGGACTACTGACGCTCTACCATGGCTAGTTCGTTGAGGGTCCTTCACTGGAATGCCCGCGGCCTTCGGAAAAAGGTAGCCCCTCTCCACCTCCTCCTCAGGGAACAGAAAATCGACGTGGCGCTCATCAGCGAAACGCTCCTGGCCCCCGCTGATAATCCTAGGTTCCCAGGATACATTATGTACAGGAAGGATGAGAAGTCATCGCTCGGCATCACCTACCGCGGTCTGGCGGTATTGGTGAAGAGAAGAGTCGTCCACCAACCACTCCCTCCGACGTCACCGGCGACGTTCTACGCGCTGGGTGTTCAGCTGCATGTCGCCGGCGAGGACGTCAACATATACGCGTGCTACTGCCCACCAGCGTCCCCTCTCGACTTACCCGAGCTGCGGGCGCTCCTTCGGCAGTCGCCGCACGCGACACTCCTTGCAGGCGACCTCAACGCCAAGCATCCGGCGTGGAATAGCCGGACGACCAATGACGGAGGGAGGCGACTCTTCACAGACGCAGAAGCTAGTGGATACACGGTGTCCGGCCCAGATACGCCTACCCACTATCCGGACAATCCGAAACAATCACCGGACGTGCTGGACATCGTGATCCACTCAGGACTGAGTGGCCAGATCGCCCAACAGGTCATAGACGACGAGATGCAGTCGGACCACAACCCTGTACTCGTCGTCCTTTCAGGTATGCCGACCAGACTCTCTCCTCCAGCGCCACGTCGTACCACGGACTGGACGAAGTTCACAGAAGTGATGGAGACCACCACCCCTACTTGGCCCATCGTCACCGCCGCGGACGTCGACAGGCTAGCAGCGGAGGTCACCGTTTGCATCCAGCGCGCCTTCAATGAGGCGACAACCACCACCACGCAACCGCAGGGGCTTGTTTACAAGGCTCTGCCAAACCACCTAAAGCAGCTGATCGCCCAGAAGAGGCGCCAAAGCAAACGGTGGCAGGACACGGGCTGCCCTAGAGACAAACGCGACCCCAACCGTCTAGCGGAGAAGGTCAGGGCCAAGTTACAGGAGTTCAACACCGCGAGCTGGGAGGAACACATCGACGCCGCCGAGGGAGACTGGCCGTCGATACACAAACTGTGTCGACAGCTCTCGAATACCCCGGCTCCGGTGCGTCCTCTACTCCACAGCGACGGGGCGCCGAGATATACCGCAGCAGACCGAGCGGAGATATTTGCCGAGCACCTGGAGCGTCAATTCCAGCCGAACCCAACCAACGACACCGAGCACATCGCAGCAGTCGAGAGGCACCTTGGAGAGTACTTCGCGACGCCGATAGCTCCCGAAGAGAGCCCCATTTTCTTTTCGCCTTGCGCGGTGAGACGCGCCATCCTCAAAACCAGGCCGAGAAAGGCCCCAGGAGCGGACGGTATCACCAACACAGCGCTGCGCCACTTGCCGTACCGCACGGTCGCGGCACTGGCGCGCCTGTACACGGGGGTACTGCGCACAGGGGTCTTCCCGGCCTTGTGGAAGGAAGGGCGCGTCATCATGCTGCCCAAGGCGCACAAGAACGTGCTGAAGCCGGAGAGCTATCGGCCGATCACTCTCCTCTCCACTGTCTCCAAGGTGTTTGAGCAACTCCTGCTGCGACACCTCTCCGAGTACATCACGCCTCGCCCGGAGCAGTTTGGGTTCCGTGCTGAGCACTCCACGACGCTCCAGCTGTCGAGGGTACTGCACCTGCTGTCAGCGACACTGAACAAGAAGGAAGACGCGGTTGCAGTATTCCTCGACATGGAGAAAGCTTTTGACCGTGTTTGGCATGCCGGTCTGCTCTACAAACTGTCGAAGACAGATGCGCCTCGTCGCTTGATTCAGGTGGTCTCATCATTTCTGTCCCACAGGTCCTTCCGGGTGGTGGTCGACGGCGAGCTCTCGGGCGCCCGCCCAGTCGCTGCGGGTGTGCCACAGGGCAGCTGCGTCTCGCCACTGTGCTACTCATGCTTCACCGACGACATCCCCACCACACACGACACCACGCTCGCGCTGTACGCCGACGACGCCGCGTACATCGCCACCTCGCTCAACGCGAGGCACGCGGCCGTCAAGATGCAGCGCGTGCTCGACCTGCTGCCTGACTGGCTGTCGAAATGGAGGTTGTCGGTGAACGTGGGCAAGACGCAGGCGCTAGTCGCCGGCTCCGCCAAACTCCCACCACCCTTACAGCTGCTGGAAGCCGACATCGCGTGGTCGCCCCGGGTCAAGTACCTAGGGGTCACCATCGACCGTCGGCTCACCATGGAAAGTCACGTCCGCAGCGCCACCGCAAAATGCAGAACGGCCCGCGCTCTGCTACACCCAGTGCTCTCATCCCGCCTCCCGCTGCGTGCCAAGCTGGGCGTGTACAAAACGTACATTCGCCCGCTCCTCACGTACGCTGCCCCAGCCTGGCTCGCCCTCACAAGCGAGTCGACAAAACGCCTACTCCGCGCGCAACAGAGCCTGTCCCTGCGGAAGATCGTCGCCGCCCCTCGCTTTGTGAGGAACACCACAATACAGCGGGACCTCAACATCGAGAGCCTGGATGATTTCTGCCGCCGCCTTGCGTCCACAATGTTCGCGCGTGCCGACGCTTCTGCCTGGCCTCACGTCAAGCACATAGCGCCATGGCACGCGCGGCCACCTGACGCGAGGCGCCTACCGCGCGACCTAGTTGCGGACGTGACGACCCCCCCCCCCTGACTTGACGCACCCGAGTAGGTCGCACCCATCAACACGCGACCTACTCAAACATTGAGACTCCACACACATTACACTCATCCGGTGTGTGCCGTGTGCTAGGTTAATATAGGCACGTCACGCACCGTACCATACAAACACGACTCCTCATTCGCTTAAACTCACGCGATGAATGTGCGGCGCGGGCTCGCCATTCTATCGCCTACATGAGCGGTGTTACACAAACACATTACCGCTCACACACACACACACGGCCCCTCTGCCTGGCGCGTAATCGGCTAGATCTGAAAGCGCGACAGGCGGGGGCCTCCAGCCGCGGTAGGGAGCGCCGAGCCACCTCTGCCGCTGGTCGTCACCCGCTAGGCCTCCTCCGGGTAACCGGTGGTCTCACCTGGCGGTGACAGACCGCCGAGGTGGCGTGAAGATAGCGGCGCTATACATAGCGCCGTAGCGCCTCCTACCGGACACTTTTGCAACTACACATAGACAGGCTGCGTAAGTAACGCGCCTGTCGTCAGCTGGGCCTATACGGCCAACTCAACGAGGGTGCCCGTTGTTACGGGCACCGCAGATGACACCGCGGGCCCAAGGACGCTGTCCACACCCCGCCAGCCGCGCCCCCATGCGGGGGCGTAGCGACAACCACAGGTGAACAGGCAGTTGCTCTTCGACTTTCAAGGCGTTAACATCTAAGGTATGATATTATTCTGATTATTGTTGATGATGATGTATATTTATATTATAATTATGAATTATGTAATTTAATGTTATTATGATGGTAATTTGATATTATACTATGAATATTACTGATAGCTATGTGCTAGAAATATGTTGTAATATGGCTTATATTGCTTATTGTTTATCCACACCTATAAACTGCTATAACTTGAGAAATGGTCCAGGACAATATAGATTGTCCTGGCATTATACTTTTTAAGATGTAACCGTGGAGTTTCTTGTCCATTCTTCTCCACGAAGACCTAGGTTTGCGAATGGACGTAGTTTGATAGTTATAAATGAATAGTCTTGTCTTTCTGTGGTTTTCTTTATAAAATCCCTTTACCCTACATACCTTTTTAGAGACACTTTCAGACATAGTAAATAATAAGTTACCATTCTGACACTCAAAGCTTATTAATTAAATAGATATCAATACATTTACATGTAGTTTACATCCACTTTCTAACACATTCAATGAGATTTAAATTCAAATTCAAATTCATTTATTAATTTTGTGAACACAGGGTACAAATGATGTTTTATAAAAAAGTTTGGTCCAACCTATGTTCCACCAAGAGGCATACAAAATAGTGTCGCTAAAGTCAATATTATCACATTTAAATTAATTATAAAAGTACAAAATCTCATAAAATACAATGTCAGCAACTAAATTTGTCAAAAATGAAATGAAATAGTACAAAAAATCGCACGAAAAAGAATATACAATGTCAGCAATATTACAATTGTCAAACCAAAATCAATTTAAATTGTGCAAAAAGTTATGAAAAAAAAAAAAAGATAGTGTCAGTAAAATTTAAAATTATCAAAATTCAATTAATTATAACCGTTTCAAATGTCATAATAATACAAAGTCACCTAAATTAGAATTGTACAAACTTTTCTTATCAAAATTTGTCATTAAGGTATTCACCAACAGAGTAATATGTCCTGTCATTCAATAATTTAAAAAGCTGACGTTTAAAACTATTTACGTTTTTAGCCGATATAATTTGATGTGGTAATTTATTGTATAGTTTGGGGAGCCATTGCATATATGCTTTTATGGAAAAAAAATGGTTTTTGTGTATAGTAAATGCAACTCATTTGAGCGTCGTTGACTTTCGACAGGTCTATACAGATGCATGTTGTTTTTTACAAAAACACAGGCTTCATAGATATAAAGTGATGGTACCGTCAATATTTTCAAGTTCTGGAAATGTGGCTTGCATGAGTCCGTCCGTTTTATTTTGCATATAGCTCGAATGCATTTTTTCTGTGCTATAAATACTTGCTCAACTTTAGCACTATTTCCCCAAAATATCAGGCCATATCGCAGGGTGGAGGCAACGTAACCATGATAAGCTGCTAAGAGTGCGGTCATGTTTGCAATTTTACCTAGCATCCAAAGAGCATAGGAAAACTTACTAAGTTTCCCACACACATTGTCAATTTGCGTCCTCCAAGACATATCATTATCAATATAATTATAGGCCAAGAAATTTTGTTACATTAGATTCAAGTATTGGATCTTCTTTATAACTGATTTGAAATTGTGATTTTGTGTTTTGTCTAATTTTGAAGTTCATAATTTTCGTTTTGGCAAGATTAATTTTAAGATTATTAGCTTTTAACCAGTCAATAATTGTAACCAGACTAGCGTTAATGTCATTCTCTATTTCTTTATTACTACCACTATTATATATAACTGTGCTATCGTCTGCAAATAATGACATCTGTTGTGTAATTGCTTGGGGAAAGTCATTTATGTAACAAATGAATAGCAAAGGCCCCAATATAGAACCCTGCGGAACACCGTAATGGAGTACTCTAGAGTCAGACGAGTATGCTACTTCACTTTTTGTGTTGATATCCACTTGGCTAATCTGGGTACTTTGTTTTCTATCCTCCAAGTAGGATTGAATGAGATTGAGTACGTTACCTCTGATGCCAAATCTAGAGAGCTTAACTAGCAACACTTTATGGTTACCATAGTCAAAAGCCCTGGTCATGTCCATGTACATTGCCATGACTGGTTTTCTGTTGTCCATATTGTAATGTATTTTTTCAAGGAAATTATATATGGCCATGTTAATCGTTTTATTTTTCCTAAATCCCATCTGTTCCTTACAAAATATATTATTTTTCTCAAGGTAGTTATAAAAACTGCTATAAATGACTTTCTCAACCACTTTAGAGAAAATAGGTATTAACGCTACCGGTCTGTAGTTACTGACTTTTGCTTTGTCATCTTTTTTATGTAAGGGTTTGATAATGGAAACCTTTAATTTTTGTGGAAAAACTCCATTTTGGATAATTTTATTTATAATGTCACTTAGTACGGGCGCTAAAACAGGCGCTATTGATTTAATTACCCTTGTGTCAATATCGTCATAACCTGTACTGTTGGTGTTTTTAAGATTGGTTATTATTGTAATTATATCTTGTGGTGTGGTTGGTTCCATAAATATAGATTTATATGATCCTAATGATGTGTCCGTTTTAGTATTATTAATTATTGGCAAATTTTCGGCATTCGATTGAACTGAGTCTATAAAATAATCATTAAAATGTCCTGCTATCATTTTAGGATTTGTTATACTTTTGCCATTTACGTTAATTACATTTATAGTCGTTTTAGGAATATTGGATTTCATAGAATTGATTACCTTCCAAGTTGCTTTAGACTTGTTAGTGCTAGTTCCTATATAATAGCTGTTTTGAGCCTTTTGTGTCAATTTGATCACTTTTTGATATCTCTTCGAGAATGATTTGAAATCCGCTTTTGTATCACTGTTTCGCTTTATTCTGTATTGCCATAATAAAGCTCGTCTCTTTTTGCTACAGCACTTTATTCCCCGAGTTATCCATTTCGGTCTTATAACTGTAGAAATTTTACGTTTGATAATAGGAAAGCATAGATCGTAAAATAATTTGAAAAGTTCAAAAAATTTATCATAGCTTTCATTTGCATCATCCGTTTCGTAAACTTCAGAGAAACTAAGACTAGCAATACACCTCCTAAATAGACCAATGTTTTCTTGACTGTAATCGCGTTTATTCACGTAATAATATTTTAAGACACATGTCCGTTGAACAGGAAACGTCATGATTTGCGCTGTGTGATCAGAGACACCCAGTTCAAGTAATTCACTCTTGCAGCCACGTATATTGTGAAGAAAATTGTCCAAACACGTACCACTACTAGGACGCGTGGGTTGTTTTATTTCTACATTAAGATTGAACTCTTTTAAAATACGATTGAATAACGTAGAACATTTATTTTTCTGAAGCATGTCAATATTAAAATCACCGCATATTATTATTTTTTGATTGTTTTTATAGCAAAATTGTTGTAATAAATATGTCAAATTATTAAAGAAAATATTAATTTTAGAATTATTTGGAACTCGATATATATTTTAATTAATTAGGTTTAATTAGGTTTTTGATCAAAAACCTGGGTTTTTCATCAAAAACCGGAAGATGACACATTTTAAACTCAATTTCATCATAAATCTGTAACAATCCAGATTTTTGATCAAAAACTTGAACTAGTTTGGGTTTATGATCAATCTGATTATACATTTCCGATGACAGGGACTTTGGAACTTCCCCCGCTTTTGTTTCGCCTGCGCTCGCGCGCGCTCCGCCCTTTCCCCGCTTCTTCAGTCACAAAACACAACTCAGACGGGCAACCCGCGTTCATTTTTGCGACAAATAATTATGTAAAATATAATTAAGTGAATAAATCTCATAAATATTGTGCTAGTGCTTACTACAAATGGCATCTACAGGAAACCAAGTGGATAAGCAATTTGTATGTAAAGAAGATTTTGAAAGAGCGTTTACTACTTTGTTTGAAGGCCGATAAAATAAAGAGAATCCATTGTGGACACAGAAGAGAATACAAGAAGCTATTAAAAATATTGAAAAATATAAAGCTAGATCTTCATCAGACGGACGAGGTCTACAAAACAAAGATTACTACTATGGAAAAAAATAATTGTGATGTTTTGGAGGTAGGCACTCAAAAATGTTTGATCTAAGACGGAAATCTGAATCGGAGCCTATAGTCAAAGTAGTACCTCCAGAAGAATTTCATGGGATATTATGTGAAATTCATCAATGTGTTGGCCACGGAGGAAGAGACAGATTGACGTATGCTTTAAAATCCAGGTATGTTATTCCGGTTTCTGTGGTCAAACAATTTGTAAGCTATGTACGGTGTGCCAGAACCAGAAGAAATTTCCCCAAAAGGGAATTGTTGTCCGCCCAATTGTGTCTAGTGATTTCAACAACCGCGGTCAAGTGGACCTTATAGACTTGCAGTCAACTCCAGACGAACAATGGAAATGGTTGTTGCATTATCAGGACCATGCAACAAAATTTAGTTTCCTTCACCCTTTGACATCAAAAAGAGCAGCTGAAGTGGCTATAGAGTTGTTAAAGATCTTTTTAGAAGTAGGTTGCCCAGCCATACTTCAAAGTGACAATGGCCGTGAATTCACAGCTACAATTATAAAAGAGTTGACGTCGATGTGGCCAACTTGCAAAATTGTAAATGGGAGACCCAGACATCCAGCAAGTCAAGGCTCTGTTGAGCGCTCAAATCAAGACGTAGAAGCTATGCTCCGTGCTTGATTAATTGATAATAACTGCAAGAAATGGTCCATGGGATGTTACTTTGTCCAATTCCAAAATAAAAGCTTCCTTTCATAGAACCATTCAAAGGACACCATATAAGGCTTTGTTTGGCACAGAGCCTAAAATAGGACTGAAAACAAACATTCCAGCAGACTTATTAGACAAACTTATTACGGAAGAGGACTTGGAGAATTTTTGAACTCAAAAAATAATGATGAAATAATCGAATCCTCTCCGGAAATGGACTCAGATAAGGATTTAAATCCCCTAATCAGAATTGAATCAGACAAAGTAAACGCTTCAACCTCTCAGCAAGAAATAGAAACAGCTGCAGCAGTTCTTATAGATCCTCCAGCATCCATACAAGAAAATATATTAACATTAGAAACTGTTGCTACTTGTGCTACTGTTACTGAGGCTGAGGTGATCAGTGATCAATCAGGAAGTAGAATAATTGAAACAGAAGTAATGCTTATTGATGAAACACGAATATTTTGCTTTGTCCGTGGAAAGGAATCCACTGGAGCAGATCGTTGTGGTGTTTGTAACAACCCAGTTCATTAAATTTGCGGGAAGATATTATCAGAAGAAAATGAAGGGTATGGATCAAAGATTCTGTGTGATTTCTGTCAAAAAGAACAATACAAACTTATCGAAAGGGAGCATGCCGTTGAAAATTTAAAAATGACAGCAAAAAAAATGAAAGCAGCTTCTTCGGAAAAATTTGGAGAAATCGATATTGGTGCTACAATTTTAGTTGATGTGCCGAAAATAGATAGAAGGCCACTGGATGCAAGTAATGAAGTAACATTATAGGAAAGGTAATTGATAAGAAGAATGATTTATTCAAAATTGGTACTTCAGCTGGGGTTCTAAAAGACTGGCTGCCTCGAAACTCTATTCAAATATCAACTGCCTTTCACGAACCTGTATCGACAAATGAAATGAGTTTGCGTGAAATTGCTTCAAATATTTTTTTCAATAAAGACATTATTTGGAGACCAAGGTTTTAAGAAATGCTCGTGCGAAAAATCTAAAGTGCGCTGCAAGACAAATCCATGTACATGCCAAGAAAAAATATGTTTTATGCAACTCTAGATGTCACAAGTCAACAAACTGTCATAATAAATAAAGCATAATAGCAGATTTATAAAAAAAAGCAAGCACGTGGTAAACGTTTCTTTAATACATTTTTATATATATTTTTTTAATTTTGACTCAGTTTAGTCGTATTTAATAGTTACGAAATTTCATTTTCGCTGCTTATCAAAATCAGATTAATATACGAGTTACGTGAAATTGAAACTCATTGATCATGGATGTAAAATTTTGATAAATAAATAATTGTTTTCTTTCTACTAAGTTGCAAATGATGATGGATTGTTTTATTTTTATTTCATTTAAATTGATTTATTTGTCATAAAACAAAGCAAACCCGTAATTTTGACAAGAACTTTATCATAAACCCAAACTAGTTCAGGTTTTTGATCAAAAATCTGAACTAGTCTGGATTGTTACAGGTTTATGATGAAATTGAGTTTAAAATATGTCATCTTCCGATTTTATGAAAAACCTGCGACATATACATAGTATTATAATTTTATGATCAGATAATTCGATTGCGCAAGATTCAAACACGTTTGGAATGTTAACACTTTTTACTGATTCAATTTCTGTGAAACGTATGGAGTTATTCACTAGTATACAAGAGCCACCATTTCGTTTTGTTCTAGTGAAGCATGCAGCCAGAGTATAGTTCGGAATGTTCAAAAAGTCAACGTCACTCTGCTTCATATTGTGCTCTGTAAAGCAGAGAATATGGACACACTTACCAGTGGTTGCAAGCGTGTCTAAATGAACCGTTATCAAGTTACTTTTGGTCAAAAGACCATTTATGTTTTGATGCAATATGCATAAGCTGTCATACACGAAAAAACTGCTGATCGGGAATATCATCATTATTACATGAACAATACGAAATAGGAGTACCGCATGGCAAAGGGTCTTTCATTGATAATGTTTCGTTCGCGTTAGTATAAACGTAGCCTTTCAAATCACTGAAAACAGTTCTGATTCCGTAATTATTAATACGTCCACTTAGCTTTTCAAACATATTATAGTCGCACGATAAATTTAAGTTCGAATCACATAATGTAGCATAATTATAGTTCTGTGTGTCCTGGTAAAGTAGACCACTAAACATTTCTACTCTGAAATACACAGTTGAATAGTAATGAAGTTTATATGTTGGTAAACAAAGAATTATATTTGTGTGCTTTATAGCCGACAATGATTCGCGTATAGTCAATATTAAGTCAAAATAATTAATTGTTTGTCGAAAATCATTTTCACCAATGAATATTATACAGTCATCCTTCATCGTGTAATCAGCTACTTTTGTGTGAATGCTACTTAACAATGTTTTTATTCCACAATTAGGTAGAAGGTAGTGGCAGATTTGGTGAGAGGGAAAAGTGTTTTCAGCTATCGCTAGTATTTTTTATTTTGGTTACTACTTATTATACACAATTTGTTGCTTTCTCCCTGCTGTGTTGATTGAGATGTCTTCTTTATTTTCTGTCGATTAAGGATTTTACCCACATTCTTTTGAGGGGTAACTTGCGTGGGGGTAAATAGCTCCGGAGTCCCGAATTCTGAGTTATCACTGCGTTGTTTTTGGATGGTTCTATTAATAGGTGTAGACAGCGTGGATTTTTTGCTTGGCGTTCTTATCTCACTAGCCAACCTCTTTTTTGCCTTTTCGATTATTTTATGTTTTGAGTTTATACTTTCCATTGTTTTCTTTAGTTCTGTGTTTTCAATGGATAGGTTATTTATTTCTTCGTGCGCCGTCTGCAGTTGCGAATTTAATTCTTTGATTTGACGTTTGAGGTCCTCAATTATTTCATTCTCTTCATCTATTAAATTTGGTACGCTGCTATTAGTGGCGCCCTCTATTGTCGAATCATTCGAACTATCGTCGTCGAACGTTAATATTTCTGTATCGGATCGCCTTCGTTGACTACGTAGTGTGATGTTTTCGAAGAAATTCATTTTATACTACGATATAAACTAAATCGTTAAAAAAGTACAGGTGTTTATGGTTATTTGTGGGATTCGAACTCGAGCCCAACAGATGTTTCGCTTAGATTCTTAAGGAGCTTAAGCCGTTGCGCCAAACGTACACTACTTCACTGTGTGAAATTAGATAGGTGTTTGGTTCTTGATCTTTGACTACCGATATTATATCGTCATGCAAGTGTCCTGTGGGTCCAAAGTTCAATTCTTTGTTAAAGAGACGTAAGTTACGACTGTTACGATTTGAAATAAACGTGAAATCATAATCTTGTTTGTCGTGTTTTAGCTTACGGTCTTTGCTTTAGTTCGTTCAACACACTTGCACAATATCATTAGTAAACGTTTTTATTTACATACATGCACATTTTAAGTCATAAAAAGTCTAATGTTGTTATAAACTTATTAGCTTTTTAGTCGTTTTTATATTGTTTAACACTTCATTGAAGATAGTTATTTTTTCACAATAACATTGTCATATATGTATTTGTGTGTCCTTTCACTGATTTACTTATTTTTATCACTTAAATACTGTTATATTGTTTATAAAAGATTTTAAATCACAGAGCTGACGTTTTTGTGTCCGTACCGTTCCGTGTCGCCGGAGTGCCCCCTGTTGAACCCTGCTATGGTGTTTACTCACTGACCTGTAAAGTGGAAGTCTTTAATTATAGGTATTCTGTAATTTTGTATAAAAATGTGGGTATTGTAAACGAGAACACTGAGCTGAGGCCCTAGTACGAGCGCGCGGTGTAAACATCACGTAACTACGTCAATTATAGAAATGATGTGTTCAGGCACATGAGTACTCACGCGGTCGGTCGGCGCCCTTCGCGTCGTGGCGCGGTCGGTCGTCCCTCTCCCTCTGCTCGAGCCGGTAGCGCTCCCTCTCTCTCTCGTTGTCCTCGCGGCCGGAGTGCTTGATGTTCACGTCGGCGCCGCCGCGTCTCGTGCCGCCGAGTCCTCTACCTGAAAATGATAGATGGATAAAATATAATTTATTGCACACACACACAAAACACAGCTTTTTACAATATTGATATTTCTATGGTTACAATGGCGGTCATATCGCTGATAGCAATTTCTACCAGAAAATCTTTGTATGGCCTTTACAATACTATAAGAGAAAGAAAGAAAACTGAGTGAAAATTTCAGCCCGATCTGAGAGCCTAGACAACGGTACATTTTGATAAGTGGGGAAACTTTGTCATTGCAGTCGAGGTGGAATTCACACCCGAGGCGTAGGCGAGGGTGTTATGGGGCCGAGATCTGCAGTGACGTCTGTTGTTCCCCGAAGTCTGTCTGTCAGAATACTGCACTGAATACGTGGTAACCGTTTTAACGTCGGTGTCCCTTCCACCTTACCATGTATATAATGTCGACGTCCTAAATAGATTTTTCCCACTCTAACTTGCATAAATGACTTCTGATCTTGCTGATTGTAGATAAATACTAGTAAATCTATAAATCTTACCCAGTCTCCTCGGCAACCATCCCTTCACGGTGCGAGCTCGCTCTACATCGACGAACACTCGTTTGTCGTCGATCTTCTTGCCGTCGGCGTGTTTGTATGCGGCTGTAAACGAGTGAGGGTTGAGGGTGCGGTTGTAAGGGACAGAGGCACGTGGTTCATGCAGCCAGCTTTTTGGTATATTTATTCTTTACATAGTATGAAACAAAGTCGCTTGCCGCCGTCCGTACGCTTAGATCTTTTAAACTACGCAACTAATTTTAACGCGGTTTCCATCAATAGACAGAGTGATTGAAAAGGACGATTTATTTATGTATTTTACTTGCATATTATATGAATGTATGTCTAGATACAGTAGAAAAAACATTAGTAAAGTACATTGTCATTAACTAATTTTATTTGTCGGAGAAAGCGATAACTTTTAAACATCAAGTTGCTGATTTGACCATTGTAGTAGGGGTAAACGCCGTGACGTCAGATGTTGTTTTAATGGCGGCACGTGGACAGAGTCGTTTTGTAGAGTGGGGATTGTGCCGAGATCACTTTTGCTCGGAACTCCAACCAAGTCACTCCTTCAGAACGAAACTGTCGGTTTGCCCATTTTGTGGAGATTATTTGTTAGTGTTATTTAATGTAAATTTGTGTTAAATAATAAACTGTGATTTTTGTGTACCGAAACCGAAACTATTATGTTAACATTTCATCATGAACCCGGTACCACCGAACCCTAATGACAACGGCGCTATCGCTCAGCCATCGCTTACGCCGTCATCAGAATTGGGATCTGGACTCGATTCCCACTGGCGTGCTATGTTCGAGATGCAGCAGAAGAACATGATGCAGCTGATCGAAGCCATCAGGACACCAACAGTGGCACCTCAGATCATGCTGCCAGAAATTAATCCAGAGCTACCAGATACCGATCCACGTGCTTGGTGCGATACTATCGATATTTGCCTCGACGAACGTCCACTGGAGGGTGCATCGCTTATTATAGCTCTGAGCAAAGCCTTGAAAGGTAATGCGTCATCGTGGCTGTCGCAGATTTCGCATGCAGGCATGACGTGGCAGCATTTCCGCGACTATTCCTTGCGCGTTATGCATCCACTGAAAATCTTGCTGCATCGCTGGTTAACATCCACAACTGCCGGCCGAAGGAGGGCGAATGTCTCGCAGCGTACGCCAGCCGCCTAATGACTACCCTGTTGGCTCGATGGAAGAATCGAAGCCATGAAGAAATAGCCACGTCGTATGTGCTCGCTCATGTCTCTCAGTTCGACTCTCGGCTTAATCGCTTGGCGTTTACTAGCGAAATAACGTCACGCAACAAGTTACTGCAGGAGATTAAGGCGAGTGCAAGTCTGAAGCGGAAGTTCGATCGCAGTACCGGTGAGGGCGCCACTGATGCAAAGCGTTTAAAGCCACAAACTTCCTCTATGTTCACGTGCCATAAGTGCGGAAAACCGGGACACAAAGCGGTGAACTGTCGTTCGAAGTTTACGCAGCCTGCTGGAGCTAACGCCCAGAAAACTACACCGGCGGCGACTTCATCGGGTTCCAGCAAAAGAATAACGTGTTTCCGTTGTGGAGAAGCCGGACACATCTCTACGAACTGCCAACGCGGCAGTGCGGGTGGCGCGTCATCGTCGGCGGGCAGCGCTGCCAATGCAACGGCGGAGCGACGCGTCGATAGCTGCGAAATAGCAGGTGTTTGCGGGCAATTGGAACAATCCGGTGAGTCGTTTTCATTTTGTTTTGATTCCGGCGCCGAGTGTTCTCTCGTTAAACAAAGTGTAGCTTATAAATTCTCGGGCAAACGTTCACTTTCAACCGTGCAAGTAATTGGTATCGGTAATAATTCGAATGTTTTTAGCACTGAACAAATTCTTAGTGATGTTGTGGTCGACAATAACGAACTGTCAATTTTATTTTACGTACTACCCGACGATTGTATGAAATACGATGTTATGATCGGACGCGATATTTTGACACTTGGCTATACGGTACATTTAACTGAATCTACCCTACGTATTTCGAAATTCACAAATGTAGGTTGTTGCTATTTACCTCCCGTAATTGATCTTTACAATGTTGATTCTGATATTTCAAACGAAAACAAGGACCGGTTGACGTCCCTTTTGAATGAGTATTCGAATGCTTTTATCAATGGTTTACCGTTAACTCGAGTGACTACGGGTGAATTATTATTCGATTAGTGGATCCAGCACGTACGGTACAACGTCGCCCACATAGGCTTAGTCTCCATGAGCAGCCAGCACTATTAAAGCTTTGAAGTCCAGCGTTGCTTTATTTGGCTCTCCTAGTCGTATAATCGCCGACCAAGGTCGTGCCTTTGCCAGCAAAGTGTTGAAGGAGTTTTGCGATTCACACAACATTTCCTTGCATTTAATTGCTACGGGATCTAGTCGCGCGAATGGTCAAGTCGAAAGGGAGATGGGTTTGTTAAAGGGTATGCTAACCGCGGTAGAGACATCGGAAAGGTCGTGGCAGGATGCTTTGGACGATGTACAGTTGGCTATCAACTGCACAATGAACCGTGTTACGAAATCAAGCCCCTTAGAGCTTTTGATAGGAAAAGTTGCTAGGCCTCTAACGCTAATGGCTTATAATGACCATGATGAAACCGGAATTGACCTAACAGAGGCGAGAGAACACGCGGTGGACGGTATTAAGAAGAGTGCGGCTTATG
This sequence comes from Standfussiana lucernea, assembly GCA_964057025.1. Lineage (NCBI taxonomy): Eukaryota > Metazoa > Arthropoda > Insecta > Lepidoptera > Noctuidae > Standfussiana > Standfussiana lucernea. Next base: position 2,392,364 of record OZ059783.1, read on the forward strand.
AAAAAGCCCGTTTTGATAAAAATAAAGCTAAACTAGTAAAGTTTGATGTTGGTGATTTAGTTCTTATCAAAAATGAGGAACGAAATCAAGTTAAACTCGATCCAAAATACAAAGGTCCTTTTAAGGTTATTGAATTGCTCGAAGGTGATAGCTATGTTTTAAAATCTTTAACTGGCAACAGAACATACAAGTATGCTCATGATCGCATAAGAAGGATGCCACAAGGTCATATCCCCAGCGAATTAGACGTAATTAGTGAAGAATTGGATCTAGATGATGCGGGTGAAGGCCCATCAACTCGTTCCGATTAATGTTAATGCACAAAGTATTTCTTAAGCGGACGGTTTACCGGAGAGAAGGCCCGGTAACATGCGTCCTGTTTAGGGCTTATCAGTGTGAAGGACTGATACTGACTTTTGGTACTGGGCTTGCCAGGTCTTAGGACCGGTACTGTCCAATCTATTGTGTGCACGACAGCGAGAAGGGCTGTGTGTGATGTATCAGACATTACCAGCGAGAAGGGCTGATAATAAGTTGACTACTTTGTTTTTACTTGGTGCATTGATATTGTGTTCTAGTTTATTTCATTTGACTTTTCTAAATCTTGATGTGTCGCTTCAAATGCAAGTCCTTTGTTTGAGGTCAGGTAGGCCGAGCAATCTTATATTGTCTACAAATGCATTTTGTTTTGTCGCCAGGTAATACAGCACACGAGGACGTGTGACTTGTCAGTATGGCCGTGTCGGAGAAAGCGATAACTTTTAAACATCAAGTTGCTGATTTGACCATTGTAGTAGGGGTAAACGCCGTGACGTCAGATGTTGTTTTAATGGCGGCACGTGGACAGAGTCGTTTTGTAGAGTGGGGATTGTGCCGAGATCACTTTTGCTCGGAACTCCAACCAAGTCACTCCTTCAGAACGAAACTGTCGGTTTGCCCATTTTGTGGAGATTATTTGTTAGTGTTATTTAATGTAAATTTGTGTTAAATAATAAACTGTGATTTTTGTGTACCGAAACCGAAACTATTATGTTAACATTTCATCATGAACCCGGTACCACCGAACCCTAATGACAACGGCGCTATCGCTCAGCCATCGCTTACGCCGTCATATTGTTTTTTTTTTGCAATTAGTTACTTAAGAAGTAATCAAAAATAAATGATTTCTTTAGAATTTTAATTTTATTATTACAAAAAAATTGAGCGACTTTACCTATGTGTATTCGAATTTCGATATCCGGAAATGTCCCAAAAAGGTGAAAACTGCATTTTTTATAAATAAAAAACCACGTGAATCTGTCTCCGGGCCTGTATTTTCTTTTGTGCACATCCAAAACACAAATTATTTTAATACTATTCAAAATTAACAAAAAATTACGGAAAAAGTAAAAAAACTGTGTATTTTTCACAATTGCCAGTCATTATCAACTTAGAACATGGAGGATGTGCACACAAGAAGTTTTATTAGTCAAAATGGACATTATAAGTATGATTTTATTACCTATAATCATGAGGGGTGGTGTTTGTCCAGGTTTAGACCATTGCAAATAATATATTATTGTTTAGTGTCCAAATAAAGCAAACATTTTAACATTTTTATTACTTTTTTTTTTAATATGCATGATGGATATTGTGACATGCTTCTAGATCCACCAAATTGATTTATAACGAGAGTTAATAAAAAAAACTGCTGGTCCATTCATTTTGTATGAAACAGCAGTATCTTTTAATAACCGAAGAAAAATTTCTCGAAAAATTTTTAAAATCATGTGCGAATAAGAATCTATGTTAATAAAAGTTTGAGTGGATGTTTTAATCGGTTTTTATCTTTTTTCAGACACGAATACAATAGCTGTGCTACAAATAATACAACCTGTAAAAGATATTCACTTTTCCGCGGATTGACCAGTCCATACCGTCCAACAGTTACCAACTTTGACCAGACTCACAATACACTCCGGTCAAAGTGGTAAAACATTAATAGTAATAAAAAAGGTTGTGTATACCTACTTTTTGTATACCTACCGACCGAGCCGTGCGACCATAATTATTGAAAAACTCTAAAATATCAAAAAAGTTCATACCCACCATCTTTTTACCTACCGTTTTGAAAATTTTACCACTTTTTTTTTACTTACTTACATAAACCCCGCGGTTTTTATTCCGTTTAAAGATGATTCGTACTTTTACCTGGTGCGCACTTACTTACTTTATCCGTTGCGCAAAAACTTTAATATAAAACTAAACACTTACTTCAATTAAAAAACTACGTTATCTCGACGGCCTTTCAAAAAACTGAACTAAAAAACATAGACAACTACTATTATATTGGGCAATAGATATTTTTGAAACTTAGCGACTCGGCCAATTCGCGCCCGTCACCACAATGGCCCATCCGGGTACACATATGGGCCATTGTTGCCTATTTTTTTTTTTTTTGTATGTATGTTGGCATCTTACCACATACAAACCTATGGCGTTAGCTCGAATTGGAGGTCTACGGCAAGTCTGGTCCGGAAAGAAAAATTACTTGTTAATCATGTACAAAAAGGTTCATGTATACCGCATAGTGTGGACGCGCCTTTATACCGGACATTCTCGGAGGAGACCGTTGGTAACAGACAAGTGACATAAGCCTAGGCTTTTTAAAAGAAAAAAGATCTTCTGGCTTTGACAGAGGACTGTCATTAAAAAGAAATTGACAGATGTCATTTAATTTAAACGATTAAAAAAGATGGCGATTCTGCTCTCGGTGTTCTTGGTTAGCACGTGTGTTTAGAATTTTTGGTTTTATTTTAAGTGGTTGTCGATACTTTGACATTTTACTAAGTGTGTTGTCCTTGTGTTTGTAACCAGGTTTGTATTGTGATTGTTTGTGTTGTTTTTTTTTTTTTTTTCTTCTTTCTAATTCTCATCCAAAATGGATAAGAATAAACCCCCTGACCCGGACCCTCCCGATATTCCATGTCCTTCTACTCCTTTATCCCTGAATCCACTAGTCCAATTCGCAGATGTTATCTGTAGCGTTACAGAGATGGATGTTTCACAATCCCAACAAAACTCTCGCAAACGTCCTGTTGACGAAATTTTGACCCCCTCCCTTCCAAGCAAACAACCCAAAAGCCAGATTGGACGTACTAAGTACTCTGCCATGGATAAGCCTCCCTATATTGTTCATGTTTCACGTATTGAGACTCAACCAAATGCTGGCACTACCCTACACCCTGTTAATTTTGGCAAATTTCTTATGAATAACAACATTGCAAACATTGTTTGTGGTGGTGTTAAAAGAGTCGGTAGAAACCGTGTGTCAGTGGAGTTTGCTTCCCCTCAGGATGCTAACTCTTTCTTGGTAAACAGCTTGTTGTCTAAATACAGTTATACTGCATCAATCCCCACATTCAATATCACAAGGATGGGTGTTGTTACCGGTGTTCCTTCAGATATTACAGAAGAAGAAGCCATAACTTATCTGACTGTGCCCTCAGGTTGTGGGCAAATACTGAAAGTTAGACGCATAAACAGGAAAAGTCAAAGAGACGGAACTAATGAGTGGAAGCCCACTGAAACATGTGTCTTGACCTTTGATGGACAAGTACTACCAAATAGGATTTATTGCTGTTATACTTCTCTCCCTGTTAAGCAGTACATATACCCGACAATTCAATGTCGCAAGTGTTGTCGATTTGGTCATGTGGCAAACCTATGCAGATCCAAACCACGCTGCAGTAAGTGTGGCCACGATCACCCAGGTGATGGTTGCAGCATTTCTGTGGGCGAGGCGTTCTGTGTGCTTTGCTCGGGTAATCACTTTGCTGATAGCCAGTCATGCCCTGAGTATGGCAGGCAGAAGGCTATTAAGACTATCATGGCTGAGAAAGCCATTCCTTATGCTGAGGCATGTAAGGCTGTCCCAACAGCTTCCCGTTAGCGGTGGGTAACTCCGGAGGTACTGATACAAAGGTGCCGGTTCCGAACGCGGATACGTGAACCTTATTTATTCCTCACAATCCTTACCGGCACCGCGGTACCAAATAATTCCGGTCCGGCGCCGCGCCGCCCGGAGCCGCGAAGCGCAGGTTCGCACTCGCTCGCTCGGTGCGTCGGCGTCGTCGTGCGTGTCACTCATGATGACGCTATAGTACGTAGTTACGTACCTATCAATTGGTTTGGTTGATACACAGACACGACACGACGCGAAGCAACAGGCCTTGGCTCTATGAAATTAGAGTTCAAAATTGTGTTGGTTCTTCCAAGAGAGCGATGCGTTAACGATTTGAGGATCATAATAACAGTGCGGTACGCTCTTATTTAAATGGGATTAGAGTTTAATATGGATTAACTCGCACGCATAAAATGTGATTTTTGTGTCATTGTAGTCGCCTAAAAGATTGACCACGCTTTTATTATTATCTATTTTATTTTATTAGCTTTTTATATTCTTCTGCCAACTTCAACATTTTTTTAGTCGTGTTTATTTTTATTTTGGGGAAGGAGGCAAAAGGGAAATAATAAAACATTTAGTGAAAAGAAGTCATATTTTTTTTATTAAAAACAAGATAGTTTATTAAACTTCATAGCTATGATCGCGTCGGTATGCACTAGATTCAATAACAGGAGTAACGGTCAATATGGTCACCCGATTTTATTGTAGGTACCAATGCACTGGCGAATAATATTACACTTTTGAAATTTTGCGAGTATTTTTTTAGTGTTCAAAACAGCATTATCCCATACGCGCGTCCCATAAATACTGCGTTATTTGAAAATTCGAGTGCAGTTTAGTTTTGTGATTTTAGTTTAAAAAGAGACTGTCAAAAAGATTAATAAGTAGAACTAAGTACTTAACTAATCAGTTGATTGTGTGAGAGTGAACAATGAGTGATCGAGTGCAGTTAAGAAAAAAGCGAAGTCCGATTTGGGATCATTTTACTCAAATGGACGAAAAAAAGGCAAAATGTGTGTATTGCTCTCAAATACTTAGTGTTTCGATGGGATCATCTGGTAATTTAACTAGACACATGGGACGTAAGCATCCCACAATTTCCATTGTAGTGGAGAGACAAGTGAGACAACCCACTTCAGCTTCTACAGTAACAAATCCTGAATGTATGAACAGGGCTCCAGTCCCAAGCACATCAGCTCAAGTTGACCCGTCGTCGCCAACTGCCTCTGCTCATTTTAATAATGCCCCAACAGATTTTTTCATTCAAAAAAAACCGTTAAGCGTAAGAAAATCGGCTGAACTTGATCGCCAGCTTGTAAAAATCATATCGAAAGAGTATCAACCTTTTAGTCTTGTAGAAGACGATGAATTTAAAAAATTTGTGGAAATGTTGAATCCCAATTATAGCTTGCCTACAAGAAAAACTTTATCCAACAGCCTCTTGGATAAACATTATTGCGAAGTGCAATCATGTGTAAAAGAAGATTTATCAAAGGCACAAGATGTGTGTATTACGACAGATGCATGGACTTCAATGAATAATGATTCATTTATAGCGGTTACAGCCCATTTTATTGATGACAAAACAATTTTGAAAAATTATCTATTAGACGCTGTGCAATACTCAGATAATCACACGGCCAGTAATTTGACATCTTTTTTGAAATCTGTTTTTCAAGAATGGAATATAGAAAACAAAATTGTAGCTATCGTCAGCGACAATGCCGCGAATATATTAGCAGCTGTAAGAAATGGAAATTGGCAATCAATTGGCTGTTTTGCCCATAAGTTAAATCTTGTATTGCAGGATGCCCTAGGCACTAAATCTTTAGAGCGGCCTATTCCCAACACAATTGGGGAAACTATTTCTAAAGTGAAAAGTATAGTGCAATATTTTAAAAAAAGTGCTCAAGCAAAGGCCAAATTTATAGAAATGGCAAAAAATATGGGTATACCAGAACTAAAATTAAAACAAGACACACCTACCAGGTGGAACAGCACGTATGAAATGTTAGATAGAGTTCTCAAAGTAAAGGAATGCCTAATTTCGACTTTGGCTATAATTAGAGCTGACTTATCTCTATCTCAGCATGATTGGGCAGTAATAGAATGCGCAGTACCTATATTGAAAATTTTCTATGAGGTGACCACAGAGGTATGTGGGGAAAAATACGTCACCCTATCTAAAGTACCATTGTATTACAGAATTATGATAGATCACATTAATAAACAAGAATTGAATTTACTGGAAAATACTGATATACCCATTGAAATTATTCAGTTAATAGAAAATCTGAAAGAAGGGCTTAATGAACGATTCCAAGGTCTGGAAACAGAAATAACAGTATCTGAGGCAACGGTTTTAGATCCACGTTTCAAAAAGAAGGGTTTTAAGTTCCCCCATAATTATGATCGTGCTGTAGATCGTTTGAAGGGAAAACTGACTGCTCTAATAAGAAGAGAAACGCAGGATTATTCAGTCACAACAATAGAAAGACCATCTACAAGCGCATCCACATCCAACCAGCAAAGAGTGCCATCAATATGGGATGATTTTGACACGGAAATTGCAAATTTAGTTCCGGAAAATCCTACAGCCGCTGGCATCAGAGAGTTGCAAAAATACCTGCAGGAAGATTATCTGCACCGCTCGAAAGACCCGCTAGAATGGTGGGAGCAGAGAAAATCAATGTACCCGCACATTTATTATTTAATGAAAAAAAGATTATGCGTAGCAGCAACGTCAGTTCCATGTGAACGAATATTTTCGAAAGCAGGTCAAATAATTAGTGACAAAAGATCTAGAATAACCTCCTCAAAAGTTAGAAAGCTGTGGCAAGTGGCAAGTAAACCCGTACGTTTGAACGCAGCACGAAACATCACGCCACCTTTTCTTAAGCCACACCTCCGAGATAAGGACAGCTATGTGTGCGTAGAGAGGCGCACACGCAGGCGACCGCTGCTCAGCGATCCTTTGTCTACGATGAAGACGACGCACACACGCACGCCGCTCGGCACTGTGACGTATTTTGTTTACTCGCTAGTATAAATACCTGTGTGCCGATGTTTGCGATACTCATTTCATTACTGCCTTGTACCTTGCTTATATGCTTGAACGTTGCGTAATATATCAGTACTTGTTAGTAAGCTTATCCGCATTTTATTTATACTCACCTACGCCGTCAAGTACCTGCCTGCCTGCTTACCCCCTTGCTAACGCTCGCACAGTAAGCGGCTAGAATAGCGTTCATTTATCACACCGCTACAGCCACTTCATTGGTGACCCCGATTCCGTTGTCAAGAGGAGAAAATGGAGCCTAACAAAGAGAAGGAAGGATTACTGGAGGCATGCCGTGTTGGTGTAAGGACACCGACGTTCAACCCAGATGACCCCGAGCTATGGTTCGCCCAACTGGAAGGTCAGTTCGCGTTGACAGCCATGACCCAGGACACAACCAGGTTCTACTTCGTTTTAGCACAGCTAGAACCACAACACAGCGCAGAAATTGGAGACCTAATTGTTAATCCACCAGCAACTGGGAAATATGAGAAGCTGAAGACGGAATTAATAAGGAGGCTATCAGCGTCACAGGAGCGGAAAATCAAGCAGTTAATTATGCACGAAGAACTCGGCGACAGGAAACCGTCGCAGTTCCTACGCCACTTACAACACTTGGCTGGACCGACAGTCCCAACAGAATTCATCAGAACAATCTGGTCAAGTCGGCTTCCCACCAACCTGCAGACAATCATCGTGTCGCAAGCAACACTGTCCCTGGAGGAGTTGGCCGATTTAGCGGATCGCATAACCGATTTGGTTCCAGTAACCGGGCAAGTAGCCAGTACCAGTACTGGCCCGCCAGTAACAACTGATCCGCAAAATGCTGCTGTGGACGCGCTGACTAAAACGGTAACAGAATTAAGCCGAAAGTTCGACAACATGAGGATGGACCTGCGCAGCCGTCATCACTCACGGTCACGAAGATCGAGGCATGGTTCACCACATCATTCTCGCTCCCGTTCCAAATCCAGAACCCGAGATCACTCGCTATGCTGGTACCATTACCGGTTTGGAGACAGGGCGCGCAAATGTACGCAGCCATGCAAGCACAGCAAGCAGCCGGTAAACTCCCAAGGCAGCCATTAGTGGCGGTACAAGACTGCCTAGCTGTAACAAGCCGCCTGTTCATCACGGATCGCAAGTCGAAAATACAATATCTTATACATAGATACGGGTTCAGACCTGTGTGTATTCCCGCGATCCGCTGTTCGGGAGCCACGCTGCAAGACCAAATACGAGCTGTTCGCGGCAAATGGAACAATTATAGCCACCTACGGTTACCAACCAATCACTCTCGATTTGGGTCTTCGTCGAGCTTTCACATGGCAGTTTATAATAGCGGACGTATCGAAGCCAATTATCGGAATCGACTTCTTGGGTTATTACAACCTACTAGTTGACTGCCGCAACCAACGGCTAATCGACAATATGACTTCACTAACAGCTGCAGCAACCAATCAACATGCAACCGAGGCCATATCGTCAGTCCGCACAACCACAGAAGGCACGGTTTACCAACAGCTGCTGAGAGAATATCCAGATCTCACACGCCCAGCAGGTAGACCAGGCACCACAAAGCATACCACGGTGCACCACATCCGTACTACGCCCGGACCACCAGTATACAGCCGCCCTCGCCGCCTCGACCCTGAGCGGTTGAGCATAGCCAAACAGGAGTTCGAGGACATGCTCCAGCAGGGAACAGCGCGCAGATCAGAAAGCGCTTGGTCGTCGCCGCTACATCTAGCACGCAAGAAGAACGACGGCTGGAGGCCGTGTGGCGACTACAGATCATTAAACGCACGCACTATTCCAGACCGCTAGCCAGTATGTGCAAGACTTCGTGCATCAACTGGTTGGGAGCACAATCTACTCTACGGTTGATTTGGTTAAGGCCTACAACCAAATACCAGTCACAGTAGAAGATATTCCAAAGACCGCCATAACGACACCTTTCGGATTATTTGAGTTTCCGTTCATGACCTTCGGTCTTCGCAACGCTGCGCAAACATTCCAGCGATTTATGGATGAGGTGCTCCGAGGCCTAGATTTTTGTTATACTTACCTGGATGACATCTTAATCTCCAGCAGTAGCGTCAACCAGCATCAACAGCACCTCAGACAACTCTTCGAAAGGCTGACAGAGTATGGAGTGCTGATAAACACAAGCAAATGCACATTTGGACAAGCGACAGTGAATTTCCTGGGACACGAAGTTTCAGCAGCAGGAATCAAGCCACTTCACACAAAAGTACAGGCCATCCAAGACTACCCAGTGCCTAAGAACATCAAAGACCTTAGAAGATTCCTTGGCATGATAAACTTTTATCGGAAATTTCAACCAGCAGCAGCATCCATGCAGGCACCACTGAACAAACTTTTAACGGGCCCCAAAATCAAAGGATCACAACAAATAGAATTGACGCCGGAACAACTAGAGGTTTTCAACAAATGCAAACAAAGTCTATCAGAGGCCACACTGCTTGTTCATCCAGATCTAACCGCAGAACTCGCTGTACAAACAGACGCCTCAGATACGGCAATCGGTGCTGTATTACAGCAAAAACAGGGCAAGGAATGGCAACCCCTAGCATTCTTCTCCAGGAAATTGAGCCCAGCCCAGACTAAGTACAGCCCATATGACCGCGAACTGCTGGCTATATATGAGGCCATAAGATACTTCAAGTTCATGGTTGAAGCAAGGCCATTCACAGTTTTGACAGATCACAAACCACTGACATTTGTGTACAGCAAACCTCGTCAAAACTGCTCCCCTCGTCAATTCAGATATCTCGATTTTATCAGCCAGTACACAACAGATATCCAGTTCGTGGCTGGTAAAGATAACGTGGTAGCAGACGCTTTATCGCGTATCAACGATATCAATTTGCCAATAGACTACCAGTCACTGGCCAAAGAACAAAAAACCGATGCGGAACTTCAAGACCTCATACTTAAGGGCTCCAGTCTGAAACTCAAGAAAATCCGACTGCCAGAAGCAGGGCTTGAGTTGTACTGCGACATCGCATCGGGGACACGCCCATTTCTTACCAAACGGTTTCGCAAGCATGCCTTCGATACCCTTCACGGTCTGAGTCACCCTGGTGTCGCCAAATTACCCATTTATGACGAATAACTGAATCTAAAATACCTGTGTCTCTAAAATAGGCCTAGGTACGATATGGACTGAGATCTAACGACCGCTGTAATTACGTTTACTGATTTCCACTGAATAACTGTTATCATCGCAATGATATTGGGGGTGTCCCCCCAAAGTGGCCTCCAACCTCCCCTTATAGCCACCCCGAGCCTCGCATCTGAATTCTGGTCAATTTCTGATTCTGATCGCTGTTAAAATAATACACACACACACACATCGAAATAATTGGAATACAATATAAAATGTATAACTGGTAAATCTGAAGACACATGCACTGTAAAAATAACAAGTTCGCTCACCAATGTACTGCTAGCTCCGACCAACAGGCCCAAAGTGATCCGAGGCGCGCGCGCGCGCTCAATCGCCGCGCGCTGCCCCCACTTTCTACTACCTCACGCCACGTCATACTCAATTATTATTTGTACCTATAGACTATATTACTTCGCTTTCGCGACACTCCCGCCCAAGGGAAGAGATAATTGAAAATTCTGATCTATTGAAATAACTGTTTAATCAAGATCATAATAGGATTACAACTGAAACGTTTTCAGAATGATGATGGGTTATAACTGAGTTCTGAATACCAGGATGAATGAATACAACTGATTACAACTGACTAATATCCTCTAAATTTAAATCAACACTGATTACTTATCACTGATTATTGAAACAATCTGCTCATCAACTGAGATGTCCACTGTTTGACTCTCTCTTTTGCTTTGGCAGCTGATGCCCTGATTGGTCGTCTACTGGTGTCTGGTACTGACTGAACATCATTGATAACTAGTTTATCGTCTTGAGTACTTCGAGACTCTTGGTTAAAACTGACTCGATGGTTGCCTTGTACTGATTGTTCCTTCTGAAAATCTTCAGAGTGTTGACTGATTCTGACTGGCGAAACAATTTGCTCTGGGGACGATTCTAGACTTTGATCGTCTATCTCCAACGGGAACAGATGACCTACTGTACGAGTCAGTGTTTCTCCTGATGATAATTTAACTTTGGCTACTCTAATCTGCACATCCTTTAATCAACTCTGCAATTTTACCAACTTTCCAATGTGCCCTATTATTATTATTATCTGACTTAATTTGAACTGTCTCTGCTAACTTTGGTAGCCTATTAACAACGACTCTAGGTTGTTTGTGTTTGTCACTCCGTTCGCGGAGGCTAATCAAGTATTGATAAGTGAACATTTTGGAGAATTCTGAGATGATGATTTGACCACGTTTCCATCCGTCAATCAGATTCGTCTTGGTTACTGTAGCTGATTCTAAGAAGTCTCGATCTGCAACTTCAGTGGTCAATATTCCGCCAACACGTAGGAAATCTGAAGGAGTCAATATGTGCTCTAACTCCGCGCCTACCGTAGTCAGTGGTCTTGTATTAATTACAGCCTCAAGTTCCTTCATTATTGTGCATAACTGGTTATGGTTTATGAGATGTTTGTCTAAAGTTCTCTTCATACTATGCTTGACTAAACCTACAAGTCGTTCATAAAATCCTCCGAACCACGGAGCCAACTCTGGGATAAATTTCCACCGCAAGTGATTCTGAATGCAATAATTTGAAGTTAACACTTCTGCTGTAAGCTTAAATTGCGAAGCATTGTCTGATACGAATAATTGAGGTAAACCTCTTATAGCCACGAATCTCCTTATGGCTAGCAAACATTCTTCTGCTGTTAAATCTTTAACGACCTCCAAATGTATAGCCCTTATTGTTAGGCATGTAAACAGGCATACCCAGCGTTTTTCTTTACTACCCTCATCCACAAGCAGTGGACCGAAATAATCCAGGCCCGTAAAGGCGAACGGAAGACTAAGGTTGACTCTTTCTGCTGGTAGATCAGGCATGGGTGGTAATTTAAATGGACCACCACCGTATTTTATACACTGTGGACACTTTCTAATGACTTTTTGAACTGTTGACCGTCCATGTGGCACCCAAAACTTTTGTCTTAATAGAGCTAAGGTATGAGAGACACCTACATGATAGTTTTTCTGATGCAGTTCGGTTATAATTTTGTGCGTAAAATCAGAATCTTTTGGAAGTAGTATAAGTTCTTTTTGATTATGTGACAAATTAGTGTATCTGAATCTACCTTTACACCTAATAAGTCCTTCCTCGTCTTTATATAATTTCAGTGATCTCGATAAATTGGTTGTGATACCCTCAGTTTCTTTAGGAAAATGTTTAGCCTGAATTTCTAATATTTTACTCAAGTCTGAATCATCTACTATCATCGGTTCTGGAATAGCTAGACTTGGTCTATTGTTATCTAACGGTATTGAATTCGAAAGACCCTCCCCAGCAATTGAAATTTGAGTTTCTACATTATTATCATGAACTATAGGCCACTGATTTGAGTTACTCGTTAAAAAGTCAGGTCCTATGAGCCATCTATTGTAATTATGTACCCGTTCCGTCCTAGTGCCTACATCAGATGGATTTAATTCAGTTGGAACGTATCTGATTTGTAAAGTCTTGTTCTGTTTTATTTCATTAATTCTACGTGCCACAAATGGCGGAAGTAATTTATCTGATTTGAGCCAGCTTATTACTATTTGACTATCAGTCCACAAAAATTGTGCTTTGATTTTTAATCGTAAAAATTTAGTTACATAACTTATAAGTCTACATCCGATAAGTACTCCCAGCAATTCTAATCTTGGAATCTGTAAGTCATTTTGGTCCTTAAGCGGCACTAATCTAGACTTGCCAATAACAAAACTGACAATATTATTAGTGTGCAAAGTACCGCGTAAATAAATTACTGCTGCATATGCATGCATAGACGTATCTGTAAAACAATGTAGTTCGTATTCAATTTGCTCCGCGACTTGACTTTTATTTAAGCCTTGCGCAAAATAACGATCAACATGAATATTCTTCAGCCATACAAAATTTGATGCAATTTTTTGCCATTCTTTATGTAGACTATCACTCAATTTGACATCCCATTTAACTTTTTCTTTCCATAATTTTTGAAAGAATAGTTTTGCTGGAAGAACTACCGGAACTGCGAGACCACATGGATCATAAATTGAAGCAATGACCCTTAACACGTCCCTTTTTGATAGAACTATGCCTGATTCTGTATTAAAGCTAGATTTCAAATATAACTGATCCTTTTGTATGTTCCATATTAAACCGAGAACTTTTATGTGTTCACTGTCTTTTGCTCTAAACTTATCTGGTATGGAAGAAACCAGTTCCTTTGAATTTGAATTCCATTCACGCAAATTCATAGACACGCTATTAAATGATTCTTTAGCAGCACAGTACAGTTTATTTGCTTCTGAAATTGTCTGTGCGCCAGTTACAATATTGTCTACATAAATGTCGTCCGCAATTTGTTTCAGAAATCTGTTGTTCGATTTATTTAAGTGATATCTGATTGTAGCATTCAGTAGAAATGGACTCGATATGACACCGAATGGGACACGACAAAAACGTAGGTGCACCACATTATCTGGGTTAACTGTATTGTTTACGTCTTTGACCCAAAGAAATCGTGTTACATCCCTATCTAAATCTTGTAGACCTAACTGTAAGAAAGCTTTCTCTACATCTGCAACTATTCCTATAGGGTGTTCTCTAAACTTAATTAGCAATCCCGTAAGATCTTCCAGCATAAGTGGACCCTTATATAGGCATTCGTTTAAACTTCGATTGTCTGCAGTTTTAGCTGAGGCATCATAAACAATACGGAGCGTTTTAGGTTTATCACGCCCACGAACACAATGGTGTGGAAGATAGTGAACTGGATGATTCTGGGCAATGTGTGGATCTGGTGCAATCTCAATTATTTTATTCTGTAGCTGTTCCTGAATGACGTGGTCGTATGCCTTTAAATCTGAATTATCTAATCGTTTTATTAAAACACTGAGCCGACCCCAAGCTAAACCTAGATTATTAGGAAGATTTGGGGGTAATTCAGTCCACGGCCATTGAACGTGGTATCTGTTATTTTGGTACTGAACTGTTTCATTAAAGTGCCTAATCGCTTCTTCATCGCGAGTGGTGTTTGGGGAATCTGTGATGCCTATTGATTCAAGGTCCCATAACTGTTTAACATCATCTAGTTTTAGGGGGAGATCGGGTTCGTTAAATTTAGTATCAAATGACCCATCTGATCGAAAGTAAGTCAATACAGTTAACTGATCGGAATTATCAGTGTTCTCACTAATTCTTCCAGACCATACCCAACCAAAATCTGAATTAACTAAGAACAGATCTTGAGTGACCGATATCTTTTCTTGCGACATGAATGAGTGATAATAATCGTTTCCGATTAAAATATCTATTTTTTCGCCACAAGATCCATCATCAGCCATTATTCGATCTTCAATTCCGATTTTGTCTAAGTCATAAAACATTGGTGCTTTGATACTCTGAGTAATATGAGGTACTACATTTGCATGAATAAGACGAGTAAATCCTGTTCGAGTTGTAATACTAAACTGTACTACAGGACTTTCAATAAGATGTGGTGATTTGTTTCCAAATGTAAATATTGATAAATTAATTTGTTCAGAAATAGGAAGTTTAAGTAAATTTGTATTATGTTCCGTTATATATGAGCGCTGGCTACCGCAATCGAGCAACAACCTACATTGTATTTTTATTTTAGTTTCTAAATTATTTACAATTACAATGGCTGTCTGCAGCAGCGTAGTGCTATATGCATTATTAATATGTAAGGTTTCAGTTGGTATGGACTTCACTGACTGTGTTAGCTTAGTTGGACATAATGCTCGATTATGATTGCCGAACTTATTACAATGTCGACATTTCCTTTTGCTTCGGCAATTGTCAGCCCTATGGCCTTCACCGAAACAATTATAACAACGATTTCCTAGCTGAGCCTTTCTTTCCTGTAAGGTTTTGTGCACACTACACTCATCATTAAAATGATCCTGCTTACAAAATATACATCTAATTGATTTCTTTTTAGGTGGCTCATCGGACCTGTCACCCTCGTGTGGTCTTTTCCGAGGGAGCAATTTATATTTATTATGCTGTCTATTTTCATACCTAGATTTTTCCTTTTTGAAGTTTGTTGTAAATCTACGCTTTTTATTATCACTAGTCTCTTCTGATCTAACATGTAGTGATCCTATTGTAATATTATCAGAAGCCTGTTTGTCTTCGCTAGTTGTTGTGTTTTTAATTTTAGTACCTTCTGCAGTTTTCTTTAATCTATTTGATGTTTCCCTAGCCGATATAATATACTCTAAGAACTTTCTGATATTATCAATAGACTCATCTTCGTCGGTTATCTTCATTCTTAATTCGTAAATGAGGTCCTCGGGGAACTTTTCTAAAATCATGACTCTAAGATGATTGTGATTTACATCTTCGCCTAAAGAACTCAATACTCTAAGATGTCTCTCAATTGTCTACAATCTTTGACCTGAATAGATTCCGCTGGTTTAATTCTATAAAGTGCTACATAATGAGCATCAATAATTACTCTAGGTTTGCCATACCGTTCCTTTAATGTGTCGACAGCAATACGATAGTTTTTGTCAGTTATGTCGAACCCATCAATTGCCTGTTTCGCGTCACCCTCAAGAACCGATTGAAGGTACAACAATTTATCGACATCATTAATATTTCTCTTATCAACGTTCGATGAAAACTGATCCCAAAATTGGTACCACTTTAGAACATCACCATCAAACTTGCCCAACTCCATTTTTGGTAACTTACTAATTGTGTTAGCATTGTTGTCATTGTTTGTAAAAACAAGTGCGTGGTTGCGATTATTCTGTTTAATATTTACTTCTATTTCTGCTATTATCTCTTCGGCCTGAATCTGTGTGGACGTATACTGACTAATTTCCTCAACGTTGATTTCTTTTATCAATTTACAATAATTGTGAATTTCCGCAACAAACATCTCATTTATACCTTTCAGTTTAGCACCACTTAGTTCTAGTCCTATATAGTTGGGATTTTCGTCTGATAATTTCGTTAGGGCACACCGAGCAGAGCTTATAATATGTTTGATTGGAGGGATTCATAAATAATTTTTAAACGAGATCGGGTAGCGTCTTCCATTATAAATAGAGTAACAGCTAAGTAATATCAAAGTCATGGACCGTTCTCTTAACAAATGAATATCCTTAGTATCTAAAACAATATAACTTGGTGTGAGATTCTTATAAAATCCAATATACCCATCAAACCAAATCAGTCAATTAAATTCATCAAACAGTTATTATTAGTTTCAGTGAAATACTATTAAATTATATCTAAACCCATTTTTTTTGGTTCACATAATACATAAAGTCTATTTGCTTAGTAGGGTTACCTACTCCTTTGATTATTAAGATTTCTTAACAAACGTATAATTAACCTTTACTAATATCGTCGGTAAAGAATAATTATTTATTAGCCTTCAATCGTGTATTATCGCGACTAAATACTTTTCTTGGAATCGACTTGACGCATGGCAGGCTGCGTGCCCCAGTGCTGGCTGTGTAACCCAACAGTTAACTATGTTGAAATCAAACTTTGCTCGAGTATATAGATATATAAGCCTTACCCTAAAACCCAAAGTTCTAACCCGACACAGTTTTAGGTAGGTCATTATACCATACCAATATTTTTTCAAAAAACAGTCATAAACTTCATAATAACATGGAACACTCGTGATAGCTTAAGACATTATTGGTTTGTTTTTTGTTCATAATGTTCCGATAAAATTATTTGGCAGATAATTTCATACAACTTCTGTTCAATTTTTGAATTTATTTAGTGAGAATAGCGGCTATTCAGACACCACCAACTAGTGTAATTCCTTTTAAATGCAGAACACAATTTCGATCTACCCACATTATTTTATTTTTAGAACTGAAGAAACTGTTATTTTTAAACTATATTAATCAGATCCCAGCATCTCCACCATGTCGCCAAATTACCCATTTATGACGAATAACTGAATCTAAAATACCTGTGTCTCTAAAATAGGCCTAGGTACGATATGGACTGAGATCTAACGACCGCTGTAATTACGTTTACTGATTTCCACTGAATAACTGTTACTGAATTATCATCGCAATGATATTGGGGGTGTCCCCCCAAAGTGGCCTCCAACCTCCCCTTATAGCCACCCCGAGCCTCGCATCTGAATTCTGGTCAATTTCTGATTCTGATCGCTGTTAAAATAATACACACACACACACACATCGAAATAATTGGAATACAATATAAAATGTATAACTGGTAAATCTGAAGACACATGCACCGTAAAAATAACAAGTTCGCTCACCAATGTACTGCTAGCTCCGACCAACAGGCCCAAAGTGATCCGAGGCGCGCGCGCGCGCTCAATCGCCGCGCGCTGCCCCCACTTTCTACTGCCTCACGCCACGTCATACCCAATTATTATTTGTACCTATAGACTATATTACTTCGCTTTCGCGACACCTGGTGGTAAAGCAACAGTCCGCCTAGTAACCGAAAGGTATGTTTGGCCAGGCGTAAGAAGAGACTGTCGACAATGGGCCAAAGAATGTGAAGCATGCCAACGAAGCAAAGTGTCCAGACATACGTCAGCACCTTTGACAACTTTTCAGACACCTTCTGCACGGTTCCGTCACATTCACATTGATTTGGTTGGTCCCTTACAATTATGTTGTGGCTACAAGTACTGCCTCACCATAGTCGACCGCGTGACGCGTTGGCCTGAGGCGTACCCGCTACAGGACATCACGGCGGAGACCTGCGCAGCTGCCTTGACGTCAGGGTGGATCGCGCGGTTCGGCAGCCCCGAGCACATCACCACCGATCGGGGCAGACAGTTCGAGTGCCACACCTTCAAAGAACTCGCTGCCCTAATCGGGGCATCACATCACCTAACCACAGCTTACCATCCCGCGGCTAACGGCCTGGTGGAAAGGCTACACCGCCAGATGAAAGCCGCCATCACCTGCCACGCTAAGTCAAACTGGACTGAAGTGTTGCCGTGGGTATTACTAGGCATACGCAGCGCTTACAAGGAAGACCTGCAAGCGTCTGCCGCAGAACTGGTGTACGGTGAACCACTCCGTCTGCCAGGACAGTTTTTCACTTCTACTCCAAAGGAGACAGTCGACATGACCAGCCTGATCAGCAGACTCCGCTCACACATGAGTAAGCTAACACCACAACCTACTTCCTGGCACACTAGTTCTACTCAACCGTTCTATGTGCCCAGGGACCTAAATACAGCTACCCATGTTTTCTTGAGACAAGGTCCAGCACGAAGGTCGCTAGAAGCTCCGTATTTAGGACCATACAAAGTCCTGCATCGAGACCAGAAGACATTCGACCTAGATGTAAAAGGAAAGCAACAAAAAGTCACAATTGACCGGCTAAAACCAGCATATTTAGCAAATGAGCAACCTGCCATGACGTCACATCAACAACAACCAGAAGCCCAGGTGACGGTCAAGAAAACAAAAAGCGGGCGCACAGTACGATTCCCGGATTACTATCGTCCGTAGACAAGCTACGACTCACCAGGGGAGTGGTGTGGCAAGTGGCAAGTAAACCCGTACGTTTGAACGCAGCACGAAACATCACGCCACCTTTTCTTAAGCCACACCTCCGAGATAAGGACAGCTATGTGTGCGTAGAGAGGCGCACACGCAGGCGACCGCTGCTCAGCGATCCTTTGTCTACGATGAAGACGACGCACACACGCACGCCGCTCGGCACTGTGACGTATTTTGTTTACTCGCTAGTATAAATACCTGTGTGCCGATGTTTGCGATACTCATTTCATTACTGCCTTGTACCTTGCTTATATGCTTGAACGTTGCGTAATATATCAGTACTTGTTAGTAAGCTTATCCGCATTTTATTTATACTCACCTACGCCGTCAAGTACCTGCCTGCCTGCTTACCCCCTTGCTAGCGCTCGCACAGTAAGCGGCTAGAATAGCGTTCATTTATCACACCGCTACAGCCACTTCATTGGTGACCCCGATTCCGTTGTCAAGAGGAGAAAATGGAGCCTAGCAAAGAGAAGGAAGGATTACTGGAGGCATGCCGTGTTGGTGTAAGGACACCGACGTTCAACCCAGATGACCCCGAGCTATGGTTCGCCCAACTGGAAGGTCAGTTCGCGTTGACAGCCATGACCCAGGACACAACCAGGTTCTACTTCGTTTTAGCACAGCTAGAACCACAACACAGCGCAGAAATTGGAGACCTAATTGTTAATCCACCAGCAACTGGGAAATATGAGAAGCTGAAGACGGAATTAATAAGGAGGCTATCAGCGTCACAGGAGCGGAAAATCAAGCAGTTAATTATGCACGAAGAACTCGGCGACAGGAAACCGTCGCAGTTCCTACGCCACTTACAACACTTGGCTGGACCGACAGTCCCAACAGAATTCATCAGAACAATCTGGTCAAGTCGGCTTCCCACCAACCTGCAGACAATCATCGTGTCGCAAGCAACACTGTCCCTGGAGGAGTTGGCCGATTTAGCGGATCGCATAACCGATTTGGTTCCAGTAACCGGGCAAGTAGCCAGTACCAGTACTGGCCCGCCAGTAACAACTGATCCGCAAAATGCTGCTGTGGACGCGCTGACTAAAACGGTAACAGAATTAAGCCGAAAGTTCGACAACATGAGGATGGACCTGCGCAGCCGTCATCACTCACGGTCACGAAGATCGAGGCATGGTTCACCACATCATTCTCGCTCCCGTTCCAAATCCAGAACCCGAGATCACTCGCTATGCTGGTACCATTACCGGTTTGGAGACAGGGCGCGCAAATGTACGCAGCCATGCAAGCACAGCAAGCAGCCGGTAAACTCCCAAGGCAGCCATTAGTGGCGGTACAAGACTGCCTAGCTGTAACAAGCCGCCTGTTCATCACGGATCGCAAGTCGAAAATACAATATCTTATACATAGATACGGGTTCAGACCTGTGTGTATTCCCGCGATCCGCTGTTCGGGAGCCACGCTGCAAGACCAAATACGAGCTGTTCGCGGCAAATGGAACAATTATAGCCACCTACGGTTACCAACCAATCACTCTCGATTTGGGTCTTCGTCGAGCTTTCACATGGCAGTTTATAATAGCGGACGTATCGAAGCCAATTATCGGAATCGACTTCTTGGGTTATTACAACCTACTAGTTGACTGCCGCAACCAACGGCTAATCGACAATATGACTTCACTAACAGCTGCAGCAACCAATCAACATGCAACCGAGGCCATATCGTCAGTCCGCACAACCACAGAAGGCACGGTTTACCAACAGCTGCTGAGAGAATATCCAGATCTCACACGCCCAGCAGGTAGACCAGGCACCACAAAGCATACCACGGTGCACCACATCCGTACTACGCCCGGACCACCAGTATACAGCCGCCCTCGCCGCCTCGACCCTGAGCGGTTGAGCATAGCCAAACAGGAGTTCGAGGACATGCTCCAGCAGGGAACAGCGCGCAGATCAGAAAGCGCTTGGTCGTCGCCGCTACATCTAGCACGCAAGAAGAACGACGGCTGGAGGCCGTGTGGCGACTACAGATCATTAAACGCACGCACTATTCCAGACCGCTAGCCAGTATGTGCAAGACTTCGTGCATCAACTGGTTGGGAGCACAATCTACTCTACGGTTGATTTGGTTAAGGCCTACAACCAAATACCAGTCACAGTAGAAGATATTCCAAAGACCGCCATAACGACACCTTTCGGATTATTTGAGTTTCCGTTCATGACCTTCGGTCTTCGCAACGCTGCGCAAACATTCCAGCGATTTATGGATGAGGTGCTCCGAGGCCTAGATTTTTGTTATACTTACCTGGATGACATCTTAATCTCCAGCAGTAGCGTCAACCAGCATCAACAGCACCTCAGACAACTCTTCGAAAGGCTGACAGAGTATGGAGTGCTGATAAACACAAGCAAATGCACATTTGGACAAGCGACAGTGAATTTCCTGGGACACGAAGTTTCAGCAGCAGGAATCAAGCCACTTCACACAAAAGTACAGGCCATCCAAGACTACCCAGTGCCTAAGAACATCAAAGACCTTAGAAGATTCCTTGGCATGATAAACTTTTATCGGAAATTTCAACCAGCAGCAGCATCCATGCAGGCACCACTGAACAAACTTTTAACGGGCCCCAAAATCAAAGGATCACAACAAATAGAATTGACGCCGGAACAACTAGAGGTTTTCAACAAATGCAAACAAAGTCTATCAGAGGCCACACTGCTTGTTCATCCAGATCTAACCGCAGAACTCGCTGTACAAACAGACGCCTCAGATACGGCAATCGGTGCTGTATTACAGCAAAAACAGGGCAAGGAATGGCAACCCCTAGCATTCTTCTCCAGGAAATTGAGCCCAGCCCAGACTAAGTACAGCCCATATGACCGCGAACTGCTGGCTATATATGAGGCCATAAGATACTTCAAGTTCATGGTTGAAGCAAGGCCATTCACAGTTTTGACAGATCACAAACCACTGACATTTGTGTACAGCAAACCTCGTCAAAACTGCTCCCCTCGTCAATTCAGATATCTCGATTTTATCAGCCAGTACACAACAGATATCCAGTTCGTGGCTGGTAAAGATAACGTGGTAGCAGACGCTTTATCGCGTATCAACGATATCAATTTGCCAATAGACTACCAGTCACTGGCCAAAGAACAAAAAACCGATGCGGAACTTCAAGACCTCATACTTAAGGGCTCCAGTCTGAAACTCAAGAAAATCCGACTGCCAGAAGCAGGGCTTGAGTTGTACTGCGACATCGCATCGGGGACACGCCCATTTCTTACCAAACGGTTTCGCAAGCATGCCTTCGATACCCTTCACGGTCTGAGTCACCCTGGTGTCGCCAAATTACCCATTTATGACGAATAACTGAATCTAAAATACCTGTGTCTCTAAAATAGGCCTAGGTACGATATGGACTGAGATCTAACGACCGCTGTAATTACGTTTACTGATTTCCACTGAATAACTGTTATCATCGCAATGATATTGGGGGTGTCCCCCCAAAGTGGCCTCCAACCTCCCCTTATAGCCACCCCGAGCCTCGCATCTGAATTCTGGTCAATTTCTGATTCTGATCGCTGTTAAAATAATACACACACACACACATCGAAATAATTGGAATACAATATAAAATGTATAACTGGTAAATCTGAAGACACATGCACTGTAAAAATAACAAGTTCGCTCACCAATGTACTGCTAGCTCCGACCAACAGGCCCAAAGTGATCCGAGGCGCGCGCGCGCGCTCAATCGCCGCGCGCTGCCCCCACTTTCTACTACCTCACGCCACGTCATACTCAATTATTATTTGTACCTATAGACTATATTACTTCGCTTTCGCGACACTCCCGCCCAAGGGAAGAGATAATTGAAAATTCTGATCTATTGAAATAACTGTTTAATCAAGATCATAATAGGATTACAACTGAAACGTTTTCAGAATGATGATGGGTTATAACTGAGTTCTGAATACCAGGATGAATGAATACAACTGATTACAACTGACTAATATCCTCTAAATTTAAATCAACACTGATTACTTATCACTGATTATTGAAACAATCTGCTCATCAACTGAGATGTCCACTGTTTGACTCTCTCTTTTGCTTTGGCAGCTGATGCCCTGATTGGTCGTCTACTGGTGTCTGGTACTGACTGAACATCATTGATAACTAGTTTATCGTCTTGAGTACTTCGAGACTCTTGGTTAAAACTGACTCGATGGTTGCCTTGTACTGATTGTTCCTTCTGAAAATCTTCAGAGTGTTGACTGATTCTGACTGGCGAAACAATTTGCTCTGGGGACGATTCTAGACTTTGATCGTCTATCTCCAACGGGAACAGATGACTTACTGTACGAGTCAGTGTTTCTCCTGATGATAATTTAACTTTGGCTACTCTAATCTGCACATCCTTTAATCAACTCTGCAATTTTACCAACTTTCCAATGTGCCCTATTATTATTATTATCTGACTTAATTTGAACTGTCTCTGCTAACTTTGGTAGCCTATTAACAACGACTCTAGGTTGTTTGTGTTTGTCACTCCGTTCGCGGAGGCTAATCAAGTATTGATAAGTGAACATTTTGGAGAATTCTGAGATGATGATTTGACCACGTTTCCATCCGTCAATCAGATTCGTCTTGGTTACTGTAGCTGATTCTAAGAAGTCTCGATCTGCAACTTCAGTGGTCAATATTCCGCCAACACGTAGGAAATCTGAAGGAGTCAATATGTGCTCTAACTCCGCGCCTACCGTAGTCAGTGGTCTTGTATTAATTACAGCCTCAAGTTCCTTCATTATTGTGCATAACTGGTTATGGTTTATGAGATGTTTGTCTAAAGTTCTCTTCATACTATGCTTGACTAAACCTACAAGTCGTTCATAAAATCCTCCGAACCACGGAGCCAACTCTGGGATAAATTTCCACCGCAAGTGATTCTGAATGCAATAATTTGAAGTTAACACTTCTGCTGTAAGCTTAAATTGCGAAGCATTGTCTGATACGAATAATTGAGGTAAACCTCTTATAGCCACGAATCTCCTTATGGCTAGCAAACATTCTTCTGCTGTTAAATCTTTAACGACCTCCAAATGTATAGCCCTTATTGTTAGGCATGTAAACAGGCATACCCAGCGTTTTTCTTTACTACCCTCATCCACAAGCAGTGGACCGAAATAATCCAGGCCCGTAAAGGCGAACGGAAGACTAAGGTTGACTCTTTCTGCTGGTAGATCAGGCATGGGTGGTAATTTAAATGGACCACCACCGTATTTTATACACTGTGGACACTTTCTAATGACTTTTTGAACTGTTGACCGTCCATGTGGCACCCAAAACTTTTGTCTTAATAGAGCTAAGGTATGAGAGACACCTACATGATAGTTTTTCTGATGCAGTTCGGTTATAATTTTGTGCGTAAAATCAGAATCTTTTGGAAGTAGTATAAGTTCTTTTTGATTATGTGACAAATTAGTGTATCTGAATCTACCTTTACACCTAATAAGTCCTTCCTCGTCTTTATATAATTTCAGTGATCTCGATAAATTGGTTGTGATACCCTCAGTTTCTTTAGGAAAATGTTTAGCCTGAATTTCTAATATTTTACTCAAGTCTGAATCATCTACTATCATCGGTTCTGGAATAGCTAGACTTGGTCTATTGTTATCTAACGGTATTGAATTCGAAAGACCCTCCCCAGCAATTGAAATTTGAGTTTCTACATTATTATCATGAACTATAGGCCACTGATTTGAGTTACTCGTTAAAAAGTCAGGTCCTATGAGCCATCTATTGTAATTATGTACCCGTTCCGTCCTAGTGCCTACATCAGATGGATTTAATTCAGTTGGAACGTATCTGATTTGTAAAGTCTTGTTCTGTTTTATTTCATTAATTCTACGTGCCACAAATGGCGGAAGTAATTTATCTGATTTGAGCCAGCTTATTACTATTTGACTATCAGTCCACAAAAATTGTGCTTTGATTTTTAATCGTAAAAATTTAGTTACATAACTTATAAGTCTACATCCGATAAGTACTCCCAGCAATTCTAATCTTGGAATCTGTAAGTCATTTTGGTCCTTAAGCGGCACTAATCTAGACTTGCCAATAACAAAACTGACAATATTATTAGTGTGCAAAGTACCGCGTAAATAAATTACTGCTGCATATGCATGCATAGACGTATCTGTAAAACAATGTAGTTCGTATTCAATTTGCTCCGCGACTTGACTTTTATTTAAGCCTTGCGCAAAATAACGATCAACATGAATATTCTTCAGCCATACAAAATTTGATGCAATTTTTTGCCATTCTTTATGTAGACTATCACTCAATTTGACATCCCATTTAACTTTTTCTTTCCATAATTTTTGAAAGAATAGTTTTGCTGGAAGAACTACCGGAACTGCGAGACCACATGGATCATAAATTGAAGCAATGACCCTTAACACGTCCCTTTTTGATAGAACTATGCCTGATTCTGTATTAAAGCTAGATTTCAAATATAACTGATCCTTTTGTATGTTCCATATTAAACCGAGAACTTTTATGTGTTCACTGTCTTTTGCTCTAAACTTATCTGGTATGGAAGAAACCAGTTCCTTTGAATTTGAATTCCATTCACGCAAATTCATAGACACGCTATTAAATGATTCTTTAGCAGCACAGTACAGTTTATTTGCTTCTGAAATTGTCTGTGCGCCAGTTACAATATTGTCTACATAAATGTCGTCCGCAATTTGTTTCAGAAATCTGTTGTTCGATTTATTTAAGTGATATCTGATTGTAGCATTCAGTAGAAATGGACTCGATATGACACCGAATGGGACACGACAAAAACGTAGGTGCACCACATTATCTGGGTTAACTGTATTGTTTACGTCTTTGACCCAAAGAAATCGTGTTACATCCCTATCTAAATCTTGTAGACCTAACTGTAAGAAAGCTTTCTCTACATCTGCAACTATTCCTATAGGGTGTTCTCTAAACTTAATTAGCAATCCCGTAAGATCTTCCAGCATAAGTGGACCCTTATATAGGCATTCGTTTAAACTTCGATTGTCTGCAGTTTTAGCTGAGGCATCATAAACAATACGGAGCGTTTTAGGTTTATCACGCCCACGAACACAATGGTGTGGAAGATAGTGAACTGGATGATTCTGGGCAATGTGTGGATCTGGTGCAATCTCAATTATTTTATTCTGTAGCTGTTCCTGAATGACGTGGTCGTATGCCTTTAAATCTGAATTATCTAATCGTTTTATTAAAACACTGAGCCGACCCCAAGCTAAACCTAGATTATTAGGAAGATTTGGGGGTAATTCAGTCCACGGCCATTGAACGTGGTATCTGTTATTTTGGTACTGAACTGTTTCATTAAAGTGCCTAATCGCTTCTTCATCGCGAGTGGTGTTTGGGGAATCTGTGATGCCTATTGATTCAAGGTCCCATAACTGTTTAACATCATCTAGTTTTAGGGGGAGATCGGGTTCGTTAAATTTAGTATCAAATGACCCATCTGATCGAAAGTAAGTCAATACAGTTAACTGATCGGAATTATCAGTGTTCTCACTAATTCTTCCAGACCATACCCAACCAAAATCTGAATTAACTAAGAACAGATCTTGAGTGACCGATATCTTTTCTTGCGACATGAATGAGTGATAATAATCGTTTCCGATTAAAATATCTATTTTTTCGCCACAAGATCCATCATCAGCCATTATTCGATCTTCAATTCCGATTTTGTCTAAGTCATAAAACATTGGTGCTTTGATACTCTGAGTAATATGAGGTACTACATTTGCATGAATAAGACGAGTAAATCCTGTTCGAGTTGTAATACTAAACTGTACTACAGGACTTTCAATAAGATGTGGTGATTTGTTTCCAAATGTAAATATTGATAAATTAATTTGTTCAGAAATAGGAAGTTTAAGTAAATTTGTATTATGTTCCGTTATATATGAGCGCTGGCTACCGCAATCGAGCAACAACCTACATTGTATTTTTATTTTAGTTTCTAAATTATTTACAATTACAATGGCTGTCTGCAGCAGCGTAGTGCTATATGCATTATTAATATGTAAGGTTTCAGTTGGTATGGACTTCACTGACTGTGTTAGCTTAGTTGGACATAATGCTCGATTATGATTGCCGAACTTATTACAATGTCGACATTTCCTTTTGCTTCGGCAATTGTCAGCCCTATGGCCTTCACCGAAACAATTATAACAACGATTTCCTAGCTGAGCCTTTCTTTCCTGTAAGGTTTTGTGCACACTACACTCATCATTAAAATGATCCTGCTTACAAAATATACATCTAATTGATTTCTTTTTAGGTGGCTCATCGGACCTGTCACCCTCGTGTGGTCTTTTCCGAGGGAGCAATTTATATTTATTATGCTGTCTATTTTCATACCTAGATTTTTCCTTTTTGAAGTTTGTTGTAAATCTACGCTTTTTATTATCACTAGTCTCTTCTGATCTAACATGTAGTGATCCTATTGTAATATTATCAGAAGCCTGTTTGTCTTCGCTAGTTGTTGTGTTTTTAATTTTAGTACCTTCTGCAGTTTTCTTTAATCTATTTGATGTTTCCCTAGCCGATATAATATACTCTAAGAACTTTCTGATATTATCAATAGACTCATCTTCGTCGGTTATCTTCATTCTTAATTCGTAAATGAGGTCCTCGGGGAACTTTTCTAAAATCATGACTCTAAGATGATTGTGATTTACATCTTCGCCTAAAGAACTCAATACTCTAAGATGTCTCTCAATTGTCTACAATCTTTGACCTGAATAGATTCCGCTGGTTTAATTCTATAAAGTGCTACATAATGAGCATCAATAATTACTCTAGGTTTGCCATACCGTTCCTTTAATGTGTCGACAGCAATACGATAGTTTTTGTCAGTTATGTCGAACCCATCAATTGCCTGTTTCGCGTCACCCTCAAGAACCGATTGAAGGTACAACAATTTATCGACATCATTAATATTTCTCTTATCAACGTTCGATGAAAACTGATCCCAAAATTGGTACCACTTTAGAACATCACCATCAAACTTGCCCAACTCCATTTTTGGTAACTTACTAATTGTGTTAGCATTGTTGTCATTGTTTGTAAAAACAAGTGCGTGGTTGCGATTATTCTGTTTAATATTTACTTCTATTTCTGCTATTATCTCTTCGGCCTGAATCTGTGTGGACGTATACTGACTAATTTCCTCAACGTTGATTTCTTTTATCAATTTACAATAATTGTGAATTTCCGCAACAAACATCTCATTTATACCTTTCAGTTTAGCACCACTTAGTTCTAGTCCTATATAGTTGGGATTTTCGTCTGATAATTTCGTTAGGGCACACCGAGCAGAGCTTATAATATGTTTGATTGGAGGGATTCATAAATAATTTTTAAACGAGATCGGGTAGCGTCTTCCATTATAAATAGAGTAACAGCTAAGTAATATCAAAGTCATGGACCGTTCTCTTAACAAATGAATATCCTTAGTATCTAAAACAATATAACTTGGTGTGAGATTCTTATAAAATCCAATATACCCATCAAACCAAATCAGTCAATTAAATTCATCAAACAGTTATTATTAGTTTCAGTGAAATACTATTAAATTATATCTAAACCCATTTTTTTTGGTTCACATAATACATAAAGTCTATTTGCTTAGTAGGGTTACCTACTCCTTTGATTATTAAGATTTCTTAACAAACGTATAATTAACCTTTACTAATATCGTCGGTAAAGAATAATTATTTATTAGCCTTCAATCGTGTATTATCGCGACTAAATACTTTTCTTGGAATCGACTTGACGCATGGCAGGCTGCGTGCCCCAGTGCTGGCTGTGTAACCCAACAGTTAACTATGTTGAAATCAAACTTTGCTCGAGTATATAGATATATAAGCCTTACCCTAAAACCCAAAGTTCTAACCCGACACAGTTTTAGGTAGGTCATTATACCATACCAATATTTTTTCAAAAAACAGTCATAAACTTCATAATAACATGGAACACTCGTGATAGCTTAAGACATTATTGGTTTGTTTTTTGTTCATAATGTTCCGATAAAATTATTTGGCAGATAATTTCATACAACTTCTGTTCAATTTTTGAATTTATTTAGTGAGAATAGCGGCTATTCAGACACCACCAACTAGTGTAATTCCTTTTAAATGCAGAACACAATTTCGATCTACCCACATTATTTTATTTTTAGAACTGAAGAAACTGTTATTTTTAAACTATATTAATCAGATCCCAGCATCTCCACCATGTCGCCAAATTACCCATTTATGACGAATAACTGAATCTAAAATACCTGTGTCTCTAAAATAGGCCTAGGTACGATATGGACTGAGATCTAACGACCGCTGTAATTACGTTTACTGATTTCCACTGAATAACTGTTACTGAATTATCATCGCAATGATATTGGGGGTGTCCCCCCAAAGTGGCCTCCAACCTCCCCTTATAGCCACCCCGAGCCTCGCATCTGAATTCTGGTCAATTTCTGATTCTGATCGCTGTTAAAATAATACACACACACACACACATCGAAATAATTGGAATACAATATAAAATGTATAACTGGTAAATCTGAAGACACATGCACCGTAAAAATAACAAGTTCGCTCACCAATGTACTGCTAGCTCCGACCAACAGGCCCAAAGTGATCCGAGGCGCGCGCGCGCGCTCAATCGCCGCGCGCTGCCCCCACTTTCTACTGCCTCACGCCACGTCATACCCAATTATTATTTGTACCTATAGACTATATTACTTCGCTTTCGCGACACCTGGTGGTAAAGCAACAGTCCGCCTAGTAACCGAAAGGTATGTTTGGCCAGGCGTAAGAAGAGACTGTCGACAATGGGCCAAAGAATGTGAAGCATGCCAACGAAGCAAAGTGTCCAGACATACGTCAGCACCTTTGACAACTTTTCAGACACCTTCTGCACGGTTCCGTCACATTCACATTGATTTGGTTGGTCCCTTACAATTATGTTGTGGCTACAAGTACTGCCTCACCATAGTCGACCGCGTGACGCGTTGGCCTGAGGCGTACCCGCTACAGGACATCACGGCGGAGACCTGCGCAGCTGCCTTGACGTCAGGGTGGATCGCGCGGTTCGGCAGCCCCGAGCACATCACCACCGATCGGGGCAGACAGTTCGAGTGCCACACCTTCAAAGAACTCGCTGCCCTAATCGGGGCATCACATCACCTAACCACAGCTTACCATCCCGCGGCTAACGGCCTGGTGGAAAGGCTACACCGCCAGATGAAAGCCGCCATCACCTGCCACGCTAAGTCAAACTGGACTGAAGTGTTGCCGTGGGTATTACTAGGCATACGCAGCGCTTACAAGGAAGACCTGCAAGCGTCTG
Source organism: Standfussiana lucernea (assembly GCA_964057025.1). Lineage (NCBI taxonomy): Eukaryota > Metazoa > Arthropoda > Insecta > Lepidoptera > Noctuidae > Standfussiana > Standfussiana lucernea. The sequence goes on from OZ059783.1 coordinate 2,422,477, forward strand.
CCGCAGAACTGGTGTACGGTGAACCACTCCGTCTGCCAGGACAGTTTTTCACTTCTACTCCAAAGGAGACAGTCGACATGACCAGCCTGATCAGCAGACTCCGCTCACACATGAGTAAGCTAACACCACAACCTACTTCCTGGCACACTAGTTCTACTCAACCGTTCTATGTGCCCAGGGACCTAAATACAGCTACCCATGTTTTCTTGAGACAAGGTCCAGCACGAAGGTCGCTAGAAGCTCCGTATTTAGGACCATACAAAGTCCTGCATCGAGACCAGAAGACATTCGACCTAGATGTAAAAGGAAAGCAACAAAAAGTCACAATTGACCGGCTAAAACCAGCATATTTAGCAAATGAGCAACCTGCCATGACGTCACATCAACAACAACCAGAAGCCCAGGTGACGGTCAAGAAAACAAAAAGCGGGCGCACAGTACGATTCCCGGATTACTATCGTCCGTAGACAAGCTACGACTCACCAGGGGAGTGGTGTGGCAAGTGGCAAGTAAACCCGTACGTTTGAACGCAGCACGAAACATCACGCCACCTTTTCTTAAGCCACACCTCCGAGATAAGGACAGCTATGTGTGCGTAGAGAGGCGCACACGCAGGCGACCGCTGCTCAGCGATCCTTTGTCTACGATGAAGACGACGCACACACGCACGCCGCTCGGCACTGTGACGTATTTTGTTTACTCGCTAGTATAAATACCTGTGTGCCGATGTTTGCGATACTCATTTCATTACTGCCTTGTACCTTGCTTATATGCTTGAACGTTGCGTAATATATCAGTACTTGTTAGTAAGCTTATCCGCATTTTATTTATACTCACCTACGCCGTCAAGTACCTGCCTGCCTGCTTACCCCCTTGCTAGCGCTCGCACAGTAAGCGGCTAGAATAGCGTTCATTTATCACACCGCTACAGCCACTTCAAAGCTATTATTTTTAAATCATAATATGTAGGTAAAATAAGAATTGTTACCCAGCTAGTTCTTTATTAAAGTACTTATTATAAATTACTTCCCTTATTATTTACGCTATCCGAAATTTAAATCATTGTTCAATTCAAAATGTGCCAAATCATCAAACGAACCGAATTAATAAAATGTTCTGGGGGAACCGGGGAACCAAAAAGACAGAGTGAGTGCCGGTGCCAAACGGTGCCAAATGAATAACTAAGGTGAACCGGTACCGGACTCGGAGTAGGAATAAGTGAATCAATTCACTTTCCGGAATAAAGATTACCCACGCCTACTTCCCGTAATTACGCCAACATTGCCAAAACTCCAATTTCGCAGTCATATCGCAAAACTGTTACACTTAAACCCAGGACACACGCCCCCCTTTCCCCATCGTATGATAAAAATGCTCATCAGCAGATAGTTAGTTCTCCCCAACCCTCACAGCCTAATGGCTGTGCTCTTAACAACAATCATGTCCCGTCTAACAATATCGGTTCTATTATTGAACTTCTCATAAAACTTTTACCTACTATTATTTCTTCTTCTTCTTCTTCTTCCAGTTCCCATTCACCGTCCAACGTTGCCAATCAACTTATTTCATTACTTTTAGATTTTAAAAATAGCTTCAAATCTAGTATTCCTTCAGTGGAATGTGAGGAGCGTGTGGCATAAAAAGCACGACCTCATATTCCTCTTAAATAAGTTCAAGCCTTTGGCTTGTTCTATAGCTGAGACTTGGCTCACCCCAAGTCTTAGTTTTCGTATGCCACACTACAACATACTCAGATGTGACAGATCTGATGGCTATGGAGGTTCAGCCCTCCTTGTCAATAATCGGGTCCCTCTTCTGCCCTTCACTTTGCCTTCACTCACAGGAGAACTAAGTATTGTGGCGGGAAAGGTGGAAGGCATTACAGTGTTTTCAATATACATTGCTCACCCGCAACATGTTTTTTTGGAAATTTTAAAAAATGTCTTTTCTGGAATTCAGGGTCCAATTTTGGTCATGGGTGATTTTAACTGTCATCATTATAGATGGGGGTCCGAACGCTGTGATGCCTTTGGTGTGGCTTTAGTTGAGATCTTGGATGACCTTGATCTCTGTATTATTAATAATGGATGTCCAACTCGCAGATCACCTCCTGGACAACAAAAGAGTTGCGTTGATCTAACATTTTGTTCGGCTGAGCTGGCCGCTTCGACTCATTGGGAATGTACGACTTTGACGCATGGTAGTGACCACTACCCTATTGTCATATCTGTGGTTAATAAGACTTATTTAGAGAAAACTTCCCCCCCACTCTTGAAATATAACTTGTCCAAACCTGACTGGTCAAAATTTAAATCATCATTAGAGGATAAAATTGATGTTCTACCAAATTTAAATTCAAACTCATTTGATCCTCCTGGTCACCACCATGCCAAGGGCTGTTATGAGAGCTTTGTTACTGCTATCACCTCCAGTGCGGATTCCTGCTTCCCGTTGAAAAACAGTGCCCGTAATAAAATCCCTTCTCCCCCGTGGTGGGACCCAGAGTGCAGTTCAGCAATCAGGGACAGGGACGAGGCCGAGGAGTGTTACAATGCAGATATGAGTACCGAAAACCTGTTGGTATATTGTCAGATCAATGCCAGAACCAAACGTCACCTACGGAAGAAGAAACGTGCGGGTTGGGTCACATTCTGCACCTCATTATCCCCCTCTACACCCGTGTCGGTAGTTTGGAAAAGCATCAATAGGTTTAGACGTGGGTGCTCCCCTTCAGTCTCTTCACCAATCAGCAGGGAAACAGCTGAACTTTTTTTAGACAAAATTGCCCCACCATACGTCCCACTTCCTTCTGAATGTGTCAATATGTCCCCTCAAGATGTTTCAGAGGACCCCTTTGATTCCCCATTTACTATGGAGGAATTGAATATGGTGCTCAATCATGTCCGGGACTCAGCCCCTGGTATTGATGGTGTGCCATATTCCTTTATAACCCATTCTGGCATCAAAGCTAAAACTTATTTTTTAAATATTTTAAACTTCTGCTATATTCATGGTTGGGTCCCAGACCAATGGAAATTACAAATAATTATTCCACTATTGAAACCCGGCAAACTTGCAGATGATCCAAACGGCCTAAGGCCAATTGCTTTATCTTCAGTCCTAGCCAAATTACTGGAGCACCTTATTAAGAACTGTCTTGAGTGGATAGTCGAATCGAGAGACTTACTGCCGAGTTACCAATTTGGTTTCAGGAAAGGACTTAGTACAATGGACAGCGTTGGTACCCTGGTTACGGATATCCGCTTAGCCTTCTCCAAAAATGAATCCGTTGTTGCTACATTCCTGGACATCTCCTCTGCGTATGACAATGTACTTCTTCCAGTACTCAGGCAAAAACTGCAACAGCTGAGTCTGCCGGCAAGGATGATACAATGCATATGTGAGCTACTGTTGTCTCGTTCATTGGTTCTCAGAGTGCAGGGAGAGGAATTCGATAAAAGGCGGACATGGAGGGGACTTCCACAAGGCTCTGTACTCAGTCCCATGCTCTACAACCTGTATACGGCTGATATTGGGTCCTGCCTAAACAACAATTGTCAGATTTTACAATATGCCGACGACATTGCGCTGTATGTGACAGACTCCTCCATTGTTGATGCTGCCTCATCTTTATGCCACTCTCTGGATTCTTTGAATCAGTGGCTTTTAAGCCATGGCCTGTTGCTATCTGCGTCAAAAAGTTCGGCAGTAATCTTCTCTCGTAAAAGACGCATTCCCCAAGTTTCAGTTAACATTTTAGGCCAAAATATTCCAATAGTTAATAAAGTAAAATTTTTAGGCGTTATTTTGGACACAAAATTAACTGGTAAAAACCATATAAATTTCCTTATTCTAAAATGTGAAAGAATTATTTCAATTTTAAAAGTTCTTGCGGGTGTTTGGTGGGGCGCCCACCCCTACACCATGAAATTAGTCTACAATGCCTTAGTCCGTAGTGTTTTAGACTATGGAACATATCTCTTGATTCCGTGCAACAAAGGTGCCTTGGATGGACTGGATAGAGTTCAGTCTAAATGCCTTCGAATCATCTCGGGTTGTATGAAGTCCTCTCCCATTAACGCATTGCAGGTCGAGTGTGCTGAACCTCCTCTGGCTCTAAGACGGCAATATCTAGCCTCCCGTTTTTTGTCTCGGCTAATATCTAGATCTTCCCATCCTCTTATAGGAAAGCTGAACGAATTAGATGTCATATGCAGAAACTCAAATTATTGGAAATATAAAGAAATCCCCCTAATTCTTAAATCTTTTCGACAAATCCTAAACTTAGTATGCCCAATCGTTCAGTATCCCAGATTACCCCTTTTTAATTTTGCCTATGAAGTTTTGAGCTTTATTCCGAAAATTGTCTTTAATATTGGTATTTCCAAAAAATCCCCGTCAGCGAATTTGGCATTCAATGCGGTGGTGGGTGAGCGATGGGATGGTTTCCAATTATTTTTTACGGATGCTTCGAAATTATCAGTTCTTAATCACACTGGAGCTGCGGTTTATTTCCAAAGCTCTAAAATAATTTTACAGTTTAAGTGTCCTAAGGAGTCTTCTGTTTTCACAGGTGAGTGTGTGGCTATATTAGAAGCTTGTCTTTTTATAGAGTCACATCATAATATCCACAAAGCTGTAATTTTTACTGACTCTCTTAGCTGTCTGCATGCCTTGGTACAAAATCACTTTAAAAGTAAATTGCACAGCTTCCTCATTTTAAAAATTAAAAAGTCCTTATTTTTTTGTGCCACTAATCATAAAGAGGTTCAGTTAGTTTGGATACCCAGTCATTGTGGCATTAAGGGCAATGAATACGTTGATGCTTTGGCCAAAGATGCTTGCTCATCAATAGCAGCTGATCTCACCCACAATTCTCATCAGGGGTATGACTTATTGAACCTTTCACGGAGTAAACTCCAATCTTCGTGGCAGGAACAATGGAATATCACTGGTAGAAAAAAGGGCAGGTTTTATTACGCAGTACAACCAACCATAAAGTCAAAACCTTGGTTCTATGGCTACAAAAAAGTTTCCAAATCAGTTATTTCCGCCCTTTGTCGTATTCGCCTAGGTTTTTGTAGTACTCCCGTTTTCTTGCACAAAATCCGGGTTCGGGACTCTTCTCTCTGCGAGTGCGGGTTGGAAGAGGGCAATTTGGATCACATTTTCTTCGAATGCTCAAACAACATTCCTCCTCTAGATCTATATAGTCGTCTTCCTAAATTTAAAATCCCCCTTCCGACTAATTTCTCCTCTTTGCTAACATATTCCTCCCCTGAACTGCTTGTGGCGCTGATGACTTTCATCCGTCACAATAACATAAAATTATAAATCTACGTGTTTTGGTGTGGTATACGTATATTCTATGTTTTAACAATTACAATATTTATTTATTTTGTTTTGTTTGTTTCAGTCCAGTACTAACCCGTCAAGATCCACATTGTGTCCACAACTGTATCAATCATAGAAATTATTAATTTTTTTTTTTTTTTTTTCATGCACACTTGCTTCTCCAATTCACTTGACATGGGCAGAGTAGTCGACATCGGCTCTGCTTGCCATATAATAAAAATAGAATAGAAAAAAGATGGCAACCATTTTGTTTGTTATTCGTGCACCTTGGTAAATCAGAGTAATATTGAATGTAAAGTTAGCCGAATATCAAAAAATTTAGGATATTTATTTTAAAAGAGAAAATGTCTAGCTTGGTCTGGCAGATACAAAAATGACTTTTTTTATGGTATATAATATTATAAAATAATAGTTTCGGTATACTTCAAAAATCTCTGAAAATAAACGATAATAAATTTCATACAAAAATTTGTGTTATAAATATCAAAAAATTCTTGCAATTCTCTTTCACAGAGAGCCTGTGCTCCATTAGTAGGGACATCATATGCTGACTTATGCTTATATAATAAATAAAAAGAAAACTAGAGACAATCCCCTCCGAGAATGTCTCATATCTCTGCGCGAATATCGAATTACTGCGCAAAGAATATCACCATTATAACTTTAAAACTCTATGGTCGCAGATAAAAAAAAACTTTTTGTTAGAAAATTTATAAAAAGTTACAAGTACTTGTTTGTATATTTGTAGTGACGCGTTATAATGGTGATAATTTAAAAATATAATTATGAACAGGCTGACGAGTTGGCGGCGTGGCTTCATTTGATACGGTCGGACTGATTTTCATGGGATGTGTTTGCCCCCAAAATAATAATTCTCAAATATGAATTTAGAAAAAAAGTGTCTTGGTAAATTAATTTAAAATTAATCTCATTGGTTTAACAATTATGAACAGCAGTAACTGTAATAAGTTTCTTAGTTTTACATTTTGTTACCTTCTTTCTTTATCGTGTGGTTAGTGCCTAACATGGTGTCAGAGTTTATATGCCGCCCACGGGCCTCTGACTTGGCTTTACATGCCATCGAGAAATATCTCTCAGGCATGCTGGTTGCCTCATGATGTTTTCCTTCACCGAAGCAAGTGATAATTATACAATACGCACATGATCGAGAAACCAGAGGTCAGTCCAACGGTCACACCACTAGGCTATCACTGCTTGGACTTTGCTGGAGTGCTTTGTTACCTTATCTGCATATTTCACTAATTACCCCACTTCAGTCTTCTTACCCTAGCCCACTTTACTCATTACCCCACTTCAATTCTTACCCTAGAGCACTTTGCTCACTAGCCCACTTCAATTCTTACCCTAACCCACTTGACTCATTACCCTACTTCGATTTTACCCTAACCAACTTTAGTCAATACCACACTTTACCCCTTACCCCAGCCCGCTCCCACAAGCCACCACACTACCAACATCGCCAGCTGCGCGCTCCACTAATCTCAACAACACTCACAGTGCATGTCCCACTCGTGCTCGTATTCGATGAACGCGTAGCCACGATGTTTATTGCTGTCCTTGTTAAATATCATGCATATCTGTGAGAGGGAGAGAGAGGGCATATTAGTAACAAAATCATAATAAATAAAGCGTGTAAATGGACCCTGAACAAAGCCGAAAGGCAATTGTTTTCCCCGTTGCAATCATTTTTTTGTTCTGGACTGTGATCCTGGGTACTTTCTAGTTTCGGAGATACTGGAGGTCAAAGTTCCAAGTTCTTTTTTAAATACTAGTTTTTAAGGTTATAACTTTAATTTAAATACCTCCATGACCCGTTTACTATTCAATGCATCTATCAGCACAATGTTTTCAGTTACATTGAGTTTACCGTAAAACGTGATTTTTCACCCCAAAAAAAAAGTAATTTCCCAAAAACAAATTTTCTTTTTAAGTACTTAGTTTGATGTACAGAATGCTTGGTTGACGGCTTCGTGAAGAGTCCGATCACACCTTGAATATGAGGGGTAGAGAGGCGATATTACGTATGGGCCCATCTCGTCGTCATGATAAAAAGTCGAGGCGCGGGAGTGCTAAGGGCGCGCCGCTTTTAGGAATAAATGGCAGTGCGCTCACACACTGGACACGCAGAGGCTTCAAGGTGCGGGCGCGCCAGATTGTTCGCGTCGCGACTCCGCCGACATTTTGTCATTTCGTTTCGTGCGTAGTTACGTATGGAAAAGGGAAGAAAGCATAGCGCCTCGACTCAACATAGAGTGAACGACGCACTTATGTAAACAGACTTACGAAAACTTACTTAGTACATTCACAGATAAGTAGAGTAAGCATTCCGTAAGGATATGAACCTTATTATGATGCATATCTCATATTTGCCTGCCTTTTCTATGTTGAGGTTGGCTTCCAGCATAACCGGATGCAGCTGAGTACCAGTGCTACATGGAGCGACAAGGTATCTATATGTGTATATGGTCATAGACACAGTTAATATTATGAATTGTCAGTTTGTAACCGTTATACGAATTAAATCGTATTATTTTGCAAATGTGGCTTGACCTGACGATCGACCCAAGCAACTGTTATTATTTAGCCACAAGCTCCTCACCTTGACACTGCTGTCACGTATATCTGATCCCCTTTTCATATAACTTGTAAAATGTGACTTTACTATGCATCTATGCCGAGAATAGAATAGGCCTTACATTCCATTCACAACCTGATACTTACAATTCTAGCCACAAACAGTGTCTTAAAGGGATCCATGGTGGCTCTTGCATTAGTCGTGGGGTCCCACAGTGCAATCTCCTGCTCCAGCTTGTAGGCTGTCTGTTCTGCTCTCTCCCTGCGTCTCCGCTCCAAACGCTCCTCTCTCGTCTCCACACGCGTCGGCGGTGGAGTTTCAGAGGGGTGCTGGAAGTAGACAAGGATGGTCACATTCGTTTTTTATGCTATAAGTATTCTACCCTGAGACGAGTCTGAGTTATCTGAGGGGAGAAAATAAAGCAAAATGTGCATTTACAAGATGCACCTTTTCTTTCTGTTTTTGCCTTCCATCATCTTCATCTACCGAGCCTTTTCCCAACTATGTAGAGGTCGGCTTCCAGTCTCGCCGGATGCAGTTAATACCAGTATTTTACACTTCATTTTTTATTATATTTTTTTTTTAGAGATCTACACTTTGGAATGGGCAACTACAGTACTTTCACAGTTATTATGTCTTGTGACTGAGACTGTAGCTTAATTTTTATTGATGTATTGTTTGTTTTGACAATTCAAAAATGCCTGTAATTGGCCTACTTGAACTAAATGCTTTGATTTTGTTTTTTTTTTGTATAGATCTGACCGTGGCATCAGTTTGGGCCCTATCAGAATACCAGCGCTATGACTTTTTGTAAATGTTTCAGCACCATGCTGAGAAAGGGGCCTCTTAGCCTTGCACAGGACCTTAGGAGTCTTATTTTAATTTGTTCTTAGGTTTACTTTTTTTTATATCTTGTTTTATTGTTAAGTTAAGAGCGTTGTTCCAAATCTACGCGCTCGGGTTTTAGGTTTTTATCGCTCGACGCCACTTAGTGTGCGTTTTTCCTCATGTACGGCACACAGTTGCGACGCTGCGACGACTAAACGGTCTTGATCTGTAGCTATGGCGTACCGCGTACCTATATTTTATTGAAGTAAAAAGCTAAAAGTTTTCGGAGAAAATAAAAAGACTGTCCACAATAGATTATTAGTGTATTTTAATTAAATTTATACAAATATGGATGAAGAAAATAACATTATGTAGCTACTTATAATACAAATAAACTCATTTTATTTGTTTATTTGTATAAGTACCTACTTAATTGAAGTTTTTAAAACTATTTGTCTAATGGGCATCGCTCGACTTTTCCTTGGATCTATAATTGCTAGGAGAACACAATCAAAATAAAATGTTGTTAATCGTGGAGCCATCTTTTGTCCCCAGAAATTATCATCTCTGAAAACTTTGAAGACTTTTATGTTAAATTGACACAGCAAACAAACACACTGAAATATCTGTACTGAAATCACTGAAATAATAATATCAATTTTCTACTAACGATGTTTAATTATTGAGGTTATTGGAAAAACACCTAGTTTTTCTGGGTAAATCAAAAGTCACGTTTGGGTTTCGTCCTTCAATTAAACCAAGGTCCATGTTTTCAGTCCTACAAATAAAATTGCTGATATTAAAGAAAATAAAACAAAACAAAAGTTCATCTACTAGAATAAAAACAACTAGTTTCAACTTACGATATTTGATGATAAGTGATATCAGGTTCTTCTCTTATATCCGTGGATGAGTCAAAAGTTGGGAGCGAGTCGGAAGCTACATTTTTGGATGAGCCAGAAGTTAAATTTACTGGTTATACTGTAGGAAGGGAGACAGAAGTTACAGTTGAGGATGCATCGGGGATTATATTATTTACCAAAGATGCTCTTAATTTTGATCTGAAAGAAAAACATAGAAAATTATTAAGTTAGTTATTAATAAGTAATTTAATTTAACTATTAGTAAGTGATTTAATCAGTAATAGTCATACGTTTTAAATAATTTTGTATGGTTTAAAAAACTAAAATCACACTTTAATTCTTACATGTAAGACAACAACAACACTTCGCAACATTTCAACTTAATAGAAAACCGGGAAGTGGGTCAAATTTTACTTCTAAGATTTGCTTTCATAGTTAGAAGTGAAGGTTATACATATAAGTGTGTTCAAAAGAAACGGTTACGGTTGATGGGTCACCGCTAGTGGATTTGCCATTTACTTGACTACGAGTGTTGTGTTGGTAGAAAAACAATAATTTACACAAATGTATTGACCCCCTGTTAAAAAATTAAATAAGTACTTACGCAGCTTCTCTTGCCTTCTGCAAATTATTAATCATTTTACTTTTTCGTGACTTAACAGATTTCTTTGATCCAAAATAATATGTTTTGTTTATTCTACCCATGTTCTGTAAGTAAAATAATAACAAGTTTGTAGAGAAAATAGTTTTAAATACATAGTTCCACTTTACCTAATTATTAAAATATTACTTAAATGAAGAACCTCATTCAGATTCACAAATAAAATAAATAATACTTACGGATCAAAAATATTTGGTCGCACTATAATTTACGTATATCACGCGTGGCGCTTGCGCAGCGGCGGGAGGTAAACCGACATAGGTCCTACGTCGACGAGCGCCAGAGCGCGACTGATTTAGGCCGTTTTTTTTTTTTTTTTGTGTATGGCATCTCGCAGTTCAACCTAGGAGGTTGTCGTCTGCTTAACCGGACTATCCTGTGGATGCCTTGAATTTAAGGCCTCCAGCCAGGGCAAAAAACTTACAAACTAAGCGACTACACGCTAAGGGCGCCCCCTGTGGGGCTCGGACCTCGGCTTAGGGCGTCGCTGGGGGAGGGCAGCAAGGGGACAGGCTGGATCTGAGTGATATTATTTATGGGCTGGTTTAAAACTACTGGCACAGCATCGCGGGCTGGCTCGAGCAAGGGTCGGGGAGGGCAATTACCGGGACGTCGCGACGGACCTCGACGGCGAGGGCGGAAAGACGGTGGTTTGAACCGGGGTATACGCTTGAGGAGCGTACTAGTTTCTCTACGGCTCTCCTGGAGGAGAGTGATAGCGTCGTCGGGAGTTACGAGTGTGTGCCTTGGACGGCGAACCTGACTGATACGCGAGGGGTCGTATCGGGCGGCCGATGCGATCAGGGGATTACGATGTTTTATTGCACGATCGAAGAAACGCTTGGTGAGGCGTTTCATGAACTGCAATAAGGTGGGCATCCTAAGGTCTACGTGGAGACGTTCGTTACGTACGTAAAACGGGGCACCCGTGATCCTACGTAAGTATCGGTTTTGGAGCGTCTGCATCCTGTGAATATAACGAGACTTGGTATGTGCGAACACAACACAAGCGTATGACATGATGGGACGGATCACTGCGGTATAGAGACGCAACTTGCACTTGAGTGACAACTTGCTCTTAGCCGCTACCATGAAATGAAGCCTACTCATAGCGAAGGCAGCTCGGTCGCGAGCTGCTTTGGTATGTGCCCCGAAGGACAGGTGTTGGTCAAGTATGACTCCTAAGTATTTGGCTTGCTTCTCCCAAGGGATAGGCTTGCCGTACATAGTGATCGGACGGGGGCTGGGGGGATTGATACGCGGTTTAGAGAAAAGAACCGCCTGACTCTTATCGGTGTTGACCTCGATCCTCCACTTCCTGAACCAAGCGCCTAGGACGTTGGCTGAGGTTTGGAGCGTTTTGGCGATAACGTTCTGACAGCGACCAGTATAATAAATGGCCGTGTCGTCCGCGAACAGGGCTAGCTGAGCCTTTTTGCTCTTAGGGATATCGCTGGTGAACAACGTAAAAATGAGTGGGGAGATGACCGAGCCCTGAGGGACTCCGGCACGAATCGGGTGGGGGGAGGAGAGAGCTCCTCCGACGCGATAGCGGAAGGTGCGATTGGACAAAAAGTCTCGCAAGATGAGCACGCGACGGTCCGGCACTCCCAGTTGGTACAGCTTGTATATTAAGCCGTTGTGCCAGACTTTGTCGAACGCTTTCGCTATGTCGAAAAACAACACGCCTGTTATCGAACCGCGCTGGAATCCAGCGCTCACGTGCTCGACGATACGGTGGACCTGTTGTACGCACGAGTGTTCGGTCCTAAACCCGAATTGTTCGTTCGGAATGAGGCTCTTGGCCTCGGCGTAATCTTTGAGACGCTTATAAATAAGCCTCTCGTAGATTTTGCCGAGGGCACTCAGGAGACTGATGGGTCGGTAGCTCGAAGGCTCCGCCCTGGGTTTGCCAGGTTTGGCGATACCGATAACTGTGGCCTCCTTCCATAATTGAGGGAAGATGTTGTTCGAAAGGGCGCCATTGAAGATGGCTGCCATTAACGCGATTAGCTGAGCGGGTAAGACTTTAAACACCCTATTGGTGAATCCGTCGGAGCCAGGTGCTTTCCGTGGCTGAAGCCCTTTGATGATGTCGTGCACTTCTTCAGGTGTGATAGAAGGCAGAGGAGCATCAGGGTCTTCAACGGGAGGTAGGGCGGCTCTACGTTCGACCTCGGCGTCCACCTCATCGAGGTGTCGTTGGTCTACTGGTTGCAAACTGGGAGAGCACTGAGATTCCAGGCTGTCGGCTAGGCATTCTGCCTTTTCAGAGTCATCGAAAGCGACGCTCTTGTCAGGACGAACGAGAGGAGGCATCGAAGCCTCTTCGGTTTTGCGCATCTTTCTCTGCAGTTGCCAGAAAGCTTGGTGAGTGGGCTCGAGTTCGCTCAGCGTCTTGTCCCATTGACTGGAACGGTGCTCACTGACGCGGTTCTTTACAGCGAGCTGTAAATTACGCATGTGGGCCTTGTTCGCGTCGCAAGGAAAGTTGCTGTAGGCACGGATGGCCGCGTTCTTCTCGGTTATCAGTTCACGTACGTCAGCGGGTAGTCTCCAGCGATGATCGCTCATTGCTGGGACTTCACGTGAACAATCCTTCAGTATGGATTGAACGTGTTCTGTAAACGAGTTGATGGCGGCCGTCGTGTCTGCGACCGAGATAATGTGTTCAGGGATGGAATCCAGGTGAGGTGACGTAGTGGAATTCAGCTTTTCGCTGACTTTCCTCCAGTCGGTAATCACTTGGGAAGGCGGGGGCTTGCTGGGGTCTGAAGGACCTGAGCGGGGAACTAAGTGCACGAGCACTGGACGGTGGTCGGAATCAAGCTCGTGTAGCGTCTCAATGAGATGCAGCTTTAAGCTGACATTCTTGAGCAGCGCTATATCGAGCACGTCAGAACGATGATCGGGATCATGCGGGTAGTGAGTGTGCTCCATAGGAGCGATGGGGTCAAAGTTAAGGGAGGCCCCTAGGTCGAACACGAGGCGTCCTCTGGCAGAGGTCGTCGTGCTGTTCCAGGCGGGGTGTTTGGCGTTGAGGTCGCCCGCTATAATAACGGAGTCGCTCAAGCCGAAGAGGACTGTGAGGTCCTTGGTGAGTGAAATATTCTCAGCGGACGAACCGCCGGGAGGGATGTACGCAGAGATTATGCTGATCGGTTGATGACCGGTCATGCCGAGCCGACAGATGGATACCTCGAGGAGAGACTCTAACGGAGGGGGATCTATCGGGATGCAGTGCAGCTCCTTTTTATAATAAATGAGTGTACCGCCCTTGTGACAGCGAGGATTTAGGCCGTAAGATGCAACCGATTTTATACTTTGAAAAATTATTTTCATAAATGATTGAAGACATATATTTTCTCTTTTTTGCACATTTATGGTGCAATGTTTCTTCTTACATATAAAATTATTTATGTTGCCAAATGACTTTTAGATTATGAGATATGACGTGTTTTTTTGTGGTCGATTTCTCGATTTTTTATTTTTTTTTGACGTGATAAAACTACAAGTTCATGAATTAAAAATCGATTTTTTCTCAATGCATTTTAAATTTCAGGGTATGCCTCTTCGAATGAATACCTTTTTACCTTCTTACTTAGTAATAATATTTGGTGTAAGATTACTTCAAAATTGTGCCTTCGCGCGTCATCTGGAAATCGCACGTTCGAAATCCGCTATTTTCATAGTCAATAATCCAATTTGAACGAGTTTTTGTTAATAGAATTTAAACAAAAATCTATGATAATTACGATGTTTGAAGTCAAAAGAAGCTAAAACAATAAATTATGTGACTAAAATCACTTCAAAATCTCCCAAGATCGCGATTTACGTTTGTAAAATGCTAACACGCTCTTAACCATTTTGTTTTGTCCAGTGCGAGACTAATAAATACTTTATATTTCTTTCTATCTGATTTCCACAACCCAGTTAGTACTGAGTACCCCTTGGTAAGACTGGTTGTCTGACTTTTGGGCCACTGACTAGCTGTAACGACTGTCAAAGATCTACATATGACAGCTGGGACCAACGGCTTAACATGCTTTCTGATGCACAGAGAAAACTCAGTATGTTATGGGTGGTCACCCATCCATGGACCAACCTAGGCAAACACGGCATAACCTGGAGATCGACCGGAGTGGCTGTTGCTTTTGGGCCACCACCTCCTCCAAGAAGTTTATTTACATCATTGAACAGTCATCCACTTTATTGCTATATCACCCAGGTTTAATGTCCTTTGCAAATCACAAAATAGCAGCACTTGCAGGTTCTAAATCTTAAAAATTCATGCCAAAATGCGATGTTAACAGATTGAAATATGATTGTGGTTTTTCTTTTTCTGAATATCAGCCTACAGTCATTAATTCAGTCATTTTCCTGTTATTCATATATATTAGCAGGACACACAGAAATTCTAAAATATTAATGCTTGATAGATTTAGATAGATTGAGCTGAATTCACAAATTGTCAGTAAAATTGATAAAAATAAATGAATACCTTATGAAAAACATGATTCTCTCGACCAAGACTAGCATAAAAAGTGATTTAATGCTAAAGATGGCAGTCTCAATCAAATAATTGGCATTTATACAAAAAAAAAGCTGAATCTGAAGTTTTTCTCCTTTACCAATCTATACAAATTAAAATAAAACTGATGTTATCACAGGCGAATATTTTGTATGGTAATAATTATAATTAGTATAACGACCGCAGGGAGGTATGGCAGAGTAAGGAGCTCCACGGACGCTTTTTCGGGCCCTTCATGGGCCCGTTGTAGACCTATCAGCATCTGTAGCCTGGCTACGTTCCGGCGATCTCTTCGGAGAAACCGAAGGTTTTGTCTGAGCTTGGCATTAGATCTTCGCATCCCGAATTTGGAGTTGGTAAGGGTTGTATTTTATAGAGGTTGTTTGCCCCTTTCAATTGACAGTTGACACCCCTCTCACCCCGCGGAGACTCGTGTTTTTTTTTTTTTATTTGGGGTTGATGTTACGTGCAACTGAACATGTTTTTTCAAGATTATAGGAGAAATAAATATTCTGTGATAGTGAAACGGAACGTTTTCCGCCATTTTGTTATGACTGGTGACAGTTGTGACGTTTGTCATTCCGTTTCTCTCGTAGTTACGTGAATGTGCTCTTGGTGTTTTTGGTGTATTTTTTGTGGATTTCCGACGACTTTGGCTGTGCTATTGGACTCTGATATCCGCTACACTCGATACACTTTGGCTACTACCCCTGGACTTCCGATCTTGCAATACCGATTTAATATAATAATAAAATAATTTTCGTTTTATTTGTACGTCCTTGTAATGACCATTTTTTATCACTATACAGTGACAGAACCTAATCAGTCGACCACGACTCCCACGTGGTACTAGTCTGCCCTACCCCTAGAGTGTTTTTTATAAGCCGGAGGCGCAGAGGGAGGGCAGTCCCCGCCCACTGTAACTAGGTACGGGCATCCGTGCAAGCCGGAGCGGCTGAGGCTGGACGTCGAGGCCGAAGGCCGAGGCGTCCAAAAAGCCGAAGCTGCGTAGGCGACCATGGATGCCCGTGCCTAGTTACGTAAGGGCGGAGGGGCTGCCCTTCCCGCAGCGCCGGAGACGAGGCAGACCCGAATTAGTCTCAAAAACTTTTTGTATATGACCGCCTCTTTCACCCCCCTAAGACCCCTTAAAACACTGAAGTAATGGTAATAGAGGTCAATGACCTCCCGAGGTTAAGATTTACGGCCGTTTTCAATAACCTATCTATCCCTAGTTTTGGTTACTACAGATAGGCAAATCTATCCTTTTACGCTTACTTACCTTTCAATAACCTATCGACAGATAGCATTTCCTATCGAAGTTGTCTATCTATCGTTGGGAGGACGGATAGCCTACTAGAGATAGGAACTCACATACTAATGGGTGTTACTTGCATTTCAATATAAGTTTCAAGTTACTGTTCGATAGACGTTCTATCTCTGGTAACGGCATTTGTTTATCTATCAACATCGGCCGGTTACGGGGACAGATAGCCTTGTGAAAATAAGTAGCTTTCTAATAAATTTGTAAATATGGAATATTTTAGCAGTGATGATAGCGATATGGAATTATTTCAAATTATAATAGATTGTGATGAAAGCAGTGACAGTGATACCGATAACACACCGTTACAGAAGGAATATAAACCACGTGTGAATTATATGACTAAATTAAATGACTACGAATTTGCGTATAGATTCAGACTAAGTAAAAGTGCTGTGAATCAGTTAATTCATTTGATACAACCATATTTAAGTGTAACATCTAAAAGGTAAGGTTTATTTTATATCTAGGCACTAATATAGGGGATTATGTTGCTATAATATCAGCATAAAAGTCAAAGTCAAAGATTTATTTGCAGATAAATATGGTTACAAACGTTCTTAAAATGTTAGGTAATATTAGCAGCTTAGCATATTTAATCATAACATAATGACATGCAAATTTTTGTTATAGGTAGGTACAATTACAATATTACTTAAATTTAAACTGAAAGAATTCTTTTATATTATAGAAGGGATTCTCAATTAACCACCTACGTAAAGCCCGTTTGAAGCGAACCATTGGAAGTTCTTTAATTTGGTTAGGAATCTTGTTATAAATCTGAATACACATAGGATAACAGCTTCGCCTATATAATAATAAATAAATTGTTTGTTTATTTTCTCATCACAAACGTTACGGTGAAAGGAATTAGTCAATCTAATTTACAAGGTGAACATTTGTGAGAGACTGGTGCCCGAAATAGGCCTACAATGCCTGTGTTACGGGTCACCAGGCCCCCAAGACTTACAGGTATACAACTAATTTAGATTAATAAATTAACAATCATGAGTGATGATATTACTTAAATACTAGGAACAGAATGTTATAAAGAAATAAAAAATAAAAGAAAAATTATTACTCTAGAAGGACATATATGTGTGTTTTGTGTGTCTGAGACCGTGTATGTGTTTGTGTGCAGATAGATGGTTAACGGATTGGAATCAAAAGACTTTCAGTTGCCTGATAATCTAAAGATTTTAACCATTTACAGACATTTGATTTACAGGTTGATCTCTGTAATGGGTATATGGCAAGTGTTGTGTTTATTTTATTATACAGATATCCTCCAAGAAAACAGTAAAATCTTTGTGAGATGATAGTACGGAAGAAACTTGTGGGACAGACATTACCCTTCCTACGCTTATATAGTTCCGTCTTTATTCTCACATTAATTAGTCTATTAGGATATCTAGTATTGAACGCACATTTATCTCCCAGTTTTTCAAACATCTCTGGATGAGATTTGGTAAATTTACATACTTCCTCAATATAAATACCAGTCAATGTTAGTATTCTGAGTTTCTTAAACAGTGGTTTACAGGATGTGAGTGGGTCTACATTACAAATCGCACGTATACACCTCTTTTGTGCGATGAAAGCTCTTCCGAGATGCACCGAGTTTCCCCATACTAGTATACCATAACGCAATACTGAACCAACATATGCATGATAAGCTTGCAATGTGGCTTGTTTATTTGTTAGATTAGATAAACGCCATAGAGCATAAGCAAACTTACTGAGTTTTCCACATATCGTATCAATATGATTAAGCCAGGAACACCTCTCATCTAGAACTATCCCAAGAAAAGTCATACTATCTGATTGTTTTATTTGTTTATCTTTATACGTGATGTTTAAATTCATTTTATTCCAGTTTTTGTTACAAAATTGTACATATTTGGTTTTATCTATATTAGGTTTAAGGTTATTCTTTTCCATCCAATTTATTATTTTGCTTACGGTACTATTTATTTCCTCATTATAGTTGTTCTTAGTTTTAGGGATGATTACGGACACATCGTCTGCAAAGAGTATGCAGGGATGGTCAGTTACTTTTGTCAGGTCATTGATATATAGCAGAAAAAGTGGTGGGGCTAAAATACTGCCCTGTGGAACGCCTGTGCAATTGTAACCTAATTTGGAGCTAAATTTCTGTTCACCATTTTGATCGAGTTTATCCACAGTAATTTCTACAACTTGCGATCTGTTTGTGAGGTAGCTTTTTAGCCATGCATTTGCTTTTCCGCGGATTCCGTATTTATCACATTTTTTTAGGAGTAACTCGTGTGAAACAAAGTCAAAGGCTTTTGACATGTCAAAAAATACAACAGTTGTCGGAATTTTCTGGTCAATATTTTTGGTAACTAGGTTAACTAAGTTAAATGCCGCTGTGGTTGTCGATTTTCTTTTTTGGAATCCATGTTGTTCTCGATTTAAAATTTGGAACTTATCGATAAAATTTGTTAATCGCGCATGCATAGCCTTTTCATAAATTTTTGCTAGAATAGGCAATAGGGCTATTGGTCTGTAATTGTCAACAAGTTTTTTATTTCCTTTTTTATGTATTGGTTTAATAGCTGTTATTTTTAATAATATAATGAAAGTTCTTTTTTTCCAGAAATAATGGCATATCTGCCCTTCATCAGATACTTTTGGCTCTACGTTTCTATGCATTGGGTACTATGCTGGTGTCCGTTGCAGATTTTATCGGAGTGTCCATAGCATCTGCTAGTCGTATTGTCTCTGATGTGTCTAGAGCCATAGCAAGATTGTACCCAAATTTTGTTGAACTACAAAATCACACTCAACCAGAGTTTTATAATATTGCTGGATTTCCTAGAGTACACGGTGCTATAGATGGCACCCATATATTAATAGAATCACCAAGTAATAACCTCATCTATTCTCAAAATCTTGTACTTATTCATACTTTTAACTATTTTTTGGGAAATATCTTCATACTATAATTATATCTTTTACAGATTCAAATATAGGCGAAGAATTTAGAAATAGAAAAGGAACATTCTCTATCAATGTGCAAGTTGTGTGTAATTCCTCACTAGTGTTTCTAAATGTTGTTGCCCGATGGCCAGGATCCACTCATGATGCAACTATATTTAACCACTCTAATTTAAAAGGTTACTTATTTTGTTGTTTACCCTATGAATGGCACTGTCCCTATTGCATAAAAGTCTTACATTATTATAAAACTTGTAGATTATTGTGAACAAGGTTTACTTGGAAATCGCTGGCTGCTTGGTGACAGTGGCTATCCGTGTAAGCCCTATCTATTGACACCTCTACTCAGCCCGAACACTCCATCAGAGCAACGATACAATGAAGCACATATTAAAACAAGAAATACTATAGAGAGGTTTGTTTTGTTTAGTAATAATTTATTTATTTTATTATAATAGATGCAGGGTAAATGGTTTAAGTAAACCAAAAATTATATTAAAACCTACTGTTATTTCAGATGCATTGGAGTTTGGAAAAGAAGATTCCCTATACTGTCCTTGAAAAGTAGGCTAAAATTAGAAAATATTCAAGCAGCTATTATAGCCACTGCTGTGTTACACAACATTGCCAGGAATATGAATTTGGAAGAAATAGAACCAGAAATATCCATTCCACATACAACACAGGAAGAAAATGTAATTGTTCTTGACAATTCTCCATCTTCAAATACATCTGAACGGCAATTGCTGATAAATAATTACTTTAATGCGTAAAATAAAAAAGATAAATACATATTTTGTGTACATTTTTATTTTCTTTCACAAATTTCACATCATAATATCACACACTTAACAGAATAATAACACAATTAAAATATATTAATTTATTTTTTATATACACACAAGAAAGAACATAAGGAAACATCATAACTTTGAATGCAAAGGCACAACTCAAAATAAATATGACAAAATGAATTAACTAACCTAGAATCTTTTTTTAATCTTACATTTTCTAATCTAACATTTTCTAATTCTAACTTAAGTTTAGCTATATTTATCTCCTTTTCCTCATTTTCAAGTTCGACTTTTCTTTTTTTAACATGTAAATATTCAGCTAATGCAGTTTCCCTAAATATGCGGGCCTTGTGCTTTTCCTCTTCCATCTTCCGTTTCTGCTTGGCTGTAAAAATGATCAAAAGTTATCAAAAGTGCCAAAAATATGGTCCCTTTTCACTCCCCAAAATAATAATATATTGTAGAAGATAGGGAGTTATGAAGAGGGGGAACACCTATATAAGGCGGCGCAGCGATAGCACCGCTCTCTTTTCACTTCGAGTCGTCGTGAGAACAACATCGTGAGAACGTCACTCTGTCGGTTACATTTTTGAATTATTTTGTCTTTGTTAGCGTAATAATTTCTTTTTCTGGTATGAGTGTATTTTTCATTTGGTTAATTTGTGATTTGTTTTGTCGATATAAAATTATTGTAAGTTTGATTTGTTTATTTGAAATTGTTCTCCTTAGTTATTTCCTAAAATCCTTTTAAAAAAAGTCACTTCTGGTCTAATTTCCAAGATCAGAAGTGGGATTCTTCCCATTTTCATTGCCCACTGTTCATTTGGTTTTACAAAACACACAAATCACAAATCCCAATTATTTTTAGTTTTTGTTTTGATTTTTTTTTCTGTTGTGGGGTTGACATTATTTTACTTGTGTTGAGTGTTGCTAGCAAACGTTTTAACGTTTGTTAGTCGGTTGGTGTGTTGTTTTCAGTTTTATTTGGCTACGACGTTAGAATGGCAGACCGCAAACGCGATCGTAGTTGCAGTCGATTAGGCAGCCGCGATAATAGCTCGCGTCGCGACTGTAGTCCTCACCGCGACCGTCGCGATTCGCGTCGCAATAGTCAGGGGCGGCAAAATAGTGGGTACCGCGAGCGATCTAATTATGAAAACAACACGTTAAGGCTCGAGATACAAGCGATGATGTCTCGCCTGAAAGCGTTAGAGAACAAAACGCGGGCTTCACCCTTGCCAGTGAATTCGTGTGATCGTGATAAAACTTTAGTGTCTGATAGTGTTCGCGGTCGACCGGCATTGCGGCGCCAGCGAACACCGTCGCTGGAACGAATAGAATCGCGTAGTATGCGTCATTCGCCTCCACCGGAGCGTCGTCGCCGTTTAGTTTCACCTATGCCTAGAGAGACTGTGTCTCAACAGATGTCACCGACTCGCGGATATAGCTACCGTCGTCATTCGCGTTCTCGCTCTAGAACACTGCCGTTACGAGAATCGAGACGTGTATCTGAGCAGGCGTCGGTGCATGCGTCGGACCGTTTGGCTAGGAACGTGAATAATAATTCGAAGTCGGAACAATCTATGGTAACTGATCGTATCGTGGATGCTATTCGATCAATTAATACTTCAGGTAGATCTCAGCATTTTTATATTTCAAACTTTGATCCTACCTTACATAATATTGATGATTGGTGTGCCGAGGTTGATCGCGCTAAAGTTTTAAACAATTGGAGTGATTTCGAATGCTTGTCGCGTATTGGTAATTGCTTGAAAGGTGATTCTCAATTATGGCTTAACGAATGGGTAACTAATGACCGATCGTGGAGCAACTTCAAAAAAGAATTTAAACCTTTATGCCCTAGAGTACCGGACGTCGCGAATATTTTATACGACGTTATGAACAAAAATTCCGATAACTATTCAACGTATGCAGATTACGTGCGCCGGTCATTACTTCGTTTACGAATAGTGCGGGGACTTAGCGACGAGCTAATTTCGGCGATAATAATCCGCGGTATCTCTGATCCCAACATAAGAGCGTCGGCGACTAACGCCAAACTACTGCCTAATGATTTAGTTGAATACTTTTCAATTTACGTCAAACCAAACGCTAATACGTCGAAAGGAGTTGCGTTTCGTTCTGTAAAAGATAAACAAATTACAGATCTTTCTCGTAAGCGTAATCTAAACGATGTTAAATGTTTTTCTTGTGGCGAATTAGGACATAGACAGGCAAATTGTACCAAGAAACCGAGAACTGACCAACCGCCGAGCGGTTCGACAAATAATTCAACGACTAACCCGACATCCACTTTTGTGCCGACTAGGTCCGAAACATGTAGTTTTTGTAAGAAACCGGGTCATAAAGCCGAAAATTGTTTTGCTAAGCAGAGATCGGAAGCTGCAAACAAAAGTAGTGTTAACCTCTGCAACGAGTTTGTGAACGCCAAAAATAGCGATGTTGTTGTAGCAATTATACAGGACGTAGCGGTCGATGTTTTGATTGATAGCGGGTCCACTATATCTTTAATTTCATCTTCGTTGCTTAAGCATTTTAATTGTTCACGTAAGCCAGCGCTTCGAATTTTGAAGGGGTTAGGTACTCAAGAGGTAGAGAGTACAAGTTACGTGACGTTACCTATTGAATTTGACGGCTTAACCCTCGAGGTAGATTTGTTCGTTGTGTCTGCCGAATATATGAACACACCGGTCATAGTAGGAACGGATGTTCTTAATAGGGACGGTGTTAGGTACGTTCGCACTAGAGACTGTCAGTCACTTACAAGAAGCATTCATAAATCGCATAGGATAATGAACATACAATCTGAGTCATCAATTCCAATTAATACACCCCTAGTTGATGATCACTTAGATAAGTTGCTGGAAATAATTAATAATTTCTCTCAGTACTTTATTTCCGGTACAGCAACATCAACAGTAAATACAGGGTGTATGTCCATTAAACTTAATACCAACACTCCTGTCTACTATCGGCCGTACCAACTTTCTCATGATGAGACTCTTCGTGTCCGTGACATAGTTAAAGACTTATTGGACAAAGGCATTATAGAAGAATCGGAGTCTGATTACGCGAGCCCGATTCTTCTAGTTAAAAAGAAAGACGGCACGGATAGGATGTGCGTGGACTTTCGTAAATTAAATGAGATCACAATTAAAGACCGTTTTCCGTTGCCACGTATAGATGACTACATAGATCGTTTAGGGCATAATAAATATTTCAGTTCCCTTGACATGGCAACCGGATTTCACCAGATTCCATTGGACCGGGACTCTGTTCCGCTTACAGGTTTTGTCACGCCAGAGGGGCACTATCAATATTTGAAGATGCCTTACGGTTTGGCGAATGCCCCAGTTGTTTATCAACGTATAATTACAAAAACACTTCGCGAACTAATTGAATCCGGTGATATCCTTGTCTACATAGATGATATTTTGATCATGAGCCAAACCATTGATCAGGGCCTTGTTCTGCTGGAAAGGGTTCTTGACGTTTTAACAAAAGCTGGGTTTTCCATCAATTTAAAAAAATGTTCGTTCTTGGCAACGGAGATCGAATATTTGGGTAGATCAATTTGTGAAGGTCAGGTTAGGCCGAGTCATGAGAAAGTGAGGGCTTTGATTGACTCAGCCGAACCGCAAAATGTAAAGCAGGTTCGCCAATTCATGGGCTTAGCCAGTTACTTTAGGCGGTATATAGCTGGATTTGCCCAGAAGACCGCATGTATTGCGGCACTCACTAAAAAGGGTGTACATTTTAATTGGGGAATTGAACAACGGGCTGCTCGTAAGTACATTGTGGAATGCCTAACGAGCGAGCCAGTACTTGCAATTTATGACCCTTCATTACCCATAGAAGTCCACACAGACGCGAGTTCTATTGGGTATGGAGCAGTCTTGATGCAGGTGCATGAAGGTCATCGTAAGCGAGTGGTGTCCTACTTTAGTAGGCTTACTCAGGGAGCTGAGAGTAGATACCACTCATATGAGCTCGAGACTCTTGCGGTGGTAAAGGCTCTTCAGTATTTCAGGCATTATCTTGTGGGTATACGGTTCACTGTGGTCACTGACTGTAACGCATTGAAGCTTACACAGCGTAAAAAAGATTTGTTGCCAAGGGTGGCACGGTGGTGGGTATACCTACAGGATTTTGATTTCAGCCTGGAATATAGGAAAGGTAGTCTTCTATCTCATGCCGATTATCTTAGTCGGAATCCGGTCAATTTGTGCTCGGTTCAGAAACCCCTGAATTGGGCGCGCATTGCTCAGGCTTCCGATGAGGAGACTCGGTCTCTTATTCAAAAATTAGCGGATGGCCAATTAGACTCCAGTCGTTATATTTTCAAAAACGACATCCTTTATGCAAAATTCGCACCTACTGGTGAAGATCCCAAATTTCTATGTTATATCCCGAAAGGTCACAGACTTAGTCTTTTACGAATTTTCCATGATGAACATGATCATCCCGGTGTCGATAAGACCGTTGATCTTATCACAAAACATTTCTGGTTTCCTGGGCTGAGGGCATTTGTGCATAAGTACGTAACGCACTGTTTAGTGTGTCTCTCCCATAAAAAAGTCCCCCGGGCCCCTCTACAGCCCATTCACTCTTGGGAAAAACCAGATTCACCTTTCGAGACTATCCATTTAGATTCCTTAGGTCCTCTTCCTGAAGCTGATGGTTATCGACATGTTCTTATAATTGTAGACGCGTTTTCTAAATTTTGTTTGTTATATCCTATGTACCGACAAGACACTGACGAATTAAAACTTCATTTCACCAATATGATCTCCCTCTTTGGAACCCCCAAGCTAATAGTAGCCGATAGAGGTCGCATGTTCCAGAGTACCGAATTCTTAAATTGGATCAAAGACATGGGTTGCGACACTCATCTTATAACCCCTGAAATGCATCAGTCTAACGGGCAGGTAGAAAGATACTGTCGCACTGTGCTTAATATGGTGCGTATTGAGTGCAACCATCGACAGAAAAAGTGGCCAAGCGTTATGTGGAAACTGCAGTTGATTCTCAATATCACAAAACACAGAACAACTCAGTATTCAGCTTTGAACCTACTGATAGGTATTGACGCTGCAACGCCACTAATTCGTAGCTTGGTTCGTGATGTGGCCTTTGAAGGTTCCAGCCCTAATCGAGAAGCTCTTCGCGAAATGAGTCGTCAAAGAGCATCTGAACGTCTCCGTTCGAATCAAGGGCAACAGGACGCCTATGTTAATCAAGGGCGAAAGCCACCCCGTGTTTATGAATTAAATTCCTTAGTTTTTGTGAGAAAACAGGCACAATCTACTGGGAAGCTAGACTCGTGCATGCGAGGGCCTTATCGTGTGGCGAAAGTACTCCCACATGGTCGCTACGAGTTGCATCTCTTGGCTGGCTCGTATGGCAAGTCGACACAAGCAGCTGCGGAGTTCATGATCCCGTGGCAAGGGGAATGGACTCCCGATGTGTGTTCTGCTTTCTTTACTGGTGAGTGATATGTTCTTATGTAATGAGTTAATGTAATAAGGTTTGCTTATTTGTATGTAAACGATATACTTCACTGGTTATACTTACTTGATATCATTGTTTGAAAATTTAGAGTTTTCTATTAACCTACATAAGTAGTGTGACCTCAGATTGGTGGTCTGTGTGTGTAACCTTCTTGTTGGGGTTGATAATGTTGAAGGGAAGTCGAGTCTTGCAATTTGAGATAGGACTCGTGTCTTGGAGCGCATCGGACATGCAGCTATCTCTTATTGACGGATACACTTCAAGTGAGGTACGGTTTCATGTTATTGGATGGGCCTCTGTCTTGGAGCGCATCGGACATGCCACCTAGTATATGGAACATACCTTGGGAACAGCTCACGAAGGGATACTGCCCTGGAGTAGCCTTAGCCTCGAACCTATGGTCCTGGAGGTATCGGACCTGTGGTTTTGGAGTGGTGTTCTCGGACATGTTATCCTGGAGGTGTGGTACACGTAGACTCGGGCCATGGTTTGGTATCTGACGTCTATAGTGTTTAGTGGGAAAACGTGCTTGTTGATAAGCATCGTATGTACTATATGTCTAGGATTGGTTTGAAACATGCTTGTATGTGAACTGATTCACACACGCAAAGTTATGCCTCACGTAGGTCTCTAGCGAGTCGTGAGGTGGCGATCTTCCGACAAGTCCCGCCCCAGGTGGTTAGTTTGGATATTCGTATGTTTCATACCTATTGTGCGTAGGCTATGCTAGGCCAGCTCAAAGTTATTCCGCTATTAAGTGTTGCTGAAAAGAGCTATTTTATCAACAGCTATTTTGTTAACAATAGCTGTTTTGATATTATGCAAAATTGATCCTGTGCGGGTTGTTTGTTTCTCTTGCAGAACCAGACAACGAAAGCGAGGAGTCTGAGCAGGTGGTTGACGAGGCTGAGCCAGTTGAGGAACCACGAGCCTGCACCTCTGGCACGCAGAAGCAGATGGAAGAGCCCATCAATACTTCACAGGCAAGCAGTGAAGACTCGGGACCTTCCATGCCAACGTTGGAGACAGATCTTCGAAGTTAGAAGATAAAGGAGTCCGGGGACGGTCTCCCGTCAGGAAAGGCCGTGTAGAAGATAGGGAGTTATGAAGAGGGGGAACACCTATATAAGGCGGCGCAGCGATAGCACCGCTCTCTTTTCACTTCGAGTCGTCGTGAGAACAACATCGTGAGAACGTCACTCTGTCGGTTACATTTTTGAATTATTTTGTCTTTGTTAGCGTAATAATTTCTTTTTCTGGTATGAGTGTATTTTT
This sequence comes from Standfussiana lucernea, assembly GCA_964057025.1. NCBI lineage: Eukaryota > Metazoa > Arthropoda > Insecta > Lepidoptera > Noctuidae > Standfussiana > Standfussiana lucernea. Next base: position 2,449,197 of record OZ059783.1, read on the forward strand.
CATTTGGTTAATTTGTGATTTGTTTTGTCGATATAAAATTATTGTAAGTTTGATTTGTTTATTTGAAATTGTTCTCCTTAGTTATTTCCTAAAATCCTTTTAAAAAAAGTCACTTCTGGTCTAATTTCCAAGAATATATATTCTTAATCTAATATGTAATAATGAATTGGATTTTTTCCCATAAGTTTTCATTGAAAGTTAATTACTAAAACTACTGATTACTTTGGTCTATAAATAAGTGTCATCTTCTACATACTATAGTATAGCATGACTGAAACAGGGAACAAATAATATCTATAGTTTAAACACAACAGAAAATAGCACCAAAACGGAATAAATAATGACCACCCACCTAATGTGCCACTGCCGCTAGCTCTATTAAGGAAAAAGCTTTTCTGTTTAGGGGGAGGAGGAGGTGTCTCAAGAATTTGTATTTCTTTTAACACCTCCCTCTCTCTCATCAACACCTCCACCACAACTACCATCACCACCATCGCCTAGCTCAATAACCTCCACATTCTCCACTTCACCCATCACCAAATTTGACTCTGTTTCGGTAGCATCTCCACCAAACTCCACAGTAAAACCTTGGCATGTGCTGCCTAACAGTGACGCTACTTTGTCCAGGACTTCATCTGGTGGGAAGTAGTCCTTGCCTCCTCCAGTCTGTAAAAAAATAATAATTAAGTACTACAAATTATTACTTTAACTGATCATTGCGAACTATTAACCACAAACAATCAGTAACTAACCTTATTATGGCTGATTCTCATGTCTGCGCAGCGTTTGCGAGCGGCCTTCTTCAAATTTTCCCATTTTAAACGAAGCTGCGCTGGGGTTCGTCGGGAACTTGATATGCTTGAATTGAAATTTACTGACAAGGTTTGCCAAGCCTGATCCTTAAGTTTGGTATTACTGGCATTCGTTGCTTTATTATTAATAACTGCACTTCCCGCCACAAGTTGTACTAGGAGCATCGCTTCATCCTTGGTCATTGGTGCCGCTCTTGACTGTTAAAATGGAAATCTTTAAAAGCTTGAACGCATTATGGAATCTAAAAAATATTGTCAATGTAGATACTTACAGGATTCATTTTAATTCAGTTTTATGATAAATTGATAACACAACACAAAGACATTCAATATTTACGCACAACATAAACAAACAATCGAGTCGAGACGCGGTAAAGCTAAGCGTGGGTGGCGTCGCTGTATCGATATGTCAAAACTGTCAAAACGTTTTATTTCGTGATTGAATTTGGTAAACCAAATGAAAAAAATCAATTTAATGTTGATTCTCCTTAAAACCTCGGAAAAAATATACATGATAAGTACTTTAATTAACCGTAAATAAATAATTAATATTTGTTTTTATCATAAAACATTTATGTAGCAAATAACTAAACGTTTCAAGAGGGAAGAAGCTATCCGTCGTTGACAACAGATAGATAGCACTTATCCTTGATTGTGAAACGCAAACTATGGATAGATAAGATCTTGCTGTTAACCGGGGATAGCGATCTATCCGTAACTGGAGATAGGTTATTGAAAACGGCCGTTAACGTGTCTGAGGTCAAAGATAAAGGGCAAACCGCAAATAGCTTTCCAAAACTAACCTAACATAACCTCAAAATAAAAAAGTTAAATAAAAAAAAAACTACTCATTTCCGCGCTTGGGGGTGGAAGGGGGAGGGGTTGGACTACCCCCCCTCCCCCCTCCCCCCCACCCACAGCTCTTATATAAGGATGCGAAGTTCTAATGCAACCCCCCCCGTCCGATCACTATGTACGGCAAGCCTATCCCTTGGGAGAAGCAAGCCAAATACTTAGGAGTCATACTTGACCAACACCTGTCCTTCGGGGCACATATCAAAGCAGCTCGCGACCGAGCTGCCTTCGCTATGAGTAGGCTTCATTTCATGATAGCGGCTAAGAGCAAGTTGTCACTCAAGTGCAAGTTGCGTCTCTATACCGCAGTGATCCGTCCCATCATGTCGTACGCTTGTGTTGTGTTCGCACATACCAAGCCTCGCTATATCCACAGGATGCAGACGCTCCAAAACCGATTCTTACGTAGGGTCACGGGTGCCCCGTTTTACGTACGTAACGAACGTCTCCACGTAGATCTTAGGATGCCCACCTTATTGCAGTTCATGAAACGCCTCACCAAGCGTTTCTTCGATCGTGCAATAAAGCATCGTAATCCCCTGATCGCATCGGCCGCCCGATACGACCCCTCGCGTATCAGTCAGGTTCGCCGTCCAAGGCACACACTCGTAACTCCCGACGACGCTATCACTCTCCTCCAGGAGAGCCGTAGGGAAACTAGTACGCTCCTCAAGCGTAAACCCCGTTTCAAACCGCCGTCTTTCCGCCCTCGCCGTCGAGGTCCGTCGCGACGTCCCGGTAACTGCCCTCCCCGACCCTTGCTCGAGCCAGCCCGCGATGCTGTGCCAGTAGTCTTAAACCAGCCCATAAATAATACCATTCAGATCCAGCCTGTCCCCTTGCTGCCCTCCCCCAGCGACGCCCTAAGCCGAGGTCCGAGCCCCACAGGGGGCGCCCTTAGCGTGTAGTCGCTTAGTTTGTAAGTTTTTTGCCTGGCTGGAGGCCTTAAATTCAAGGCATCCACAGGATAGTCCGGTTGAACAGACGACAACCTCCTAGGTTGAACTGCGAGATGCCATACACAAAAAAAAAAAAAAAAAATGCAACCCCGACATATGTCGGGCATGCCACCGTCCGGGCGAATCAATTCGTCACATTATCTCCGGGTGTTCTCGTCTAGCTAACGGAGAGTACTTGCATAGACACAACCTTGTAGCCAGGATTATCCATCAGCAACTTGCTCTAAAATACAACCTTGTGGAATCGGAAGTGCCGTACTATAGGTATGTGCCCGACCCAGTTTTCGAAAATGGCAATATCACACTGTACTGGGATCAATCCATCATCACTGACAGGACTATTGTGGCCAACAAGCCTGATATAGTGGTGGTGGATCGATCAGAGCGGCGCGCAATGATTGTTGACATAACGGTCCCGCATGACGGGAACCTCGTGAAAGCCGAGAAAGATAAACAAATCAAGTATCTTGACTTGGCTCGCGAGGTTGTCGACATGTGGGAAGTGGACACGGCGATCATTGTGCCGATAGTCGTTTCAGGCCATGGCTTAATTGCCAAGAGCCTCGACCAATACCTGAGGAGGCTCTCGTTAGGCGGCTTGATTCAGAAAGCGGTACTCCTGGACACGGCTCGTATTGTTAGGAGGTTCCTCTCTCTGGAGCCCTGACCGCCGGTAGCTTGGACCCTGTTCCCGATACCGGTGGGCTACTATTTTTATATTCTTAAATGTTTTATTTTTTTTGTAAGAAATATTTAAAAATGTAACAATAAGAAGAAAAAATGAATAAAGAGAATAATAATTAGTATGCGAAATATTCGCTTGTGCAAAATGAAATACAGCATTCGGCATACGTAAATTGTTTCTAACACAACTAACCTCAAAAATGTTGAGGAAGGCTCCGACTCCATCGTAACCCTTTTGTTTCTTCTCATGAGGAAGCTTTGCGGCAGGCGGCAAGTATGGGATAGGATCCCTAGCCGCAAATAATGCTAATAGATTGGGAGACAAAAACTGGGTCATTTTGCCAAGCCACTAATGTCCATCTATTTTAACACCCTAATACACACTTAAAACACACATTACATATTCTCTGGACAAGTTTGTATCCTAAATTATATATTTAAACACTATTTTACTGTACTGCAAACGAATTTTCACTTAATTATATGAATTTGATGATGAAATCACAACACGCTTTCGTCCGCCATTATTGATGGAAGCTGGTTTGATTCATGCTATTATGCTATGGTAACTAGGAGTAAAATAAAAATTCCAGTTTTTAATTGAAAACAGCGCCATCTATCAAATCGTTAAGGGAAAAAAATGTTGGTGTTGCTATGGTTAAATAAATTATTCTTATGTTGGGAGTTGAAAAACGACATATTCAAGAAATAAAATTATAATCATATGTTAAACTTGAAGTAAATATATAAAATTAACAGGATTTGTAAATTAGAGCATAATGAGCTTCTTATTATCAGCACAATAATGCAGAAATTATATTTTGGTATAAAACACGTGCATAATTTTGTTTTTATATGGGCACACTTAAATTGCAAATGGCCTCCTGCGTGTGAGTGTAAACAACTCGTGCGCATTTATTTTCCTTTTGTAATAAAGTTCTCGTTGTTGTTTGTTTTGTTTTTCCTCCTCTGTGTGTCGCCGTATTTTGATTATCATCACTAGAACTTGTGAAGTTACTGTGGACTCTACGCATAGGCACTCTATAGAGTTTGGACCTGTAATTGCAAATAGTGAACAGTGAACTTCAACCATGTCACAAAATTCTTGCTGTGTACCTGGATGTGCTGTTGTTAGGAGTGATGGTAAGTAGTAAATTTGGTTTTTCTACCTTTATTTTATGCCAAACAAATAGAAGCGTTTTACCTACCAATAAAACGCATGTCGGAGAAAGCGATAACTTTTAAACATCAAGTTGCTGGTTTGACCATTGTAGTAGGGGTAAACGCCGTGACGTCAGATGTTGTTTTAATGGCGGCACGTGGACAGAGTCGTTTTGTAGAGTGGGGATTGTGCCGAGATCACTTTTGCTCGGATCTCCAACCAAGTCACTCCTTCAGAACGAAACTGTCGGTTTGCCCATTTTGTGGAGATTGTTTGTTAGTGTTATTTAATGTAAATTTGTGTTAAATAATAAACTGTGATTTTTGTGTACCGAAACCGAAACTATTATTTTAACATTTCATCATGAACCCGGTACCACCGAACCCTAATGACAACGGCGCTATCGCTCAGCCATCGCTTACGCCGTCATCAGAATTGGGATCTGGACTCGATTCCCACTGGCGTGCTATTTTCGAGATGCAGCAGAAGAACATGATGCAGCTGATCGAAGCCATCAGGACACCAACAGTGGCACCTCAGATCATGCTGCCAGAAATTAATCCGGAGCTACCAGATACCGATCCACGTGCTTGGTGCGATACTATCGATATTTGCCTCGACGAACGTCCACTGGAGGGTGCATCGCTTATTATAGCTCTGAGCAAAGCCCTGAAAGGTAATGCGTCATCGTGGCTGTCGCAGATTTCGCATGCAGGCATGACGTGACAGCATTTCCGCGACTTATTCCTTGCGCGTTATGCATCCACTGAAACTCTTGCTGCATCGCTTGTTAACATCCACAACGGCCGGCCGAAGGAGGGCGAATGTCACGCAGCGTACGCCAGCCGCCTAATTGCGAAATTATCGGCGAAATGGAAACATCTGTCACCAGAAGAAATAACGGTATCGTACGTACTTGCTACTTGCCCATACATCTCAATTTGATACTCGTTTACATCGCCTCGCTTTCACCACAGATTCTTGATCGGAATAAGTTGCTGCAAGAGATGAAGTCATTGATCTACTTGAGACGGAAACACACTGAAGATCATCCCGCTACGACAGACGTTGAACGCTTCAAGTGTACACAAACAAATTCATTCTTGTGTAATCATTGCAAAAAGCCTGGGCATAAGGCCATAGATTGCCGCCTTAGGAACGCAAGAATGAACTCCACTCACTATAACACGTCACAATCCAATTCTACGCGAGGGGACAAGCCGATGACTCCCACAGCCGCAAGCACTACAAAGCCGCCGGCTTCTTCGTTTAAGAAACCCATCACTTGCTTCCGATGTGGCGAGAAAGGTCACATCTCCTCGCAGTGCAGCCGACCTGGAACGAACACAGCCATAGGCGCTCACGGGACCAGCGATTCCGGTCCGAGCACCGTCCCGCAGCGACGTGTGGACAGTTGAACGTATTATAAATGCGTAAATACATAGGAAAGTTGTTTCCTTGATCATTAATTAAGTTTTCGAAAATAAAAGTTACCGGTAACCTAAAATCAAAAGCTGACGTTCTAACTGCGGATTTTACGGATAATTCAGGGGAAGTATTGTTTACTTTTATTAAATAACAGCACACAATCGTCACTTTAAATCTGTAACACATCTATGCCAATTTCCAGTATATCTTTTTGCTGATTTATTACCCTGTACTGGTTTTGTGATCGTTTTGTTGACAACCGGTATAAAAATTAAAAAAAAAAATAGTGAGATTAATTCCATAAGTCTATTGTTTATATCGGTCTTTTAAATATTAATTCATGTATATAACGTTTATGATCATTGCTGTGCATTTTTGTCACAGATATAATAAATACAGGAGATATGGCAAGGAGGCGTGGCGCTTGCGAACGCATCTAGCCGCAAAAAGACTTGTTGCCAGTTTCGGCCATTAGTCGAATGTCAACTTGCGACGTCTTCACTGCTTGTGATTTTTTACAAAATGCCGCTTTGTACAGTGGTTGTTTGCAAAAATAACACCTCTATTGTGAATTATACGAAAGATGGCATCTCATTTCACACGTTAGTACTAAAATATGATTGTTTTTCATATTAAATTCATTAAAACATTACTTCGTGAAACTAGAAACACGATAAAGTACCAAAAGCAATTATTTTCATTAGGAACAACAACCATTGTTTGCTTAATACACATCGATCAATGAATCGGCTGGTCTAATAGTGCAATGGATAAGTGTTTTACTGATACTCTCACTCACACGATAGTTTCGTGAAGCGGGTGTGTTTTAGGTAGATAATTAGAGAGGTGATGTCACTTTTGTGGTTGTCGATATTTTATACGATCCCTTAGTACGAATGATTACACAAGGGTAAAAAATTAGACTATTTTTGTTACATGGAACTTTATAGCTGTTGTTTACTAATGTGAGGTACTTAATGATAAAATTTATATAATTAATTACTGAAAAATACAATTCATTACTATTTCTTGATTACTCGACTTATCTTTTATTGAATCAAGTACGGGTTTTTAATTTATTGCGGTACTCTTACACATGTATCATTAATATCATCATCACAATTCACACCTTGGTTTTAATTTAACATTTTAGCTATCCGAAGTATCCAAAAATAAAAGAAAAGTGGATAAATGCGACAGGAAAAGTTCCAAACTGGTTTCCCACAAAAAATAACACGATATTATGTTCGTCTCACTTTGAGCCTAAGTGCTTTCAACCATTGAAGAAAGACTATATACCAACACCTCGAATTCAGATACAAAAATAGTACTGTATTTTTATATATAAAAAGGGCAGATTAAAGGTAACTGAATTTCATCGATACTATTTTTTACGATTACCTCTTCACATCACTAGTTGCGATGTGTGTTTATTCTGAGTCCGTAGCTACAGGTAGAAGCCCCGCCCTGTACGGAACCGCACATTATTTAGCAGAATGCACGCCGCCGAGCCGCCGTGCATTCTGTGATCTCAGCATTTTATATCTATCACTAAAAGTAATTTGTATAAGTAAATTAATTCAATAAATCAGTGTTCAACGGACATTCGCGGTGGTCGGTTTTATTTCATCATCATCCCCTACGAATCGACCCTTCGTCAACATCATAAGTGAAGGGATCCCCTACATTTATTTTGGTCCTTCGAGATTAGCATCAGGACCTCGTCGCGGTGCTTTGAGCTATCGCGCGCACAGCTCAGTGGCAATATCTCGCGAACGTGGTTTTGTGATCAAACCAGTGAACTCTTTTAGTGAGAAAATCTTCTTACATTCATCCTAGACTTGAGCACCTTAGCTTAAGTCGACAGCACGGTAGTGGTAAGCAAATCACGGCGTGACATCATCATCATCAGGCTCCGTGGAGCTCAACATCGGGTGGCGCGAGGGATCAGCGTCCGCTATCACCATCATCATCACGTGGATCATCATATTTCCAAGTAAGACTGTTCCTTTTACCTACCTACATCATGGAAGATCTTATTGCCCGTCAATCGGAAATCATCGCCAAGTTCAATACCATCAAGATTAACTTCAGCAAGGACTCGGATACCCGCAAAACTGCGGAATACCTCAGGAACCGTTTAGACACGATAGACAACCTCTGGGGAGAGTTCGAACAAAACCATAAGAGAATATCGGAGCGTAAAGACGTAGCGGTCGACTATTTCCTCGACAACACGTATCAAAAGGGCAAAGATCATTATCAAATTGTACGCAATCTCATTTCGTCTTATGGCAAATCGAACAAATCAACTCAACCTGATGGCAAGTTAGACGAACTCATATCACTGCAACGCACAAACTTTAGGGCATTCACTCGGCTGGTCAAGGGTATCAAAATTGATCAGATATCAGACAAATGGGAACGGATGGAATGGGATGGGATGGGGATGGGATGAGCTGAAGAATATCCAAGCAAAGTGGACTATAATCGATGCGCAACATTTGCAAATCGATCATATCCTAGCTGGAGGTGACTTATCATACGACGAGGAGTTCAACTATCATGAATTGGCCTACAAAAACATCAAAAGAGAGCTGAATAAGAAAATCTCATCAACAACTCATTTAGAGAGATCAACCCCGCACATTGACATCCCGTCATTTAGCGGGAATTACACACAATGGCCAACATTTTATGATTTGTTCACCGAGGCGATTCATAACAACAATTCGATCACGAAAGCTCAGAAGATGCAGCATCTTAAGGGAAAACTTAAGGGTGAGGCAGAGCGTCTCATTTATCATCTCCATATATCAGCGGATAACTACGATACCGCGTGGGATATCTTATTACACCGGTACAATAACACTCAACTACTTTTCACCAATCACATCGAAATCTTCCTAAACCAACCCATCATCCAAAGGCAAACATCATTAGACATCAAAAGATTGTATGATACGTCAACCGAATGTATTCACGCGATACACAATCTTGGTGTTGATACGAATACATGGGATCCGTTGTTGGTTCACTTACTTTGCAAAAAACTGGACTCAGAAACATGTGCTGGGTACAAAGAAGCACGCAAGAATCCTCGTGACCTACCTAAGCTGGAAGAGTTAATGTCTTTTCTCGAGGGTAAATTTACTGCTCTTGAGCCCATTGCAAACAATAAGGAACCCTCATCATCAAGCAAACGGAACCCAAATCAATCGCATAATAAGCAAAACAATTATAAAGGTTTCACTAACAAAAATTATCAGGCCATCATTACGCAAACTTCGAAATGCACCGTATGCAACTCAAATCATGCCCGCAATTTACTATCGTGCAAAAAATTTATGAGTATGACATCAGATGCACGATTGAAAGTGGTGTCGAAATCAAATATTTGTCGAAATTGCTTATTCAGTCACGATGAAAAGCAATGCATTTCGACGAAACGTTGCAAAACCTGTGAAGGTGATCATCATACCATACTCCATGAAGCTTGTGTCCCATCATCGAAATCAGGTCCTCAAGCAGCTTCATCATCATCATCATCTCCAATGGCCTCTTCGTCAACAAACAGACACCCAAACGTTAATCATGTCGCAGGGGACGACGAAGAGTTACTGTTGACCACGCTGTCAATCAATGTTAAATGTTCTGACGGCAGCTACGTGACCCTTAGGGCACTTCTAGACCAGGGATCACAAATATCATTAATATCGGAAAACGCTGTTCAGCGATTAGGGTTGCAGCGTCAACGATACAACGCATCAGTATCAGGGATAGGTGCTGGTGCTAAGCAAAGCAAAGGACGGGTATCAATCGACTGTCAATCAATCTACGGTGACTATCATTTCACTACAGAAGCACTGGTTCTGTCAAAGGTCGCTAACTGCTTGCCTGGTGCACCATTCAAAAAACAATCCTGGCCTCATATCCAGCATCTTCAATTAGCAGATCCAGAATACAACGTGTCTAAGCCAATTGACATTCTCTTGGATGTGAGTATCTACTCTCAAATCATCATGGACGGTATCATCAAAGGACCAGCGCAGGCTCCGATTGCGCAACAGACCGCACTCGGATGGATCCTGTCTGGCAATGTTCGCACATTTAACTGTCACATCGCAACAAATGACATTTCAGATTTTTCAAAATATTGGGAGATAGAGGACGTTGAAGCATCATCATCATCCCTTACCAGTGAAGAGCAGTACTGTGAAGACTTTTATCAGCAAACTACTCGTCGTTTGGATAATGGTAGATACGAGGTCGGCATACCCATGAAACCCGAATATGAAAAACAGCTTGGATCATCTAAATCAAAGGCTATTGCACAATTCAAACAATTGGAAAGAAAAATGAGCAATAACGAATCATTTGCAGAAAATTATAAATCATTTATGTCTGAATATCAACAACTGGGTCACATGTGCAGTGCTAATAATGTCGACGAATCTAAACGTGCCTTTTTCTTACCACATCATGGCGTAATGAAATTAGAATCCACAACAACAAAACTTAGAGTCGTTTTCAATGCGTCAGCGAAATCAACATCAGGAAAAGGCCTAAACGACCTCATGTGCTGCGGACCAAATTTTCAAAAAGACCTCATGACACTCATCTTAACCTGGAGAACATACAGTTATGTTATTACGGCAGACATAGAGAAAATGTTTCGCCAAATCTTTATCAGGCAATCCGATCATCATCTTCAATCAATCATTTGGCGGCAATCATCTCAAGAAGTACTCAAGGAATATCATCTTACTACCGTAACGTACGGTACTAAGGCCGCACCTCACTTAGCGATGCGAACGTTAAAACAGCTGGCAATAGACGATGCTAACAAGTATCCGCTAGCTGCGTCAGCTTTAAGACAATCATTTTATATGGACGATCTGTTTAGTGGAGCAAGTACCATTCATCAAGCCAAAGAGCTTCAGCATCAACTCATTGAAATGCTGAAGGGAGCTGGTATGAACCTCCGGAAATGGTCCAGTAACGTACCGGACCTACTGGTAGATCTATCACCAGATCAACTCAACAACCCCTTAGAATTCAAGTGCTCGGAAACAAGAAAAACACTTGGATTAAGATGGAACTCATCAACGGATAGCTTTAGCTTTCAAAATCAATTACATTATCATAATAAACGCGTCACAAAGAGACAGCTACTTTCGGAAATTTCAAAGCTATTTGACCCCTTAGGCTGGCTGTCACCATTATCGATCAGAGCAAAACTGCTTTTTCAAAATGCATGGTCATCACATTTATCATGGGACGAGGAAGTTCCACAGCCGATTCAAGACGACTGGATTAAATATGATTTCAACAACATAGATCAATTTATCATACCACGCTATCTCGGCAACACAAACCAATCATATCAAATTCATGGATTTTGTGACGCATCCGACAAAGCATACGCATGTGTCGTGTATGTAGTAGCTAAGGACATTAAGGGCGAGAGCACATCAACGCTTGCTGTAGCAAAAACAAAGTTGGCACCTCTAGCAAAGAGGGTATCATTACCACGACTAGAGCTATGTGGTGCACTACTACTATCTCAACTTATCAAGAAGGTCATGGAATCATTATCAAATCAAGACATGGAGATTTATGCCTGGACAGACTCCATGATAGTTTTAGGGTGGATCCAAGGCGACGTGAAGAAGTGGAAACAATTCGTAGCCAACAGAATTAACAAGATCATTAGTATCATCCCATCATCAAGTTGGCGTCATGTGAGGTCCGAAGAGAATGCAGCAGATTGTGCTACTCGGGGTCTAACGTCACGGCAGTTATCAAGCCATCCGCTGTGGTGGCAGGGTCCGAAATGGATAACCAATTTCGAACAAAGCACCCTTCCTAACACCTCATATCAATCACCAGATTTGGAGATCAAGAAGCTTAGTGTAAACACGGCTTTATATCAAAATCATATTTCATTGATACACGAGTTATTACAGAACTATAGTTCCTTGACTCGCATTGTGAAAATCGTCGCTTGGATATCGCGTTTCATTACGCAATCACGAGGCAAGCACACATCAAAAACAAATGTATTAAAGTCATCAGAAATAGACAATGCATTGAATATCATTATTAAGGATGCCCAATTAAAACAACGTGATAACGGTACGAATTTCGTAGGTGCTAACCGTATCATAAAAAAGGAGTACCAAGACATCATAGCCACAATCAACACCGATTTCTTCAACAACATCAACGACATGAACATAAAATGGCACTTCAACGCTCCTGCATGGCCAAGTGCAGGCGGTCTTTGGGAGGCTGCGGTGAAAAGCCTCAAATATCATCTAAAGCGTATCATCAGAGATCAGAAACTCACTTACGAGGAGTTTACTACACTCCTATATCAAATCGAGGCATGTCTGAATTCAAGGCCTCTCTGTCAGTTGACAGAGAGCCCTGAAGACGACGTTCTTACACCAGGCCACTTCTTAGTCGGTGGCCCGCTTATATCTAGACCACAGACTGATCCAGATCACGTAAACCAATCAACAAGGTGGCAACTCATTCAATCAATGAACAAACAGGTTTGGAAAAGGTGGTCAAGCGAATATCTACAGCAACTGCAGGCTAGATCAAAATGGCGTAAGTCAAGTCGGAACTTCGAAGTCGATGACGTCGTTCTTATCAAGGACGAAAACTTGCCGCCCGGCAAGTGGGCGCTAGGACGTATTCAAGCAGTTCATCCTGGAAAGGATGGCTATGTAAGGGTAGTAAGCTTAAAAACCAAAAATAATATCATTCAACGTCCTGTCACCAGACTTGTGTTGTTACCAGTAAACGAGGATACAACACAGGATCAAAATATCAAGCAGCAAACCCAATCAGACGAGCGAAGCAAGGAAAAGCGACTGCCTCGCAACAACGTTTCATTGAAGAACCTATTCACGAGCTTCTTACTACTATTTTTCATGTTTTTATCATCTACTTCAGCACAAAATATACCTTATCATAAATCGTATAATCTAACGTCATTAGAACAAAATCAAACCATTTACTTCGATAGAATATCCAACCTTCAGTATATCCAGGACGAATGGCGTCTAATTGTCTACTACAACATGACGTCCTACTGGAAAGGCTTAGCCGACATTAAGAGTTACGTCAATCATATCAAGTCATTATGCAACACCCATGCAAGTAAACAATATCAGAGTATCACTCATCAATTAGAGCATGAAATAAGCGAAATTGAACATTATGATATGTTACTTAAATATCAAAGTCCGAAGAGGCTGAAAAGAGGCCTAGTAAACGGCGTGGGTTATATTGCCAACTCGTTATTCGGTGTACTAGACGAAAGATTTGCTGAAAAATATAAGGGAGACATCGAACAGATCAGCCATAATGAAGAACATCTACAGAAACTTATAAAAAATCAAACAAGCATCTTAGAATCTGAATTTAACATCGTACGCCGTAACGAGGACATCATGAATAAACAATTTTCATTTATCAAACAACGACTTCAAAATATATCAACTGAGGTGAATCAAGTACGTTTGGCAAATGAAGATAGCCTTTATATCACCTCATCAGCACTAGCAGCATCAATAATTCTCTCAAACATTCGTTGGATTCAGCAAACGCTAATCAGTACCGTAACAGATATCTCAAACGGGCGCATTGACAGTCATTTGCTGTCACCGGAGCAGTTAACGTATCAGCTGAGCACTATCTCTAGCCAACTGAATGGCAAACTAACGATACCAGTGGACTTGAGGAACGTCAAGGATCTGTACCGTCTACTAAAAGTGTCAGCAAGAGTCTTCTCCAACTACTTAATCATTGAAATCAAGGTTCCACTCCTAAGCAACGAATTGTTTGAGTTGAACAAAGTCATATCTATTCCACAAAAGAGAGGACTACAATATTATCATCTCATTCCATCAGTACCGCTCATAGCCTACAATCTACGAAAGGATACAGCTTTTCTTCTATCAGAAGCCGAACTACAATCATGTACTCATGTTCCCAATGATATCTTGTTATGTTCATTAAACATGCCCATCTACAATCTAAATTCGAAGCAGTTTATCTGTGAAATCAAATTATTCAATAAAAAACAACTATGCCACTCCGTAAAATCGTCATGTGACGAGCAATGGATCAAATTGCACAGGCCGAACAGCTGGCTATACACATGTTGCTCGGAATGCCAAACTCGCATTATTTGCGCTAACGGAATCATAATGGTAAACCTTGTCGGCAACGGGATTATTACCTTAGGTCAAGGTTGCACATTGAAAGGAGAGACTTTCAGTATTTACGCTCATAACAATTTCTTAAATCATGTAAATATTCATCATCACATCGAAGTCCCAGAGGTGTCCGTACTAAACAAAATCATGAAAACGTCTGCACCAGAGAACTTCAGTGAGGCAGAAGATCATCATCTCATTTGGAATCAATTAAGGGCTCAGATTGACGAGGTAAAGGAACAGTCGTCTACAGATCTGAGCATTCACGACATCCATCACTACACTGTATTGTACATCAGTGGAGCGTCGGTCATCATCTTGGGTGGCGTCGTCGTGTACCTCATCAGGAGACAACGAAGTACGGGCAGGGCACCAGCGTCGCCGGCCCCCCAGGGCCAGGAGGCTCTCGGGACGGGGCCTGCGATGGTCGCGCCGGCAGACACAGCGCCGGTGACATCGCGATTAGCGAAATCAGTGCAAAGGTGTAGTGAAGTGTTTACAATCAGTGGTACAGACAGGGCTACGTCGCCCACGTTTCTACGTTCAGTGCACTTACAAGACCGCGATGATTAAGGACATTTGTGTATTTTAGAATAGTTAATCGTCGTTATAGTTAATTTTATCGCATCTGTATCATTAGCTATCTATATAATTATCATTTTACTATTCAATATCATTTTACTATTTTACTTGTTTTTTACTTCAATTATCTGCCAATCAATCATGTCAACTATCTCATTTGGGCGGGCAGGATGTACGGAACCGCACATTATTTAGCAGAATGCACGCCGCCGAGCCGCCGTGCATTCTGTGATCTCAGCATTTTATATCTATCACTAAAAGTAATTTGTATAAGTAAATTAATTCAATAAATCAGTGTTCAACGGACATTCGCGGTGGTCGGTTTTATTTCATCATCATCCCCTACGAATCGACCCTTCGTCAACATCATAAGTGAAGGGATCCCCTACATTTATGCCTGCATTTATTTTTTTTATTTATTTTTTTTGTATGCCTGTGTTCTATTAGTGAGTTTATTAGTGTTGCTGTAAGTTTCTTTGTGTGCGGGAGAAATATGAGCTCGTGTGCCGTTCTTATAGTTTTTGCTTTTGTGTTAGTGAATTAAGTGGGGAGAACACGGCGACATCTGAACACGAATACATTTGTTTACAAATCATATCTCCTGTATTTATTATATCTGTGATTTTTGTCTTATAGTAATATGTTAATAAACTAAGTTTTTTTTATTCTTATCTTTTCAAAGCTACCTACCCACTTATGGAAAAGTAATAGGTACCTTACGACAAAACAATTAATAGTTAAATTCAATATTCAATTAGATACATTGAATATATAGTTAATCTTTTAAAGCTAATATAGTAGCTGTTGCGTCTAGCAACGCCATCTAGTTTCATCGCGCAATCGATAAACGAAGCGACTACGAGCAATATATTCAAAATTCGTCCGCCCGCAGCGCGAGTGTGCACATACTGACCGCGGGACCGTGCGCGTGCGTACGTGACCACACAAAAACTTACAAACTTGCTCCTTTTTTGTAATAACCGAAATATTATACAGTTTCTTTTGAAAATCGAGCATTTTTGAAGAAGCCCTGCCTGCTCCCTGTCTTCGATGCCATAACATTGGACCTTCGAGCCACATTTGAACATTTGAACATATCAGCCACGCGACGAGCCGGTTTGAGGAAGCGAGGTGTATACGTTGAGGAGACTTGGAAGACCAGCCGCAGATTACTGAGCAGAAGCCATTGATGTGACAGCCAGCAACGGTCAGGTTATCCAGTCGTACCTTTCCCTCCTTCCCCTGTGTCTTCGCCTTGTGCTAATATCGTACCTAAACGTTTGCAGGAGTTCGTTTGGCAGCGCTGAGGCCGTCTTCAGGTGAGAAAACACGACTGAACAAACCAAACTGTGAGTACCTACTTTCATAAGCTACCAAAATGAGTGTTGATGAAACTGTTTCTCGTTTAGATAGTCAGATGTCTGATCTTAAAAAACAACGTGGTGTAATTAAAGGTAGATTAACATTATTCGCAAATTATATTAATAAGTTAGATAGATCGTGTTTAGATTCTTTGATTAAAACCCAAGTACAAATGCGTATTCATTCGGCAGCCATTTTCTTTGTCGAGTTTAACGACGTGCAATCTAAATTAGAAAGAATTGTGGATGAAAAAGAATTACTATCACATTTAGAGTATAGAGATTCGTTTGAGTGCCAATATTATTCAATTATAGCTTTAGCAAAAAACATGATAGGTGACTGTGAACAAATTGGATTGGATAATTCTCAGTGCATTTCCGGGAAATCAGTGTCTATTAAATTACCTCAAATAAAGCTACCTGCCTTTGACGGTTCCTTCGATAAATGGTTAGAATTCAGGAGTTCATATGTTTCAATGATACATGATCGCGACGATTTAGATCCCATACAGAAATTTCAATACCTAAAATCGTCTCTCAGTGGATCTGCGTTACATGTTATCAGTTCGTTAGAGTTTACCGCACCTAACTATAGTAACGCGTGGGACCTGCTCGAAGCTAGGTATCAAAATAATAGGCTATTGATACACAACCATGTAAAAGCTTTGTTTGCGGCACCTTCACTGGGTAAGGAATGTCCGGCACAGATCAGAATGTTAGTAGATTGCGTTTTACGTAATCTGAGAGCCCTAAATTCTCTTAAAGAACCTGAATCTTCACTTGAGGATATGCTTATCATTTATTTAGTTGTCAGTAAACTTGACTCTGCTACTGAACGCGAGTGGGAGAACTACAGAAGCTCACTTATCTCTGATTCTCACAAAACCTCTAAAACTTTAAAACTAGAAGATTTATTAACGTTTTTAAACAATAGGTCTGACATGTTAGACATGATTCATTCGGGAAATACAAAAAATAATCAGTCACATTCACAAAAACATGAGGGTAAACAGTCAGCGGATCATAAGAAACAGAATAACTCTCAAACTACACTGAGTTATGCGAATGCGAGTGCGAATAATAAGGTTTTGTCGGGTAGTAAAGGTAAAATAAATAAATATAACTCGACATGTCCGTTATGTAGTGATAAACATGCATTATATTCATGTGTTAAGTTTTTAAATATGTTAGTACAGGAAAGATTAAATTTTGTTCAGTCTAAAAACGTTTGTCAAAACTGTTTACGTACAAACACTCACACAATTGAAAATTGTAAATTCGGTCCTTGTAAATTATGTCAACATAAACATAATGCGTTAATTCATGTTGACAATAATAGCGTTATTCCAAATACGTCGTCACAACGTTCCGTTATCAATAACACGGTGCCACAGTCGTCTGTATTACACTGCGTTAGTAAAACAGCTGACGATAAGCGTAGTTGTAACGCGTTTAAAGATAATAAGTCGTTACAGACTGTCTTGCTGTCTACGGCGTTAGTTGAGATCGCTGATATTGATAACCGTTATCACACAGTTCGCGCTTTGCTTGACAGCGGCAGTCAAAATTGCTTTATAGCTCAAAGCTTATGTAAACGTTTAAAATTACCTATAATACAGTCCACTATACGTGTTTGTGGCGTTGGACAAACCGTTTCACAGTCCAGTCACAAATGCGATGTTAATATTCGTTCTAAGGTGTATGATTTTAATACAAACTTACACTGTCTAGTGTTGCCTAGCATCATTTCGAAGTTGCCTTCGACACACGTTAATAGTGATGCTATTAGTATACCTAGCAATGTTTTACTTGCAGATCCCACATTTTATGTACCAAGCGATATAGATTTATTAATAGGCGCGGATGTCTTTTGGGATTTGCTAAAAGTAAATAAAATAAAACTTCACACCGGTCCATACCTACAAGATTCGTTGGTTGGTTGGATTATATCCGGTCCAGTTTATAATAATAATCGTTTTTTTTCGGCTGGCATGACAGATGTCCAGTGCAATTTATCGTTAGTTGATTCTCAACTACGAAAGTTCTGGGAAATCGAAGAAGTAAATATACCTCCCGTTATTACTGAGGAGGATCGTTTTTGTGAAGAGTTGTTCTTGCAGACTACTGAACGCGATCATCACGGTAGATTTACTGTAAGAATGCCACTTAAACAATCTCCTGATTGTTTGGGTGATTCACATAATTCTGCTATACAGCGTTTTCTATCTTTAGAGAGGAAACTAGATCGTTTACCACGGTATAAAGAAATATACTGTGAATTTATGCACGAGTACGAGCAATTAGGTCATATGACGCTTCTCGAAGATTTTAATAGTTTAAATAAACCGTACTATGTTGTACCACACCATGGGGTATATCGTGAAAGTAGCGTGACAACCAAATTACGTGTTGTTTTCGATGCAAGCGCGACAACTTCTAATCATAATTCATTGAATGATATTCAATACGTGGGACCTAGGTTACAAAACGATATCTTCACAATATTGCTTCGTTTCCGGCAATATCAATATGTAGCTTGCGCAGATATTGAGAAGTTTTTTAGACAAAGTTTAATTCATCCTGATCAGCGTAACTTACAACTAATATTATGGCGAACTGATAACAACATGCCCATTCAAGTTTATCGTCTCAACACAGTGACGTATGGCACTGCATCAGCGCCGTACCTTAGTAACCGT
Source organism: Standfussiana lucernea (assembly GCA_964057025.1). Taxonomy (NCBI): domain Eukaryota; kingdom Metazoa; phylum Arthropoda; class Insecta; order Lepidoptera; family Noctuidae; genus Standfussiana; species Standfussiana lucernea. The sequence goes on from OZ059783.1 coordinate 2,467,973, forward strand.
TGCTTGAAACAGCTGGCAAAGGAATGTCAGGATGACGTCATCGCTAGCGTTATCAATGACGATTTTTATGTAGACGATCTATTGACGGGGCATGATCAGCGCGACATGTTGTTAGATATTTGCAATAAAACGGCCGCCGTTCTACAAAGCGGTTGCTTCCCCTTAAGGAAATGGACTTTTAATTTCGATGTAACCTCAGAAAGTACCAAGGATTTATGTATTGGTGAATATTGTCAGTCTAAAACCCTAGGTGTTGGTTGGTCTAATAAGAATGATTTATTTAATTTTTCAACTAGTGTAAATAAAGGTTATAGTGATACGAAGATAACTAAACGTTTAATTATGTCTGTCATTGCACAGATTTACGACCCACTAGGATTATTGGCACCAGCTATTACCACGGCTAAAGTTTTATTGCAAAAATTATGGCTTGCAAAAATAAGTTGGGATGATGAAGTTCCTAGTCAAATTGCATGTGTCTGGTATAATTTTATTGATTCGTTACAATATTTATCCGAAATATTAGTGCCGCGTTATGTCATGTGTATTAATGCTGTAAATAAAGAGCTACATATTTTTACCGATGCTTCTCAGTCTGCATACGGTGCTTGTGCGTACATACGTTCACACCCTAACAGTGATGAGTCGCAGGTTTCATGTCGATTACTATGTGCTAAGAGTAAAGTCGCACCAATCAAAGCGTTAAGTATTCCACGACTTGAACTATGCGGAGCTTTAGTTGGAGCTAAACTTTATAATAAAATCATAAATGCTCTTAGGCTAAAATTCGATAAAATCTATTTCTGGACCGACTCTACTATAGTTCAAGCTTGGCTTCGAACATCACCACCTTTGTTAAAAACATTCGTTCAGAATAGGGTCGTGCAAATTGACGAATTAACAAGCAACACTACTTGGTTGCATGTTAAAAGTAAGGAGAATCCTGCTGATATATTATCAAGAGGTGTTCTCTTTGATTCATTAAAGGACAACACTAGTTTGTGGTGGTGTGGTCCGACTTTTCTTCGTGAACCGACTTCAAGTTGGTTGACAACAAACAGTAATCAAACTGAGTTTATTGATAGTACTACTAATAACTTACCGGAATTAAAATGTCCTAAAACTACAAATTTGTTGAATGTAGAATCGTCTAATATAATTGATTTCGATAGGTTTTCTTGTTTTAATCGTTTGCAAAGAACAATGGCGTATGTCTTACGGTATATTTTTAACCTACGTGCATCGCGTGTCGGTCAAGGTCGCAAAACAGGTTCATTGACCGTGAGCGAGATTAATAGTTCATTAGTTGTGTTGACACGTTTAGTTCAATCACAAACATTCAGCAAGGAATATAATAATCTTAAAGAAAAGGTGCCTTTAAAGAATAAGACTAGTAATAAAACAATAGGTTTAAATATATTTTTAGATAAGGATGATATAATTCGTGTTGGCGGTAGACTTAGTAATTCAAAATTTAATTATGATAAGAAACATCCAGTGTTGTTGTGTCATAAACATCAATTTACTTGGCTATTGTGTTCTTATGAACACAAACGTTTACTTCATGCCGGTCCTCAGCTTCTCGTGGTTACCATGCGCGATAGATGGTGGGTGCTGGGAGCACGTAATTTAGCAAGGCTAGTTGTTCACAGATGTGTAACCTGCATTCGCATGAAAGGAAATACGTTAACTCCACACATGGGTGATCTCCCTGCTGAACGTTTAGAAGCTGGATTTCCATTCATGCGATGTGGTGTTGATTATGCCGGGCCAATATCTATATTAAATCGGAAAGGCAGAGGTTCACAACTAATTAAAGGATACATTTGTTTATTCGTTTGTTTTGCTACCAGAGCTGTGCATTTAGAATTAGTTAGTTCTTTGTCCACTCAAGATTATTTATTGGCATTCAAACGATTCATATCACGACGCGGTAAGCCGTGTCAAGTTTTTTTCGATAATGGTAGGAATTTCATTGGAGCTGAAAGGGAGCTTTCAGCTATATTTGAAAAATCAAGCGAAATAATTGATTTTGCTACTAGTAATAATATTATATTTAGTTTCATCCCGCCTTATGCGCCTCACTTTGGTGGTTTATGGGAGGCAGGAGTGAAGTCGTGTAAGTATCACTTGAGACGTGTCGTAGGTAATGCTAAGCTGACTTATGAGGAGTTTGGTACGGTATTGACCCAGGTTGAGGCTGTCCTCAACTCTCGTCCTATGTCACCTATGTCCGCAGATCCTAATGATTACCTTCCACTCACACCTGCTCATTTCCTAATTGGCCGACCGTTGACTGCACCTGCCAGCGAGGACCTCACGACATCTAAGCCTGCCTGTCGCTACCATCGGCTGGAACAGTTACGTCAACATTTTTGGGAACGGTGGTCAAAGGAGTATGTGTCTGAGCTTCAACGCAGAACGAAGTGGGCGCACAAGACAGACGACATAGCTAAGGATAGCCTTGTCGTCATAAAGGAAGATAACCTGCCACCACTTAAGTGGAGAATGGGTAGAATTATTAAACTGTTTCCAGGCAATGATGGTGTCTCCAGAGTAGCTGAGATCAAAACATCACAAGGCACAATCAAGCGTGCTTCATCAAAAATCTGCCCGCTGCCGGTTTAGACTACGTGACTTCAGGTTTCAGTTGGAAGATGGATCTTCCAAGGTGGCCGGTATGTTGCGTCTAGCAACGCCATCTAGTTTCATCGCGCAATCGATAAACGAAGCGACTACGAGCAATATATTCAAAATTCGTCCGCCCGCAGCGCGAGTGTGCACATACTGACCGCGGGACCGTGCGCGTGCGTACGTGACCACACAAAAACTTACAAACTTGCTCCTTTTTTGTAATAACCGAAATATACAGTTTCTTTTGAAAATCGAGCATTTTTGAAGAAGCCCTGCCTGCTCCCTGTCTTCGATGCCATAACAGTAGCCTACCTCATTTCATTTCATAATTGAACTTTTTCCCTATTTCTCCCCCTTTCATCGCTAACTTTTCTTAATTAGTTTATTATATTAGTTCTCACCGTTTCTTTACTTCTAATTTTCAGTGACTTATCCTGAAACCATGCCTGTGATGACCCGTAAGGCTACCGCTCAGGATATGGAGCTAAAATTGAGAACGGCCCTCCAAGAGCTTAAAGAATCAAACCTCCAAGTCCAACAACTGTTACAGGAGAGAGAAGAGAGTGAGGTGGAAGTTGATAAGGTTAATGGCACAATCTCAAGCTTAAAGCGGGAGCTAGTAGTCCTACATCAGCAATACTTGGACGTTGTTGATGAACGGGATCAACTGAAGGTGGTCACGGATGGTTTCAATAATTGTAGTAACTTATATGAGGAGGCTTTAAATAAAATTAGGGACCTAGAAGATGAGTTAATTCATGCCAATAGTTGTATATTAAAGTTACAGAAAGAAAAAGAATGTACTCAGGTAAAAGAAACGAACATCTTATATAATGAATTATTAAATAGTAATTGTATGTCCCCTTCCTTATTAACTATTGATCTGACTGAAGATTCCCTACTAAAACATAATTATACAGTTAGCAATAAGAAAATAAAAAAATATGCTAAGCTGAACAGAATAATTAAAAAATGTAATCAATTTAGGAAACAACATAAACACTTTTCCAAATATATTCCACTGAGGAAAGAGCGTGTTGATTTAGTTAATAAGTTAAATAATTATCAAATAAAATTAGAAGACAGTATTAAAATTTATGAAATTGATACTCAGCATTTGCAGGCTGAAATACAGGTACTTCAGAACTCACTTAGTTCCCTTTCCAGTAGGTATGTGAGTTCTCAGAACCAAATTAGGGAACACATTCTTGCAGCAAATGAGTTAGTAATGTGTCAATGCAGCTGTCAGTCAGTTAACAACCATGATACTATCTTGCCTGAGGTAATGGAGGACCCATCCCAGGCTGAGAATTTATCTCAGGACTGTGTACTCAACCAAGAAATAGATTATTTACAAGTGGTACAGCCAGAGATATATGATAGTCATAATTGTTCTTGTTCAGTAATGTTCTCAGATAGTATAGGAAGAGGTGTAGGTAAATTAGTTAGTAATAACCTGAGTTTTCCCAATCAAAATCATTGTATGCCAGGGGCAACATACAAACAGATAATGGCATCAGTAATTAGAAATGTTTATAATAGTAATACCAACATAACTAGGAAACACTACTGGACACTACTGGACTATTTATAGGAAATAGTTTAAAAATTAAAAAAGAAGACATCACGGACAGTGTAACTGAGTTGTTAAAGTTGAATTGTCGTAAAATAATATTGTGTGCTTTCCCATATTTTGAAAAATTGTCAAATAGGAAAAACAATTATATTCACATGCTGAATAAGCATGTAGATTTCTTAGTAGGTCACTATAGTGACAAACTTGTGTATCTTAATGTCAACAGTTTTGTTGATAAACTTAGGTCGACACGGGGTAATGTGTATCTACCTATTAGTTGTAGACACAAAATAGCTCGGCTATTAGCATATAATATTCACTCAGACATAAGTAGTATGTCTATGTTTAGCTCCATTATTAACACTGCGACTATTAGTAATAATACTAATATTCATTTTTACAATTTTTTTACAAAGGAGGATCCATGTGTACAAGATTCTCCAGTAGGGTCCACTAGTAGTAGGGTCTCATTGTCTTGTGAGGGCATAGGAGTCTTGGAGCTCACTCCGGATGCTCATTTAAACTAGTTAGTAAGACAACAGAAGATACCAGTAACATAAATGTTACGCTAACTGACAACACACAGGTACCTTCTTGCTCTCAAATAGCTAAATGTAAAAAAGGGGCTAAGCAGAATTCTATGCAATTATTTCACCAAAATATTCAAGGCTTCTCTTCAAAGCAATTAGAAATTGAATTGTTTCTAGAAAAAACTAAGTTTGAAATTGTTTGTTTCACTGAACATTGGTTAAAAGACTTTGAAATGCTAATTAATTACGCAAATTACAGTGTGGGCAGTTGCTTTAACCGGAAATCTAAGATGCGTGGGGGTTCATTAATCTTAGTTAAAAATTGTATTAAATTTAAGTCTCGTAATGATATTGTTGATCTATCGGTTGAGCATAATATTGAACTGTCTTGTGTTGAGCTAGATAAGCATGTAATAGTGTGCGTTTACAGACCCCCAAATTATCAGAACTACTCTTTATTTGAGTCAGTAATGGAGGATGCTTTAGCAAAACTTGCAACTGGTAATAAATCACTAGTTATCTGTGGTGACTTTAATATTAATATTTTAGAGAAAAATTCAAATAGCAATAGATTATTACATCTTTTTAAATCATTTAATTTGTTAAACGTGTTTTCGGAACCAACCCGAATTACTAAAAATACTGCTACATGTATTGATAATGTTTTTTGTTGTTGCGACTACTTAGATAAATCCATTGTAAATTACCTTCCTTCTGATCACAGCGGTCAAACCGTTGTTTTCGAGTCGTACACACTGTTAGCGGCGCGATACGACATTGTAAGAGGAAGTGCGCGGGGTATGAGCGGAAGAGGGGCGAGTCTCGGACCGCCACATTTTTTTTTGCTAATAGACAGTGCCATTACAAACGCGACATGCAACGCGCGCTTCCTCCGCCAAAAGTTTTGTACCTACATTTTGAAAATATAAACCGTTCTGCACAGCTCGTCGTTTTCATCTTGACCCACACTTAACATTGGTCATTCGAACCGGATCTTGAATGTATAAGACTCCGCCGCCAAGGTCAATGATGGTAAATACCCGCAGTACCATTCGAAAACAAAGAGAGGAGAAGGAATTGGAGTCAAAGCTACAATTGGCAACAGGAGCACAGGAAATGCCACCGCCTACACCAGTAAAGAAAAAGGATGATGAACTTGAAGTAAAAAGTTCTTGTGCCGCGAGTGTAGTGAAATCGGAACGAGCTGGAAAACAAAATCCGCCTTCACATGCATCACGTCAGTCAGTCAGGTCCAAGAAACCGTCATCATCACAATCGATACAAGCACAAAAAAGGAGACTGGAACTAGAAGCAGCCCAGGCGAAGGCGCGCATAGAAATGGAACTCATTGATAGAAAATTAGCGGCTGACCTAGCCGAACTCGACGAAGAATACAGTCCACCATCAGAAACATCGGAACAAAATGACGGCGCGGGTGACATCGAGAAGTGGTTGGAGCGCAGTCAACATGAACTACAGCAGCTTGACAGTGATAAACACAAGTCGCACACGAACCCGACCGACACAGAAGGAGCAGTTCAACAGCTTACGAGCGCTTTCAAAGATCTCGTCACGTCGTCAGCCATCCAGCAAAATACCAAACTGATGAGTCGTCTTAGCACACCGAAAGAACTCCCTGGTTTCAGCGGAGACCCAACAGAGTGGCTTCATTTCGAGCAAGCTTATATGGAATCCACAGAGGTTTGCAACTTCACCGATAAAGAAAACCTTTGGCGGTTACGCAAGTGTTTACGTGGCGCCGCTCACGAAGCTGTAGCCGGCCTGCTTATCAGTGGTACTTCATCTACAGACGTAATGTCCACTTTGAAACTACAATTCGGAAACGTAGACGTCATTCTTTCTCGCATCGTGTCAGACATAAAAAGGATGAATAATCTTTCTGCAGATTACCATCGAGATCTAATACCATTTTCCGTCAAAATAAAGAACTACGTCGCAGCTGTACGAGCCCTCGGTCGCCATGAATACCTACAAGGCATGGAAGTAGCTAACATTATCCTATTTAAGCTACCTACCACCCTGCTCGCGAAGTGGACAGACTATAGTTTCCCGTTTATCACCGCCGAATCACCTAAACCTAGACTAGATGTACTATCAGATTTCCTCACCGAAGAAGCTGTGAAAATATCAACCTGCAGTGCTACTTTATTACAACCTAGAACGGACAATTTCAAACGTAAACAAAGTGATAAAGTGAACAATATACAAACTATTCTAGTACAAAATGGACAAAGTGAAGAAAAGTGTCGTTATTGTCGTACCGGTACTCATAAATTAACCGAGTGTAAAAAGTTTAAAAAATCGCTACGAAAGGACAGATGGTCGCACGTAAAGCGTAACGGTATTTGTTATCAGTGTTTAACAGCGCATCATCGTAGGGACACATGCACCGCTCCCAGCTGTGACGTAAATAATTGTGGACAATCTCATCACCGATTATTACATTATGTGGCGCGTCAAAACAATAGTGAACCCGTGCCAACGGTACAACCTGAAGTTCCACCCGAAACTAAAGTTCCATCCGAGACAATAACAAATATTAATGTCAGCTGTTCCGTTATGTTAAAGATTGTACCTATAAACATTCACGGACCCAACGGAAGTGTGAGCGCGACCGCTCTGCTGGACGACGGTTCGACTGTGTCGTTGGTTAGCGCTTCGCTGGCGGAGAGAGTGGGGCTGCGCGGCCGCCGGGAATGTCTTCGTGTGTGTGGCGCGTGGAACGACACGGAGCTAGTGTGCAGCGCACAGCGCGCAAAAGTGACTTTGTGTGGTGCTGATAACAAGATGTTTACAATCGACGCGCGAATCGTTGATGAATTAAACTTACCGCCAAGTCTGTCCACAGTAAATAGTAAAAACTACGCGCACCTAAGTGATATCAGCCATAATTTATGCACAGAAACACAACTACAACCACAAGTCTTAATCGGACAAGATAATTGTCACCTTCTCTTACCTTTGGAAGTGAGGTTGAGTAAACCCGATGAACCCTGTGCCACCCGGACTCCTCTGGGTTGGTGCCTGCATGGAAGGGTACCTAATGTTTACTTACCTAATTCTGCTGTACGCCACTCCTCATTGTTTGTCACTAGTGACGTCATAGACGCAGAATGTGAACTACGAGAAATCCAGGAGGAGGTGCGAAGGTCGTTCTCAGTCGAGTCTATGGGCGTATCTGGTAAGCCAAGACAGAACTCAGAAGACTTACGCGCTGTTGAAAGTTTAGAACGAACTTCAGTACTCATCAATATAATACCTCTATCATTATGAAACCCTTTTGAATGGGTTTTATACTAGAACCCTTTGAAAGGGTTACATGATAACCCATTGAATGGGTTTTATACTAGAAACCCTTTGAAAGGGTTACATGATAACCCATTGAATGGGTTTTATACTAGAAACCCTTTGAAAGGGTTGCATGATAACCCATTGAATGGGTTCTATACTAGAAACCCAGTGAAAGGGTCAAAACCCTTATAATATATGGGTTATTATAATGAAGGGCATTATAAAAACCCATATATTATAAGGGTTTTGTTCGGGTTATTCAATAAACTTGTGCTAGGTCGGTGGTACGGGAATGGCGGCCGGGCGCTCATTGCCTATAATTCACTAGACGGTATTATACAAATAGCGAGAGTAGGTACGAGCGAGAGCTCCAATAACTATAGTTGCGTATTTTGAGTTTTTGAGTTTATATTATATTTGTCGGAGAAAGCGATAACTTTTAAACATCAAGTTGCTGATTTGACCATTGTAGTAGGGGTAAACGCCGTGACGTCAGATGTTGTTTTAATGGCGGCACGTGGACAGAGTCGTTTTGTAGAGTGGGGATTGTGCCGAGATCACTTTTGCTCGGAACTCCAACCAAGTCACTCCTTCAGAACGAAACTGTCGGTTTGCCCATTTTGTGGACATTATTTGTTAGTGTTATTTAATGTGTAGCTGCAAGTCAAGTCATACATCCGTCCGCTGCCGCCGCCAACCGTGTACTGGAGCCCCGCGTTTTTTTTTTTTTTTGTGTATGGCATCTCGCAGTTCAACCTAGGAGGTTGTCGTCTGCTCAACCGGACTATCCTGTGGATGCCTTGAATTTAAGGCCTCCAGCCAGGGCAAAAAACTTACAAACTAAGCGACTACACGCTAAGGGCACCCCCTGTGGGGCTCGGACCTCGGCTTAGGGCGTCGCTGGGGGAGGGCAGCAAGGGGACAGGCTGGATCTGAGTAATATTATTTATGGGCTGGTTTAAAACTACTGGCACAGCATCGCGGGCTGGCTCGAGCAAGGGTCGGGGAGGGCAATTACCGGGACGTCGCGACGGACCTCGACGGCGAGGGCGGAAAGACGGCGGTTTGAAACGGGGTTTACGCTTGAGGAGCGTACTAGTTTCCCTACGGCTCTCCTGGAGGAGAGTGATAGCGTCGTCGGGAGTTACGAGTGTGTGCCTTGGACGGCGAACCTGACTGATACGCGAGGGGTCGTATCGGGCGGCCGATGCGATCAGGGGATTACGATGCTTTATTGCACGATCGAAGAAACGCTTGGTGAGGCGTTTCATGAACTGCAATAAGGTGGAGCCCCGCGCACAGAGAGGGGATATTTATACTCGGCGCAGCTTAGAGCGCGCTAGGACAGCGACCTACAACTGCGACCCGCGCGCCACCACACGTATTATTTAGGAACTACTTTGTAAATATATCATAAGCAATCCACTACTTGTGCCCATGTATTATATTATAAGACCTGTACACATTTCTGTTAAGTGAAGCTATCCTAGTCTTGATTATACCTCTTTTCGTAACCACATCTGGAGTATCATTCTACACTACCTAAGCGCTACAGTGGTGACCCCGACGTGATAGTTATTTTTGTGAAGACCTCCAGATCAAGAAATCAGACATCCACGAGCTGGCGATGATGGCTGACAAGATCCTCGAACAGTCGCAACCATACGGCAGTGTCGCAGCAGTTAGCTCCACTCCCACCACCTCGCATGCATCTACGTCACTGGAAGAGAAGATCGACGCTCTCACACGAGAAATTGCTGAGTTGAAGGCAAAACAATCGCAACAACACAGCTATAGACGCAGATCGTATAACAGGCGACCCTCACGATCGCGTTCGTCGAGCCGGACCAATCACGATCGCGCGCGAAACGACCAATCAGTGATCTGTTTTTACCATCGCAAGTTCGGCAAAGAAGCGAGAAGGTGCACGCGGCCGTGTAGCTATGAAGACAGCAGCGCCCGCTCGGAAAACTAACACCTGCGTTGGCCGAGGCGGGAACCGGCGCAAGCAACTCATCCTACCGCCTATTCATAACAGATAAAAACTCACGTTTATCTTTCCTGATTGATACTGGCGCCAACGTATCCGTGATACCGAAGAGAAAAGGCGGGAACGCAACACCAACCGATTTCTGTTTGTATGCCGCGAACAACACAGTGATTCCAACGTATGGTGAGAAGACACTACAACTGGATCTCAACCTACGTAGACCTTACACGTGGAAGTTCATCATCGCCGCAGTCAGCAAGCCCATCATTGGTGCCGATTTTTTAACTCATCATCAACTTCTTGTCGACGTAGCCGGCCGATGTCTCGTCGACAAAGTTACCAAACTCACCGCCAGAGCACCAATCACCTACTCAGCCGAGCCTACAGTGAGAAGTATCGATGTTGGTCAGCCGTATCACCAGCTACTCAGCAAGTACCCCGACATCCTTCGACCGTCATGTATGAAGGACACTCCAAAACACCGGGTGGAACACCACATTGAAACTACCGGTCCACCAGTGTACAGCAAGACCAGACCATTACCACCACATCGATACCTGCCCGTGAAGAAGGAGTTCGAGACGATGATGCAGCAGGGGATATGTCGTCCCAGCAAAAGTCCATGGTCCAGCCCGTTACACGTCGTACCAAAGAGAAACGGTGACATTCGCGTATGTGGCGACTACCGCAGACTCAATGACGTCACTAAACCTGACCGCTATCCAGTACCACGACTCAAAGACTTCACCTACCTACTTCACGGCAAGAAGATATTCACTACGCTTGACCTGAATCGTGCGTATCAACAGCTGCCTGTATATGAACCGGACATCGAGAAGACCGCCATCACCACTCCATTCGGTCTATTCGAATTCCCTCGAATGTGTCCAGGACTCAGAAACGCCGGACAGACATTCCAGCGGTTCATTAATGAAGTACTCACCGGGTTAGACTACGCATTCCCATTCATTGATGACGTCATCGTCGCTTCAGATAATGAAACATGCCACATCGAAGACCTACAAAAAGTGTTACGCAGATTAGACGACTATGGAATAACAATAAATCCATCGAAATGTGTCTTCAGCAAAGAAAGTGTCAAGTTCCTGGGCTACGAAGTGTCAAGTAACGGAATTAAGCCACCACAAGAAAAGGTCACTGCAATCACTGCCTACCCCCAACCAGAAACAATTCATGACTTACGTCGATTCATCGGAATGGTAAACTTTTATCGCGACAGCATTCCAAATGCCGCACACATACAAGCACCACTCAACGCGTACCTACATAATTCCAAGAAACGCGACAAAACCAAAATCGAGTGGAACACAGAAGCTATACAAGCATTCGAGTTGTGCAAAGCCGGCATACAAAACGCAGCTTTGCTCGCTCATCCATCCCCATCGCCGAACGATGCCATCTCCCTAATGTGTGACGCATCGAATACCTGCGCAGGAGCCGTACTACAACAACTTGTAAACAAGAAATGGATACCACTGGGCTATTTTTCAAAGAAGTTCTCCGACACGCAACAACGATACAGTACATTCGACAGAGAATTACTATCCATCTATATGGCGATCAAACACTTCAGGAAAATGTTCGAAGGAAGAGAACTCATTGTTTACACCGACCACAAGCCGCTGACCTACGCTATTCGCAAGCCGCCGTCAGATAACGACACACAAAGACGCACCCGGCAGTTGTTATTCATCAGCGAGTTCACTACGGACATTCGTCATGTGAGTGGAGTAAACAATGTTGTCGCCGACGCACTCTCACGCATCGAAACCGTCGACTTACCATCGCCAATTAACTACGATGACGTATCTCAAGCACAAGAAAGGGACAGCGATATACCCAATTTATTGCAACAAACAAATATTCAACTTAAGAAAATCGTCATGCCCGCTACAAACAAGCCAATATTCTGCGAAACGTCTACGTCACATGTTCGACCGTACCTACCAACTGACTTTCGTCGCATCGCATTCAACGCCGTGCACAATCCAAGTCATCCCGGGTTACGAACTACACGCAAGCTCATGCAACAACGCTATTTCTGGCCCGCAATGAACACTGACATTGGCAATTGGGCGAAAACGTGCATATCGTGTCAACGCTCGAAAGTTCTACGTCACAACCACAGTGAAGTTGCAGCTTTCCCACCAAGCGAACGATTCCAACACGTACACATCGACATCGTTGGTCCGCTATCCACTTCATCGTCTGGACATCGCTACCTGTTGACTATGATCGACCGCTGCACACGATGGCCCGAAGCAGTACCTTTACGGGAAATCACTGCCGATATCGTCGCCAAAAAGCTATATGAAACGTGGATATCTCGTTACGGGTGCCCTACAAGAATAACGACTGACCAAGGACGACAGTTCGAAAGCTGTCTATTCCGAGACCTCGCACAACTACTGGGAGTCGAACGAACCCGTACCACTGCCTACCACCCGCAGAGCAACGGCATTGTCGAACGCTGGCACCGAACACTGAAGACTGCACTTATGACTCGCCTACAAAATAGCAACAAATGGATCGCCGAGCTACCGACAGTGCTAATGGGATTACGAGCCGCCGTGCGTACGGACACCGACACCAGCGCCGCGCAGCTCACCTACGGCCAAGCATTGCGACTGCCTGGTGATTTCATAGCACCATCACCAGCAGCGAAGTCAATGGATCACAACTTCGTCGACCAACTACATGACGTCATCACGAAGTTAACACCAACATACAAATCGCATTCCAACAAGCGATGTATGTTTGTGCACAATGATCTACAAACATGTAGCCACGTGTTGATACGCGACGACACCGTCCGCAAACCGCTACAACAGCCATACAAAGGTCCGTACAAGGTCATCCAGCGCAACGAGAAGTTCTTCACAATCCAACTACCGGGAAGATCCAGCACAATATCGATCGATAGACTCAAACCGGCATACACTATCGACACTGAAGAACACGACCACACGAGTAGTGAGACACCCCAGTCACCTGCAGCTACCAGCGAAGATCACACCAGCCTACTCCCGGCCAACACCAACGAGTACCGCACCAGATCAGGCCGATCAGTGAAGAGGCCTGTACGTTTTCACTAAGGGGGGAGTACTGTAGCTGCAAGTCAAGTCATACATCCGTCCGCTGCCGCCGCCAACCGTGTACTGGAGCCCCGCGCACAGAGAGGGGATATTTATACTCGGCGCAGCTTAGAGCGCGCTAGGACAGCGACCTACAACTGCGACCCGCGCGCCACCACACGTATTATTTAGGAACTACTTTGTAAATATATCATAAGCAATCCACTACTTGTGCCCATGTATTATATTATAAGACCTGTACACATTTCTGTTAAGTGAAGCTATCCTAGTCTTGATTATACCTCTTTTCGTAACCACATCTGGAGTATCATTCTACACTACCTAAGCGCTACAAATGTAAATTTGTGTTAAATAATAAACTGTGATTTTTGTGTACCGAAACCGAAACTATTATTTTAACATTTCATCATGAACCTGGTACCACCGAACCCTAATGACGACGGCGCTATCGCTCAGCCATCGCTTACGCCGTCATCAGAATTGGGATCTGGACTCGATTCCCACTGGCGTGCTATATTCGAGATGCAGCAGAAGAACATGATGCAGCTGATCGAAGCCATCAGGACACCAACAGTGGCACCTCAGATCATGCTGCCAGAAATTAATCCGGAGCTACCAGATACCGATCCACGTGCTTGGTGCGATACTATCGATATTTGCCTCGACGAACGTCCACTGGAGGGTGCATCGCTTATTATAGCTCTGAGCAAAGCCCTGAAAGGTAATGCGTCATCGTGGCTGTCGCAGATTTCGCATGCAGGCATGACGTGGCAGCATTTCCGCGACTTATTCCTTGCGCGTTATGCATCCACTGAAACTCTTGCTGCATCGCTTGTTAACATCCACAACGGCCGGCCGAAGGAGGGCGAATGTCTCGCAGCGTACGCCAGCCGCCTAATGACTACCCTGTTGGCTCGATGGAAGAATCGAAGCCATGAAGAAATAGCCACGTCGTATGTGCTCGCTCATGTCTCTCAGTTCGACTCTCGGCTTAATCGCTTGGCGTTTACTAGCGAAATAACGTCACGCAACAAGTTACTGCAGGAGATTAAGGCGAGTGCAAGTGTGAAGCGGAAGTTCGATCGCAGTACCGGTGATGGCGCCACTGATGCAAAGCGTTTAAAGCCACAAACTTCCACTATGTTCACGTGCCATAAGTGCGGAAAACCGGGACACAAAGCGGTGAACTGTCGTTCGAAGTTTACGCAGCCTGCTGGAGCTAACGCCCAGAAAACTACACCGGCGGCGACTTCATCGGGTTCCAGCAAAAGAATAACGTGTTTCCGTTGTGGAGAAGCCGGACACATCTCTACGAACTGCCAACGCGGCAGTGCGGGTGGCGCGTCATCGTCGGCGGGCAGCGCTGCCAACGCAACGGCGGTGCGACGCGTCGATAGCTGCGAAATAGCAGGTGTTTGCGGGCAATTGGAACAATCCGGTGAGTCGTTTTCATTTTGTTTTGATTCCGGCGCCGAGTGTTCTCTCGTTAAACAAAGTGTAGCTTATAAATTCTCGGGAAAACGTTCACTTTCAACCGTGCAAGTAATTGGTATCGGTAATAATTCGAATGTTTTTAGCACTGAACAAATTCTTAGTGATGTTGTGGTCGACAATAACGAACTGTCAATTTTATTTTACGTACTACCCGACGATTGTATGAAATACGATGTTATGATCGGACGCGATATTTTGACACTTGGCTATACGGTACATTTAACTGAATCTACCCTACGTATTTCGGAAGTCACAAATGTAGGTTGTTGCGATTTACCTCCCGTAATTATTGATCTTTACAATGTTGATTCTGATATTTCAAACGAAAACAAGGACCGATTGACGTCCCTTTTGAATGAGTATTCGAATGCTTTTATCAATGGCTCATAACGACGATGATGAAACCGGAATTGACCTAACAGAGGCGAGAGAACACGCGGTGGACGGTATTTAGAAGAGTGCGGCTTATGAAAAAGCCCGTTTTGACAAAAATAAGGCCAAAGTAGTTAATTTCAGTGTTGGTGATTTGGTTTTAATTCAAAATAAAGAACGGAATCAGACTAAATTAGACCCCAAATATAAGGGACCGTTTAAAGTTGTAGAAGTACTTGACGGTGATCGTTATCTTTTCAAATCTTTGAATGGTAATAGAACCTACAAGTACGCTCACGATCGTATACGAAAGATGCCTCTAAGTAGTGTTCCTAATGAGTTAAACGTAGAGGACGGTGATGAAAGTACCTCCACCAAGTAGTAGACACATACCATGGCTATTTGGTCGCACCGTACGGACTAGTCTGTAGTCGTAACTGCAGCTCACTTGTGAGCTGTTCAGGGGGCGATGGGCAGCTGGTCGTACGGCGGGGACCTGGGTCTCAATGGAGACTATTGTTGTTTTGGTCTTGTACTGACCTGGGAGTCGTAGACTCTATGTGATGTGTGTGGTCGTATCACATGAGGTGATGACGATATGGGTGGCATAAGTGTCACTAGCTGCTGCGGCAGCTGGGCCATGAGCGTTGTATGTGATCGAAGTTGATTTAGTTGCTGAGTAAATATGATTGAGACTTAGAGGAACCTTTTGTTTGACTACTGTTATTTTCAAGTTATGCTTTTCCATAAAGATGTGGTCAGGTTGACCGAGCCTGTACTGTTGCTCCAAATTTGACTGTTTGGTTACAGGTACTCACGAGGACGTGTAACTTGTCAGGCTGGCCGTGTCGGAGAAAGCGATAACTTTTAAACATCAAGTTGCTGATTTGACCATTGTAGTAGGGGTAAACGCCGTGACGTCAGATGTTGTTTTAATGGCGGCACGTGGACAGAGTCGTTTTGTAGAGTGGGGATTGTGCTGAGATCACTTTTGCTCGGAACTCCAACCAAGTCACTCCTTCAGAACGAAACTGTCGGTTTGCCCATTTTGTGGAGATTATTTGTTAGTGTTATTTAATGTAAATTTGTGTTAAATAATAAACTGTGATTTTTGTGTACCGAAACCGAAACTATTATTTTAACATTTCATCATGAACCTGGTACCACCGAACCCTAATGACGACGGCGCTATCGCTCAGCCATCGCTTACGCCGTCATATTATTCTTTTGATCTATCCGAGCCGAAAGTAGCGTGTAGACT
This sequence comes from Standfussiana lucernea, assembly GCA_964057025.1. Lineage (NCBI taxonomy): Eukaryota > Metazoa > Arthropoda > Insecta > Lepidoptera > Noctuidae > Standfussiana > Standfussiana lucernea. The sequence continues at coordinate 2,484,258 of OZ059783.1, forward strand.
TTTTTTATCAATTGGGATGCGTTTGCGTGTTTCAAGCTAATTCATTTATAAGGTTAGTTTTTTCTTGAATATTAAAGTACTTTGTAGATAGTTTGAGTTTTTCTTTGTAGATAGCATGTAGGCAATAGTATTGCCTACAAATAGGCTCACTCGCCCCCTATTACATGAGATTTAAAAACATAACTGACGAATGTGGGTGTACTATTAGTCTATTAGGTACACCTCTTTGGGGAATACAGGCGTGACGTTATTTGTGATGTTTGCAGATATGTAGTTTATGCTCTAAATCCATCCAAGTGCTAAGATGCTAACTCGCACGAAGTTGCGCAGAAGATGGTAGGTAAGGTAGGTTTGTTATTTAGGTATTAGGTTTCAAAATTATAAAAACGAACGTTGGGGCCGGATGCCTTGTATCATTTTATTATACTTATCATTTTATATTTGGTAGTAGAAAATATTACTAAGTATATCAGAGAGTGAAGAAAGTTCTGATGACGAATCTCAACACGTCAATCAGATCCATGACGAATTGTCAAAAACATCAGCAGGAATGTCTGTCACCTACATTCGATCCAGATGTTTCTACGCCTGATTTATTTCTGTTATAGCTTATGCAATAGCTTGAATTTTAAAGCTCCCTTAGGCTCTTTAGGTCCGGCTCGCTTCGCTCGCTCTTGCGTTCTCTTCATCTTGAAACTCTTACTCATCTCAGGGGCCGGGTCGTAGGTCTGGTTTTGAAGTTCAAACCCGGGAGGGGTTTTGACATCTAAATCGACCCCTAAATCTCGGACAACTATAAAGAAATCAACCGATCCGAGGCGGAAAGCAAAAAATTTCTCGCTCGCTAATACATACCCGTGTTATCGTAATCAATTGAATGAACAATGAGCAAGTAGAAATTTTGTCTTTATTTTATTATAAATGTCGTTTGAAATAAGATAAGACATTTAATAAAAACTTTTTACAGTCCGTTCAACCGATTTTGACTTCTATTCCGTAGGCATAAGAACGCCTTTAAAAGACGTCTGCGTTGGACGACTGTAAGTATAGGACTATGACACAAATAAGGTTAAATGTAATTCGTTTGGGTGAACGCGAGTCGTAGCCCCGTAGTTATGTACGTTAGTGCATGACTTCGAACGAGTGAAGGAGGCCTGCTTTTGTTTTTTAATAACATTTAATACCTTTTACAATTTCGCATGTAATGATATAAGCCAAATAGCGATATCTAACTTAAACAAAAATAAAACAACTAATAAGTTTGGTTCTTGTCAAACATCTCTCTTTGAAATTGCTAAGAGATTTCGGCGATTTTCTTCAAAACTTTGAGATAGGTACCTACGTAGCGCTTTTCTGCCTAACAGGGCAGTCTAGTAGGTACTCTATTTTGTACATTTAGTGACCAATAATCTATCCATGACACAAATCAATCAACAATGAAGTGGTACGTCGGACCTTTAGGACATAACATCGTTGCGCAAAATGTTGCGTGAATTGGCAAGTAGGTAAGTATGTAGGACAATCATACATATTTACCTACTTGCCCATTGCAATAAACTATACAATTGCTATTTTGAAAATTTAGATTGATAAATTACGTAACTTTATATCTACATACCTACCTATTGTAATGCGACCCCGAAATGATCAATCGCCATCAATTTATATTGTAGTATAGTAATATTATCAATCGCTTGGTACGTAAACGAGCTATGTGCAACAAACACGTAATAATTTACAATCACGATTGATCATTTCGCAGACCCCTAAGTTTTCACACCGACTAAATAATAATATAGTAAAACTCCGCAAAAGACGTCCAGGTTCAAAAATCAAACAGCAAAAATGACAGCATTTGTTTGGTACTTGCAATAAAGTAATAAACAAGAACAGAAATGAAAAAAACATAATAATATTAAGTAATTTCGGTATCCGGCCAGCAAAGCTAAAATGAACTCTATTTCACATTCAATAAAGCTCATAGATCCCTGTTTACAACCAGCTAGGTAAGTAGCCACAAAGGCGCCGCCGCCCGCCGCGCTGCCACGGCCGGTCAACGCATGCTATTCCGTTTTGAAACCTATGCCCTTCAGCGAGAGATCATATTACCATGGGGTCTAAACTCGAACAAATTATAATTAGTCATGTAAAGAAAATCATAGATTGCAGCATAGCTAACGATTATGAAACGAACAATCACTAAAATACGTTAAATGGCAGATTTTGACTGAAGTAAGAGATTAGTAAAAATCTAAACTTCCTTGTCTACTCATAAATCACGTAAATTCTACAAAAAAAGATAAATGAAGCTCTAGATCAATTCGATCCCATAGAAGTAGCCATCTGTTAATCATTTTCTTTAGAGCTCTTTGCAAAAGATGGTGTTTTACTGAATATGTTATATGTCACATAAACTGCAGCGTGAAAGCTCACTCACACAAATGAAACTGTTCCGCCAACTCGAGAATTTTTTTGTTGTTGTTTTGTATACTTGTCCTTGAACGCACGGTGCGATGTCATTCATATTCGATTTGGTTAACCAAAATGGTCCCTTAGCTTAGGCCGTTCAAAAGAGTTATCCAAATATTATGGGTTTGTGACTGTTTAGAAAACCCTATCAAAAACCCATACCAAAACGGTCAATTAAGCTGGTAACCAAAACGATCAATTAAGCCGTTCAAAAGGGTGACCCACACCACATCGTAAGGGTTTTTGATTGACTGCTAGAAAAACCCTATCGAAAACCCTTTCAATGGGTAGCTAAAATGGTCAATTAAGCCGTTCAAAAGGGTTAGCCACATCGTATGGGTTTTTGATTGACTGCTAGAAAAACCCTATCAAAAACCCTTTCAATGGGTAACCAAAATGGTCTATTAAGCCGTTCAAAAGGGGTACCCATATCGTATGGGTTTTTGATTGACTGCTAGAAAAACCCTATCAAAAACCCTTTCAATAGGTAACCAAAATGGTCTATTAAGCCGTTCAAAAGGGTTACCCATATCGTATGGGTTTTTGATTAACCGCTTCGAAAAACCCTAACGAAAACCCTTTCAATGGGTAACCGATATGGTCCCTGGTTACAGGTACTCACGAGGACGTGTAACTTGTCAGGCTGGCCGTGTCGGAGAAAGCGATAACTTTTAAACATCAAGTTGCTGATTTGACCATTGTAGTAGGGTAAACGCCGTGACGTCAGATGTTGTTTTAATGGCGGCACGTGGACAGAGTCGTTTTGTAGAGTGGGGATTGTGCCGAGATCACTTTTGCTCGGAACTCCAACCAAGTCACTCCTTCAGAACGAAACTGTCGGTTTGCCCATTTTGTGGAGATTATTTGTTAGTGTTATTTAATGTAAATTTGTGTTAAATAATAAACTGTGATTTTTGTGTACCGAAACCGAAACTATTATTTTAACATTTCATCATGAACCCGGTACCACCGAACCCTAATGACAACGGTGCTATCGCTCAGCCATCGCTTACGCCGTCAGATATATTTGTAAATATCGATCCCACCTCTTTTTAAAACATATATAAGTTAGTTTTGATGTGTGAATTTATTTTGTGCAACCAATTTGCATTGAAAGTCAAAATTCAAAATTTAGTCCTTAAAAGATCAGACCCGTCTTAAAATTCAATGACTCAATTCGGAAACACGGCATTAAAAACTCTGTTCCTCTCACTCTCGCACAAATGCCAAATTGCAATTAAGACAGAGACAAGAATATCTTGTTCAAGCCAAAGCACGGCCTAAAATCTACAGAGTGAACTTTAACTTTATTAAACTAAGTACACTAGCGTTTCACACGAAAATAAACCTTATTTGTATGATGGTAACCAGCTTATTTCTAAAAGGGACTGTGTTCAAGTGTTCCATACAAATATGGGACATAAGGTTTATATTAATAAAGTTCATTTTCAGGGTATCTCGACCTAAAGGACTGATGCAGTATTTGTAGTCTTAAGTAAAAATGTTGTCAATGTAAATACGTAACTATCTTTTTAAAAGTATAATGATAATCAGCCCATGTCCCTAGTGTAGGTAGGTAGGTACCCTCTGTTGGGACACAGGCCTTGTCTCTGATGGAGTGGGTCATAATCCGCCACGTGGGCCTTTTCAGATACCAATAATCATTTCACCATACATTAATATCGATGATAATAATTGAAATGTAATTTCAAAATTGATAAAAAAAAAAGTATTTGGACTGAATTCGCCGAAAAATAAACTTAGGTATTTTTATGTAGGTATCTTTTATTTTGTAAATATCGTATTAAATCCTTCGATAAATCAAGGAATAAAACTACATCATAGCTTAAGATAACTTGGTGTCTATTTAACATAAAGGATGCTACAAACTTGTTCGGGTCGCTATTATTCGGCATTGCCGGGCGGCAAAATCGAATATGCAAGGTGTAACATAATAAACGCACAACGTTCTTGAATGGTGTCTTGAACCATGAAACTGGACGACTTTTGTATTACGAGATCTTGAAATTCGCAATGTATGATAAAACAAAAAATACGGCCAAGTGCGAGTCGTGTGTGTGTGTGCGACACAGGCGGCCTACCATGATCTCTTACACAGCTCTTCTTAGACAGCTGTCTAGCGTCATCTCTTGCCCACTCTCGAAATAGAACTAAAATATTCCTGCATTAAGAGGTGATAATAGCCCTACAGGGTAGCATCAAACAATAGTATACTAACAATATTTTTAACGCTCATTCATATGTAAATTTACACTCAACAGCAAAACTAGATTTGTTTTTCATAGTATGTTGATGAAAAACAAAGTTACTGCTGCAGTCTGATGAAAAAGTCCCATCTTTCGAAAACTAAATATCAAATCATATTCAAACCCACAATTTTTACAACTTTGGAAGCAAAATATCTCATCAACCATTGACTTGAGAAAAAAAGGAAGTATTTAAGGCACGCAACTCTGATTTTTCGGATTCATGTGCGTATTGTAAAATTATCACTTCCTTTGGTGAACGAAAACATCGTGAGGAAAACAGCATGCCTGAGAGATATTTCTCGAAGGCATGTAAAGCCAAGTCAGAGGCCCATGGGCGCATAAAACTCTGACACCAGGTTAGGCAGTAACCACACGAAAAAAAAGGTGATCATATTTGTGTAGCGGTTCATAGAAGGCTCCTACTCTTCAAATTTAAACAGCATGGACGGACAGACAGACGGACAGGATGAATCTTTAAGGGTTCCGTTTTTACCATTTGCCAACGGATCCCTAAAAAAGTTAAAATATTTGAAATTTCAAAGTCATACTTACAACAAAATTTGGTCAGTATCACGGTCACCTCACGAGAGGTCGTGCGTTTATTATGTACACCTTGTATATGTATATACTTATTCAGGTTTTACATAAAAAATTGCCATCTAATGGCCTAACGAAATAAATGATATGACTTTTTAATACGTTCGGAAAAAGCCGCTCGGTTTTGCTCAAATTGTGCTAAGCCTTTCCGAAGATGATTTGTCGTAGTAGATCTATGCCGAACGGAATTTACCGATCGGCATTTGCCAAATGAAAGCCAAATATTTAGTCATTGTTTCGGATCGGCTGTGTTGAAGTAATACTGCCGTGTGTGTATTTAAACGTGGACGAAACAAAATAAGTACTTGTGTAATAAATTGTAGGCGGCGTTCTACATTTTTGTCTACCCATAGGAAAAAGGCGCGAATTTATGTAAAGACTTACTGCCGAATCAAATGTGGCAATTCGAACAAGCGTGTAGCACCAATGTGACCTAAAATTTGCTCCCTAACGGCCTAAAAATGGTACTTTAACTGTACACATATTTTGTAAAAATTACAGCATTGCTGTGTTCGATTAGTGGGATATGATCCCCTGAGTTTCTACAGGAACATGAGACATAGAGGCTGTCTCTGTCTATGGCAATGTCTCTCTTTTTGTAGATGTATACAGGCTGGAAGGAATTTTTCATAGGTAATTAAAAAAAAACAACTGTGAGCTTTGAAATGTAGTATGGAACATTTTGACCGTGTAGGTTGCACTTTTGTAGGAAATAACTGTATTTTTTTAAACCGACGCGATGTAAAATTTCTATGTGGGGGGGTGGGCTCAGAGTGACGTACTTAATACGTGGTAACCGTTCTAGCGTCGGTGTCGCTTCCACCCTTATATGTGTTCTTGATGGTAACATTACAAGCGTGATGTTATGCTGTTGAGACAATAATACATAGGCAGTTGATTATTATTACTACGTCTGGGTGCTAAGTATACCGCTAAATGTTAATTAAGCCACTGATTATACTATTATGAATCCCGCGTGAGATGTAGGTCTCCATTACACGTAGTTTTGTCTTTTAAATCGTGTTTTTTTTCAATCGGAGGTCATGGCAATATGCGTCACTTTGAACACCATTACACAAATTATACCGCCATCTTGTTTTTTTAGCAAATTCGCCGCCGTTTTGTTTTATCAACAGCGCCCTCCTGACAACGTCACTCAAGGGCCAAAAGAAACGTGCTGCACTGTAGTTGACACAATTGGTAAATGCTTTTGTGCATACATACACATCACACAACATTCTCTTGCTCTTAAGTCAATTTATTTGGGGCCGGCGCAGCATATCTTTTTCTTCCATACTTCTCTATTTCTGGCCGTCTCATCAGACACCTCCTTTCTTGCCATATCATCCTTCACATATTCCATCCATCGTTTCTTTGGTCTTCCTGTACCGTAAATTGGGGCTTTTTGAGACTCCAGGGGCTATTCAGAATTTTAGTAATAAAAGATTTGATTGAATATATTTGTTCTTCTAGTAACAGTAGAATCTTTTTTTTACAAAATGGCAATACTACAACTAATGCTAGTGTTATGTAATGGTCAAATTGGTCAAGAATAAATTAAAAAAAAAAAAATGCTAGTGTTACCGGCGAAATTTGGAGGTTAAAAAAGTGTAAACATGCCGTCAATTCTTTTTTTGAAAAAAACTTGTTTAATCGAGTGAATTTGTACGTGTTTTACTTCCAGTTGATACACCAAAATTTTAAAGGTAAGTGGAAAATGAGTTTATTCATGTAGACATATGTTTTCTTGGGATTTCATTGGTGTTTTCAATTGTATTGTAGCTTGTTCTAGACGCCATATTTTTTGTGTTTTTGAGAATGGGGCTTTTTGGCACGAATTTGAGGCTATTTGGAATCCTGTTCCAATTAACCCCTGGTTTGTGTGTTTTAGTTTTACTAAGTTTAAGATCACCGTCTCAAATAGCCCCAAATGCGTATTATGTATAATTTTAAGGGGAAGCTTCTCATATCTTTTTTATTTTATATTACAGTTCCGGTAATATGGTGCGTACTTACCAAAGAAAGTACACTAATTCCAGAAACGGTAAAACTTTTGCACCATATCAGAGTTATTCAAAGGAAAATTTGGAAAACGCCATAGAGGCTGTTAAGTCTGGAAAACTTAAGCTAACTGATGCTGCCAATACTTATGACATACCTAAGAGCACGCTATGTAGGAAATATAGAAACTTAAATTGCACGCAAGATAAAGCTGGACATCCAACATTGTTTACTCCCGAAGAGGAGAATTCGTTTATACGAAACATATTAATTTTAAGTGAATGGGGATTTCCCTCCTGACTTCGAGTATTAGCTCAAAAATATTTGAACAAAATAGGCAAAAAATAGGTTTGTCTTGTTCAATGATGAAGATTTATTATACTTATTTTTGATTAAGTTTTAATAATGTCGTAAGTTAAACCAAAGTGTTTTTCAAAGCAGTAGGTAGGTATACAGGAAGGGCCGCATCGACGTACAAACGATTACCACGTAGTCAGTACATCATACCGAACCCGGGACATAGAAACTTTTCAGCGGTAATTTTTAAAAAAGTCTGATGTTTCATTCAGTGGATACATCTAGACCGTGCAGGTAGTTTTAGGAAACAGCAGTTTTTTTTTTAAATTAGGTAGGTACTGAAGAATAATTTCCGTGTGAGGCGTTCAGAATCATGTAGGTACCTACTGAATACGTGGTAATCGATTGTGCGTCGATGCGGCCCCTCCACCCTGTATTGTTTAACATAAGTATAAGTGACGTTACCTAGATTTTTATTGTGGTTAATTCCTTGCCAAATATTTATTTTTTGTCTATTTCACATTTTATTTGGGTTAGGGGTCACTCGGCCCACTATGGTACTGGGACCAGGGCCCAGTTACCCCTTTTAAAAATTGATAATGGTTAACTGGACCCACATCTGTTTTGCTTTCAATCAAACGAAGGGTGGCTTAAAATGGTTTATATATTATTAAGTATACAATAGATTGTGTACAGGTACAAGCATTTACACATAAATAGTATAGGTACATTATTATTTTTATGACTAAAACATACATTGCAAATTGCAAAAAATGTAAGAAAATCTGCTGTTCCCTACATTTATGAGCGGTGGCAAAAAAGTCAATGAAACAAACAATAGTCACCGACTTCCGAAAGTAAAGTTATTTTCCACTTTTTTAGTGTTTTTGTTTTGGAAGTCGGTTTTTTTTTGCAAAAAAGTTTTTATTTTAAATCTACATGCCGATATATTTATATGTATCTACAACATATCCCGGAATTAACGCACAACCTCATATGGGGTTATTGTACTCATCATTATGAACAACTTTTACTATAATATGACCAAACCAGAAATCCCAGAAAAAAGTCAGCTGGTCCCTACATTTTGACGAAATCCGCTCATAAATGCACACAAAAAAACACAAACAAAGCTGACCACTTGAAATATCTGGGTGTCACTATTGACTCCAATTTAAATTTCCGTAAACATATCGAGTTACTGTGTACTAGGGTGCGCAAATTAATATATGTTTTTAAGAATTTACGTAATGTAGCGGACTATAATTTAATAAAACAGATTTATTTAGCGCTGTGTCAGTCTATTCTAACATATTGTATAGTATCCTGGGGTGGCGCGGGAATTTCAATTCTTCTCCCTCTAGAACGTGCTCAAAGAGCAATTCTTAAAGTTGCTACCTTCCGTCCATTTAGATTCCCTACACATCAGCTCTATAAAGCTTGTAATGTACTTACAGTGCGGCAATTATTTATTCTTCACATAATACTACACCAGCACTCTACATTTCCCTATGACCCAGTTCCTTCCGATAGGAGAAGGAAGGACCTGGTTTGCACAAAACCTCAAACTAGACATGCCTTTGCGAATCGATTTTATGTGTTTTTAGGACCGTTTCTGTATAATAGACTCAACAAGGTACTAAACTTATATAGCTTAAGTTATAAAAAGTGTATGTTTGTAATGTCAGATTATTTAGCGATACTTAATTACACAGACACAGAAAAACTTCTAGAAGTTGTGGTTTGATTATGCTAATATTATTAATTAAGCTAATTTTAGTGGTTCTTTTTGTATCTACCAATTTGATTTATACCAATTTTATGTACGGATTATTTTTGTTTATTATAGCAATAGATTTTGGAGTTGTTAATAGATAAATTAAATTTTTCTAATTTTATTGTCCTAATTAAATTCTGATAAGTAAAGTGATGGCCTGAAGCACAGGTTTATATAAACCTATATCGGGCAGGTCGCTACTAAACATCTAAATTGCACTGGATGAACTATTATTAAGTACTTGCAACTGTTGAATATGTTTCAGTTATAGTTTACCTTTATAAGTACTATTTTTACCATTGTATAAACAATAATACTACTGCGCCTAAATGTACAATTTTTTGTAATACTTTTATAAATAAAATTATGTTTATGTTTTGTTTTTATTTGGAAATGTACTTTTGAAAATCTTTGTATCTATGTTCAATACATAAATACAACCGTATTTTTCTAGAAGGTATTGATAAGGTTAATCGTAAAAAATATTGTCTAAGCTCATAACCTAAGTAGTTTTTGTGTACAACATAATTTTTCGTAAAAAACATACCAAATAGCCCCACTTTACGGTACTCAATATGACCGTTATCGAGATTTTTTAGTGTAGTGTAGTGATGTACCCGATATCGGTAAAATATACTACTATTTAGGGTTTTATCAGTTATTATATTAGATAAATAAATAAAACAAATTATCATATACTTTGTGATCATTTATTCGTTTTCTTTTGCCGAAGGGTTTTATATTTTCTTAACGCTAACTGTTGCATGTTTTGCATTTTCAAAACATATTTTTCTTCTAATTGTCCTCTTAAAATTTTATTTATTATAGTGCACCAATTGTGGCATTGCAGGCGAATCACAAGTTGTATGTAATATTTAATTACATCTGTTTTGTGCTTTTTACAGCCCAACCAAGACATGTCGCGTTTAGCAATCAGCAGTTTTAGATTTTTTTTTACATTATTTTTGTAACCATTTTCATTTAAAAAATCGTGAATGCATTGAGAGTTTTCTCTGTACAGCCACAGTAGTTTCCCAACTGGGTAAGCCAGATTATTTTTTAATCTTTTGTATTCTCTGTGTTGTATAAATTCATGGATCCCTTGTATTTCTTTTGTTGCATAAGTTTTTGTGCATGAATAACAATAAAATTTTTTCGTGATTTTCCTGCATATGTATCCCGCAGTATACGCCGATGTTTGGACCCTTACTTTTTCCGATATAACATTTTTTATTAGAGTTCCCTCGGACTCTGTCGGACCCTTTGAAGATGACGGCGTATTTAAAATTAAATTAGGCGAAATATTTTCGTCATTACCTTTTTCAGCACAGCAGGTAAAAAGATAGTTCACATCAACTAATGTGTCGCCGTCATCTTCTTCACAATTGGAAAATTTTGAGTGAGGGCTCAATATATTAGACATTACTAAGGACTTGAAGGCGTACATAAAACTATTTCCATCAGGATTCACGTTGCGATAATTCATCGCTCTTATGCGACCAAAGAAATTCTCAAGAGGATCTTGATTTATTAATCTGGAGTAAAAGTATTTCACTCCAAATTCTGTAAATAATAATTTGGAAAGACCCAGAAAACTCTGCAACGTAGTGATCCACCCTTCAAGGCACGGAGGACGCACATGTCTCGGTTTTGCAGTCTGCCTAGCCAATTTACTATTGGTGTCAATATATTTAATATTTTTTAGGGATTTAATTGCTTTTTGCCAAAATTCTTGATGAGGAGAATTTGGTTTTACTGCGCATCTAAGTTTGCCCCTTGGTTGACCTGGCGATCCATTCACACTATCAAATAGGTCGTCAAAAAATGTCACCACTACTGCTGTAGTCTCCATGGTCTCTATAGGAGTGTTGAGCCGCTTATCTGAAATATTAAATTTGCTTTAAATAAATATTACCAACATTTATTGCTTCAATAATGTCACTACCTAGCATATAATATATGTAGATAGGTTAGGTAGACTTTAGAGCATTACATTTTTAGAAAAAAAATATAGTGTACAAGTGCTTTTTACATTTGTGTCTATGAAACAGTTGTAATGTTCATGCAAACATCACAAAAACATTTATTCATTTCTCAAACAATTATACCACCATAACCTCTAGAGCCCCGCTGGCACAAAAACGTGCCAGTAAACAAGTATTACCGTTGAGCCCCGCTGGCACAAATTTGTGCCACCAAACCCCGACCGAATTAAAACTGTATTTGAAGTAAAAATAAGTCTTAAAGTTATAATACTACTTACGAAGAGCATCAGTATAATTAAGCAGTGCAGCTGTTCGTGCACTTAGCACTTGAGTGGCTGCTTTAACTTTCATTTTATTTATGTGTTTTGGGTCCACATGTCGTGCAGTCAAATTCGGTAATGCTCTGGTGTGACCTGATTTACTGTCTAGATCGTAAATATATGAAATATCTGCCCATGATGCTCTTTTTCCATTATATAAAATATCCTTGGAAATAAAATTGTTGCGGACTCTTTAAAAGATGTGGTGGATCGTGAAATATGAAAAGATCTTGTCCAGCTATGTTAATAGTAACATCTGAAACAATTTAAAAAATAAATAAATAAAAGAATACAATATAATGTTATGTAATTAAACTGTATACAATAGTTACAAAATTACCATTTTCTCTGCATTGATTGCTGCGAAGTCGTGCAGTCGATTGTTTTAATTGTTTAAAACATGATCTAAACGTGGATCCTTGATCACACACAAGTGTCAGCGGTTTTAGACCAGTTTCAACAAGCAAAGGAATAATTTCTTTTAAAATTCTCATCAGCTCATGTGCTGAAATTGTTCCCTCACAAAAATAATATTCAATGGGTTGCCTCCATGAATGACATATGCCCCTAATCATAAATACCAGAGCATGGTCAGCCAGTTTTGGTTTTCTTTCTTCTGCTATCTCTACGAATCCGATAATTTTGTCTTTGCTTTCATTATATGTGAGATGTGGTGACAATGCTACCTCATCAAAAACTAAGGAGCAAAGCTTTTTTGTTGTGTCCCAGTCCTTAGTGGTGTGTTTGATATGCTCAAAAATATTTTTATTTATTCCGCATTCAAATTCAATTTTATTTGAAAGTCTAGCCAGTGTCCTCTTGTTAGGTTAGGAAAACATTTTTTCTAAAAGCTTATATCCCTTTGGACTTTGCTTCATCAGAGCAAGGGCGAATAATTTGTCTTCTAAAGAAAATCGTCTTGCCATTTTGCTTCTTCTAGCAAGTCTTAGTTGCATCAATAAAAAAGCTTTAGCTTTCTTATTAAGTTTTTCAAAATTTTGTATAAGCTCTAGGTTTTCGGGTTTGTATGCATTTTGGAGATTCTGAGCATTTGTGTCACCCAGACTATCTGAAACAATTTTTGTAAATTGCTTTACATACCGGTGAGTTTTAGCACGACACTGTGTTGCACTCTTTCCTGAAATCAATAATAAATAATTGTTTAGATTATCTATATACTAATAATAAAGCTGAAGAGTTTGTTTGTTTGCTTGAACGCGCTAATCTCAGGAAACACTGGTCTGATTGGAAAAATTCTTTCAGTGTTAGATAGCCCATTTATCGAGGAAGACTATAGGCTATATATCATCACGCTAAGACTAATAGGAGGGGAGCACTAATGAATAATGTGTCAAAATCGGAGGTTACTTTTTCCTTTTGAGACCTTCCGCTGCGTAAACGGTTAAAGTTTCGCAAAAATCATGTATGACAGAATTGTTCCCCTTTAAAAGTTCTAAAAAGAAGTCCGCGACAGCATGTCTATCTTTTAAGGTAGGCTCAATATAACCTTTTTTATGCTAACCAAATTTGTTGTAAAATAATGCATCATTTGCGAAGGTGTTTTCATAAACATGATATTAATCCTTATCCAAATAAATACGTTATTCATCACAAGTATTTAATTTAAAACAAAATTGCCCATTGCATCATTCGATTTCAATGAATATCTTAGGAGATATCGCAATTTTAAAATAACTCCGCAGCAAAATAATGATCAAGTACTGCGCGCGCATTTATGATGTGCAAGGCGGCGGGCAGACATGAGGGGGAAGATATTATTTAAAAATATTTTCACCTACGTAAACAAAGTCACAACAAAGTTAGCGTTAGCCCATGTAACTATTCCACGCGGACGAAGTCACGGGCAGAAGCTAGTAAAAAAATAAAAAATAAATCTATAATCCATAAACAGTATAAAACTAAGTTGCTTTTTGTGGCTTTCTGTTTGGCCACCACACCATATTTTAGCAAATGTTTAGTAAGCAATTTACTTACTTGATTTGGGTTTCTGTGATGATTTCTTTATTTCATTCCATTTCAGAAACAGGTTGACATTCTGTAATCAAAGTTTATTTTATGAGTAGAATGCAAAATAAAATGTTTTGACATCTTTCCTATTCAGTTTAAGGTTGCCCGATTGGCACAGGAATCCTCAAAAGGAGAACGGGTGAGAAAACCAATGGTGAGAAAATAATTTTAGTAAGATTATTCATTAAGAATGGTTAGTGATTGTTCAATCATAGTACCTGTGCTTATCTGAATCTCCTTGTTCTCTGTGTTTGATTCTCTTTGTTCAATTTCTGTGGTTTCAGTTATCATACCAGCAAATATACAACCTAAAACAAAAAAAAAATGTAGATTTAAAGTTTGACTTTAAACATTAAATGAATACATTGGTAGTACTACTTTTGATGACATGACAGAATAGGTTGCACTTTGGTGTTACACAAATCTTTCAGCACTTGCATAACATTGACAGGGGGTTGCTATGTTCATTCTCATAAATAAAAAAATCTTAACTATTAACACTACCTCCCTGAAACACCATGGCGACCTTTGACTTGCCACACTCCGTGTGGTAAGGCTCAATATTAATTTAATAAATGAAAACACAAACCTGCATTTTGCAAATGAAGAGAAACTCCTGATTGGCTCGTTGAAGGAAGTGAATATTTATGTTCCTGGGAAATGTCACCTGCAAAAAAATATATTTGAATGGTAAGGTTTTGATACACAAGTTAAAGTGGGTACGAATGGCACCTTTGTCTTAGGGAAACAATAGGAGGGAAAGCTGTTAAAATGTATCTAAAACAATCATTCTCAAACAAAGTAGCGACCTCTGTTGTCATAGTTTGTAAGTTTATTGATACATTATCTGTGGCATGTCTATTAGAAAATAAAACTTTGTTCTCTGTTGAATCACAACGCGGTCGTTTTATTAGAGGTTATGGACCCAGATTATCGTTTTTTCTCGCAGATAAAACTTGCAAATTAGTGCTGTATAAGTTTACGCAGACTGAGAATAAACTGTGCTAGTGAAAATGAGTTCGAACTACGTTGTGAGTGTGCCTAAGTTAAAGGGCCGTGAGAACTATGCAGAGTGGGCTTTCGCGGCGGAGAATTTTCTTGTGCTGGAAGGGACTTCTAATTGCATCCTAGAAACCAAGCCAGAAGAAGCCGCAGCAGATATAGCGAATAAATATTTTAAAAATTATTTACAGTATGAACCCTTCGAAGTTGTTAGCACTCACGCATCGAGTGTTCATGGTGAAACGGCTATTATTCCATTACCGGTTACCTTTGGAAGTCAAGAGTTCCATAAGTTTTATGTCTATAGTGTCGACGATAGGTATGATGGGTTAATAGGTAGCAATTTGCTGAAGCAATTACAGGCAAAGATTAATATGGAAAATCAGATATTACATTTAAAAAATACTGATATTCCTATCATATATTCACCGCCTATGAGAGAGATATATAATCTACCATCTCGTAGTGAACTTAGAGTAAGACTCCCAGTCAACTTACTGAACGGGGAAGCTGTGTTAGATTTTAAGCAATTTACGGAAGGGATTCGAATGCCCGCCGCATTAGTTACGTGTATTGAAGGCTATGCAACAACTGTTATTCAGAATTATAGCCATGAAAATAGAAAATTAGTAGTTACGGGACCTTTTCAAGTGGAAACATACATACAGGACCCATCTGTTAGTGTTAATTTCATAGATAATAATATAGAAGTGGACAGCTTGCTAACAAAGAATTTAGACAAATTACAGTTAGATCATATGAATTCAGAAGAACGAACGGTTATTGAGGGACTTTGTAAAGAATACAAAGATATATTTTATTGTGAAAATATTCCGTTAACCTTCACAAATCAGGTTAAACATAGAATAAGAACAAAAAATGAAGACCCAATAAACATTAAGGCACATAGATTGCCACCTATTCAAACAAAAGAGATCAGTAGTCAAGTCGAGAAAATGTTAAGGGATAACATTATCCAGGAATCTCATTCCCCCTGGAGTGCTCCCGTACATTTGGTGCCGAAAAAATTAGACGCGTCAGGCCAACAAAAATGGAGGATGGTAGTTGACTATAGACGGCTCAATGAAATCACAATTGATGATAAATACCCTTTGCCCAACATTAACGATTTATTTGACATGCTAGGTAATAGTACATACTTTACAACTCTCGACTTAGCTAGCGGGTATCATCAATTAGAGGTTCAGGAGAAAGATAGAGCTAAAACTGCGTTTAGCACACCTTCAGGTCATTATGAATTTAACAGAATGCCGTTTGGGTTAAAGACCGCACCCGCAACTTTTCAGCGAGCGATGGATAACGTCTTACGAGGCCTTCAAGGCTTACATTGCTTAATATATCTCGATGACGTCATTATTTTTTCTAAAAGCTTGCCTGAACATGTAGAAAAACTTAGAGCAGTTTTTGACCGCTTCCGTCAAACAAACTTAAAAGTTCAATTAGATAAGTCTCATTTTCTTAGAAAGGAAGTACTCTACCTAGGGCATACTATTACAAGTGAAGGTTTGAAACCAAATAATGATAAAATAGACGCTATTCTTAGGTATCCTATACCGGAAACGGTTACACAGATTAAAAGCTTTTTAGGACTAATCGGTTATTATAGGAAATTTATCAAAGATTTTGCCAAAATAACTAGACCATTAACAGCTTGTTTAAAGAAAGGTCGCAAAATTGTAATTAATGGGGAATATAAAGAATGTTTTGAGACATGTAAAAAGCTTTTAACAAATGCACCTTTGTTACAATTTCCTGACTTTAGTAAAACTTTTATTTTAACCACGGATGCATCCAATTTTGCGATCGGGGCTGTATTGTCACAAGGAACGATAGGCTCAGATAAGCCTGTAGCCTATGCTAGTAGAACCTTGAGCGACACAGAAGTAAAATATAGCACTATCGAGAAGGAACTTTTAGCCATAATATGGGCAGTTAAGCACTTTAGACCGTATTTGTATGGTAATAAGTTTACCATATTTACAGACCATAGACCATTAGCTTGGCTGTATTCATTGAAAGAGCCCAATAGTAAACTCACGCGATGGCGGTTAAGGTTAGAAGAATACGATTTCGAAATAAAATATAAGAAAGGCCCTCAAAACACGAATGCAGATGCTTTATCTAGGATTAAGATTAATGCAATTGACGACGATTTAGATTCAATATTCGTAAATATAGAAGATAGGCAGGAACGTATACAAAAAATTATAGAAAACGAAGTGCAAGACCTCGAAACTCCAACAGAAACGATAGAACTTTCGGATTCTGATGATGGGGTCACTGCCAACTCAGTTTCAAATAGAGAACACGAAGGCATTCCTAGTTTAAACGAAGCTGTCGATACTAAACCAAAACAGATTTTAATTCATTCATGGTTTAAAAATAAATTAGACGTAAAAGATATTTCAAATAATAAACAAAAAATTCTCGAAGTTCACTTACCGACAAATAACGGTATATTAGTTAAAGACTTTTTGAAAGAATATATTGATCCAAAACATAAGTACTTTATATACTTCGAACACACATCTTTTAGAAAAACTTTTTCAAACATGGTAATTAAGTTATTTAAAAAGGATTCAGTTAAGTTAACCGAGTGTACAGAAAGAGTTATAAATTTGACAGGATCTGAAGAAGATCAAAAAGAAGTTATTTTAAAATACCACGACGGGAAAACATGCCATAGAGGTATTAAAGAAACTTTAACCAAACTTAAAAGACATTATTGGTGGGCAAACATGAAAGAGACAGTCACGGCAATCATAAATGCTTGCGAAACATGTAAACGCATGAAATATGATAGAAAGCCGATTAAACCCCACATTCAGTTAACACAAACCCAGGATGCCCCTTTTCAGGAAGCTTTTATGGATTTATTATATATTGAAGGGAAATATTATTTAACTATAGTGGATGCATTTAGTAAGATAGCACAAGCCATAGAGGTACCGAATAGGAGTACACCAGAGATAGTTAGGGCATTGATTAAATATTTCAGCATGTATGGTCTGCCTAGGAAAATTAGTTGCGATTCCGGTACAGAATTCAACAATACTTTGATTAAAGAAATGTTAAGCTTTTACAAAATTGAACTTCATATTGGGACGCCAAATAATCCCAGTTCAATGGCAATAGTAGAAAGGTTTCATTCTACCATTATTGAGATTTATCGTATAGCAAAATACGATAAAAGCGATTTAGATGCAGCATCAGTTATGACTTATGCCATCATGGCTTATAACAACACCATACATTCAGCAACAGATTTTACGCCTTTTGAACTAGTATTTGGCCACACTTATTCCGATAATGTATTTAACGTGGATAGAGAGAAGAACTTAACTCAGAAATTATTGTTAGATCATAGAAAACGCCTTAAAATACTCTATGAATTCATAACAGAAAAATTAGAATCCGATAAAATTAAAATAATTAATAAAAAAGGTGGCGAAACGACACCGGTACTCGAACCAGACGACAATATTTACATGAAAGACACTAGGACTAGAAAAGCTAAAGAAAAACCTCGATATGAAAAAGCGAAAGTAATAGGTAAAGTTGAAAGAAATATAGTCCCAGTAGAAGTAAAGAAAAGGAAAACTAGAGTAGCCTTAAAAAATGTAAAACGTCCTCCACAGATCGTGCCTGGTACTTCTGGTACTAGTGGTGCCAACACTCACGCTGGACCTCCAAAACCTCGGTCAGAATCCGGGGATAGCAGCGATAAAGCGGGGAGTAGCAGTGAAGAGGAATAGTTATTGGACAATATACAAAAGTGTAGATTTAGAATCATTACACTTACAAATAGATAATAATATTCGGGATTTTATTAACTTGAAAATTAAAATTAAGGAAAATAGTCTTAGTAACGAAACTATAGGAATAGAAAGCCAAATAGAATATCTTATTAAACTAACTAAGGATAGATTCTTTCAAATCTTACCTTTCCATTATAGAAATAAAAGAGCTCTGTTTAATCCATTAGGCTCACTTGTAAAAGCTATCACAGGAAATTTAGATGAAGACGATGCAATTAAATATGATAGAGAAATCCAAATGATACAGAACAAAGAGCATGTGGTCGAACGTAAAGTATCATCAATGCAAAAAGCTTTTGATAAATTAGTAAATGACTCTGAAATAATAAATTCAAATATTAAAAACTTGGGTTTACATACCAATGAAATGGAAAAATTAGTTGAACATGAGTTCAGGTTTAACAAACTTTTCCAAATATTAAATACTATGTATCAAATTTTAAATAACTTTCGGACCTGTTACGAAAACATACAAGAGATTGAAACGGCAATAGCCTTTAGCAAACTGAATACATTGCACCAATCCATTATAAATAGTACAGAATTATATAATACGTTAGAAGTCATTGCTAAACATGCTAGAACAATATACCCAGTAAGCAAACATAATTTAATAAAATTAGAACGTAATATCATACTTAAATCATATATAAATAACAACAAGTTAGTTTTTGTTTTAGAAGTTCCCCTAATAAATAACGAAACATATAATTATTACAAGGTTATACCCATCCCTATATTCCATTCTCCAAATACCTTTACAATAATACCCAAATATCCTTACCTGATGGTGAATAGATTGAAATACATGCCCGTGGTAAGCCCATGTACTGAGATTGAAAATGGAAAATTTCTTTGCGCTGAAACTAATTTAGCCCAGTTTCCAACCGAGACCTGCATTGAACAAATAATGCTGATGAAGAACAACTACAAAAACTGCATACAGAACCATATTGAAATAGAAAAAACTAAGATACAGAAAATAACCGACAACCAATGGTTGGTTTACTCAGAGGAAAATCTCATCATCACCGAGAATTGCAATACAGAAATCCTGAAGTACACTATTCTTGGGACCTACATCGTGACACCTGGCCAACAATGCGAGACACAAATAGGCGAAGTCATCGTTGCCGCCACCACAAACACTACAGTTTCCAGTCTCCAGCTGCCATTGATCCAGATGCCAGACCTACAACAGGACATTCAGAGAAGATCAAAGAAAGTGGATTTAAGAAATGTGGACTTCAGTGATGTGAAAGAAGTGTTACAAAGTGCAAAATTTAGTGAAATAGACGATACGACACAAACAGTGACAATAGAAATTAGTATATGGACCATCTTAGAGTATGTGGTTATTGTAATAGCAATAGTTATCTTTATAATGTATAAATTTCAGTTCATAAACTTTTGTCGAAATTCTCCGAAACCGTCTGCGACACCTTCGGATAATTTCTCTCTTAGGGAGGGAGGAGTTAAGGAACCCCAACCTACCAATATTAGCTTTGTCAGACAATAAGTAATTACTAGATTATTATCTCCCAATTTCCCCACTGCGCGATCAGCATTTATAATTATCTAGAACATGCGTCAATCTGATCACGCTGTGCATGTACTACGTTAGCAATTAAGTTAGTATATAAGATCAATATTTTGTTAGATTTAATAAATTACTGTTTCGCTGTAACTCTGTCGGAATAAAGTTATTTTTAAATACTTCCGTTGTCGCTTACTTAATTCGTGCGAGCACCGGTCATACATTATTCTTAACAAATTTTATTTCTAATTTTCATCATCTTCAGAGTCATTTTCAATACTAATATTACAAATATCATTTTCCTCCAAAAGATTCATGGTATCCGCTGAAAGAGGACTCTTTCTTTTATGTTTAGCGTTCCTCATTCCCGTCAGCAAGGGGTCTGATGTCAAGAGTAACCTATTTAAAACGTCTGTGTTGCAGGCTACTCTTGAAAATTTTCGGGCGTAGTTTAGCCGAAACGCTCGGATGTGCTTATTGCGGGCTTCTGCAGCTTCTTCAGACAGTTGCCCGATTGGCAGAATCGCCTCCTTTATCACGGCTGCCCCATGACTCAACACCTTATGTAATGTCGGCGACATTGGATGAAACTTGTACAAAGAAACGTACAATTCAGCAGTTTCTTTGCAGTAAATTTCGAATTTTTGGATGTTAATTTTTATCCCGCAGCACATGGTGTCTAGGATGACTTTTAATCGGTAGATTAAATTCTGGTCAATCCCAGTTATTTCTGCAGCTTTCTCGTATTCATCGAAAAATCGCCTGCTGGTATTCCCATCATTCGTGTTTCCAAAGTTAGCCTTTGGAATATCTACTAGTAATCCTAGTTGTTCACGAAACTTGGTTTGGATTTCTTTTTTTCGTGTCTCCACTAGTTTCTTCTCTTCGGCAGTCAGGCGAGCCCTCCACTTCATGACTGGTAATTTATAAGCTACATGCAGTATGCTCTCGAAAAATCTTATTCGAGCGTGCAGCAAAGATAGACCAAATCGCATGTTTTCCGTATTGCAGGGCCTTTCTTTTGTAAGGTCGTTGAAATCGGAGGATGTGGCGCCACATATGTAACATCTCATGGTTGACTTGGTATGGGTTGCTTTGCTGCGTTACATACCTTGCCGTCCACCATGGTAAAAACTATTTTATGTTTGACGGATATGTCGTCGATCTTAGTCTTGCTCAGTTCTTTTATTTGATTTTCTACGTACTCGATTTCCTCATTAGTCACGTCAGTGTTTTCTTTCACAAATCGTATGCGTATTGGTCTGCAATATCGTGGTGATGACGGAGTTGGGTTTTGCCATATAATTTTTCTTTCCGTTCCATAGACTAGTTGGAGTGGAACGACAGAACTTTGAAAAATGTTGGCGTCGGAATCAGTCTCATTTGCAAATTTCATTTTATATTGAATCTGCTGAGATCCGTCACAGCCCCATTTGCTGATGAGCAGAAAGGACTGCTTTTCAGATTCAGTCAGTTGCTCCAAGACCTCCTCACCAAGATGCAATAATAATCGCTTGATGGTATGATCCATTAAGCTTTGTACCCTTACTTCCGCACAGGTCTCAGTTATGCTGTGGATTTCGGGGTAACATTCTTTCTTCAACTTCTTTAGAATCGAATAGCATGGGTAAAAGCCTGGATTCGTGTCTCGAACCACTTCGTATTGGGCCTGGGTAAGTCCAGCTTCAACAAACATAAACAGGGAACGAAGGTGTGCCAATTTCGTTGAAACTTCTTTTTCTTGTTCAGCTGCTTGTTCTTTTATCGCTGCTGCATATTTTTTTGCTTTCCAGGGGCTTCTGGTAAGGACCTTTACGATTTTTGATGCTTCGACTTCGCCAGTTTCTCGCAATTTCATTTGTGTTGCGTATGCCAGCACATTTAAGTCAGATGGTCGAAGATTTTCAGTTTTTCGCCTTTTATTCCTTTCACATAAGTCTGAAAACGACTTTTGAGGTCTACCTGGACTTAATCCTATAACAAAAGATAAACCATTAGTCACTGATAAAATTCCATGAAATATAATAATGTTCGAAACAAAAGAATTGTTAACGTAAATAGGTACCTGCTTTTGGTAGCGATATGGTGCCCTTGAGCCATTCTTTGTTCGCTTCTAGGAATCTGGCTTTGGTATTGCGGGCAGCTGACCATTTCTGCTTGAATTCGTGACGTATAATTGACAACTTGTGCTTTGCATCGGCAATATTTGGGTCATCTTCAGAGTATTGACGGAGAAGTTCCAACTCCGTAAATTCCAACTTTTCATTGAAAGTTGAAGCATTGGAGCGTTCCATGATAGTTAGTAAATCGTTTCTAGTTAATACCCGCATCCCAGAAGAGCCTGGAAACAAAATAAACTAATTTGAAAAAAAAAAAACAACACGTGGTTTTTTGAGTCCAATAGCAAAAAAATTGCCAAAAATGAAGGGGTGCGTTAGGGTGGCTGTTTTACGTATTTTAGAATACTATAGAGTCTATTCTAAAACAAACCATATAAATTTTTATA
Source organism: Standfussiana lucernea (assembly GCA_964057025.1). Lineage (NCBI taxonomy): Eukaryota > Metazoa > Arthropoda > Insecta > Lepidoptera > Noctuidae > Standfussiana > Standfussiana lucernea. Next base: position 2,506,886 of record OZ059783.1, read on the forward strand.
TAGGAATTTTTAAGAATTAGTTACTAATGGAGCTAAAGGTACGAAAACTCCCTATTTTCATAACAAAACTAAATAAATTAATAAGTACATACCTGGTTGAGTAAGATCCATAGTAGAAATTCAAAAGAAATTGACTTTTTCACCATAAATTTAATATTTGAAAACAATGAAATTTGAGCGTATCGAATAATTACACGACCACGGCAAGCGAACGGTAATTTCCGACTGAGCGCATGGAGCGGGGGAAAGGCTCTAGCGCGTCGGGTTCACACTATTGGTAGGAGGATATACCATTGTATTTCGAGGAATAATAAAAAACGGCGTCTAACTAAAACAAAAAAAATGGATTTCGCCCGACTTTTAGGGCCAAATACCTGTCTGTGGGCCGCCCCTCTTCGTAATGTGCGAGTACCCTCTCACCTGATAGAACTCGCTTCGCTTCTTTAAAAGCCTCATCGCACTCCTTACTCCAATTCCAACTGACACCTTTTTTTAAAAGTTCGTGCAATGGGTGTAATAAAATACTTGGGAATAAATTTGCCATAATAATTAAGTAACCCTAGGAAACTTCTTAATTGTGTGATATCAATAGGTGGTGGTGCCTTCACAATAGCCTCCACCTTCTGGGGGTCCGGGCGCAAACCACTTTGGTCAATAATGAACCCGAGATATTTAACGCTCGCTTGTAGGAAACAACATTTGCTTAGTTTAACGGTCAAACCCATATCTCTTAATCTAACCAGTACTTGTCTTAAATTCACTAAATGTTCTGCTCTCGAAGCCCCCGTCACACATATATCATCAAGAAAAACCACCGTGCCACGCACGCCGCGCAATGTCTCCTCCATCATTTTTTGGAATTTTTCCGGAATGCAAGATAATCCGAATGGCGTACGGCGATAAACAAATGTACCGATGTGTGTAGTAATAGCTGTACACTGTTGTGAATCATCCGTCAACATAGTCTGTTGATATGCATGGGTTAGATCAATTTTGGTAAATTCCCTTCCCCCACTTAGAGTGGCAAACAACTCTTCGATCCGCGGGAGTGGGTAAAATTCAAGTTTAAGTTTAGGATTGGTGGTCACTTTATAATCGCCACATATTCGGATATCGCCGTTCGCCTTGATAACCGGCACGATGGGTGTGCCGTAGTCAGAGTGCTCGACCCGGTAGATGGTGCCCTCGGCCTCCAGCCGCTCGAGCTCACGCTCGACACGCGCGCGGAGTGCCAGTGGCGCGGGGCGCGCCCGTACATTCACTGGCTCCTGATTAGTCAGTTAAATTAATGTGTAATTTTATACATTTTCCTAATTTGTCCGTAAAAACCTCAGGAAATTCTGTTGCTAACTTACTAATACATGGATCAGCGATGATATCATTGAAATTTATTTGTTTGATATTGAGGGACTTTAACCAATCCCTGCCCAATAATGGGCATCCACCATTTTTAATGACATAACAAGGCAAATTGTTTGCCGTAACATTACCCAGCTTAACATTGACCAATATACCTATATCCTAATGACTCAATCCGCGTACCTGCATAACACCGTAACATAAAATTATCCGATTGAATTGTTTTATTTGCAAACATCTGTTTATAAAAGTCTTCACTAATCGCCGAAATACGACTTCCAGTATCGACTTCACATTTAATTTCGTAACTGTCAATGTTCACGTTAACAAAGTAAGGTTTGTTACCTTTAGACGCCAGTTCGATGCTAAACAAATCCTCGTCCCCTGAGTTGTCTTCACATACGTAGTTTTGCCTACCATACCGACCACTACCACGCACCTCTTTGCACATCACTTTCAAATGTCCACGTTGATTACACTCATCACAATTGTAATTGATGTAACGACATTTTTCCGGCCGATGCGGCTTTCTACACCGCCAGCACTGTTGAGTCGACGCGGCCTGCGCCGGCGCCGCAGGGGTGCCCCCTCTCGACGCCGCCGGGCCGCCGTCAGCCCTAGCGCCTGGGTTGCGCCCCGGCCGGCGCGCGCCTCCACCACGTGCTCGGCCCGCGTCCGTTCTGTGCAGGCCTTCGCCCGCGTCGCCGCCTGCACCTGAGGTCGTAACTGCGGCGGTGGTCGCCGCGCTCACCTCCGCGTGCCTCTCTGCAGCCTCTAACGCCAAAGCCAGCTCCACTGCCTCCTTGTATTTAATATTTTTCTCAGCAAAAATACGCGATCGCATCGCGCTGTTGGATAGTCCCGAAACAAATTGGTCGCGAAGGTTTTCTTCTAGCATTGTACCAAAGTTACACGTGGTCGCGAGATGTTTTAAATCTTGGAGGTAGTCCGTCATGCATTCGCCAACACGCTGTCTACGTAAGCGAAACATGTGACGCTCGGCAATCTCCGATCTCTGTGGTTCTAAATGATCGGTTACCAAACGTACTAATTCGTCAAATTTCATTTTGTTTCTGGATCCGCCGGAGCACATAGATCGCACATTAACGAGTATGTAGTTTCACCCACAACCGTTATTAGCAACGGCACACACAAGTTCTCTTTAATCTCATTTAGTATAATGTACTGTTTGACACGACGAATATACGACGGCCACTGCTTCGAATTAATGTCAAATGGTTCTAGTCGACCGATCGGCATTATTAATAACAATTTAAAACGCGATTAGAATTCGATTTCCTCGTCGCCAAATGGGACGTCAATTAAACACGGAGATGGATAGCTGACTGGTTTATTCATTTTAGCGCATACCCACATTATGCATAACTAAAGTAGACACTATACCTTACAGTTTAATCGGCCGACTTTGCGAACGCTCTTTTCAAAAGCCGCCCACCAACTAGTAAATTGTTCGAACGCAGTCGACCTGTTGGTCTGGTTTGCGCATTCGTCACCGACCCGACCGTTTAGTTGGCCTAGTGTAAACTATCGGCCGACAGAAATTCTGCAGTCTGCGGGGACTCTAACACCCGTATCTATAAACAAGTCAAAGTGGCTATTTGAACAAAAAAAAAAAACCATAATTTAATTAAAAGTAACAACTTAAAATGCGATTTTTAATCTGTAGTTTAGTAATTGCTTGAAGTTAGAACTGTCAAAAGTTGGGAATTTGCTTTCTTCGACGATCCTTCGGTACTTCGTTCAAATTCTTGTCTATTGCATAAAAATGGTTGCAAAAGTAATTACTTAAACTCAAGGAATTACTTTAACTTGGCTTTAGATACGGGTATAAGAGTAGGTGAAGACCAAAGAAATGTGTCATAGATGATATGACAAAAATCATTTATTTTTGTATAAAAATTTAAAAACTTCGTGTTCGTAAATTTTTCTATTTATACAGAAATAAGATTAATTTAGATTGTAAGTACAAACAGGATTTATTGCACAATATTCAGATTTGTTAGTTCAAGTTAATCAATCATTTACTGCATCCTCGCGACGAATTAAAGTGAAAACCTCGGGAATGCAATTCTGGCCAATTTAATAACATTTGTGTATAGAAAACTCCGCAAGGCACACCCTGGTTTTGCACAAAAAGGTGTTTAGAATTAAAGAAAAAACTTGCTATAAATTTTAATTTTAAATAAGAGATACAGCTCAATTTACGGTATTTTAGTCGAAATATCGGGTTATTCACTGAGTACCCCGATCTCCGAGTCCCCCGTCCAGGAGAGCGCCGAATACGACCAACCACTTTAACGTTGTCAATAATTGATTAATTTTTAAGGGCTCGTGGCTAATTACTAACAGCCGCACGCTTCGATATGGCAACACTTGCCGAGGTCGGCCCGTAGATGGGTGTACATTCCATACCGCAAACCGCCTCCGCCCCTAAGAACGCACGTTAAACTGGTGGCCTTCCATGGCGTGTTAATGCAGGAATGTTTTAGTATTATTCCAGTGTGGGAAAGAAATGGCGCTAGTCATCATGTATAGCTCTGTCTCTTTCCCACACTGGAATAAAACTACAACATTCCTGCGTTAAGACGTCATGGCAGGGCCACTTGTTCGTGGATCTTTGACAGTCGATACGGGTAGTCAGAAGCTAGAGTCTAGACTAAGAGTATTGTATTACCCAGCATCTGGGTTGTGGAGGTCAGATAGGCAGTCGCTCCATGTAAAATACTGGTATTCAGCTGCATCCGGTTCCACTGGAAGGTGACCGCAATTTTTTTTTAATAAAAATTTTTTGCCCCGCCCTAGTAATTTCTCTTGTATTGTGTGCATTTTCAAAGATTTAAACTCACATACACAAACAGAACAAAGTCAAAGTCAAAAGTCAAAATTATTTATTTGCGTTAAAAGGTGGTACAAAAGATGGGAAATACATATAACATGTAGTGCAGCGACACATTTCGCCATAAAAATAGCATGCAAATATTAATAAACACTCACATTAAATTAGGTACCTGTAGGTCATACAAATATTTGTTCCGTGCGGAACTTGAACCCGCGACACGCGGCATAGCAGTCAATCGCTTAGCCACTGCGTTAATCGTACAATGACAGGCAAATGATTGACTAATTTTACGTAAAGACTCTGAGTTCCAACATAATTAAGTAATCTCTTTGTGCCGTAAACCGCTGATGAAATCAGTATTACATTGTATTTCAAAATAAATAAGTGTATCTAGTCATTTACAATCATTATAAATATCTATGCCATGAAAAAACATCATACTAAACTAGCTAGCGAAACTACATAAACGTGATTCGTTCTAATTCGATTTAATTGAAGCCCTAATTATGTCCAAAAACAAAGAAACGGAAGTTCCTATGACTTTATTTAATTTTTAGTTGATTTTTGATAATTATTAAGATAATCAAGACTTCATACAATAAATATTATCTACTATATAAAAATAAGTCGGGTTTTCCTTCCTGACGCTATAACTCCAGAACGGACAAACCGATTTCCACGGTTTTGCATTCGTTGGAAAGGTCTCGGGCTCCGTGAGGTTTATAGCAAAGAAAATTCAGGAAAAATTTCAATAGAAAAGCGGAAAATCTTTTTTTACATACAGCGCCATCTCTGATACATAGCATGTACTACAAACCAATATTTTAAGTAGATGGCGCCGGTGCGTGATACATTGTTTGACAGCTACTCATTGTTCTCTGCTCAGTTAATTTCATGTGACAAACCGGTATTGTGTTCACTGTGAAATTGTGAAAAAAAAAAGTAAAAAAATTTGGAAACCAACAAATCAATCACGTGTATTGTGCAAATTTTTATTAAATTTCAACAGCAGGCATTTATTTTGTCTTTAAGGTGGTAAGTTGAACTGTGTAAATTATGTGGATCGTGCATTTGAGGTTAAATTCACCACTCTGTCCATAGTCCAAAATGCCTAGAGGACGACGTGCGAACATCGGCCGCCGCACAAGACATGCAAGCCAGCAACAAAAAAGCACTTTTATATTTCCCATACAAACGTATTCTAAATAAAATGGAGAGTCAATTTGTAATTTATTACCGCTGCATAAAGTTCAAATTCGCGTGCGCGTTGGAGGATCTAATGTCGCGTTCCGAAACTCAACAAAAGTGAATCGCGAACGCGACAAAATTGAGGATAGGATATGTAGATAGGTACTAGGAGGGTAGGATAGGTAGGTAGTAGGGTAGGTAGGTACTAGGAGAGTAGGGTAGGTAGGTACTAGGAGAGTAGGATAGGTAGGCAGGTACTAGGAGAATAGGATATGTAGGTAGGTACTAGGAGGGTAGGATATGTAGATAGGTACTAGGAGGGTAGGATAGGTAGGTACTAGGAGGGTAGGATATGTAGATAGGTACTAGGAGGGTAGGATAGGTAGGTACTAGGAGGGTAGGATAGGTAGGTAGATACTAGGAGAATAGGATATGTAGATAGGTACTAGGAGGGTAGGATAGGTAGGCAGGTAATAGGAGGGTAGGATAGGTAGGTAGGTACTAGGAGAGTAGGATAAGTAGGTAGGTACTACGAGAGTAGGATAGGTAGGTAGGTACTAGGAGAGTAGGATAGGTAGGCAGGTACTAGGAAGTAGGTAGATAGGGTAGGTAGGGTGGGTAGAGTAGGTAGGGTAGGTGGGGTAGACAGGGTAGGTAGGGTGGGTAGAGTAGGTAGGGTAGGCGGGGTAGGATTCATTGACTGTTAGGCGGTACGAAGTTCGCCGGGACAGCTAGTATAATAATATATTTATATTTTTTTCGCCAAAGAATCAGCATTGCCATCCAACGTGGCAAAGCTGCCAGCCTTCTGGGTACTTTTCCTGTTGTCAGTGATGTGGACGAATTTTGACGCCCTGTAATTGTACATATTTTTATTCTTATTTTAGATCTAATATTAGTTTGTAAATAAGGTAAATATTTTGATGATTTAATAAAGATAAATATATTTATATTTTCGTAATCGTCTCGAAATATTCAAATACATCTATAATAAAAACAAAATAATTACATTAGATGTATATTCTAGAGCAAGAGCACCCACAGCAGACAGACGTAAGTCATTCGTACGTCCGTGGTTAAGGGTTAAACAAAATAATAAATAACCTCCTTTTTTTTGAAGTCGGATAAAAACAAACTCATGCGTGTACAGTTTCGTACACCTATCTCTTTATATAATTTGAGTTTCGCTAGCTACTATAATTGACTCTGTAATCAAATTAAACTACAATAGAATCTCTGTGTGTAGGAATATGTATCGTTATAAATACAATAAATATTGCCTAGTGTGTGTGTTTTCTTTGTCCTGAAAACTATAGTAAGCGCCAGCTAAACGTGGAATAAAGTTCATTGCCCTTTCCTTAATTTCTCTGCGTAGGTACGCGGACAATAAAGTTTGAATCGTTTTTCATTACTAAAAAAAGTAAAGGATCACGATAGATGTCGATTCAGGACAGCTTTATGTCATTATTATTGTTTTCGGAATTAAGTATGTCAATAAATGTATGTGGGTCAATGACCGTTATTCCACGTTTACCTGGCGCTTACTATAGGCCTGTCAGCATGGCCATACTATATCATCATCATCCACAGCCCGACTTCACCCACGGCTATGTATCTGTACAAATAAATTTAATTGAAGCTTTTCACTGCTTGCAAATGAAAACATTTCGGTACCTACTCATAGCAATTTATTTTTAAAATTTTTGTCTTTCTTTTTGTTTGTTCCGGGTAATCTCCGAAATGGCTAGACCGATTTTGACGGGGCTGGTGGCATAGGGAGTAACTTAAGCTACTTTAATTTTAGAAAAAGAATTAGGGTTATGTCCAAAAAAATTAAAATCCTGAAATTCAAATGTGCTCGGCAGCACGCGATTTCGTGTCGATAGGTGTGGTTCAACCCTAAATCTTCACGTTCCTGTGCCACCCTCACCCATACTATACGGGGTGGAAAGGACACCGACGCGAAAACGGAAACCACATACTCAGTACCTACATCATTCTGAACCGCCCCACATAGTTTTTTAATAACCGACGAAAAATTTCTATGTGGCGGGTTCAGAATATTGTACTGAGTACTTCCACCCCGTATTGGCCATGAAAGTAATGTGCCGCTTGAAACAATCTGTCTCGCCATTGATCTCCGCTGTCCTACTGTGAGGCTGGTACAGTGGCCATAGCACAGAATACATAATAGTACAAGTAACCATAGGTAGCCTCGTCACTGTAGGTAGATACTAAATATCCTCAGCTAACAAAGATTCACATATCTTTCGCGTAAGTGTCCCTGGATACCGCCACATGCCAGGTATCCTCGTTCTAATTCTTGTTAAAAACTTCTTTCTTCCTCTCCAGAAAATAGAAAAAATCCTGTAAGTATGACGTTTATGAACATTTCAAATTAAGCGTAAACAGGAAAGTACATTATTTTCGTATTAAAAATCTTAAATTTTGGGTCCAAAACAGTTCTATATAATATATTGTACCAGCACATAACACAAAATTGTTCTTTTACATGAAAAACAAGAATGCGAAAGCAGTAATCTTTATTTCGTTATGTAAGTACCTACTCATATTAAATCGGTGAACTAACCGAAAACGATTGTCGAACGAATTCGCGATCTTATTAGACTTACATATACAAAAGAAACGCATTTTTAGGCAGGTAGGCACAATTACAAAACGCCACCGTCTGCTACAACCCTTCCATACTATACGCCTTTTGCTTTGTCCACGTTCATACATCTGACCATACCAGCGATAATTTATATGAATTATTTTCGTTCAAACGCCTATTCGCCCGTTAGTCGCTTTCAGTTAGAGTACAGCCTAAAGGTCAGCGCAGACAATGGTCTCAAAATGTTCGAATAGATTTTCACTGATAAATTGACAATCAACAAAATCTTAACTGAAAAATTCTGCCAAATAATATGCAACTTAATTGTGTTGGCGTTGGGTGATCAGATAGGCCGTCGCTCCATGTAAAATGCTGGTAGTCAGGTGTATCCGGTTAGAGTGGAAGCCGACCCCAGCATAGTTGAGAACAGATTAAGGCGAAAGCGCCAGGTTTGCCAGCGAAATTCAAATTTTACGACGTTTTTTTGCAATTTGCAGGTCAGTGTCGGGTTGTATGTTGATTCAAATATGATTTGCGACCGTAACAAATACGGTTTTACAGAGTTTTAATCATTGGAATCATCAATACAATACTACCCTCTAAGTTCATTCAATGGAATTAAAAATGAACTTCGAGGGTTGTATTGATTATTTGAATGCTTATAATTCTGTAACTGCATACGTGTTTCGGTCTCAAATCATATATTAATCAACATACGACCCGACACTGCCCTGCTAATTCCAAAAAACCAAAGAAAATTTGAATTATACGGAGAACAGTCACGGGCGCCAATTATGTTTACACTTTCCTAAATTCAAAAGCAATTTTCGCGAGAAATTACGATTGTAAGTTGAAGATACATACCTAGGTCTATTTCAGAAAAAATATGAGTTCCTAAATGCTATGTTCGTACCAACAGGAAATTTTAATGAGAACAGGGGGGTTACCATGGTCTGTTAGTGCAGGAATGTTTTAGTACTATTCCGTGGGTGGGTAAGAGATGGCGCTAGACAGCTGTCTAGCGCTGTCACTTTCCCACTCTCGGAATAGTCCTAAAACATTCCTGCACTAACAGATCATGGTAACCCACCTGTAAGCGATAATCACTTTTAAAAGTTGCTAAGTGTATACATAATTGGTGCTCGTGACTGTACCATGGCGCTACCCCTTAAGTAGATTAGTGTACCTACTGACCAAAATGTTATATAGAAAGAAAGAAAAAGTATTTATTAGTCTCGCACTGGACAAAACAAAGTGGTATTTTGACAATAAAACGAAGATTAAAAAAATGAAAACTTAAGAACAGATTAAAATAAAACTAACTAAACTGGTCCTGTACGAGGCCAAAAGGCACCGAACAACGAACATCATCATCATCACCTTCCTCCCCTTGTCCCACTCTATTCGGGGTCGGCGCAACACGTTTTCTTCTTCCATTCTCCCCTGTCAGACGTCACGGCATCATTTACACCTTTCTCTTTCATATCATTCCTCACACTCCATCCATCTTTTCTTTCTTCATCCTCTACCAAAGAACATCTTCGAGCATAATACTCAGTCTGTGCTGGCCCTTGTCTACTGCTTTAGAGTGTAAGTTTCGCCGCGTTCGCGGAGTAACAGACAATACAGAAAGGGCTCGCCCCTATATTAAAGAATTTTAAAACGAAACCATTTCCGTTACCACTGAATAGTGTATGGCAATAGTACACCTCTGCTTTGTTAATTATTTTTAGAAAAAAAACAACAATACACATTCCTAATTAATTCTTATTAACGAGAATATTATTGTAAGTCGAATTCATCGAAAGATATATTTTTAGGTACTAAATAGTTTTTAATATAATTATTTATTAAGGTAACTCAACTATCACATGAGACCCTCTATTGCATTCAGCATGCAATTTTGAGGAATAAGACGATGTACTTTTTAGAGCACGTACTAATTATAGATTAACGCTGTGTGGTTCTTTTGGCGGGTGGCCGTAATCGGAACTAAGGCCACCATCTTGTTATTTAACCTTTTGATCGCCACGGACGGCTATGGACGTCAAATCAAAAAGTGCTCACGACGCCACGGACGGCATATCACGTCTAATTTGGATGCGGTGAAATTGTGATTTGGCGTGGAGGGCACGCGCGTGTGTTTATGCTCTGGCGATCAAAAGGTTAATGCAATATCATAGACAATTTTACAAAATAATGTTTACCAGCAGCGTCTTTTTGACAATTTCATTTTAGCACTAAAATAACCATGCAGCAATGTTTAGTACGCAAAAATACGTATAGCAACGTCATACCCAAAATATTTGTCCGTAATATTTAGTACAGCTGTATCTGTTGAAGCATCAGTTCCACCGTTGGCTCAAGTCCTCATGATAATTTGGCGCAATTCGTAGATAATAAGATTTTAGCTATAAGTATTTTATCAGGCGTTTCACCTTACTGTCCTTGGTTTTTTTCAATGTCAAATGATCAATATAAAATTACAAGTTGGCTCACTGCGTGCTACATCCTGATTTTTTTTAATTCCCTAAATTCCTGCGAAGTTCCTTCAGTTTATTTAACATGGTCCATACGAACCGGATAATCTATCAACTACATAATATCTACTAGCAAAGAGGAATAATCTGAAATTGGATATTGCGAAAATTGGATATTGAATGAGTATTGGAGTGACGAGGTGATAAACACGTGTTTGGAAGAAAAAGTGAATCGGACATTAAGTGAAACAAAACAGGAAGTGTTTAAGCATTACCTATAATATTAATTAAATTCACCCAACACTCATTTATTAAATCAGGTAAAATAAAATATAGGAATTAAGTATTTATTAATAAGGTTAGTAACATATTTTATATTCAATTTACAAAGTTATTTACTTATTTTTAGTATTGTGTACACATATTTACAAGGAATTATTTACAGAGCATTAGGTTAAATCACATTTGTATAATTTTGGTTAACGTGTGCTTAAAATACAGTACAGTAGTGTTATTGTTAACCTACATTAGTTAGCTATTTAGTTTTCAATATACAAACATTATTTTCAAATTTAAACCTTTCACATTAATTCTTGCTTTGTAAACCCTTGAAAAAATTAGATAATTATTTTTTGTTACGTTATTTCTTTGGAATAGTAAACCTTGCATATTTAGTTTCCTATGGTAGTTATTATTTGCAGTGATACAATTTAAATCAACTTTGTACAATTAAAAACTTAATAAATAAGCCTAATTTTGCTTATAGGTATTTTGTTAAGAGTAGTTTCGTTATTTAACATTATAATTGTGTAATTACAGGCCTACGACACTCACCTCTCGAAATGACTGATATTAAAGACCTTAAAAAGAAGCGAAGCAGTTACAAAGGAAGACTAACAGTATTTGGAACCTATTTAAGTAATTTTAAAGATGCCGATATAACCCCCGCTCAGGTAATGGAGTTGCAGTTGCGAGTCACCAAATTAGAGGATTTTTATATTGAATTTAATGAGGTTCAATTGAAATTAGAATGCATGTGTGATAATCTTGATATTGAAGCACTCGAAAGGACTACAATTGAATCTCAGTATTATGGGTTGATAGCTCAAGCTAAAATTATGTTAACTAACTTTTCAAAATCTGAGCAAGATGAAGTAAAATCGAATTGCAGTAGTAGTAAGCGTCAGTTCGTCAAGTTGCCTACAATCCAGTTACCCAAATTCACAGGATCATATGATAATTGGCTCGAATTTCGCGATACCTTCGCAAGTCTCATTCATGGCAATGACGATATAGACGAGATTAATAAATTTCATTACCTGAGATCCTCATTAGAAGGATCTGCTGCTATCGTTTTCCAGTCAATTGAGTTTTCTGCTCAAAACTACAATGTGGCATGGGAGCTTCTTTGTGAGCGATTCGATAATGAAAGATTACTCATTGAGAATCACGTTACAGCGTTGTTCAATATCGAGTCAATCACTAAGGAGTCCTCAACTGCATTAAAAAGTATTATAGACAATGTAAACAAAAATATCAGAGCGTTAAAAACATTAGGCGAACCTGTTCATAGTTGGGACACATTACTTATTCATGTCATTCGACAAAAACTTGATACCAAAACATTCCGGGAATGGGAGGAATACAAAGGGCGTATCGATAAATCTAGACGAATCACTTTTGATCTTTTCATTGAATTTATGCGTAGTCGCGCTGAGTTAATAGAAACGCTGGAAAAATCACGTCATTCTACAACTAATATAAAACAGAATACTAAAATAAAAGCCTTTGTTACAACAGAAAACACTAGTAGTTCTTCATCACAGAGTTGTCCAAAATGTAAAAGCGATCACAACCTCAATGCATGTCCACAGTTTCTATCATTAAGCGTCAACGATAGAATGTCTTTACTACCTAGCTATAAGGTATGTTATAACTGTTTACGTCACGGTCACTATCCCAATAATTGCAAGAAATCAGGCTGTAAAATATGTAAACGCAAGCACCACACGCTTATTCATAACATAGATTTCAAACCAAAACCTGTTTCAAACAAATCAGCTGATAGTGCGACCGATAAGGCTAAGGTTGAGTCATCCTCCACTGCCGACGCAAACAATAGTCACGTTGCGCTTTCAGCTAATATCTCTGCGCATTCGCATACGAGCGGTACAGGCGACATCCTGTTGTCAACTGCATTAGTTAGGTGCTACGATGTCAATAATAAAGAACACATCGCTCGAGCTCTTCTCGATTCTGGTAGTTCGTCGTGTTTGATGACAGAGAATTTATTTAATAAGTTAAATCTGCCCCATTTCAACACAGACAAATCTATACAAGGCATAAATAAGTCTATATCGCACGTGGAGAAAATGTGTCGTGTGCACATTAAATCGTTGCATGAATCGTACGATAATGATTTAATATGTTTTGTCTTGCCCACAATAACTGATAACGTTCCCGCTAGACAGGTACATGTGAATATACCCTCAAATATTAACTTAGCTGATCCGTATTTCCACACACCCGCTTCTATTGATATTATTATAGGAGCAGACGTATTTTGGAGTTTGTTAGGATCTAATAAGATTTTATTAGGTAATGGGAAACCAACACTTTATCAAACTAGACTTGGTTGGCTAGTTTGCGGTCCAATTAACGGCGACAGTAGTAATAATTTACATAAATTTTCATCAATTAAATGTAATTTTACTAATATTAACGATCATTATGAAAGTTCTTCCAGTTCGATTGAGTTAGATGACATCCGAAACCAATTAACGCGTTTCTGGCAGATCGAGGAAGTTTGTCATGAGTCATCGACTTATTCAGCTGAGGAGAAGATGTGTGAAGAACACTTTATAAAAAACACAACGCGCTTAGCAGATGGCCGCTTTAGCGTTAAACTACCGTTAAAGGAATCTTCGAATAGTTTAGGCGATTCATACCATCGTGCAAAACGATGTTTTCTGTCACTGGAGCGCAGAAATCTCAGCCAACCCTCACTCGATAAAATGTACAAAGATTTCATGACTGAGTACATTTCTTTAGGCCATATGTCAGAGTGTAGTATTCATGAAGATCAGCATTCATATTTTATTCCTCATCATGGAGTACTGCGCGAGAGTAGTAGTACAACGAAATTACGAGTAGTTTTTAATGCTAGTGCACCCACTACCTCTGGTCTTTCTTTAAATACAATACAGATGGTGGGGCCCACCGTCCAGGACGATCTGACTACAATTATTCTTAGATTTAGAATGCATAAGTACGTCCTCTCTGCTGACGTAGAGAAAATGTACAGGCAGGTGTCTGTACATTCATCAGATAGGCACCTGCAGCAAATTATTTGGCGTGATGATGCATCTAGTCCTCTTAAAGTTTACCGACTGCATACAGTAACGTACGGTACGGCTAGTGCACCGTTTCTCGCTACTAGGTGCCTCAGACAGGTCGGTCTTGAATGTCAGGATCAAAAGGTCGCAGAAGTTATACTTCATGATTTTTACGTGGATGACCTTTTAACCGGCGCAGACGTGTTTGAGGAGGCTCAAATCTTGCGTCATAAGGTGACGGATGCTCTGGCTTCTGCTTGCATGCCTTTAAGGAAGTGGAAATCTAACGAACTCAAATTAATTTCAGAATCTTCTGGGGAGTCTTATTTTGATTTCCACAAGGAAAGTGATGTCGTCGATAAAACACTTGGTCTTACTTGGCGAACTGACACAGATGATCTGTGTTTTCCTATAAATGTTCCTGAACGCATAGAAAATACTAAGCGTGGCATGTTAGCAGTAATCGCGCGAATTTTTGATCCTCTGGGGTTGTTAGCACCGTGTGTCGTGAGCATGAAGATGTTGCTTCAGAAACTTTGGCTGGACGGCTTAAAGTGGGATGACCAGTTACCACCTGAGATTGGAACAATATGGGCGAATATAATTACAGCCTTGCCTTGCCTTCATAATTTACGTGTTTCACGTCGTGTGGTCTGTGACGCATACAGACAGGTTGAATTTCATATTTTTACTGACGCTTCGGAGCGAGCTTACGGTGCTTGTTTATATATTCGCAGCATCAGTGAGCAGGGTGAGGTCGACGTGCGATTATTAATCGCTAAAAGTTGCGTAACTCCTATTAAACCATTGACAATACCGAGACTTGAGCTCTGTGCTGCTGTGCTTGGTGCACGTTTATATCAAAAGGTTGCTAATTCCTTTCGGATTACACCATCTAGTGTAGTTTTTTGGACTGACTCCATGATAGTACTGGGTTGGTTAAAAATGTTACCTATTAAATTAAATACCTTTGTTCGCAACCGTGTTGCCGAAGTATTAGAATTATCCGGTGCAAGCACATGGAGACATGTCTCGACACACGATAATCCAGCTGATTTGATAACCCGCGGAGCGGAACCTACCGCTATGCAATCACTGGATTTGTGGTGGTTAAGTCCAAGTTTCTTAAAGTGTGACAGTACTACATGGCCATCCCCTGCTATGAATCCAGGAATCTTACCAGACATTAAATCCAGTATTTTAATTAATTTAGCTCAAACTCATCATACTAACGAAGATTTATTTAAATCATTCATCGAGTTTAATCGTTTTTCCAATTATCTCAGATTACAGCGTTCTATTTGTTACGTTCTTAGTTTTATTAATGCATGTAAAAAACGTTCAGCAAATACAACGTCCTATTTAAACTCTGAAGAGTTACAAAATTCGTTAAACTTTATTATTATTCAGGCGCAAAAGGAGTCCTTTCCTGAATATAACTTACTTTTGAATAAAAAAAAAAATACCTCATAAAAATAAATTATTAAGTTTAAACGTGTTTCTAGATGAAAATAAAATTATTCGTATAGGTGGTAGATTGAACAATACCGAATATTCGTTTGAAAAGAAACACCCAATATTATTACAGTCCACTCATCACTTCGTGAAACTGTTATTTAGATTTGAGCATATCAGGTTAATGCACGCAGGTCCTCAGCTATTATTAAGTACAATTCGAGAGACTTACTGGCCTCTTGCTGGTCGCAATTTAGCCAGAGCCTGTTATCGACAATGCGTTCGATGTCAGCGCCTAAAGCCACAGGCGGTTGTCCCTCAGATGGGTAATCTCCCATTAAGTAGACTCTCACCAGCCGACTTTCCCTTCCAAAGCGTAGGTGTTGACTACGCAGGCCCTATTATCTCGTCTAGTCGTCAAGGTCGTGGATGTAGATTAGTTAAGGTTTACATAGTTATTTTCGTGTGCTTCACTACAAAGGCCATACATTTGGAATTGGTGGGTGACTTGACGAGCAGTAATTATTTACAGGCCTTACGTCGGTTCATGTCTCGAAGAGGAAAACCTCTCGACATTTACTCCGATAACGGAACGTCATTTGTAGGAGCCTACAATGAGATATCTGATTTTTTGAAACGCAACTGTGACTCCATATCTGATAGTGCGGCTCAAGATGGTATTAAATTTCATTTTAAACCTGCTTACGCTCCACATTTTGGCGGTCTTTGGGAAGCGGGTGTCAAATCGACCAAATTTCATTTGTTCCGAGTGTTGGGCAATTGTCATCTTACATACGAGGAGCTTAACTCCGTCTTAGTTCAAATTGAAGGCATTTTAAATTCTCGGCCGCTCACACCGTTATCGTCGAATCCAGAAGACCTGTTGCCTCTCACTCCAGGTCATTTCTTAATTGGACGACCTCTCACGTCTCTTCCTGTAAAGGATATCCGGGACTACTCCACTCATCATTTAACGCGCCATCAACGCATTGAGCAGCTGCGGCAGCATTTCTGGTCGAGATGGAGCAAGGAGTATGTCTCCGAACTTCAGCAGCGAGTAAAGTGGCGTATCGGTAATGACAGCCTGAACCTGGACTCCCTTGTTGTCATAAAGGAGGATAACCAGCCGCCGTTAAAATGGAAGTTGGGCCGCGTTGTTGGCCTTTATCCTGGCACAGATGGCATAAGCAGAGTTGCCGACATCAGGACTTCAACTGGGACTATCAGAAGAGCATTCTCCAAGGTTTGCCCGTTATTGGAAAACAGCTGTTGAAAGGCGAGCTTCCAACGGCCGGGGGCATGTTGAAGCATCAGTTCCACCGTTGGCTCAAGTCCTCATGATAATTTGGCGCAATTCGTAGATAATAAGATTTTAGCTATAAGTATTTTATCAGGCGTTTCACCTTACTGTCCTTGGTTTTTTCAATGTCAAATGATCAATATAAAATTACAAGTTGGCTCACTGCGTGCTACATCCTGATTTTTTTTAATTCCCTAAATTCCTGCGAAGTTCCTTCAGTTTATTTAACAGTATCAATGAAAACAATGATAATTAGATTTAAAAAAAAATACTTATCTGAATTCTGCACTATTTGTGTGTTTTTGTAAAGCACCAAATAATATGAATTAAAATTAAATGATATACTTAATTTAAACATTATTACTATTTAATTGTTACTAACTGAATATGAGACAGTGAATTTTATTTTTTAGATAAAATATTGGAAAATGCCGCGAGTCTTGGAAACATGGGGTAAGTACCTACAGTTGTAGATAGAAGCATAAAATAAAAGATGTCCGATCCACTTGTTATTCTATCTTGTTCATGACCTTATTTGTTTGAAACAGTTTTATTTAGTTTGTAGTTTTATTTTTTACGCTAAATTTGTACGCCTTGCAAGGCAAAACATAGTGATACGACTCGAACTTTATACCATGTACCATATTACCTATGTTCGACAAATAAATACTTTGACTTTGACTTTGACTTTGTTTTCTGTTTATTTTTTTAATGTTGGCAATGCTTACTTTTCAATGAGGGATTTTATTTTTTAACTCTTCCCTAGTCGCTGGATACATGGCGCTGAACTTGCTAAGTTACTGCAAGGAACAGAACGTCACATCATTTCACTTAGATGTAATTTTAATTATAAATCAATATAGTATAGTGCAGGCCCGGTCAACTTCTTGGGCATTGCGATTATACCTACTGGGGATTGTTATGTGTTGCCAACAAAACTAATGGCTTTTATTTTTATAGCAACACTGATCTACGTATGTCAATTTCCAATGACTATACAACGTAGACAGAGAATACTATAGACAAATTGATATCTTTTGTCGCATTCACACAAGAAAAAGAGCAACTTACACCGAAGTCGTGTAAAGAAATGAGACAAGACGATGAGATCTTTTGTTTCACCGTGCGTGCCGCGTTTTTCAAGGTTAGCAAACTACTTTGCTAAACAAAGTTTGACAGTTAACCTCAGCTATCTATAGTCTTCCTATAAAATACTGTTTTTAAGTGATATTGAACTACGTAATTCATGTTTTAAATTGTTGTGAACCATCTAGACATAATATTTCAACAATTAAAAAAAAAAACATGGTGCGGTGTAGCGTTATTGGGTGTAAAAGTGATAGTGGAACAAAAATGCCAAACTTGTCTTTTCATTCGTAAGTATACCACTTTTTATCAGTTACTAGGCGTTTAATAACATTTTATTGTGTTTATACATAGTGTATTAATATACCCTAGACGGTAATTCATCTAAAAGACGAATAAAAAGCATAAAATTAACAATGATTAATTCTAACCTAATAACTTTGTGTGTTGCCAACTTTTCTTTATATAATTACCCACTATTACGGGAAATATGTATTCTGCAATGTGTATTAATTATTTATGAAAGATTTAATTGCTGGTTGCAGTTTTCCTGAACATGATAATTTACGTCGCGATTGGATTGTAGCTACAGGACGAACAGATTGGACACCAAAACCGTCATCAAAAATATGCAGCAGACATTTCGAGAAAAAAATGTTAATCAAAAAGAAGAAACTTACACTGCTATTACCTAATGCTGTACCTATTCTGGTGAATATTTAGTTGATAACAAGTTTAGACAATAAGTTTCGTTCTGTTTTATAAGATTTTTATTTATGATTAGTTCTCTTAAACCCTGAACGCGATTCAAGTTTTAATGTTGATCAAGAACTTAAAAACCCTTTTCTGTAAACAACATTTTCCTATACTTATTTTGGATTATTAACTTTTTTAAGGAAACAAAGGCCTGTATTCCATCTTCTTCCTCCATCAGTTTACGTGAAGAACCAATTATGGAAATTGAAAATATCTCAAGCATTCTTGTAAGTACTATAAATACTAATAATATTCTAGGTACATTAATTCATTTTCAAACAATTTGATCGAGGGATGTTATGAAACCAAAAGTGTGGCAGATTTTAACAGCATAAAAATCGCATGATTCCAGATTGATCCTGCTGTTGCCCTACTGCCTTCGACTAGTTGTCAAAAGCCAGTTGAATTAGTATACCCTCCAATTTCTAAACAACCATCAATAGTAAGTATTACAACCAAAAAATATTGTGTCTGTAAAAATGTTATGGTTATTAAACGGTGTTTTTTATTTATTTCAGAACAAGACTCCAGAGTATACTCCTAGAACTTTGCGAAATAAATGGAAAAACGCCGAAAAACTATCATCCGAACGACTGAAAAAATTAAAGGCTCTTCGAGAAAAAAGTAGGCGTTTAACGAAAAAAGTAGCTAGACTAGAAAATGTGATTGCGGAACTTAAAACAAAGTCTTTGATAAGTGAAGAAGATGGGGATTTATTGGAATCGATTGACCCTGTTAATAGAGATTTCTTGAAAAAAATGTTAAACCCCGCTTCCAGTGGTAGAAAATACTCACCATCTTTACGCAAATTTGCTCTTTGCTTGCAATTTATAAGTCCTCGGGCTTACAAGTATGTGCGACAACAATTTAATACTTGTCTGCCTCATCCATCTACACTTACTACATGGTACAAAAGTGTAGATGCAAATCCAGGATTTACAACAGAATCATTACAATGTATTAAATTGATGGCAATGAACAAAAAAAACGAATTGTATTGTGCTGTATGCATAGATGAGATGGCTATTAGGAGGCACGTCCAGTGGGACGGAACAAAGTGTGTAGGGCTGGTGAACTATGGGGAAGTTCTGGATGGTCATAATGTAGCTGAAGCTAGGGAGGCATTAGTTTTTATGGTAACATTTATAAATAGTGGATGGAAGATGCCCATCGGTTATTTTTTTATTGACGGCTGTACTGGCGAACAAAAGGCAACATTGATGAAACAATGTACGAGTTTTTTAGGAGATTGCGGCGTTATTATAGTCTCCCTAACTTTTGATGGTTGTCCGGCCAACTTTTCAATGGCAAAAAACTTAGGTTGCAATTTCGATGATCCAGAAAATATAACTTCTTATTTTGTTGCTGATAAACAGCAAATAGTTATTTTTCCGGATCCAGCGCATATGCTGAAACTTGTGAGAAATACACTAGGTCAGAAAAATGTATTAACAAATCTGCATGGAGGAATAATTTCATGGCAATTTATCGAATCGCTTCATAATCTCCAAGAAAAGGAGGGTCTCCATCTAGCTAACCGTCTTAAAAATCAACATATTAACTTTTCAAAACAAATAATGAAAGTTAAATTAGCAGCACAAACATTCAGTAATTCCGTGGCAGATGCGATAGAATTTTGTGACAAACATTTGAATTTGCCACAATTTTCAGGTTCTGATGACACTGTTGATTTCATAAGAAAAATTAACAACTTGTTTGATATTTTAAATAGTCGGAATCTGAATATGTATGGTTTTAAGAAACCTATTAGCAGTAAAAATGGCGGAAGCATACTAGAATTTATCAATGTAATGGATACCTATATCAGAGGACTGAAATTAGAGGGAAAACCAATACTAGAAACAAATAGGAAAGTTGGATTCATTGGTTTCTTGATATGTATACAAAGTCTTAAAAAAATGTATACTGATATCATAGTAACGGGGAAACTTAAATTTTTACCTGTGTACAAACTTAGCCAGGATCACCTGGAGTGCTTCTTCAGCTCGATTCGATCGAAAGGCGGCTATAATAACAATCCAACAGCCTTTCAATTTCAAAGTGCCTACAAAAGACTAGTGATACACGGGGAAATAAAAGGTATTGAGTCGGGAAACTGTATACCTCTAGAAGACATAAAAATTTTAACGCACACTGAAGTTCGATATGAACATAAAATTAATATGTACTGCGCTCAAGATGTCGAAGACTCGATTATAGATTTTCCCACTAATAATAATTTCTTTGTCGATGATGACCACGAATATATTTTTAACCCCTCAAAATTGACAACCTATATTGAAGAAATAATTTCTTATATCGGTGGGTTTGTTGTTAGGAAATTAAGAAAAGCTATAAAATGTGAAGATTGTCTGTTAGCTCTTATTAGCGACAAATATTTAGGTCTTATATTTAAAAAAGATAAGGGTGGCCTAATTTATCCTTCACGCGATGTAATTAAAGTATGTACGTTCGCAGAAAGAATATTTAGGATTCATTCACATAAAGGAATATCATTCTTTGCAGAAAAAAATCTTTTGTCCAAACTCATTTTAGCGACTTTCAAACGGTGCCAGGATGTATTTACAACCAATCATTTTGAAAGTCAACCTTTTATTGGAAACCACAAAGTTTTACTTATTAAGGCAATCTCCATGCACTATTTTGAACTGCGTATACATCACGCAACAAAAGGATTTGAACCCAAGCAAAAAATTAGAAATATGCATACGAAGCTTGTTCTATTTAAAGGTCAATAACTTGTAAAATCAATAAAGCCAATTAAAAATAAATTGTTGTATTATTTATTCACAAAGTCAATCTTTTATCACATATCAAACGGTACGTATTTGGAATCACATCATCTATTGGAGTTCACCAGAATGTGTTCTTCCATTCATGTTCATCCTCGGCATCCCATGCCTACACATATACCGCTGATAATCGATTTTTTAGTGCCACTTTCTGGCTTACGCTTGCATACTAATTTCTAATTTTATCCATTCTCAGAAAAAAATTGTATTTAGAATCGCACAAATTGTGGGGTAAATTTTTCCTCACATGGTAACCCTAAATATAGTGACGTATATTTTTTTGTCTCTTTCTGCGACACGCTTTCTAGGTGTCTATAGTATTCTCTGTCTACGTCTAATATCAAATCCAAGTTGTCGCCAGAGTCATCATGAGTAGCGGGAACAGAATCCATTATCAGGCCGTGGTCGTCAGGTATGGGAGAATCGTCAGAATTCGTCGTCGTCAGTATTCATGGGCAAAAGTAGTCAATTTAAACCGCAATAAATATACACAAGTCGCAAGCGCCGCAATGGAGTTGCAAACAACTAAACAAGCAATGATTTTGACATTTACGTTTTCCGGCAGCTGACAAGTTAGAATTGGTGTTGCCATCAAAAAGTGCAAAAAATCGATAGATCGATTAAAGTTTTTTTTTTATTTTAATACTAAGAGATCTCTAAAAATAAAAATAGAAATAATAATAATATTTATTAAAGGGGATTTCTGTGATTTGTAATGTAGGTATATAAAATATGAAGAAAATGAACAGTGTTTAATAATAAATGTAGACTATTTATTCCGATTAATTACCTGTCAACATTTTTTTGTAAGGACAACATTTTGAAATTCATTTTTATTCAAGCTCTATTAGTTTAGTCGTTTTAATATTTAATATTTTTGAAAAAAAGTTGCCGACTTGCACAGACTAATGAATACGTGGAACACATGGGAAAAATATTAACAAATTTTTTTAGTTAAACCAATCCGTTGTGCGACGCTGGGCCTAAAATTGTCATTCCCCTTTAAAAAACTAAGAATATGTAAAAAAAAATAGTAGCCCACCAGCACCGGGAACAGGGTCCGAGCTACCGGTGGTCAGGGCTCTTGAGGGAGGAACCTCCTAACAATACGCGCCGTGTCCAGAAGTACTGCTTTCTGAATCAAGCCCTTGATCCAGCTGCCGAGCGAGAGCCTCCTCAGATGTTGGTCGAGGCTCTTGGCTATTAAACCATTGGCCGACACGACTGTTCGCCACAGTGACTGCTGTACTCACTTCCCACATGTCGACAACCTCGCGAGCAAGATCTAGATATTTGAATTAAGAGCATATTATTATTAATAATCATCAAAAATAAACGTTGTATCAAAGATAACGTTAAATTCATGAAAATATTTGTTTGTTTACTTACAAAGAGGTTGGAAAAAGTAATAGAGCTGACATTGGGAATATTTTCCTACAAAAATTTGTCCCGAACATTTTCCATTTTGACACACGAATCTCTGGGGTTGTCATGAGGTCTTAAAGCAGGAATGTTTTAATGTCATTCCAGTGTGGGCAAGAGATGGCGCTAGACATCCTGTATAGCTATGTCTCTTTTCGACACTGGAATAGAACTACAACATTCCTGCTTTAAGACATCATGGTATAGTCAAGCGGGCGTATGACACTAGACAGACAGATTTATAACTTTAATACAATTTTCGTCGTCTTGTCCGGTGATCGCTCGTCAATATTTGAATGTCTTTGTTTACTTACGTTGCCTCGAGACAGCCATTGACAATGTCCGCCTTAATCCGCATTGCAACTGCTAGTTGGCGCTGTCGTCCCGCACAAGGTGAATAGCCTGATGTGTCTGTACAAAATAAATGTATTTTCTGTCTTCCTGTCTTGTCCTCTCTCAGAGCACGCTCCGGCAGGAGAGGCTGACGATGCTTAGGTATTCGCTTTCATACATTCAGTCTAAGGGCTGTGGAAGTCTTTGAATCCAGCTATAAATAGCTATAGCCGTTCAAGTTAAGTCCACAACATCATCATCATCTGCCTGGTTCCTTCTGATCGTAACCTGCAACTGGCTTGGTCTCCTTCTCACCACTCTTGCCCTCGTTTCCTGCCGTACTTCGGGCTGGGGTTGCCTTACCACGACCTGTAAGCCAGGGTGGCCTGGTCTCTGAGCCACCGATCGTGACCTTTCCTGCATCTGGTTGTGATCTGGAGCCCGGCCCTCTGGCCAGGGTATTGAAGATACGTCAATCTGGGTGTTGACTGCAGCCGGAGCCTCAGATCGGGGTATGGATGCCAGCTCAATGTGGGTGTGGTCTGGAGGTCGGGTCGCAGGCGGGGCTACTAAAACTGGCTCCGTCTGGGTGTGGTCTGGAACCCGAGCCTCAGGACGAGGTGCACTCTGTAATGAGATAACAGAACGTGAACAACTATTTGGTGACAAATGTGTTTAGAAAATTACGCTGACCTACTCTGCAGAGGGGCTCGTCCCACCGTCTCTGAGAGTTTCCAAATAACAACCTATTTATGCGGAGAAGCACAGCACATCAAAATCAATCAGTGTGGAAACCAGGATCTACTAGTACGGGGTCACGAGCGTTCAGAGTGGGGACTCTGTGCGCTCACCGAGTGACCTCCAAGATGCCCGGCAGCACAGTGGTCACGTGCTGCCGTGCACACTTGCACAGCGAGGCTCAGGGGAGACCTCTGTATAGCTACCTCAGGGATGTGCCTTGGGGTGCAAAGTCAGAAGTCCTCCACGTGTGCCGAGCGGCTGCTGGTCCCTCCCGATACGTCTGGAGGGATGAGCAGCTGCTCGGCCGGTGCACCCTGGGCGTGGCAGTAATCATCCCCCGGGGATGAGAGGAAATTGGAATTTCCATTTCCTCTCATCCCTCGGGGAGTGTTACTGCCGCGGCCAATTATTCTGACATGGGTGGGGTCGTTGGACCAAAAGTGCGTTCCCCTGCGTGACCCTCTGTAAAGCAGAGGGCATAGCAGGGGAGTAAGGACGGGCTCGGTGTGCACTTACCCTGCCTCCGAGC
Source organism: Standfussiana lucernea (assembly GCA_964057025.1). Lineage (NCBI taxonomy): Eukaryota > Metazoa > Arthropoda > Insecta > Lepidoptera > Noctuidae > Standfussiana > Standfussiana lucernea. The sequence goes on from OZ059783.1 coordinate 2,531,157, forward strand.
AGACAGGGAAGGATACGTCCTTCCCTGTCACCGTCGATCTCGTAATCCCATCGTCGAAGTGTCGTGGATCATGTCTCGCGGCTTTGATAGGGACCGAGGGTCTTGGCTTAACCGCCCGGACCGCGAGGTAGAAAACCTCTATAAAAAATCACCCCAAACCTCCAAGCGGCGGCGCACCGTGAGGGAGGTTGTTAGCTTGACTAATGGGTAGCTAAATTAGTCGTTAGTGCGAACCACTAAATTTGAGACAGTACAAAGTTATTTACTCGTGGGAACAGAATGGAAAAGATATCTAAAACAAAAAAAACAAATGAAGAGGTGGGGAGTGATGCGGGGTCAGGGAGCTCCCGCCTCGAGAGGGCCGGGACTGCTGCGGAGAACAGCAAGTTCTTCCGCAAGCGGTCCAGGCAGGAGGGCGACCTAGAGTCGACTTCCGGAGAGGAGTTGGCCTCGGCCCGTAAGATCTCCACCAGCAGACGCGGTGGGATCCAAGGCAAGAGGGGGGGGCTCACTGCCTCCGAGAGGTCGGCAAAGGTGGCCGAGGAGGGGCGCCACCCGGGCTTTACTGCTCCCGGGTCTGGCGAAGAGGCGGGTGCGCCTGGCGGCTCCGAGGCGGAGCGTAAGGCCAGGTTCGCAAAGGAGGTGGAAGCCGCAATCCGGGGCGTGGCCGCGAAGGTAAAGCCTTCCACAAAACACAAGGCCATCCCCGCGGCTTCCGCTTCCATTTTGGCGGCTGCGGAGGCCCACTATGTGGGGCCTCCGTCTGATGAGGTGGCCAAGCTGCGGGCGGAGGTGTCCCGCCTGGCGACCTGCATGGAGCTTCTCCAACAGGAGAACGCTAAGCTCCGTGCAGACCTGGCCAGCCTGCGGGAGGCTGGCTCCAGTGTGGCTCCTCCAAGGGGGGGACCACAGCAGCGGCAGCAGCAAAGCCAGCCCGTGCCCGTGGAGAACCAGGTTTTGAACCTGGTTCGGCAGGAGCTGGCTGCCTTCTAGACGCGGTTTTCCGTTCTGGAGGGTATTGTCCTGCGTCCCCCCTTGACCGCGAACAAGGCGGCCGCGCCGAAAGCGGCCTCGTACGCGGCTGCTGCGGCTGCCGCCCCCGCGACCAGTCAGCCCTCTGGCAGGGCTGCGTTGCCCCCCGCTAATAAGTCGGCTCCGGCGAAACCGGTGTCGGCTAAGAAGGCGGCGGGCAAGAAGAAGAAGGGCAAGGCGGCTGCACAGGCGGCAATTGTGTCAGCGCCAGCGGCGAGTGGGCCAGCGCCTGCGGCACGTCCGCCTCCGCCACTGCCTCCCCAGCCCACTACACCTTCCGCGGCTGATGCCGGATGGCAGGTGGTTGGGGAGAAACAGAAGGGGCGGAAGGCGGCCAAAAAGGCCCGCAATGAGGAGCGGCAGCGCCAGCACCGGGCGCGAAAGGTTGCGGCTAGGCTCCGCGCCCCTAAAACCGCGGCTGTGGTGATCACGCTACAGCCAGATGCGGAAAAGAGGGGCGTGTCCTACCGCGACCTGCTGGCGAAAGCCAAGGAGACGGTGAACCTCGGTGAGCTCGGAATCACCGGGGGCCTCCGGCTTAAAGTTACTGCGACAGGGGCTCGCATGCTGGAGATCCCCGGTGAAACCAGCGGCTCGTCCGCAGACGCTCTGGCGGAAAAGCTCAGAGCGTCCCTGAACGCGGACGAGGCCCGAGTTTCCAGGCCTGTCAGATGCGCAGACCTGCGCATCTTGGGTCTGGACGACTCGGTGACCGAGGAGGAGGTGGTGGCCGCCGTCGCCAGGTCCGGAGGGTGCCCTGCTGAGCAGGTCAGGGCAGGCGTCATACGTTCGGACCTGTCGGGCATGCGTACCGTTACGGTAAGCTGCCCCGTGACGGCGGCGAAAACTATTGTGGAGGGCCGAAGGCTACTGGTGGGCTGGGTTTCAGCGCAGGTAAAGCTGCTGGAACCCAGACCTCTGAGGTGCTATCGCTGCCACGTGGGGCACCACGTGTAAGTAAAGTGCGCCTCGGAGGTGGACCGCAGTGGCCTCTGCTTCCGATGCAGTCAGCCCGGTCACACATCGGCGGCTTGCTTTGCCACGCCGCACTGTGCTGCATGTGCGGCTGCTGGCAAGCCGGCCGATCACCGGGCTGGGAGCAAGGCCTGCGCTCCACCCACAAGAGGTAAGAGCAGGCCCTCCGCCGCCTCCGCCACCGTCTCCGCCGCCGCTGCCGCGGCTGCCCCCTCTGCCGCTGTCGCCGCCACTGCCGCCGCTGCGAAAATTGCGCCCTCGCAGGGGGCCCGGGAGGGGGAGGGTATGGAGTGCCAATAACGGCCCCATTACGCCTCCTCCAGGCGAACATCAACCACTGCGCCTGCGCCCAGAATCTGCTGCTTCAGAGCATGGCGCAGTGGTTGATTAACATCGCCGTGGTCGCTGAGCCGTATTTCGTCCTGCCCAGGGAAGACTGGGTGGCGGACCTAAGCGGCTCAGTGGCCTTAGTTTCGTCGGCCGCCGCCGGTACCCCGACCCTTGAAAGTGTCAGGAAGGGTCAGGGGTGCGTAGCGGCACGGTTCGGGGAGATCGTAGTTGTGGGTGTTTACTTCTCCCCGAACCGAACTCTCGCCGAGTTCCACAACTCCCTTGCAGAGTTGAGTGTCGTCGTCGGAAGCCATTCCCTCCCCGTGCTTGTCCTCGGGGACTTCAATGCCAAGAATATGGCTTGGGGTTCTCGTTGCACAGACGTGCGGGGAAGGATGGTGGAGGACTGGGCTCTGGAAACAGGCCTGGTCGTCCTGAATCGGGGTACTGTACCCACGTGTGTGCGGATGCGGGGCGAGTCGGTGGTGGACATTTCGTTCGCTAGCCCCGCTCTGTCGCCGCGTGTCGTGGACTGGCGTGTCATGGAGGGGGTGGAGACCTATTCCGACCACCGGTATATCCGGTTTGACGTCTCCGCCCAGTCCTCGAGCGCGCCGGTCTTACAGGCCCCGAGTGGTCCGCGTTGGGCGCTGAAGCAGCTGGACCGGGAGCTCCTCCTGGAAGCCTCGATCGTGCAGGCCTGGGTGACATCACCGGACAGGCCTGCCGACGTTGATAATGAGGCAGGGTGGTTCCAGGAGGCCATGTCTGACATATGTGACGTGGCAATGCCCCGAGTTCGGCCAGGACGCGCCCGGCGTCAGGTGTACTGGTGGTCGCGCGAGCTGACAACTCTGCGCGAGGCGTGCGTCGCTGCGCGACACCCGTACGCCAGGCATCGCAGGCTCCGCATTCGCCCGCCGAATGCGGAAGCCATTGAGGCGGAGCTATATGAGGGCTACAGAGCGGCGAAGACCGCCCTCCGCGAGGCTGTCCTGCGGGCCAGAGATCGGGCCCGCGAGGAGATGCTGGGGACTCTTGACGGGGATCCGTGGGGGCGCCCTTACAAGATGGTGCGGGATAAACTCCGCACCTGGGCCCCCCCACTGACGCAGAGTCTCCGGCCTCAGCTCGTGGAGGACGTGGTGAGCGCTTTGTTTCCCTCGCGAGGGGAACATCCCCCCCCGCCTATGGCTCCGCCACCTGTGGTGCCGGAAGCGGACCACGACGACGACGACGTCCCGGAAGTGGCTGGGGTAGACCTGAGAGTGGCGGTAGGACGGCTCAAGGCCAAAAATACCGCCCCGGGACCCGACGGCTTGCCTGGCAAAGCCTGGGTCCTGGCCTTTGAGGCTCTCGGGCCCCGACTGGAGGGGCTCCTAAGCGCATGCTTGGAGAGAGAACAGTTCCCGCTTCGTTGGAAGACGGGGAAGCTGGTCCTCATCCGGAAGCCGGGGCGCCCTGCGGACTCTCCGTCCGCATACCGGCCCGTTGTGTTGCTCGACGAGGTGGGCAAGCTCTTTGAAAGAGTAATTGCAAACCGCCTCGCCGAGCACCTTGCGGGGATGGGTCCGGATCTTGCGGAACACCAGTTTGGTTTCCGCAAGGGGCGCTCCACGGTGGACGCCATCATGCGCGTGAGAGCCCTCACGACGGGGGATGCGGTGTCCCGGGGTGGGGTCGTCTTGGCGGTGTCTCTCGACATCGCCAACGCCTTCAACTCCATGCCCTGGAGCTGCATTGGGGAAGCACTCCGGTATCACCGGGTGCCGACCTACCTTCGTCGTGTGGTCGGGGATTACCTGACGGACAGAGCCGTCATCTATCCCAGTCGCTCCGGAGAGTGGAACCGGCGAGAGATGTCGTGCGGTGTCCCACAGGGATCGGTTCTAGGACCGCCCTTGTGGAACATCGGCTACGACTGGGTGCTGCGCGCCGACCTCCCTAGTGGCGTCAGCGTAGTGTGCTACGCTGACGTTACGGAATTACTAGGATTTTATTTTGTTTGTCTGTAAATAAGACTAAATATTTTGTTTCAAACTAATAAATGTTTAATTTCTCAAAAATAACAGAATTATTGTGGTGGGAAACCAAATGTTATGTTTGACTGTACTTAGAAAACGGTGTCTTGCCTTTAACATGTTTTGCGAATAAGTATCTTATTTCATGAATGTGCTATGTGTATGTGTGTGTTTTGTGTATGTGTGTTTGTATGTGTGTGTGTGAATATGCGTTATGTGTATGAGAGAATATAATGTCTTTCTATCATGATGTTTTGCGAATATCATATATACGGCGACGGAGCGTCGTAAACTACTGAACCGATTTTGATGAAAGTTTGCACATTTGTTCTACATACGCCAGGGAAGGTTTCTGAAGGGTAAGTAGGTGGGTGGAGTAGTAAAAAATACAAGGAGGTAGTACTAGGTGGGGAAAAGTACATTGCAACGCATGCCGGGTACAGCTAGTAAATAAATAAAATAATGATTTTAAGTTTCAAATAACGCGCGAAGCGGAATGGCATGCTTTCCCTCTCGCACTTGTATAAGCTAAGCATGCGTGGCGCGCGAACGACAATATTGCCCGCGCGCGCGTCGGCCAACCAACGGTCACCGTTGCGCCGCACAGCCAGTCGCGCCAAAAACACACTCGCGAGTGGTCGCGTACTCAACGTTCCGGCGTTCCCGCCAAAAACATAACTAATGCTAGTTTAACCCTTAAATTGATTTTGTCCGTTTTAAAGGACGCAGGGTTTACACACACACAGAGACTGTTTTAACACTCCTAAGCGCTGCGAAAACGCGGAATAGCATCGAACTAGCCATCTCTTTCGCACGCGTGCATGTTCCATTAACGCAGTGGACAACGGTCGCGAGCAGTAATCATTTGAAAAAGTGCAACGGTCAGATTTGGTGACGGTCCTGATAAATTTCATAATAATTGTGAGTATTTGGGTTGTTTTGTTTTTTCATGTTATTTATTAGAATATAAATAAAGGTATTGTATTGTGATAAGATTTTTATAAATATTAGTGTAATTAGAGTAAAAACTTGGTTTAATTATAGTGTCCCATAAAACGGACCTTGCCTACTTGAACTATTATCAAGGTTATTTTTGACTGTCCCATGTAACGGACATTGCCATTTAGGCCTACTTGTAAGTGTTCCTTTTGATTGTCCTATGAAGCGGACGTCGCCAATAAGTTGTCACTTGCAACGTTGTCGTTACTAAATCATTTTTTTTTTTACATTTTTATTTTATTTTACAGTAACATGGCTTGGCGATCAAAGAGAATCTTGTCACTCTTACCTCCGTCAGATTCTGAAGAGTCAGACATTGAGTCTAATGACGATTTAGAAGTGAACCTTGAGCGACGTGAGTATTTTCACAATGATAACAGTGATTCATCTTCGCCCCGTACCATATCTCCGGTATTATACGACATGTTGGCTAATCTCAGTGACAGTGAAGACGCAAATGGTCAGGATTATAACGATCACGAACATCATATTGCTGAAGAACAGCTACTAGAGACGGCGCGAGATGAATCTTTTCCACTCCCCGGTAGGTGTCCAGCTCCAGTATCATGTTACATACCAGAAACACCTTACGTCACAGGGCCGGTGTCGACTTTGCAAGAGTGGTAAAACCATGATTATGTGTACAAAATGTCAACAAAGACTTTGTTTAACTGCTAAAAAATCTTGTTTCCTTAGATTCCATAAAGAAAAATAGTTAATTTAAATTTGTTAAATTTTTTTGTTTTTTTTTTTTCCCAGAAGTTTGTTTTGTTGATTTCTTTAAAGTTTTAACTATTATCTTAAATTTACTGTTTTAAAAGGCTAATTCTAGAATGTTCCTAATTATAATTTGATGTTAATTATTACTTATTATGTTTGCAATGTCCTTTGTATGTGATGAATGTGGGAATGTAAGGTTAGTAATGTGGCAATACTGAGTGGATAAGGGAATGTAAGCGGATGGAGTGACAACACTGTGTGAACGAGCGAGCAGGAAGGTGAGAGCGGGACGGGAAGAGAGAGGAAGAAAATGGACGACGGAATGATTGTGATGTGAAGACGTTAGGTTAAATAATTGTAAAACGATTATTGTTGAAGAATAAAACCAAGAAGAAGAAGTTAAGTGTTGCTTCGTTATTTCAAAGATCCCACAACACGCACTACATTTGGGGGCTCGTCCGGGATTTGAAAAAAAAAAAAAAGCGAAGCGGAGCAGTGCGGCCGCGTGGCGGGTTTGAAAAAAAAAAACCAACCACGATGGAACAAGCGAAGATGGATGCAGCAACAGGTTCTACGCTTCAAATGAGCGCGGACCTGGTACCAAAATACGACGGCCAGGATAAATCTTATCCGGCATCCCGATGGGTTCAAGAGATGGAAGACAACACCATGATTTTCGAGTGGACCCCGCTGCAACAACTGCTGGTGGCGAGGCGTGCGCTGGTAGGTACCGCGGCGCTTTGGCTGAAGTCGGAAAAGCCATTCAAGACATGGGGTGAGTTAAAGGAAGAATTGCTCAAGGAGTTCGCAGATACCACCGACACAAAGACGATTCACGAGATGATGAGCGCCCGAAAGAAAAGGAAAGACGAAACGTGTAGGGATTATTTGCTTGTCATGAAAGAGATGGGCAAAAGAGGTAAGATGCCCGACTATGTAGCTATAAAATATATTGTGGACGGTATCGTCGATTCAGAATTACATAAAATGATGCTATACGGCGTGAAGACATATCCCGAGCTGAAAGAAAAACTGAAAATATACGAGACAATCAAAGAAAAAGTCGAAAAGGTTAAAAAGGACGTCATCGTGAAAAATGATAAGCCGAGTTCTAGGAAAACATCGCGTTGCTACAACTGCGGGGAACCTGATCACTTGTCATCAGAGTGCCCGAACAAGACTAAAGGACGAAAATGCTTTAAATGCAATAATTTTGGACATGTCGCATCAGACTGCAAAGCCGGGAATTCCGGGAAACATGAAGAAAAAGCTGTGTCATCATCAAAATGCAAGTCATCCAGCCAGGTGCAGCAGGGCTCCCAACCGAAGGAAACTTATTTTGGTTCATCCGGTTCGCCGTTAGAAGACGATGGCAGCACTGTGCAGGTACTAGAAAGTTCGAAATGCCATGATGTTGGCATTACCGGTTCAGTGACCAATGAGAGTGATGGCAAACGTCGCGAAGAAACGTCAATGTGTCAAAGTCAAAATGACACTAACGAAAACAACAACAACACGTTATCACGTAAACAAGCGCGTAATATTTCGGAAAAACCGTTGAAAACAGTGAAATTAAGTGACAATATTCTAATTACGGCATTAATAGACAGTGGCAGTGACGTAAACTTAATGTCGATGCAGTGTTACGATATATTAGGCTCGCCGACATGTGATACCAACAATAAAGTTATGATGTCAGGTTTAGGTTCAGCAAAAGTGTTCTCCACGGGATATTATAAAACGAATATCGAAATTGATGATTATAGGTATTTGAATGTAGGTTTCCACATTGTTCCGGAAACATGTATGCCCTTTAAGTTAATAATTGGTCAAGAGTTTTTAAAGAATGTGTTGTGTGTATTGAATGGAAGTTTGGTATGGATGAGACCAATAGATGAAGAATGGTTAGGAAGATTGAATTGCTTTCCCTGTGTTTCAGATAGTATAGGTTATATTGGCAGCGAACAACTGAAGGGCCAAGTGGTAACTTTGATCGAAAACTACCATCCAAATCAAACAAAGGATATTCCCATACAACTGAAGATAGTTCTCAAGGATGATGTTCCCGTTGCTCAAAGACCACGCCGAATTTCATTCATGGAACAAGAAGAGGTTGACAAACAGGTAGCGGAGTGGTTAACCCAAGGAATTGTTAGGGTAAGCTTTTCAGAATATGCTAGTCCGTTGGTCCTGGTGCAGAAGAAAGATGGCACCACCCGCATTTGTGTAGATTATAGACGGCTCAATGAGAAAGTAGTTAAGGATGAATTTCCGCTTCCGCTGATAGAAGACTACATTAATAAGCTGGCAGGTGCAAAGGTTTTCAGTGTTTTGGACCTGAAAAATGGATTTTTTCATCTTAAGGTTGACGAAGATAGTGTAAAATACACATCTTTTGTTACACACAATGGTCAATACGAGTTCTTGAGAGCACCGTTTGGTTTGTCTGTGTGTCCTAAATACTTTATGCGTTTTATCACTTATATTTTTAGAGATCTGATAGCAGAAGGAAAGGTGATGATTTTCATAGATGACATCTTGATTCCGGCAGAAGATGAGTATCAAGCTGTGGAAAGACTAAAGGTAGTTCTAGAAGTAGCATCCCAGTATGGATTGCAGTTCAGCTGGAAAAAGGCAGTCTTGGTATGTCGTAAAATTACTTACCTTGGTCATGTAATCGAAGATGGGAAGGTGAGGCCTTCCAGTGACAAGACTGATGCGGTGATTAAGTTCCCAGAGCCAAAGACGGTAAAACAATTACATAGCTTTGTTGGTTTAGCCTCATACTTTAGAAAGTACATTCAGGATTTTGCATTAATAGTTAGTCCATTGACTAATTTACTGAAGAAAGACACAAATTATAAAGAAGGTTGGCCAAATCGTACCAGGTGACGAAATGATAGCGTCCCAATATGCCATATATATGAAAAATACCCTTATTTTTTAAGGTCCTAAAAAACACAAGAAATACCTCTCTAGGTAGCCACAAAAAAAAGTTATTCGTTTATTTTTGTTTTTGTAACTGTTTCGAAATTATTTAAAATAATGGTTTCAGAACGCACTTAAAGACGATTCATTTCGCGTATGAAAGGACTTGGTATTCAAAGACTATAATTATTCACGTTTTTCTGAATAGTTGTTAATTGTAATTCAATTCAAATAGTTTGTATAATAGGCATCAAATCAACTAATATATTTATTATGCACTGGATTCTTGTCATTAAATAATTATGTAGGTTCATAGTAAGCTAAGCGTTTTGTTCAATTACATACAACGGAACGTCATTTGTCATCGACAAGTTACACAATCTATGGTCATCGATCCGCGCCATTGATTGACACCCGGCAATCATTCGCATCATCTTTTCGCTTCACTCGTTGTTTTGGATTGTGATACGTACTATTTTGGATTTCCTTCTGTTGTTTTGACCTCGACATTGTTTTACGGACTGATAACTACCACTTGTGACGATTATTCTGTGCTTTTGATTTCTGGACACCGATTTTGCATCTTTGCTAATTGTGAGAGACATCATGCAGACTACAACTACACAACTAGCCCTGCGATTGCTCTGTGTTAATTGTAACATACGCATAGATACACTTCGCCGCCATCTCGTTTTTGAACTGGATACCAGAGTTGTTTCTAAGATCTGCGAGTGGAATTCTTCAATAATAGTACGTATTTACATACCTACTTATTTTATAAAACTAACTTAAACTATCACACTCAATCATACATCATATAATACAACTCTAATTCTTATTTTAGATCACTGAAGAAGACTACATATGTGATGCCTGTAAACAATTGGCAATGCAGCATGTCAACTCCGGATTAGCCAATGAACCTGGTGCCTCATCTTCCCGTGGCCACATGCATGTTTGCATACTTTGTGGAAGTTCTCTGCGGAACCGTAAATGTGACCTTATTGTGAGAGAGAATCCATCTCAGTTGCAACAAGCAATACATAATGAACTCGAAAATAGAATTGCCCCACGGCAGGTAATTATGATTTGTTATTATTACTTTTTTTTGGTTTGTATTTTATCAATGTTATAGTGAATTTATCACTGCACTTTAATATTGTTTTGTTAGAGTGATTTTGTATGCTCGGGTTTAATAATAATGAATCGAAACATTTATACTATGATGAGGCTGTATGGTTGTTTCAGGCAACTTCAACAGACCGTGTTTGTCATCCCTGTTGGCTGAGACTCAAGAGAGTTGCTACACATAATATGCAGCAAAATATTGAGCAGCAGGCAGAGCCGGAGCAGGAGTCAGAGCCAGAGCCTCAACTCCAAGATCCTGAAAGCTCTCCAAATACAGACCAGCAAGCTGACGAAGTACCTAGGGTGATTAGTTTACCGCAGTATAGACGAGCGGCTAACTCTGCAGCACATTGTGTTTTTTCTGGTTGCCAGAACAGAGATTTGCATAGGATTTCTGACCCTCTAAGGGCCTGTTTCACCACCCTCAAGTAAAGTGTCGAGTAGGCTAATCGCCAGTTAAAGTGACCCGTAACTTCAAGTGCGAGTTTCACGACGTCCGAGTAGCACTAATCATAAGATTAACTGACCCGTAACTTACTTGCCACGTCTTCTGCCAATTAGCGTGTTTTACTCGACGGTTAAGTATTGTCTGTTGTCATTTCTTGCATATCACTAACGATCATTTTAAAATAAACGAATAAAAATGGATTTATTTGATTTAATTGATCATCAGTTGGATGAATTAGAATATTCTTCGACACAACGAATAGCAAGGATTCGTGTATTTAAATTCCGTGTTGATTATTTTACGGACCTGGATGAAACTGATTTTTTCGCTAGATTTCGTCTATCGAAATATGCAGTGAACCAAGTGCATAACTTTATAAAACATAAAATAATGCCTACATCGCAAAGGTGAGTGGTATTTTTTAATTATTGAAGTGATTTTACTTACTTATAGATAGGTAACCTATCAAATCATATTAATCCCTCCCTCCTATAATATTTGCAGTAGCTACATACTCGTATATGTTCTGTTACCTGTTGTTTGAAGTAGGTGTAGTACCTAACTTATAAAAAATCTTTATTTTAGAAATCAAGCAGTTCCAACAAAAACAAGCCTACTATTAACATTGCGGTATCTCGCTACTGGATCCTACTTAAGAAGTGCGGCTGATTTTTGTGGAGTCAGTCCACCAACAGCAAGCCGTATCGTTAAGAAGGTGACTGTGGCTATTGCTCAACTACGCCCAGTGATAATAAAGTTCCCTGACAACTTAAGCACACTTCAAGATAGTTTTTATGAAATCGCAAGATTCCCCAGGGTAATAGGGGCTGTAGATTGTACCCATGTTACAATAAAGTCACCTGGTACGTTTTATTTTTTAATTTTGTCATGCCAATGTAAGAAAACATTAACTTGGTAATCATTAATTGGGTACCTATTAAAATATTAAAATGTAATCCTTATTTACTTTTCATTTCAGGTGGCAATTCAGCTGAAAATTTTAGGAACAGAAAGTCAAACTTCTCAATTAATGTTCAGGTTGTTTGTGACAGCCAATTAAAATGCTTGGATATTGTAGCAAGATGGCCAGGATCTGTTCATGATCAGACAATTTTCAATAATTCATTTTTGAAACACAGATTTGAAACTGGACAATTTAGAGATGGCTTACTTCTCGGTGACAGTGGATATGAGTTAAAGCAATATCTTTTGACACCCTTTCTGAACCCATCATCCCCGGCAGAAAATTTATATAATGAGTCACACATTCGAACAAGGAATACTATTGAAAGATGTTTTGGTGTGTGCAAGAATAGGTTTCCTGTGCTTAGGCGACAGATAACGTTAAAATTAGCTCGTGTACAAGCTATAATAGTTGCCTGCTTTGTATTGCATAATATTGCAATTGATATTAATGAAAGAAACTTTGGGGACAACTACAACTCAACTGATACACAGACTCTGGAAGAAATTGCAGCACAGAGCCCTGAGCTGAATTATGATCCTAGAAATAGACTGGTGCAAGAATATTTTTTACCATTACTAAATAATAATAGACCCTAAATAAAACAAACAATTTATTTATTTAAAATTCTTTCCTAATTTTAATTTATACTCTTCTTCCTTCCATTTGCGCTCCTTTTCTTTAAACTCTGCCTCCTTCTTGCGTTCACTTTCTTCAAATTCCCACACCTTCTTTTTTTCACTTATTTCTGCTTCCAAAAAATCTCTTTGGAGCTGAACTAATTCCAGCTTAGCTTGAGTCAGCTCATCAAAAAGTGTTTTTTTTGGTGTATTAGCTGTAAAAAAAAACAATAGTGAAATTAGGTTGAGAAAGAAATTGTAATTTTTTATATATATTACAATGCTATTATTATGTCATACCAATCAGTGCAGGATGTTTTCTTGATTTTAAATTTCTTCTGCTAGTGACATCCCATTTTTTATTGGCAGAAGTAGTTGGAGTTATACATTTCCCATTTGGGGTTTCATGCAAAGCTTTGTCTGTAATAAAAATTAAGTATGTATTAATTTTAAATGTATGTTTACTTTTATAGAAGAGAACTCATAATATGTTTTATATTAAGAAATAGCACATGGGCACGGTAAGTATCAGACTGGATGGTTACAGATATTAACCAGTGTGAGGTAGACCTTAACTTTACATGACTGCTGTTGCTGTTAATTTATCATTACTGCTATTACTTGAAGAATATCAAAGATTACAATTAATGAAAAGTATCAAAAATAATATCAACACATACTTACCATTTACATTGTCTACTTTTAATATATTTGTTTCTTCTGGAACTGTTTCTGCACTAGTAGTAGGTGGCAATGGTTCAAACTCATTTGTAACGAATAGTACAACTTCTGTAAAAAAGTACAGCAATAATTAGCAATCAAGTTAATGGGAAATAAATAATGATTTAACTTTGATTGTGCGACACAGCAGGCACATTTTAATTCTTTTGCAAATATGTTGATAGGTACCTACATGACATGATAGGTAGTATTATGGATACTTACGGTTTTGAGTAGCCTCACTTTCTACAACCTCAGTTGTATCCATTTGTGATGGTGGAATTCTCAAAAATTCTTCCATTTTCGGAACATCAATTCTGTCTATAACAAAGCATATATTTTATTTAAATAGGTATGACTAATTATTTATAATAAACCACTTTCGATTTCAAATAGACCGCACCGGTAAAGACGGTCACGTTCCCTAGTGCTTTTTTAAACAAGTGAACAAGCTTACCTTCTTGAGTTTGTGGCAATATATCGGAGTCGAAAATACTGTCCAAGCCATCGGTGCTTAACGTTATCATGGCTTTAATCTGTTCTTCCACATTATCGAGTGGAGGAGCAGTGTTCTTACCACCTCCGGTACGGTAAAGTTCCGAGCGACATGCAGCTGACTTTTTCCTGACTGTACGTTTCAAGCCCTCATATTTGACCTTTAATGTTTTGGTCGATCTGAATATGCCTCCAGATCGAGCATTAAATTCGTTTTGAATGCTTTCCCAGCGGCTTCTTTCTTTTTCCACGTCGAACCATCACTTTGTTTATTCTCCAGCACAGCTTGGTATTTTTGTACAAGTGAAACTAAAATATCCCTCTCATGTAAAGAAAAGTTTGCACTTCTATCTCTTTTAACTTTATCCATGATAATTAAATAGGTAAGTACTTAATAACTTAACAAATTAAAATCACACGCGTATTTCCAACCAAACAGACAATCCACTCAAACACCACAATGCATAAATGACAGCTGCAATAGTGCAATGACGTTTGACGAGTGACATTGACGTAATATTGAACGAATGTGACGTATGATTTGTTACGTTACTCATTTAACCAGTAAGTTGTTACTCGGAGCTTATTTTTCGTTTGTGAAATTGACAAAAGATACTCGTAACCTTTACTTGCTGATTAACGTTAATTAAGAAGTAACTAATCAACGCTTTACTTGGAGATGGTGAACGAGGCCCTAAGAGCAACAACTCTTAGCAAACACAAATATTACTTGCCTATAAATGCTCGTATTTGTGTAGAACATACATTTAGCACTGATTGGGATATGTTGTTTGATTCTCAAAATAGTTTCAGAACATTTACGGCTGACCAAGTGGAACATGCACTTTCTTTTATAAATGCTTTTAACACATTTCTCGATTTCTCGAGTATGGAAAGTGTTGAAAGAATTGATGAACATTTGTTTCATTATTGGCTTGGAATGAATAAACAGCAATTTGAACTTTTACTATATGAAAATCCGCGTCTTATAGAAACAAAGAGAGGCATTTTGGGTTTAGGTGCTCTTCTAATGAAGATGAGAACTGGTGACTCAGATGACCGGTTATCCCAGTTATTAATGGTTCCAAGACGAACATTAGAAAGATTAATGGATAAGGTTAGAGAAATATTGGTAGGTACAGGATTTTGTGCCAAGAAATCTGGGACTCCAACACATATCCCGTGAACAATTGTTGCAACACAATTTAATGATTCCAAATGCAATTTATAATCAAAATAATGAAAATACGATAATTATATGTGATGGGACATATATTTATATAAACAAAAGTTCCAATTATATGTTCCAAAAGGACACTTATTCCTTACATAAGTACAGAAACTTGTTAAAACCATTTTTGCTGGTGACCCCCGATGGCTATATTGTAGACTGCTTTGGCCCTTACAAAGCTACCACATCTGATGCAGATATAATGAAATCTCTTTTCAGAGATGAAAACTCTCCTCTCAGACAATACTTTCAAAATAATGATATTTTTATTCTAGACAGGGGATTTAGAGATTCAATTAGTTTGTTAGAGGCTTGCAGCTACAAAACATATATGCCGGAATCCTTGCTTGAGGGTGAGCATCAGCTCACCACCGAGCAAGCTAATAGGAGTCGTTGTGTGACCTTATGTCGTTGGGTGGTGGAAGTAGTTAATGGGTACTTTAAACGAGACTTCAAAATATTCCGGCAAGATTTTTTAAATAAAACTGTTCCACATATGATGCAAATGTTTTCCATAGCTGCAAGCCTTTTAAATAAATTCGGTGTTCGGTTAAAAAATAGGAATGATGCTGAACAAATCATAAATGTTATTAGGGAACGATTTCCATTAAGTAATAATTTATCTGATTTTATAAACACTACGAATATGAATAGACGAACATCTGATTTTACTAGTATTACAGCTCATTCCAATACTAATATTATATTTCCCCGTCTAGAATATGGTGAAGTTATATTATTTGCCCTAGGAACATATCAGATCCGACAAGCAAGGTCCTATTATAGTGAACATGTCAGGTTTCACGGAGGGTATCGAATTGAAATAAGCAGAGAAAACATTAATGTAACAGAGTATCGTTTGAGAGGAAGTGGAAACAATTCACTTATAAGAGGCAAAATTAAATCCAGACACATTTCGAGAAAAGTATAGTATGTTTATATATTAATTGAAAATAATGTGTCTGGAAGGGAAGCTATAATAGAGTATTGCTGTAATTGTTTAGTTGGTAGAAGAACGGTTGGGTGCTGTGCACATGTTATGACGCTTGTGTGGTACCTTGGGTGGGCCAGGCATCAGCCGACAATATCAGCGCCAGCAGCATTCCTCGATGCTGTAGTTGTAAGAGAGGATGAAGAATAAAAAGTATTTTTGTCAAGCCTATTTCTTTCATTTAAGTACTCCTAAATCCTACCATTACAATTCATTTACTCCTGTAACCTACCATTACTTGATTTGTTAATACATATGCAACTTGAGTATTGAAGACTGAAAGACAGTAGGTATCTAGCGACTAACTCTCTTCAGCCAGAAAAAAAAGCCTTGAAGTCTTTCAGGAAGGACTTCGCGTGTGATGATAATTATGCCATCCTTGATTTCTCCTCCATTTCTACACTACACGCTGAGCAATATAGGTGTAGTTTTCATTGAATTGTCGGTCAAAATCTATCGTCGAAGCGGACCAGACTCCATGAGACGGTTTGGCAGACGGCCCTTTTTGACAGCGAAGTCTAAGTGTATGATGGACAGACAAGGATTGTGCTTTGAGAAATGTCCTATTTTTTGTGAGAGTCAAAGTGGCGGGTGTACCATAGCGAATCAAATTATACCAATTACCAAAAAAATGTACCTATAATGTACTATTTTGTACCTAGCTCCAAGAAATCTGTACCTCCTTCAGAACGAAATTATTTCGAAATTAAGGTACACCCGCCATATTGATGTCAATATGGCGGGTGTACCTTAATACTTTATTATTTAACCGTTATTCTTAAAATATAATTACATCAAAAAAATGTACCTAAAAAGTACCTCAAGTAAAAAGAAACACACACTTGATCAGTGGGATAGTTCCTGAGAAATGAAACAACCGTGTCTGGTGTATATAAACACGATAATTATCATGATATATTGAAATAGTTATATATACATTTATATCGGGTGTAAAAAGACAGTTTCCGAAGCCAACTTTTTTCCGAGCAAACATTACCAGAATTTTCGTTTTTTTCGAAATTATGCGTTTGAAGTTACAAAAACGCAATGAATATCAAACATATCCGACAAGTACCTACGTGGCTTAGAGCGAAGGGGCGGGGTTTAACTTTGCTTGCCTGGGCTCGCAGTACATTGCGCGAAATAAAAAATCGTTTTTTTTTCATACCTAAAAATAAAATTCGTTTCTCAGCAATAATTTTTGCACCAAGCTACAGCGAACGAGCACGAGCACGAGCGAACTGTTTCCCGAGACGGAAGGATTTATGATGGCGATCCAGGACCAAATAATAGCTACTCGTAATTACAGGAAATACATAATTAAAGACCCTCATCAACCGACTGACATTGCAACACCGCCTCTGAGACCATACAACATATTACAGGAGCTTGTAAATCACTTGCACAGACTGACTATAAGCATCGACATAACCAAGTTGCCGCTATTATACACCAACAATTAGCATTTAAATATAAACTCATAAATGAGATGAAACCATATTATAAATATAAACCGGAATTAATACTAGACAATAACAATCAGAAAATCTATTGGGATCGGACGATAATAACAGACAAAACTATACATTTCAATAGACCAGATATAACCGTTCACGACAAAGCCAATAAAACAGTTTACTTAATAGATATAGCTATACCGAACTCACACAACATTCAAACTACAATATCTGAAAAGCTTAGTAAATATCAAGACCTCGCCATAGAAATAAAAACCCAGTGGGAAGCAGAAACCGTCCACATCGTCCCTATATTGCTCTCTTCCACTGGTATCGTACCAAAGTCTCTTATACAAAGCCTTCACACTTTACACATGCCTCCCCACACACTTCAGCTGCTCCAAAAAGCAACAATTCTCAACACCTGTCGCATCACCCGGAAATTCCTTACTTCTTCTACAATATCACCCACATTCACCATTTAAACTCCCCCCTACAAACTTGGCTCCGGGCCGTGGGTAAGGTTTTTGTACTCTCTTACGAGAGAAGAACATAAAATAACTTGAAAGAATAATAAACAAAAGTAAACGAGACACGGTTGTTTTATATCTCAGGAACTATCCCACTGATCAAGTGTGTGTTTCTTTTTACTTGAGGTACTTTTTAGGTACATTTTTTTGATGTAATTATATTTTAAGAGTAATGGTTAAATAATAAAGTATTAAGGTACACCCGCCATATTGACATCAATATGGCGGGTGTACCTTAATTTCGAAATAATTTCGTTCTGAAGGAGGTACAGATTTCTTGGAGCTAGGTTCAAAATAGTACATTATAGGTACATTTTTTTGGTAATTGGTATAATTTGATTCGCTATGGTACACCCGCCACTTTGACTCTCACTATTTTTTGGGTAATTATCTGAGAGAAATCTTAAATCAAATCTCTTCGCTCTCTTCGCGTCGCAGTCGGGTAAAATGGTATTTTTTGATTCTAACCTCAAAAGTATTGTTGACGTTATTATAATAAATCGTGGCTATTTAGATACGATTTTCAAACGGGATGATGTTTACAACATAAAAACAAACCAATCTAACTATAGTTTGTTTTGGGACATGAAAAATAAAAGTCAAGTCCAGCTCCTATAGAAATTTGGCCATCCTTCTTTAATGAAGATGAACGTCGTGCCTTCAATACAATTAAAAATAAGTTGTCTAATGAACCAGTGTTAAAGATATTTAATCCAAAACTTTACACAGAGTTACACACGGATGCATGCTGTGTTGGTTATGCAGCTATACTTATGCAGCGTAGTGTGGATGATCAGCAGCTGCACCCTGTCTACTACATGAGCAGAAAGACAACCGATACAGAGAGCAGATATACAAGCTATGAACTCGAGGCATTGGCAGTCATCGAAGGTGTCAAAAAGTTTAGACACTACCTGTTCGGTAAGCGTTTTAAGATTATAACAGACTGTAGAGCTTTTCAAATGACTTTAAAGAAAAAGGAACTGGGTATGTCAACTAGAGTAGCCAGATGGATTTTGTTTCTTCAGGATTTTGACTTTACTGTAGAACACAGAGAAGGTTCTAGTATGAGACATGCTGATGCACTAAGCCGTAACCCTTATGTTGCAGTTATCAATGAGTTGTTTGACAGCATTAGAAAGGCTCAACAAGCAGATGAAGGTTTGAAAGCCATTACAAGTATTTTGCAGAATGCACCCTATGAAGATTATGTCTTGGAAAATGGTCTTGTTTACAAAGGAGCTGATAAGAAGTTAGTGATTCCGCGAAGTATGGAAGATGAAATTATCAATAGAGTTCACCAAAATGGTCATTTTTCAAAAAAGAAGATGTTAGAATTGCTCGATAAGGATTATTTTATAAAAAACGTGTGTAAAAAAGTTGAAGACTTTCTACTAACATGTATTCCATGTTTATTAGCAAGCAAAAAGGAAGGAAAGCAAGAAGGATTCTTACATGTGATTGACAAAGAAGCAATACCCCTGCACACCCTGCATGTTGATCACATTGGACCGATGTCAGACACAAAGAAACAGTACAATCACATCTTGACTGTAGTGGATGGATTCACTAAGTTCGTCTGGATATTTCCAACAAAGAGTACTACGAGCAAAGAGACGTTAGACAAGCTACGTATTCATCAACAGCAATTTGGTAATCCAAGTAGGATTGTTACAGACAGAGGAACAGCATTCACCAGTACTGAGTTCCAGGATTACTGCAAAGAAGAAGCAATAGTGCATGTGAAAATAACCACAGGAATGCCAAGAGGCAATGGGCAAGTTGAGCGTATACATAGAATAATTATTTCAGTCCTGTCGAAGCTGTGTATAGAAAACCCTACACTGTGGTATCGGCACGTGTCGTGTGCAGCGAGCTATCAATAGCACGTATCAGAGGAGTACAGGTACAACGCCACATGAACTTCTAGTTGGTGTGAAAATGAAGACCAAAGAAGATGTCAACATTTATGAGTTGCTGCGGCAAGAAGAAAGGGACAGCTTTATTCTGGAAAGAGAAGAGCTCAGGCAGAAGGCCAAAGAACAAATATTAAAAGTACAAGAAGAAAATATTAGAAACTACAATAAGAAGAGGAAGAAAAGTGTTGAATATAATGTAGGAGATAAAGTAGCAATAAGAAGAACACAATTTGGAACAGGGTTGAAAATCAAACCAAAGTATTTCGGCCCTTATAAAGTTTCCAAAGTGAAAGGAAAAGATCGCTTGATGTAGATGTCGCTAGCGACACGTAAACATCGAGCGCGTATTTACAAACAGACAAAAAATAGTTATAGTGTGTTTTAAACTCAGTAAATATAATAAACTTGTGAGATAAGACCTAATAGTGACCATAAAATGTTATCTACGAAAAAGAACCATGTGGAGTATGACAAAAACAGTGAAAGTGAAACGTGAATCAAACCGTATTAATGTGACATTTAACTAGTGTTTCGCAGTCATAAAAACTATCTTTCGCTAGACACTACACAACTCCCTTTTTTACGAACATAATACTACTTCTGTGATAAAATTACAAAAAGTGAAAAATTTTTACTTCCGTTAATTTGAAAAGTCGAACAATCATGCTGACATTACACCTGAACAATATTGTGAATAGTGCCATCTAGGGATGAGTAGTGAAACCACATTCGTAGTACCACGCAAAAGCAAGTTGGATCAATACTGGAATAGCGCCATCTAGGGACGAGTAGCAAAACTACGTGCTTACCTACCACATCAAAATTCAGGCTTATGTATATGCGTAGGATCCATATCGGAATAACGCCATCTAACGACGAATAGCGAAACAGCGTTCTTATATCGGAAACTATGGCGTCTAACATCAACACAAGTGCAAATAGTGGCCGCAAGATGCCGTCACTAGTATCATGTTTTAAGTGTAAAAAATTAGTTGACATAAAAAATACAGCAATGTGCTCAATCTGCAAAAACAGATATGAACCGGATTGCGATGGTTATCCTGAGCAAACCTACCGTTTAATGAACCAAGAATCAAGAAAAAACTGGAAATGTAAAGCTTGTATACAGAAAAACCTCAAGAACAAAAAAATATCAAGTTCCAGCGAACTTTCTAATATTACTCAGCGAAAGAAAAATAATACCATATTAGATCCTGTCCTCTCAGCCCCAGAAACTGCACAGCCTACAAATAATAATCAGTGTATTGATACGATTCAGCTCTCAACCCAAGATACGTCTAATATAACAGATTCACAATTATTTACCGACTCTGAAACCTCATATGAGTTGTATGATGCACCGAATATAATGTCTAAGAGTATGGACTGTACTATAACCGACCAACTGTGTATTACTGAAATGAAAGAACAAATATCTATACTTACCAGTAATCTGGAGAGCACTGAGAGCGAACTGGAAAATATTATACTCGACAATAATAAACTCAATAGGCAGATACAAATGTTAAACGAAGAAATAAAAGTATTGAAGTCGCTGTGTAAATCTTCTATAATAATAGGAAATAGCCCATACAAAAGCGACAAGAAGAGACATTCTCTACCGCGATGGAAAAGGTCTCCCACTAATTCCTCACTAGCTACAATCTCGAATCTTGAACCCCGCAACGACATAGTGATGTTATCACAACAACAAAAAATTGCTCATCTCGAACGACAATTAGAAGACATACAGCGAGAAAACAGGTCCCTTATAAAACAAATAGAGAGCCTAACACAATATGAACAGAAAAACACTAGGCCTTTACCAATCGAAAGAGGACGACTACATGCAGACAACATTATTACAAATACAAAACAGTCAGATAATTCACTAAAAAAGATATGCCTCATAAGTTCCAACAAGACAAATAGCGTTCTATCAATCGCATTGCAGACATTTGGGGACAAGCAGCTATGTCATTATCTTTCACCAAAAAATGGAATTCTACATATGATTAAAAATCTACAGGAAAGACTGTACTCCTTCACAAAAAATGATTATTGTGTGATCCTGATAGGAGAAGAAGATTTCAGAGCAACAAATAATTATTTCAATCTGATATTAGAATTAAGGGATACCCTACTGAAAATACGTCACACGAACATTATACTGTGCCTCCCCACGTACAAATGCAGCTATTATGCCACAGTATTTAACTGGCGGGTAGAGATGTTTAATACCCTACTCTACCTTGACGTGAATTCATACTATTACGCTACGATAGTTGATTCAAATTTGAATCTATCTATAGATGGTACGATGTTCTGTAAGTATGATGGAAGGCTGAACGACACTGGAATGAAGACTATTTTCAACGACATATTACTGGCAATAAATAACCTTAATATTGAGGACAATAATGCATATGAACAAAATACTAGTGGTGAAGTAAATAATACTTCGTTTTTTCTGTGAGGACAACTTACAAATATTACATCAGAACATTGCGGGCTTACTGAACAAATCTGATTGTCTCGCCGTTTGTCTAGAGGAACTAAGTGAGAAAGATATTAACGTTGATGTGGTCTGTGTCACAGAGCACTTTATCATGTCAGGACTAGAAAAAAATCTATTTATACCGAATTACCAACTAGCCGCAATATATAGTAGAAGAGAGATCAATAGAGGAGGTGCATGCATACTGGTAAAAAAAGGGCATCAATGGCAAGAAATGCAAGAAATAGCTAGATTATCACTGTCTGGTACATTTGAATGTTGTGGTATAGAATTAGTTAAGTGTAAAATTATTATAATTTGTTTGTACAGAGTACCTAAACCTAGTAACATAAATGTATTCTTTGAAAAGTTAGAAATACTTCTGAAGTTAATTTGCGGTAAGCGAAACAAAAAGGTAATTATTGCAGGCGATTTTAATATTGATGTTTTAAAGAGTAATAGGACTTCTATGGAATTTGAATGTTTGCTGTCACAATATGGCTTAGGTTTAGAAATTAGGAAACCTACGAGGATAAAAAGTAAAACCTGTATAGATAATTTTTTACACAATTTTCGAAAGCAATGTAAATCTCAGATTGTCGAATTTTCATTGTCTGATCACACGTCACAATTAATAGAGTGCCCTATTAAAAAACAAGGCGAAATTAAGTTCTGGCGCATAAAACAACGTGATTACAATATGGAAAATATCAAGAAATTTGAGACATGTATTAAGAATTTATCATTCACAGATCTATATTTAACTGATAACCCAAATGTAGCATATAATGCATTTATGGACACATTTAAACTATTCTACAATCTATGTTTTCCATTTAAAATTACCACAATAAAATCAACAAATAAAACAAAATGGGTGTCGCGGGGGATAAAATTATGTAGCAAGATTAAAAGAAAGCTGTTATGGCAATATAGACTAAAGCCAAATAATGTAAACAAACGCAACTATAAAAACTATGCGCGAAAATATAAAAATATAATTAGGCTAACACAACGTTCTCAAAATATTAATAACATAAAAACTTCTAAAAATGTAATCAAAACCACATGGAAAATTATTAATCAGTCAAAACAAAATCACACCCCCAATACGATCTCCAAACTGAGGAAAGGTAACAATGAAATAGTAACAAGTCCACAAGAGATAGCTAATGCTTTCAGTGATTATTTTGTTGATAAAATTGTTCCTGTTGCAAATCGTGGCGCTACAGTTACTAAACACATATACAGGAGAAATAACTCCATGTTTCTTACACCCTGTATCCCCTCAGATGTTGAAGCGATTATATCATCACTGAAAAACACAAACAGTGTAGGATATGATGAAATATCAACCAAAGTAGTAAAATTCATAAGCCAATATACAACATGTAACATAATTAACGCACATCCTGAAATTAGTTTGTTCAGAATCGTTTACTGAATCGATTTCTACCATTTTTAATATAGGTCATTTTTTTTCCCAAAATTAACTAAAACTACGTATATTACAGTCACACTACCCCTGTACAGCCAAAACTAACTGAAATGGACTGTAAATCAAGGCAATAAGAATTTTAAAAGTGCAGTTTTATTTGTATTAATACAAATTCCGTCATTTAATACAAAATAAAGAAAAATGAACCTTATTTCAAGGACATTAAAGTCTTTACAAATACAGTTAAGTAAACTTAACGATTGTAATCGCACGCACACACTTACAGGCACTGGACAAAGGACAATAGAATAACCAACAAAATACAAAATATGACAAGCTTGTTTTCGTTCTCTTTCTCCTGCAAACTAAAAACCCCGGGATAGAGCGAGACAGCTACGACGATACCGGCGCTTGCGCGGCTACGATAAAAGCAAACTTAAATGTAAACAATATTAGTCACGCGCGGACATTTTACAGGAAAGTACGTAGAGTGTTTGCAAATAATTTTTCGCGTGCGATGTATTTCCAATACACAAATGTTCAGTACACCAAAATGGTGAGGACTTTGGCATAGTGTGGTGATAATGTGGCTCTAGCTTGCAGAACATTCAACCAAAGGGATGGTACCAGAGTAGACCGCAGGTTTATGTTAGCTGCTGCTCAGCGGCTTCGCGACCATGGAACGTTCCGTCCGAACACGGCCATCGACAGGAGAGCCAATGTGCCTACACGTACTCGTCTTCAAAACGAAATACTGGACTATTTCGACGAGAATCCCCATGCCAGTACCCGAGAAGCAGCGCCACGCTTTGAATGTAGTCAAATGCATGTGTGGAGAACACTTCGTGGTGATAAAAAACATTCATTCCACCTCAGAAGATGCCAGGAGCTGACTCCAAACGATTTCGCACCACGCATGCAGTTCAGCCGCTGGTCACTAGAAAATTGGCAGCGGAACATAATTTGAAGTTTTGAACAGATGAAAGTACATTCACACGTGTGGGGATGTACAATCAATACAACATACATTTATGGATGCACGAAAATCCTCACGCATGCAGAGTGACCTTCCAACACCGTTTCTCAGTTAACGTCGGGGCCGGTGTCACTGGTACATACATACTGGGGCCTGTTTTCTTACAAAGATTAACACAGGAGACGCATATTTACTTTTTTACGAGAAACTCTACCTACGCTGCTAGAAGACATAGCTCTTCATAATTTACAAAAGGTTTTCTACCACCACGATGCTCATTTCACTAGGAGTGTTCGACAGTAGCCTGCCAGATCAGCTGATTTGACGCGTCTTGTCTTTTTTTTTTGTGGGGACGTATTAAATCGTTAGTTTATTTTAGTGAAGTCACAAGTGCCGAGGACCTAAAAACAGGATAGTGAACGTTTTTGAAATAGTGAAAAATGACACTGAAGTGCTTTCTAAATTAAAACATCAATTAAGAAAACGGGCATTAAAATGTATTGAACAGGGTGGTGGACATTTTGAAAGTGGTCTAAAAGACGTCGTAGTCGTCGAGTGTTTTGGCAATCAGTAAGTTATTCGATTTTTTTAATTATAGTAAATAGGAATGTGATTCACTTTTAGAATCGCCGTCTTTGAATAATATTGTCGTACCGCCTCCTATGTTTAGCAGTTCATTATTATTTACACTAGCATAACATTTTGTAACGATTATTGCTAATTATTCAGAGTCGACAGTCCAAAGCCTGAAAAGTGTGATTGAAAGATGCAATCAAATGTTTACGAGACATTACCTACAGCTGTGTCGAGCGGCGTTAACTCGTCTCGAACGCGAGCGAATAGGTACCTACTAGGCTAGCACGACCCTCATACCTACGCGTGCGACTGTGTGCGTTTGTGGATTTGTACTGCGACCACAACGTTCTTCCGGAATTAGTATAACTAATTTAATTAATAATCAATGCCTACACATGTTCAATTAAAAATGTAGTGTATGTGTTATGATTATAACATAATATTCTAATTGGGGTGTTTGAGGGTGTGCGTTAATTACGTTACATGTTGTATATCATCTCATTTAAGCCACATCATAAATTTATGTATATCCACAGGTATTTATCCTGATGGATTAAAAACGTCAGTAGTGAAACCGCTTTTCAAAAAAGAAAGTAGAGAACTTATGGAATGTTACAGACCAGTCACACTTATACCAGTCTTTTCAAAAGTTTTCGAAAAATTTATTCATAAACAACTTTACGGCTATTTGGAGGAACACAATATTCTAGCTAAAGAGCAAAAAGGGTTCAGACAAAAGAAGAGCATAAATAGAGCTATATATGATTTTCTGCATGTTATAATGACAAAATAAGATATTAAAACACCGATCTGCGCTATCTTTTGCGATATGACACAAGCGTTCGACTATGTGGATCATAAAATCTTACTTGCAAAACTAGATCATTATGGTATACGGGGAAATGTTCTGAGTCTTATAGAATCGTATTTGACGGATCGCAAACAATTCGTAGAGATAAAACGCATAAATGAAGCTAATAAAAGAGAAGAAACATATACTTCTCACATGCGAACAGTAAAATATGGGGTTGGACAGGGTACGGTCTTAGGCCCCCCGTTATTTATTTTATATATAAATGACTTGCCTAAAATTACCACTCATCCTATGACATTGTTTGCGGATGATAGTACAGTTGCTATAAAATGTAAAAATAAAAATGAATACGAAGCTGACTATAAACACTACATTATTGAATATTATAAATTGGCTAGATAATAATAATTTGAAGATAAATATAAATAAAACGAAACTAATGCAATTTACTCAAAGAATGCCAAAATTTAAAGATTTGGGAATTGACTATAACGATACTGAAATTAGCGAGGTTGCCAAAACTAAATTTTTAGGACTAACTATTGACGACAATGTAAATTGGAAAGCACACACAGAGGAACTATGTAAAAAAATCAGCAGTACAGCATATGCGCTATTTAAACTTGCACCCGTGCTTAATATTGATGCCTTACTCATAGCATATCATGGAGCAACTTCTTCATACCTCAGATATGGTATAATATTTTGGGGCAATTCGACAAATAAAGAACTGGTATTCAAAGCCCAGAAAAGGTGTATACGAGCGATATTTAATCTTAAAATTCAAGATAGCTGTGAACCATACTTTAGACAATATAAAATCCTGACGTTACCGTGCCTGTACATTTTTGAAACCGCGAACTTCATAAAATCAAACCCTGAACTTTTTGAGACTCTGGCAGACACAGTCACTCGTAGTAGGAGGAAAAACACACAAAATATATTGCGATTACAACAAGCAAATACGGCACTACTACGTAAGAGCATATACGGTATGGCACCAAAAATTTATAATAGGCTACCAGATGAATTAAGAAGCTTGAATGGTAATCCTTTCAAAAAACGTTTACATGACTTTCTAGTCAGCAAAACCTATTATAAAATTAGTGATTTTCTCGAAGGTAAATAATGTGACTAGAAAATACATCTTTACACATTATTGACATAATTTCTAATAGTTTAAGTGACATTTTAATTTCGGAATTGACATGGCCCTGATGAAATGAATTTAATTATTTTTACTTATAGTCTAAAATATTGTTTGTTTGTAATTTGTATTATAAAATTGTACTATAATCTGACTTATGACTATTCTAATTTTATGTTGATGCATGTACCTGTTTAAATCTAAAATAATAAAAAAATAATTGACATAATTTCTAATAGTTTAAGTGACATTTTAATTTCGGAATTGACATGGCCCTGATGAAATGAATTTAATTATTTTTACTTATAGGTAGTCTAAAATATTGTTTGTTTGTAATTTGTATTATAAAATTGTACTATAATCTGATTTATAACTATTCTAATTTTATGTTGATGCATGTACCTGTTTAAATCTACTAAGCACTTTGTTTCCGAATTAAATAAAAATAAGTATTTGCATGCCAGTAAGGTAGATCAAGGAGAACGATATTGAATGTAATGTTAACACCACTGTATATACCCTTGACCAGCAAATAAATGATTTATGATTATTATGATTATGCTATGATGTAGAGAACGTCTGAGCGACAACAGTCACCGGGTAATCAATTGCATCCACTTCCATTTTCTCTTTGATTTTCTATTTTTATTAATTATTATTTACTCATTTTGTTAAATATTTCTGTATTTTTACCTGTTATGCACACAACCAATTTGTAATTCAATTTTTAACTTAACTTATATTTTTTT
Source organism: Standfussiana lucernea (assembly GCA_964057025.1). Lineage (NCBI taxonomy): Eukaryota > Metazoa > Arthropoda > Insecta > Lepidoptera > Noctuidae > Standfussiana > Standfussiana lucernea. The sequence continues at coordinate 2,558,862 of OZ059783.1, forward strand.
TAAATCTTTTAATTTAATTTACTTTTTGATTGATTTACTTTATAATTTTTAATATTTTAATTTGTATAACTGTATTTCTAGAATGCTATCTTACTTGTCCCCTATAATATTCTGAGAGTGCTGTGTACTTCTGTAAGTGATGAACTCACTATGCCTAAAATTGTTCGTTACTTCTGTTTGTATGTTCTAGTGAGTAAGTCGTTGAAGTACCATAAAAATAAATAAATAAATAAGTGTGATAGTAGCAGTGAAGGCCCAAATAAGACATCAACTGCGGCAGACAGTATGAAGTTGTGGCCAACATGTTATGAAAGCTGAGTGTTACTAAGTTATGGAGTGGTGTGAATGAATTAATAGTTTTAAGGAGCACAATTTCATTGTAAACATTTTCTTTTTCTGGACATTAAAAAGGAGTCACGTTTGCGATCAGGTTCTTTGTTTTAAATGTCAGCTGTTAATGTGCTAGTCTAATCTGTCTTATTTATTGAAAATAAACATGAACATGATGTAATGACGCTGTAACACTGCTTATTGTTATGTTTTGTAACTAATGATGTTATATTTTTTTTTTCTTTTCTGGTGTCATAGATGTTAAAGATTAGTTGTATTGATACTACAAATGTTGTATTGTATTTAGCATAAGCTGTTTGAAGGGTATGTGTTTGGTTGTTAGAATGATGAGTGTATGCGGATGTAAGCAGAGCAAAGCATGACTGAGGACAGTCATGGAAGTCAGAATGGCCGAATGTGGGAATGTAAGGTTAGTAATGTGGCAATACTGAGTGGATAAGGGAATGTAAGCGGATGGAGTGACAATACTGTGTGAACGAGCGAGCAGGAAGGTGAGAGCGGGACGGGAAGAGAGAGGAAGAAAATGGACGACGGAATGATTGTGATGTGAAGACGTTAGGTTAAATAATTGTAAAACGATTATTGTTGAAGAATAAAACCAAGAAGAAGAAGTTAAGTGTTGCTTCGTTATTTCAAAGATCCCACAACACGCACTACATGTATCTTCAGCTACCGTGATTGCACATATAACGGGCAATGTCCGTTTTATGTGACGTACTTTCACCTACCATAGCTGTACATTTAATGGGCAATGTCCGTTTTATGTGACATTAAAAAAATAATAAAAAAATATAAGATATTTAAGCTATGCTACACACACACAGCTATGCTAGCTATGTGTGTGTGTATGCTAGCTATTGTTTGTTTTTTTTTTATTTTTTTGCTAAGAGACGCTACTTCAACAATTCTCTCGACAACCGCAACTCTTCTGAAGTCTGGAAGTTCTTAAAATCTGTCGGCATTGGCAAATCTCCAGTTGTTTCTGGTGGCGACACTGACGTGTGTGCTCTTAACAAACATTTCTCACTCCCCCCTGTTACATTGGATCCGCACGTCAGGTCAGTTACTTTAAATAAACTTTCCTGTTTGCCTTTGCCGCAATGTGCTCCCTTTGAATTAAGCCCTGTGAGTGAAATTGAAGTCAAAAAATCTATTTCAGCCATCTCCTCCTCTGCTGTTGGTAATGACAATCTTTGCATAAGAATGATTTCTCCTATCCTTCCTACATTACTTCCCGTTTTGACACACATTTTTAACTACTCCTTGTTTTCTTGTACTGTCCCTGAGGTCTGGAAACAAGCTCACATCATTCCCTTACCCAAAATTTCTAATCCGGTTTCACCATCCGATTTCAGACCCATTTCCATCCTCCCTTATCTCTCTAAAGTTCTCGAGCACATTGTCCATCAGCAACTCACGGCCTTCCTTTCTAGGAATGACCTTCTTAGTTCTTTTCAATCTGGCTTTCGTCCTGGTCATAGCACTGTAACGACTCTTTTAAAGGTTACTGACGATATTCGATGGGCCATGGACCACAAGTCTCTTACTTTACTTGTTCTTTTAGACTTTAGCAGCGCCTTCAACTCTGTTGATTTCGACATCCTTCTTGGGATCCTTAAATCTTTTAATTTCTCCTCTTCTACTATTGGTTGGTTTGGTTCCTATCTTAAAGGTCGCTCGCAGCGTGTTCGTCTTGATGAGTCTTCCTCCAATTGGTGCCCTCTCAGCGCGGGTGTGCCTCAGGGTGGCGTTCTCTCTCCTCTTATATTTTCTATTTTTATTAACTCTGTCACCAGAGTTATCTCTTCCTTCTTCCATCTCTATGCCGACGACTTGCAGCTTTACCGTCATTTCCCAAGGGAAGATGCAGAAGCCGCCGTGTCTGCCATGAATAAGGATCTGGATTTGATTAGTGAGTGGTCGCGGTCCTTTGGACTGCTAATCAATCCTAAGAAATCTCAGGCCTTGATCATCGGCGGCAGGTATATGCGAAATAGGCTCGATGTTGCGTCGCTGTCTCCGCTCAGGCTGAATGGAGTTCAGATCGATTACGCAATTAAGGCTAAAAACCTGGGGGTGACTATGGACTCCTACTTATCATGGACTGCCCAAGTTGCTGAAGTTAGTCGCAAAGTGCACTACACGTTCCACTCATTGAAATGCCTACAGAGCTTCTTGCCTTTGAAAACCAAAATCTCCCTTGCGCAAACTCTCATCCAGCCCATCATAGACTACGCCGATGCCTGTTATTTGGATGCCACCGAGGAGCTTTTAAATAAACTTGAGCGGTTGCAAAATAATTGTATTCGTTTTGTTTTTAACCTTAAAAAGTATGATCATGTTTCCAACTTTCGCAAAATACTCAAGTGGCTCCCAATTCGACTTCGCAGGAACTCTCGGATATTGTGTCTGCTATTTAATATCCTTCACAACCCTAAAACACCATCCTATTTGCGGGAACGCTTTTCCTACTCCCGTCCTTCTGATGCACCTTGCAGGTCGCATCTTAGGAACCTCCTTAAGTCCCCTCCACACTCTACCGATTTCTACTCCTACTCCTTCACTGTGCACGCCGTGCGGTTGTGGAATTCACTTCCTCCTGACATTAGGGACTGCCAAACTATTGCAGTTTTCAAAAGAAGAGTGAAAGAACATTATCTTTCCATTTCGTCATAGTTGCATAAGTATCTATTATTATTTATTATATTGTATTTATAGGATTGTTGTATGTATCTTTGTATTTATATGTATGTAAGTATATTCTTATATTGTATATGTCGACGCAAGGCTAACGGAAACTTTAAAAACATTAATTTTAAGTTCAAGTTTAACAGTTAAATATTACTGGATAGGTTTAAATTAGTTTAGATTTGATTATTGTAGTCAGTTTGCTACTTTTCAATATAAAAAGCCGTGTTATGATTTGCGGTTACAGCAAACTATAACTGAAGGTTTATTTAAACTTAGGTTTAAAAACAAGTTATCTACTGCTAAATTCATTTCTTGAGTAATAAGCGATATGTGTTAGTTTTAAAATAATTTCTGTTTAATTATTGTTTAACAAATAGTTGATTGAACTATTGTGTGTCAAGCGGAAAATAGCGCGCGTTTGAAATATTCAGATAAATGTTTTAAACAATAGAGAATTAATTCAATGTTAAAATAGAGTGCTAAAAATAGTAAAACTAATTAACAAATCGTAGTTTGTTACTTCAATCAATGTTATCTGCAATTTGTAAAAATAAAGATGTGTAATGACTTCGCAACGACGACGCCATTTCTTTGGTATTGAAAGGTCGAGCCGCTGCGAGGCCATATTGAAAAAGAGAATTTTGTGAAGACAAGTGGTGTTCTGACTAGAATATCTTGTGAGTACGATTTCTATTATTAATTTAGATTTTATGGCTGTTTTAATTGTGTTTTGCTAATAATAAGAATAAAACTAGAGTAGATAAATTGTGTGTATTCATTTTTGCAATGAGTGAGCCTAGCGGTGGAGATGGTGACGTCAGCTCTGCTGATGTCACAATTTCTAAAAATCTGAATGGTCCCGGTTCTCCGTTATCAGAAGTGGGATTGCCGCCCACTTCTGCCCGTCCATCTGACTGGAATAATGAAAACTTAACCGCTTCTGTTAATGGGGTACCAACGGAGTTTTTCACTCAGATGTTGCAAATGATGAAGCACATGTCCGATCGTATCACGACACAACCAGATAAGCCCAAAGTCAAAATAAATGATGTGTTTTTGCCGTCATACGATCCGGACACCAATATTGGGGTTAGAGAGTGGTGTCAACATGTAACCACAGCCATGGAAACTTATGGCCTGAGCGATTATGAAGTGAGAATGAAAGCTGGTAGTTTGCTCAAAGGTCGCGCGAGGTTATGGGTTGACAATTGGCTTGTGTCTACCACCACATGGCAGGAATTGCGTGATGTTCTGATAACGACTTTTGAACCGGAGAATCGATACTCCCGGGACATTGTGCGCTTTAGAGAACATAATTATGATAATTCCAAAGACATCGCGCATTTCTTGTCACAAGCTTGGGTATTATGGAGACGTATTACTAGGGATAAGTTATCAAATGATGACGCGGTTGAGGCAGTTATCGGTTGCATTGGAGATGAACGGTTGAGAATCGAACTGTTGAATGCTAGGGCCACATCAGTACCCGAACTTATTTCGGTTGCATCTTCTATACGAAGCGTTAAGCGCCCTCAGCCGGGTACGTCGGGTGCACATCCGGGTCCCGCTAAGCGATCACGTTTTGATAAACCCTCGTTGTTTTGTCAAATCTGCAAGAAACCCGGTCATGATGCACGTGACTGTCGTTACCGTGACAAAAATGATAATTCTCAACCCCGTCAACAGGATAATAAAACCGCATCTCAAAATAATAAACCTACGTGCACGTTCTGTTCAAAGACAGGTCACACTTATGAAACGTGTTTTAAGCGAGAACGCGCAGTGGTTTCCAACATCAACTGTGTAGGTACATCTAAATTGAATTCAATGCCAGTGGTAGTTGGGAATTTAAACTTACTCGCGGTTTTTGACAGTGGAGCTGAATGTTCAGTCATACGCGAGTCTATAGCTGCTAAGCTACCCGGGAAACGAGTTGATCGAGTGAGCTACTTGAAGGGATTAGGTCAATTTACGGTGATATCTCTATCGACATTGACGACTATTTGTGTCATCGATAGTTTACGGATAGAACTTGAATTTCACGTGGTGCCGGACTACGAAGTGTGCTCAGACATTCTGATAGGTATGAATCTTGTGGAGAAAAACAACTTAAGCGTGCTAGTGAACTCTCAGGGTGCAACTTTGGTTCATCAATCGGTTGTTTACCACGTGCGATCTCAAAGTGAAAAGTTTGATAACCTTGATTGTGACTTGACTAATGACGATCAAATCAACGAATTGAAAATTATGTTGAACAAGTTCGAGCACTTATTTATTCACGGGGTGGTTTCCAACATCAACTGTGTAGGTACATCTAAATTGAATTCAATGCCAGTGGTAGTTGGGAATTTAAACTTACTCGCGGTTTTTGACAGTGGAGCTGAATGTTCAGTCATACGCGAGTCTATAGCTGCTAAGCTACCCGGGAAACGAGTTGATCGAGTGAGCTACTTGAAGGGATTAGGTCAATTTACGGTGATATCTCTATCGACATTGACGACTATTTGTGTCATCGATAGTTTACGGATAGAACTTGAATTTCACGTGGTGCCGGACTACGAAGTGTGCTCAGACATTCTGATAGGTATGAATCTTGTGGAGAAAAACAACTTAAGCGTGCTAGTGAACTCTCAGGGTGCAACTTTGGTTCATCAACCGGTTGTTTACCACGTGCGATCTCAAAGTGAAAAGTTTGATAACCTTGATTGTGACTTGACTAATGACGATCAAATCAACGAATTGAAAATTATGTTGAACAAGTTCGAACACTTATTTATTCACGGGTACCCTCACACACGCGTAAATACCGGTGAGCTTGAAATACGCTTAAAGGATGATAACAAGTGTGTCGAGCGCAGGCCTTACCGATTGAGCCCAGTTGAACGCGAAAAAGTTCGGGAAATAGTCAAAGAATTACTCGAGCATAAAATTATCCGCGAAAGTAAATCACCTTTTTCAAGCCCAATAATATTAGTCAAAAAGAAAAATGGAAAGGACCGCATGTGCGTGGACTACCGCGAATTAAACAGGAACACTCTGAGGGACCACTATCCGCTACCGATAATTTCAGATCAAATAGATCAACTGGCGGGGGGTTTTTATTTCTCGACATTAGACATGGCAGCCGGCTTCCATCAAATACCGATTTCAGAGGCCTCAATTGAGAAAACGGGGTTTGTTACGCCGGATGGTCTGTATGAGTATTTGACCATGCCGTTCGGACTCAGTAACGCGGTGTCAGTCTATCAGCGTTGTATAAATAGGGCCCTAGCTCACCTCTTGAGTTCGGTAGACCAGGTTTGCCAGGTCTATGTTGATGACGTTTTAACAAAATGTAGGGTATTTGCTGAGGGCTTAGCCCATATGGAACGCATTTTGATCGCCCTCCAAGAGGCTGGTTTTTCCATCAATGTCGATAAAACTGCATTCTTTAAACGCTCCATCGAGTATTTGGGCAATATCATTGCAGACGGACAAGTCAGTCCTAGCCCAAGAAAGGTGGAGGCTTTAACGAAGGCACCGATCCCGAAAACTGTCAAACAAGTTAGGCAGTTTAATGGATTGGCCGGATATTTTAGACGCTTCATTCCCAATTTCTCGCGTGTGATGGTTCCTCTCTATGAACTCACAAAGAACGATGCGAAGTGGGAATGGAACGAAAGGCATGATAAGGCTCGAAACCATATAATACAACACCTGTCTACTGCGCCAACCCTTACGCTATTTCAGGAAGACGCACCAATCGAGCTCTACACCGACGCCAGCAGCATCGGCTACGGAGCGGTGCTCGTGCAGACCATCGGCGGTCGCCAGCATCCAGTCGCGTATATGAGCCAGCGCACCACCGACGCTGAGAGCCGCTACCACTCGTACGAGCTCGAGACCTTGGCGGTGGTAAGGGCAGTCAAGCATTTTCGGCATTACATATACGGCCGAAAATTTAAGGTAATAACAGACTGTAACGCCTTGAAAGCGTCCAAGAACAAAAAGGATCTCCTTCCTCGAATCCATAGGTGGTGGGCCTTCCTGCAGAATTACGAGTTCGAGGTCGAGTATAGAAAAGGTGAGCGATTACAACACGCGGATTTTTTCAGTAGGAATCCATTCACTGAAATATCTGTCAACTTCATGACCAGAGACACTGAGTGGCTGCAGATCGAGCAGCGCCGCGACGACATGCTGCGCCCGCTTATAGACACCATGAGTGGCGACAGTCCGGCTGAAGGCTACGTCCTGGAAGAAGGCGTGCTTAAGAAGACTCTCACAGATTCTATACTCGGTATACATAAACCAATTGTAGTCCCTAGGTCATTCCAGTGGAGCTTGATAAACTCTTTCCATGTCGCTCTGCAACACCCTGGATGGGAGAAAACCTTACAGAAGCTGAGGGAAACTTACTGGTTCCACAAAATGAGTACAATCGTCAGAAGGTTTGTGGACAATTGTGTTGTATGTAAGACCTCGAAAGGACCGTCGGGTGCTATCCAAGCCCAGCTTCATCCGATTCAGAAGCCCACTGCAGCGTTCCAGGTCGTCCACATGGATATTACCATTTGTTCCCAACGAGTAACACCCTCAAATGTCACACTGTTACTCGATGGGAATGTTTTTAAGAAAAAATTCCCAACCAGTCACACTGTTACTCGATGGGAACTTTTTATTACTAATTTCCCAACCAGTCACACTGTTACTCGATGGGAACTTCTTATTAGTAATTTCCCAACCAGTCACAATATTACAGTAGTTAATGAAAAGAAGAATTAAATCGGTTTTTACTTTAAAAACATTTATTCGTCATATTGCTGGTGATTCTCCTTTGAACGTTTTATTCTTAAATAATTAAATAAAATTACAATACCTAAATACATACATACATACATAGACTCACGCCTGTATCCCCGAAGGGGTAGGCAGAGGTGTAATATTACACCCACATCTCGCCATCTATATTTAAGTCCCACGTAATAAGGGGGGGGGGAGGTACCTAAATACAATCAGCTTTATATAATATATCAGAGTAAATCATCACATTTTACAACAATTATCAGTTCTAATTTCTAATGTTAATTTGAACTTTAAACAATTTTCCAAATACATATAATTAGCCATAAGTATGTTGTGACAATTAAAATTATGTATAGCAAAATAAAGTTATGATAAGCCGGCAACATCAGTTATCGCGAGTGTGTAATGGCGGTTATTTTCCATGCACATTTAATGTAAAAATACTTTTGCATCCCTCTTCCCGCGGCCCCGGCGGCGGCGGCCACGTGTCGTAAGTGGGGGAGAGGGACGCAAAATGAATTAGTCAGAGCAGTGCAACGAAGCAAAGTGCACGTTGTCGACAATGTCAGAGCCCACCGCATCTAGTTCGTCCGGTCAAGTGCCATTAAATTTAATTAAAAGGAATGGTGGGACAATTTTGCTACGAAGTGGACATCAATTTTATGCTAGACGAAAGCATAGTAGCGGATTAATAGTGTGGGCGTGCACAAAACGAAACATTTGCAAAGGAATCTTGAGAATAAAAGTAAGTACCTATATAATAAAGTTTACTGATAAACCTATGGTTTGTTTGTTAATCAATACGTTTATTTGTGAATGAATGCTTTGCATTATTTTCATAAAACTATAGATTTGTTTTATTTCAAGCTACTTAAAGTCCTAAATACTTATTCGTTTTCATTTCTTCCAAGCATACGCTATTATTAAAAGCGGCTTAAAACATTTTTTCTTAAGGCTTTTAAAATTGCTTAAAACTTGTTTCAAAATGTATTATTAATAAAGCCGAGTTTACACTATAAGACAACATTAGGCGCGCGACAAGTGACGTTCAACATGTATGCTAAGTAGTAGTAGATGCGTCATACACAAACGCGGCATAAACACTTAATCGATTTATTTGGAACTGTTATAAACACGTGTTTTAAAACAACTTGTTTTAATCATACGCAGGGTTAAACAATATGACGAATATTACTAATACGACAGCTTTGACTCCTGTTATTATTGTTGCTATTTTCTATTTATAGGATCAACGAATACTAGACGAGACTGCTCATAGCCATGCTCCAGACTTTGCGAAGAACGAAATTGATGAATCAATCCATAAATTAAAGACTGAATTGTACAAACCGGACTTTCCTAACATTCCACAAAAATACAATTCCATGATAGGCAACCTTAAAGATGCCGGTATAAATATTGTATCCAACATACCAAAATTTACTAGCGTTAAAAGTACACTGTATAGACAACGGAACAAAGAAGCTGGAGTTTCAAAGATATTATTTAAAAACGCTCTTGAAGTCGAAGTGCCACCAAGATATAATAACTTTTTGTTAGCAGACTACTCAAATAAAACTAATAATACACGAATAATAGTATTTTCCTCGGTGGAAGCAAGGCAAATTACATGTGAATCAAAAGAATTTTATGGCGATGGCACATTCAGAAGCTGCCCTTCTCCATTCGTGCAATTGTATACAATTCATGTAGATACTGGTAGTACAATAAACCACACAAATATAACCCCTGTGATATATGCTTTAATGACCAACAAAACAATGCAGAGCTACTTAATTCTGTTTCAAATGATTAAGTCGCAGTTGCCGGATTGGAATCCAACAAAATTTAAACTTGATTATGAAAAGGCTGCAATGAATGCCATTATCAAAGTCTTTCCAACAGTCATAATAAAAGGTTGTTATTATCATTACAACAAAGCCATTTTTAAAAAAGGAAAAAGCCTGAATATGACCTCACGAACGTCACAAGATTTGAAGGAGGTGCGAATAATTGAACTTAGTGCGATTCTTCCATTATTGCCCGAAAACGAGATAATTAATGGATGGGTTTACATAATTGCTAGATACGGAGATAGTGAAGGTACAGGCACAAAAAAATTCATTAACTACATGGAAAAACAGTGGCTCCGTGAGGAATATTTAAAAGTGTGGTGCGTTTTTGGTGACGCCCATCGCACAACAAATGCACTCGAATCTTGGCATAATAAACTAAATAAGACCATTGGAACAAAACACCCGAATATTATGCATTTCTTGCACACAATTGAAGAAGATTCTTCTCAGAATACTGTCAGAAATGTTCTGAAACAACAAGGCAAACCGTCAAAAAGAAAACGGGGTAAGAAATCTATATCAAGAGACGAGTTTATTCAGGAAGTGCAGCTGGAATTAACACAAGGTCTTATTTCAGTTGGCCATGCTTTGGAGATTTTACGACACTAGAATTAAGAACTGATACTTATTGTAAAATGTGGTGATTTACTGTGATACATACATATAGGTACAAACATAAGGTTGATTATATTTAGAAAATTGTTCTTTAAAGTTCAAATTAACATTAGAATTAATAACTGTTAATTGTTGTAAAATGTGATGATTTACTGTGATACATGCATATAGGTACAAACATAAGGCTGATTATATTTAGAAAATTCTTCTTTAAAGGTTCAAATTAATATTAGAAATAAGGACTGTTAATTATTGTAAAATGTGATGATTTACTCTGTTATATTATATAAGGCCGATTGTGTTTAGATATTGTTACTATGACTAAAACATTAAAATGAGAATTACTAGCAATATGACGAATGTTAACGTTTAACGTCCGTAATTAAGTAACTGTATTTACCAATGTTGTTATTTTGTTGATTTTAATAAAAATTTAAAAAACCGATTTAATTCTTATTTTCATTAAGTTCTGTAACAGTGTGTTCCCATCGAGTAACAGTGTGACTGGTTGGGATTTTTTTCTGAAGAAATTCCCATCGAGTAACAGTGTGACTGGTAGTGTGACCGGTTGGGAATTTTTTCAGAAAAAAATCCCATCGAGTAACAGTGTGACTGGTAGTGTGACCGGTTGGGAATTTTTTCAGAAAAAAATCCCATCGAGTAACAGTGTGACATTTGAGGGTGTTACTCGTTGGGAACAAATGGATATTACTGGCAAGCTGGGTACGAGAAATGCTGAGGGACGAGATGAGTATGTAATTGTTACGATTGACGCATACACCAAATACATCCTACTTAGCTACTCAAATGACAAGAGCCCAAGCAGCAGCCTCGCAGCTTTGAAACGTGTCGTGCACCTATTCGGAACACCAGTGCAAGTCGTGGTGGATGGAGGTCGAGAGTTCCTTGGTGAGTTTAAAGTCTACTCGGACCGTTTCGGTATCGACATACATTCCATTGCGCCAGGAGTAAGCCGAGCAAACGGACAGGTCGAACGAATTATGGGCACTTTGAAAAACGCATTAACCATGATCAGAAACTATGACACTGAAGAGTGGCAGACGGCGCTAGAAGCTTTACAGCTCGCATTTAACTGCACTCCACATAGAGTAACGGGGGTCGCACCACTTACACTTCTGACCCGCCGCCAACACAGTGTACCCCCAGAACTACTGAGGTTGGTAAATATTAATAACGAATGCATAGACTTTGACTTGCTTGAGCAACACGTACAAGAGAAAATGACAGCAGCGGGACAATGACAAGCAACGATTTGACAGGAGCAAGGCGAAAGTGCGTCCGTTTCAGCGTGGCGATTACGTACTCGTCAAGAACAATCCCCGAAACCAGACGTCTCTAGACTTAAAATACAGCGAGCCATACGAGGTATATAGGATCCTGGACAACGACCGATACATAGTGAAGCGTGTGACCGGCAGAGGGCGTCCACGTAAGGTTGCTCACGACCAGCTGCGCCGAGCACCACAGCCAGGCGTGCAGGAAACCGTGTCGACGAATAACGAAGATGACCCTCAGCAAGTGGCCGTCCGGTTGGCTGATGACAAATCGACGAACTTGGTCGATGACACACTACAACAAACGACATCTCAAAACATCAGTACGCCACCGTCAAAGGAGCCACAGCTGCTGGACCCTTAAACAAAGTGAGTTTCCCTTCTTATTGTTATCTTGACACTGGGAATTCGAATCTGAATGATTTATAAGACAGCAACAACAGTAAGGAGACCCGTTATTGGCCTTTGTCTTTGTTGACGGGCTGATACCATCATAAACTACAAAATTGTAAGACTGTACAATCTGTATTCCCCGTTTCCCTCCTACACTCTTTTCAGAACCTATGTCATCATCATCGTCCTTTACCAATCCTTTAGAACCCGTGTGGACCAAGGCGTACAAGACCGCTCAGCACCGCACCATCATTCCCGTGAGTTTTTATCAACAAATGCGCAATATAAGTTTTCAGAGCCCCTGTGGACCACGGTCAAAATAAGACCTAGGCCACAGCATCGTTCTTCCCAAATCCCTTAGAGCCCCTGTGGACCACGGCGTACGAGACCGCTCAGCACCACAGCATCAAACCCTAACAAGCTGTATAAACAGCTACGTAAGAAATTTATTTCTATTTTCTTTTCTGTTAGAACCTCTGAGGACCACGGTCATAAATATAAGGCCTAGACCTCAGCACCACCCTAGTACCCTTTTCCTTTAGAGCCTCTGTGGACCACGGCGTACAAAACCGCCCAGCACCACAGCATCATCCCTGTCTACGAGAAATCAAATCATGCACGTAAGCGTGTAGCATTACAAGCACTTCAATATGTTCACTCACTTCCCTATTTACAGCAAATCCAATTTATTTACTACTCATATGAACTTTATTCTTTCCATATTTACTTCGATATCTATAACTTAGAATACCAAAATAAATAACCCTATATTTAAGATTACCAAGGTATAAATATAATGGCTGATAACTTAATTGTTGGAATCGGTTATCATTGAAAAGTTCAGGCCACAGTGTGCTAAGGTACAGAACTTTTTGAACTAAAAAACAACAACTCCGACCACAAACAAATTGTCAGTTAGTGTACCTATGAATGGATACCTAGCTCAAAAGAAAAAAAAAAACATTTTCAGAACCGCGACTGGTGCAGGGCACGCACACCGTCTCGCAGAATGGCCGTGTCGACGCAAGGCTAACGGAAACTTTAAAAACATTAATTTTAAGTTCAAGTTTAACAGTTAAATATTACTGGATAGGTTTAAATTAGTTTAGATTTGATTATTGTAGTCAGTTTGCTACTTTTCAATATAAAAAGCCGTGTTATGATTTGCGGTTACAGCAAACTATAACTGAAGGTTTATTTAAACTTAGGTTTAAAAACAAGTTATCTACTGCTAAATTCATTTCTTGAGTAATAAGCGATATGTGTTAGTTTTAAAATAATTTCTGTTTAATTATTGTTTAACAAATAGTTGATTGAACTATTGTGTGTCAAGCGGAAAATAGCGCGCGTTTGAAATATTCAGATAAATGTTTTAAACAATAGAGAATTAATTCAATGTTAAAATAGAGTGCTAAAAATAGTAAAACTAATTAACAAATCGTAGTTTGTTACTTCAATCAATGTTATCTGCAATTTGTAAAAATAAAGATGTGTAATGACTTCGCAACGACGACGCCATTTCTTTGGTATTGAAAGGTCGAGCCGCTGCGAGGCCATATTGAAAAAGAGAATTTTGTGAAGACAAGTGGTGTTCTGACTAGAATATCTTGTGAGTACGATTTCTATTATTAATTTAGATTTTATGGCTGTTTTAATTGTGTTTTGCTAATAATAAGAATAAAACTAGAGTAGATAAATTGTGTGTATTCATTTTTGCAATGAGTGAGCCTAGCGGTGGAGATGGTGACGTCAGCTCTGCTGATGTCACAATTTCTAAAAATCTGAATGGTCCCGGTTCTCCGTTATATATTATATTTAAAATAGTTATCTGATTTATGTTTTATGTCTTCCATTTTCTCTTTTTCTTTTACACACTTTGTCTACATCTCTTTTTTTAGTATCTCCTTTCGCAGGTTTGCTGGAAGAGATTTCATTAGAAATAAGCAATACCTTTGTACTCTCTTTTCTGTTCCTTTCTTGATTTCTGTATTTAGTGTGTACATAAATTGTTAAATAAATAAATAAATATTTGTTTTTTTTTTCTTTATCTTCTTTTTTATCCCAATTCCAACCTAAATCCGAAATTTGAACACAAAATACCCAAGGAATCTAGGGGTGACAATTTAAGGGTTAAGTTGTGTGTACTGTGAACTGCGGGGTTACCATGACGCCTTAATGCAGGAACGTTTTAGTTCTATTTCTAGAGAGAGACAGACTGATGGCGCTAGACAGCTGACTAGCGCCATCAGTCTTTATTTATTTATTTGGTACACCAACAGCATTACATACTAAACATTATTAGGAGACACTAAAGAAAAAATATAAAAGTACTGGTAAGTATGGTATACGCAGCATTCGCCATAGTGACAACAAAATAAAGTTCTCTAATCCTAATATACATCTTACAATTTGAATACAATATAAAACTTAAAATTAAATTTAATTATGATGATATTTATTATGAATGTGAAATCTAAAGATTTTTATTTAGAATTATCAGAAGTTAATTGTTTAAAGGCAAATTAATCTACTCCCGTACCTCAGAAACTGATCTTCTAAACTTGTCGAGAGTAACACCAAATAAATCGGTTTCCAGTGATGTGCAGGAGCTACTGTAGTGTCTACATATTCGTAGCAAGGGAGCGTTGAAACCGAGGTTTGATTTGCAGAAAGGAGTATGGAACAGTCTGGTGATGGGATATCTATCTTTAGTTTTTCTCTCTCTATCTCAGAAACGTGACGCTTTAGAAAATTTGGTTTCATACAAACTTATTTGTATTGATACCAGCTATTCATTTAAACAGGTTTAATACGTGACCGCTATTTTGATGATTAAATGAAACTGTGGAAGTTAGATAGGCCAAATAATTCAAAGCCCTTACTCGTAGGTATTTGAAAAGAAAAAAATCAAATAATCTTATCATTTAACGCTTCAAAAAGTAATGAGAAACATCAAGAATTAACATGAAATTAAACAACGTTTCGTTTATTTCTAAAGAGCCGGCAGAGCCGGGATTACTGATTTCGGAACCGGTTCTAGACATACCTCGATAGAACCGGGTATACCCGGGTTCATGCCCTAGTTGCGAGTACTACGCACCTGAGCTCTTCCTGGTCGAGGCTCCTGTAGACCCCTGAGGACCAGCAGTATACAGTCTGACAGCGATAGATCCGTTGGGACGCTTGGCATCTGAAGACAAATGTATTAATAGTAGATTATGCACCAAGGGAATAAAGCAGTGTCTTCCATCACGGGCACTATTTTGAATACTAACACCCGTATCTATAGTCGAGTTAAAGTAATTATTTGATCTTAAGTAATTACTTGTGCAATTTTTTTATGCAATAGACAAGAATTTAAACGACGTAAGAACCGTCAAATGAAGTAAAGCTAAGAATTATAACTTTTTACAGTTCTAACATCAAGCAATTACTAAAATACATGATAAAACACCACCACACCACTGACTACCCCCCCTTTTTCTATTTCATGTACGTACAGTCCATCCAAAGGTTGTCTAGAAGAGATCGCTATCAGCGATAAGACCGCCATTGTAACCATAAAATTAACAATTTTGTAAACCGTTCTGTATCAATTTTGGTGTACAATAAAGTATATTCTATTCTATAAAAATCGTATCTTAAATAATGACATTTACTCAAGTAAACACTGACTTGTTTATAGATACGGGTGTAAGTGGTACTTTTTGTGAATAAAAATAGTTTTATATCTCTCTGCTTAATTTACTGTTTGAAAAATATAATGGGGAAAAAAGTTCAATGGATTGAATATGCGAAAAATTCAAATCTCAATCTAGCAACCCTGGGGTGCGCACCACAGCCTTCGATCAGCTGTTGTGATAACATGCCGCCATTACCGCTACAGATAAATAAATTAGGGCGAGTCAGTTATTTAATCATTTAGGACTTGACCATTTGCAGAAAAACAATTGTTTTTAATGTTGTAACTATTTTTGTTTAATTTATTTACATTATTGTTTCTTATTATTTCACATAATATTTCTATTAAGTTGCGTAATTTAATTATTTTCTTCATCGACGGCAACTAAAACCTGCGCAGCGAAAACTCTTTAGTAAAAGTTTTCATGCAGTTCCAAAGAAAAAATCAAAGTTGGAACCTTAGGTTCCAAATTCAAATCACATTATTGCCCAGCGGGCAGTAATGAAATTCAGTACTATTGAATTTAATAGTGCAATGAAAGAAATTATAGCAGGTTTGCTTTTATTTTACTGAATTATTACAGACGCGTACAACTAATCATGACGTTCACAGAGTAGTTAGAATCAGTAGTATATATGAAAAAGGCGCGAAGTTGCACCACAGATAATATAAGATTATCAATACTTCAACACTCCTACCAAATTCGAGCCTTCCATAATATTAAGATTAAACATGATATTGTTACAGTAATGAAGCAGTTACCTATTCTATTTCAAATATTACAATACACTGACTCTTAAATTAAATTACAAGTTTTGACATACCAATATTATTTCTCAGAGTAATGAATTTGTCTCTAGGTAAAGCTTTTGTAAAAATATCGGCATACTGATTATTAGTGTGTACATAGTTCAAGCTAATAATATTATCGTAGTATTTTTCTTTAACAAAATTGTACTTTATGTCGATGTGTTTACATCGTTTGTGGAATTCACTATTTTTAATCACATTTATAGCACTTTGATTATCAATGTTTATGCACACAGATTTTTGGTTTTTACCAATATCACTGAGTAACTGTCTTAGCCACATTGCTTCTTTGGTAGCTGCACAGGCAGCCATGAATTCAGCCTCTGTCGTGGATAAGGCCACCGTCTGCTGACGTTGAGATGACCAAGTAACGGCGGCTCCGTTTTTAAGGAATACATAGCCAGTTATCGAACGTCTGGTTACTATGTCATTAGCAAAATCAGCATCACTATATCCAATTAAATCAGTACTGTCACAGTTGGATGTGTAACATAATCCATAATTCTTTGTCTCTTTCAGGTATTTCAATATTTTCTTTACAGCATTCCAGTGGGAGTCATCATGAGAATGTAAGTATCGACTCACCTGGCTTACAGCAAACATAATGTCAGGTCTGCTTACAGTGGCTGCGTGGATTAGTGATCCTACTGCTTCTCGGTAAGGATAGGTTTTTTTTTTTAGGTACATCATCAGCTTTCATCAACTTCACATTTGGATCAGCTGGAATACAGTTGGAATTAGCATCCTGCATATTAAATTTCCTCAACAATTGGTCAATGTATTTAGTCTGATGTACTAAGATACATTCTTTATTCTTTTCAATTTGCAAACCAACAAAATTAGTTAATGCAGGACATACTTTAAGATCGAAATTTGTTTGTAGATCATTAATTACTTTCATCATAGTGGATTTATCTTTACAAAGCAACAGACCATCATCAACATACAGGCACAGATAACATTTGAAATCACTTATTGTTCCAATATGATACACTGATCTGCTTTACTTTTCTCAAAGCCAAATTTATTAAGAACTGAATTAAATTTTGTGTTCCAGCATCTGGGTGCCTGTTTTAGTCCATATAATGATTTAACAAGTTTACATACCATGTTAGACTTGCAGTCTAGACCTTCAGGTGCTGTCATCAGTATGTTTTCCTTTAATTCGCCATATAGAAAAGCAGTGGTCACATCAAATTGAATTATTTCTAACTTTTCTTGAGCTGCAATGGACAATAACACATGAATAGAGTCATACCTGACTGTGGGTGAAAATGTTTCATCATAGTCGATGCCTTCTTTTTGTGCATAACCTTTTGCACACAGTCGAGCTTTGTAGCGAGGACCTGTTGGTTCATCTTTAATCCGAAAAACCCATTTACTTTCAATTGGCTTTGCATTCTTGGGCCTTTCTACCAATGTCCACGTTCCATTCTGACGATGAGATTCTAGTTCTTTCTCTATTGCTATTTTCCATTTTTCAGAATCAGTTGATGTGATTGCCTCATTGTAATTCAGTGGCACAGGAGTATCTTCACTGCAGCACAGGTAACCTTTTCCTTGATTATCTTTAGACTGTGAGAACATGTTTTTGTTTCTAGGTCTCAGAGTTATCCGTGAAGGAGATGGCGTTTCTATACTTTTATCAGGTAAGTATTCACTATCTATATTGTCATCTGTTTCAGAGTAATAGTCGGTGTTTGTGGATAGTATAGTATTATCAGAGACAGAACTCTCGGATGTGTGCTTGTCAATTGTTTCTGATGATGAGTCACACATTGAGCTGTCTTGTATCAAATCCACCGGAACATAATTTCTTTGTATTGTAGATTCAAGGAAGACTGCATCTCTACTTTTTATTATTGTTCTGGAATGAGACAATACAAATCTGAATCCTTTTGTATGATCACAATAACCAATGAATATTGCTTCCTGTGTTTTTGGATCCCATTTTCTTCTCTTTTCTTTGGGAAGATGAATCATTGCTTTACATCCGAATATTCTTAAGTGATTAACATTTGGTTTCTGTCCGGACCACATTTCTTCTGGTGTTTTATATTCCAGTGATCGAGTTGGAGTTCTGTTGATTAGATAAGCAGCAGTGTGTACAGATTCAGCCCAATATTCTTTAGACAAGTTGGCGTTAATTAACATGCACTTTGCTTTTTCTACCAATGTTCGGTTCATACGCTCGGCAACTCCATTTTGCTCAGGAGTGTATGGAGTGGTGGTTTGATGAATTATTCCAGCACTTTTTAAAAATTCAGAAAAACTGGAGTTACAATACTCTAGGCCATTGTCAGAGCGAAGGCACTTTACATTGCATTCTAGTTGTATTTCCACTTGACTTTTGAATTCTTTGAATTTTTCTAGAGCCTCAGATTTTTTATGTAAAAAGTAAACGAAAACTTTCTTTGAGTAGTCGTCTATCAGAGTCATAAAATATTTTGCACCACCCAGTGAACTTGTCTCCATTGGACCACAGATATCTGAATGCACCAGTTCAAGTAACTTTGAAGATTTAGTTACACTTTGCTTCAGAGGCAAGCGTGTTTGCTTTCCTTGTAAGCATGTGTAACAGACCCGGGGTGTGTGTGGGATCAAGTGTAAGATCCTATGTAAGAAATCATACAAGAGCAAAAAAAGAATGTGTGTGTGTGTGTTCTCCTATTAAAAATTAAAAAAAAGATGTATGTGTAACAATAAAAGAATTTCGGGCGCCTTGGGAACGCACACTACATTTAAAAAATACTTGCCAGATAGAACAGTCCGGAGAGTCGGACCTCTAATCTTCCGGGGGTGACTAAACTAGGATAATAGAAACAATTGAAATACCTTTGTTAATACCCTGTTTAATATATCAGTAGCTTCCTTTTACTTTAAATATTAAATTACTAATTTGAGATTATCCTTATTGTTGCATCTTTATATGAAGAAAGTAAATTAAGTTTGGGCCAGATGTCTGGCTAAAAAAATGTTAAATTAGACCTCAAGATTTCGGCGTCGAAGATGAGAGAATCCAGAATCCATGAAATGGAAAATTATAATCAGACGAAAGAAAAAGAAAAAGTAGAAGAAAAACGCCACAGCAGGGCTGTAACAAAATTTTAAAAGGTTAATACACAAGTCTATTAGAATTTCAACACGTGGGGAGCATGGCGTCCCAAGAAGGAACTTACCGTTTTTCCGTTAATAAATGACTTTTCCCGTGTGCACCGATAAATCCAAAGTAGGTGAAAATCACACTAGAGCATCGTCCAATATTGAAATCCTGAAACATCAATTCGACTTAAAACACGAACCAACCCAAAATGATGACCACATATTGGTCTGGTAGAAACAAATCTTACCGAAGAAATTAAGGATCCCTCCTTCAGAACACCTTGTCCTGGGTGTTTAAGGCAGCGATTATGGCATCATTTGGCCTAAAAATATCCGTGATTATACCGGATTTGTAAAATTAATTTGGCGAGATAAATGCCTCGATGACGAAATCAGGTCGTAAAGTGAAACGTCCAAAAAATGACAGTTGCCGAACTCAACCATAGCCAATAAAAGACAGTATAAAAATCGTTCCGAAATCGACTAAAATATGAAAAGCATGTAACAGTTTAAAAAACACGTTACATTACATCCCTCCCCGAAAAAATAAAAGAAAGCAATTTCTTTTATGCTAAAAACAAACAAGGTAAAAAAACTTTTTTTTTTTTTAAAGACAGGAAATATAAATTCCAATAAAACGTTTCCAAAAAGATCCTGGAAAAGAAACAAAACAAAAAAACAGTAAGTGCAGTCAAGCTACAAGCACAACCGACCTATAATACTAAAGAACCACATGAGTACAGTTAAGCACCTTCGCCACTGACTAACAAGTTAAATCCAAGAAATATTACAAGTATAGTTAAGCGTAATAGTCGCTGAACAATATGTATAAGTACATACAACAAAAATACCAATATGAGTTCGGTTAGGCACCATAGCCACCGACTAACAAGTATATAATAGGAAAAATATTAAATTAAAAGTACAGTTAGGCGCAATTGCCGCTGTCTAACAAGAATAATCCAAAAATATCTATATGAGTACAGTTAGGCACCATCGCCACTGACTAGCAAGAACGAATTACAACTGTGAGACACAGTTTAAAATCTCCACATCTCTAAAGATGCAAAAAAAATAAAGAAGAATGTTGTGATCGGCACAACTCCACCAATCTTCCGAGCACAAACACCTTCGAAAATAAACGCATATTGTGATCGGCTCAACACTACCAACTTCCCGAGCACAATAGCGGAAAAAGAAATGCATTCTGTGATCGGCATTACACCACCAATCTTCCGAGCACAGAAGCAAAAAAAAAACAACGAAATCAAGGAAAAAATTATACCGAGATCCGTAGAAAAGAAAGATAGGTAAACCTCTACAAGTGAGAACAGAGTGTACAAAAGTAGTAGGTACCAATGCAGAAATTGTATACAAGAATGTACAAAAAAAAATTGCATACAAGACTGCATAAAAAATAATAATACTTAGAAATAATAATAAGATCTTTCGATATGAAAAATGTATTTGTGTGGGTAGAAAAGGTTATTAAAAGGTCCTAAGTTGTGTTTTAGAATGTTAAGATCTCAAATTCAACAAATTTATATGAAGTTACCTAACATACATCTTCATTTAAAGTGCTAATAACCTATCATCCATCCCATCGTACATCACACTAACAAAAGCGCGCTTCAAACAAAATTATTAAAATCAAGACCAACACTTTGAAACCAAATTAAAATTTTATTATATCCTTAACATGATAACGACCAGCGGTACCCTTATTAAGGTCTTTCAGAATATAAACATTATCAGAGATCTTTTCAACAATTTTACATTTAATAAACTTAGGAGCAAGTTTTGCCGAAAAATAAGTAGGTGCATGAGATTGAACAAAACTCCTTCTCCACACGACATTCCCCACATCAAAAGAAATGACTTTACGACCCTTATTATAATAGCGTGCATTACGCTGATAAGCTTTTAATAAATGAGTTTGAACTTTAACAAAAATATCACTAAGTGAATTAAGAGAATCAGCATAGTGAGTTCTATTGGAAACTTCCAGTTCACTCAAATTATCAATAGAGTCACTTAAACGATGTAAAGAAGCATCAAAAATAAGTTCTCTACCAAACATCAAAAAATTAGGGGTGAAATCTGTAGCTAGATTAACACTATTATTCAAAGCTAATTGAACATTAGATAAATACTTAGACCAAGTTCTATGATCTTCTTTAACAAAACAAGCTATGCAAGTTTCAACAGTTTTATTATAACTCTCAACTGTATTGTTTTGAGGCGTGTATAAAGTATTATAAAATATTTTAGTGATATTAAAACCTTTCAAACGTTCTATGAAATGTTTAGAAGTAAATTGTGTACCAATGATTCTCTATGAAGAGCCATCAGCTGTATAAGCAGCACTAGAAACAGAATTTATTTTATAACCTAACTGTGAAAATTGTTCATGACTATTTGAACCCAGAATACAACTATTTGAACCACTATCTAATAAACCAGAAAAAGTATGGTTACCTACGGAGAATTGTAAATACGGTCTAATATCATTATCTTTAACAAATAAAACAGGAGCTGATCTATAAATTTTAAAAAATGTTTTTAAAAACCAACCATTTCAGAGCAATACCACTAAGCAAGTCCGTAAATGAACCAACCAACAAAATTTCATCAAAATTGTATAAAAAATATTCTTCAACTTCAGTAATAAATTCTCTAACACAAGATTTCCCATCGAATTTAATTATACTTAATCTATATTACTATACTCTATGTTCTACTCTTTTTTAAATAGGGCAACTTAATTGCAGAAGGAAAATTCTTTTTAATATGTTCACTAACCAAAACATTCATTGAATTAAATGAAGGCAAAGCGTTCGTCGCAAAAGCTGAGGAAGAGTGTGCAATCCTGTCATTATGATCAAAAGAATGTGGTACATCTGTCAAATTAATCATGTCAGGAACAAAAGGTGCAACATTAGGAACTGAGCATGCACCATCAGTTTCTATGTTATCTTTAGCAAGAGGCAGAGAAGACTGAACTTCTTTATCCATTTTGAATAAACAATATGATAATAATTGATGAGCAAAGCAAAATGCAAGACTTCAAAAGTTATAAAATATTTGAGGTTAAGTTGAAATATTTTTAAAGTTACAAGTTGTTTTTTATGAAAATATCAAAGTGTTTAGCAATGAAAAGATGCAGCAATAATTTACAATATAAGTTCAAGTCACATAAAGTATGATTATTAAGTTAAACCAAAGTTCACTTAAAATAAAATATGAAATAAAATTACACCGCACTTAGTTTTACAATGTTGAGTCACTTATACAAAACAAAACTGTCTTACCATACAAATGTTGGTTTTGCAAGAGTAAAAGGGTAATGCTGTAACCATAAAAGTTAAACATACACAAAAGTACAATAATGTTACTAGGAAATATTGTTTACTTACAAGGAAACATCAAAAGAATTCAAGTTGTAAATTACAACAATAAACAATAATGTTTTACAGAAACTATATAATGTGTAATAGTAAATATATAATACAAATTATAAGATGCAACAATAACTAACAAGATCAGGAAGCTACTTCAAGTCCCTGTTCGCAGAGCGACAAAAACATCTTTTGTGAAAAAAAGTAAATTAAGTTTGGGCCAGATGTCTGGCTAAAAAAATGTTAAATTAGACCTCAAGATTTCGGCGTCGAAGATGAGAGAATCCAGAATCCATGAAATGGAAAATTATAATCAGACGAAAGAAAAAGAAAAAGTAGAAGAAAAACGCCACAGCAGGGCTGTAACAAAATTTTAAAAGGTTAATACACAAGTCTATTAGAATTTCAACACGTGGGGAGCATGGCGTCCCAAGAAGGAACTTACCGTTTTTCCGTTAATAAATGACTTTTCCCGTGTGCACCGATAAATCCAAAGTAGGTGAAAATCACACTAGAGCATCGTCCAATATTGAAATCCTGAAACATCAATTCGACTTAAAACACGAACCAACCCAAAATGATGACCACATATTGGTCTGGTAGAAACAAATCTTACCGAAGAAATTAAGGATCCCTCCTTCAGAACACCTTGTCCTGGGTGTTTAAGGCAGCGATTATGGCATCATTTGGCCTAAAAATATCCGTGATTATACCGGATTTGTAAAATTAATTTGGCGAGATAAATGCCTCGATGACGAAATCAGGTCGTAAAGTGAAACGTCCAAAAAATGACAGTTGCCGAACTCAACCATAGCCAATAAAAGACAGTATAAAAATCGTTCCGAAATCGACTAAAATATGAAAAGCATGTAACAGTTTAAAAAACACGTTACATTACATCCCTCCCCGAAAAAATAAAAGAAAGCAATTTCTTTTATGCTAAAAACAAACAAGGTAAAAAAACTTTTTTTTTTTTTAAAGACAGGAAATATAAATTCCAATAAAACGTTTCCAAAAAGATCCTGGAAAAGAAACAAAACAAAAAAACAGTAAGTGCAGTCAAGCTACAAGCACAACCGACCTATAATACTAAAGAACCACATGAGTACAGTTAAGCACCTTCGCCACTGACTAACAAGTTAAATCCAAGAAATATTACAAGTACAGTTAAGCGTAATAGTCGCTGAACAATATGTATAAGTACATACAACAAAAATACCAATATGAGTTCGGTTAGGCACCATAGCCACCGACTAACAAGTATATAATAGGAAAAATATTAAATTAAAAGTACAGTTAGGCGCAATTGCCGCTGTCTAACAAGAATAATCCAAAAATATCTATATGAGTACAGTTAGGCACCATCGCCACTGACTAGCAAGAACGAATTACAACTGTGAGACACAGTTTAAAATCTCCACATCTCTAAAGATGCAAAAAAAATAAAGAAGAATGTTGTGATCGGCACAACTCCACCAATCTTCCGAGCACAAACACCTTCGAAAATAAACGCATATTGTGATCGGCTCAACACTACCAACTTCCCGAGCACAATAGCGGAAAAAGAAATTGATCTGTCGGCTACCGAATGAAACCACCGTTGCGATTGGATGCTAGTTTATTACTGCCAATACAACGTAATGGTGCAGGCACGCACACATACTAAACACATACACATCACTCCTCCGACACTATTTTCAAAAGTAAAAGACTTAACATTAAGTAGTTAGGGATAATAAGAATAAGACTTACATAACTATTAACAAGAAAAGGCCGACACGCGGCAGATCGCACACTAAGCATCGCATATCATTCGGTATTATTCATCTATAGACATATCTAAGTAGATATACAAATGCGTGGGGTGCGATATAATTAATATTTAAACCTTATAATTAATCTTACGTCTACAACTACGAGTCGGTCTTGTTGGCTGTGGTTCAAAGGAACGATCACCATGATCCTCGGCTACTTCTTGATTAGTCTCAGCATTATTATGATCGTTAGCGTCGACTTCACTTTGAGCCTCAGCCCACTCATCCTCCTCTCCCACATCATTTCCCTCGCGTTCTATAGCCTGTGATTCAATAACAGGAGGTAATATTTGTGGCGGCGCCGGCGCCAGTGGGGAGCGCGGGCGCGGCGGTTGCGCGGGGCTCACGACATCAGCACGTGCGCCTTTCTTCTCAGTAACGGTTGCACCTGTATATTTCCTGATTTGGTCAATATGCCTTCTACAGTTTACATTGTAATCCTTAACACATATTTCGTACATGCGGTTGCCTATTATTTTAATAATTTTACCTAAGATCCATATCTCTTTCCTAGCTAAATACCATTTTAACCAAACCCTATCGCCTATGACTAATGTTCTTTTAGTTTTTACATTATCATTATTTGTTTCACTGATATGACTATCTTTCAGTAACAGGTCCAGCCTAGTTGTTAAATTTCGGCCAAACATAAGCTTTGATGGGCATTCGCCCGTTGTACAATGTGGTGTGTTTCGGTATTCAAATAAAAATCCTAGTAGTTTTTCGTTAATCACATTTTGCTGACTGTTATCGCTAATAATACATTTTATCATTTTCTTGCATGTTTTTACAGAATTTTCGGCCTGGCCGTTACTGGAAGGATGATAAATTGGGGACGTTACATATCGGATACCGTTTATTTCACAGAAATGTTTAAATTCCTTTGACTTAATTTTTACATCATTATCTGAAACTATGACTCTCGGTATACCGAACCTAGAAAACAGTTTCTTTAGTTCAGTTAAAAGAATCCGACTTGAAGTACCGCAACTCATTTGTAAACACTCCAACCATTTACTATATGAATCTACGACGATCAAATATACATGTTGATTTATAGTCATGTAATCAATGTGCAAGCGTCGCCACGGAGCCGAGTCGCGCGGCCAGGGCGCGGGGGGCGCACGCGGCGGCGCGGCGCGTGTGCCTGCGCACGTGTGGCACGCACCCACCCATTCCTCAATGTCTTTATCGATCGATGGCCACCAGAATCTACTACGAGCTGCACTCTTTGTTTTTACCACGCCAAAATGACCCGAATGTAATTCTTGTAATAACCTATTTCGGTACACCGCTGGTATTACAACTCTGTGGCCTCGAAAAATACAACCGTTTTCAACCTCTAAATCTGTTTTGCAGTTAAAATAGGGCAGAACTTGTTTACAATTAATTTTACGCGGCCAGCCGATCTGCACGTATTTAATCACTGTTTTTAAAGTTTCATCCTTACAAGTTTCTGTTTTTATATCGCTGAACGTTAACGGGGCGACGTTAGCATCTAAGAAATTTAGGAATGACAGATCATTTTGTCCTTCCGTTCTACAGTCAGGTTCAGGCAAAGGCGAGCGTGATAAATAGTCCGCTGCGACATTATTTTCACTTTTAATATATTGCACGTTATAATTATATGCAGACAATATTATCGCATAACGCTGTAACCTCGATGCTGCCATAACTGAAATACCTGTTTTCTTCCCGAATATCGAAAGTAAGGGACGATGGTCTGTTTTAAGGATGAACGGTTCCTGACGTCCATACAGATATTGATGGAAATATTTGACAGCAAAAATAATGGCTGTCGCCTCCTTCTGAATCTGACTGTAGTTTTTTTCACTCGTGGACAATGACCTTGAGGCGAACGCCAGCGGTCGCTCAAGATGCGCGCGCTCGCTGTCGCGCTGCGCCAGCACTGCGCCCAGGCCGTCCGGCCCCGCGTCTACCGTCAACACCAACTGTGCTGCGGGATCAAAGTGAGCTAGTACTCTTTCTGATGATAGCTCGGCTTTTACACTTTTGAATGCACGTTCGTGTCGTTCGTCCCACTCCCACTGCGTTCCTTTACGCAATAATTCATGCAGCGGGTGCAACTTAGCTGATGCATTCGGTATAAAGTTACGGTAATAGTTAATTATTCCTATAAATCGCTTAACTCCTGTAACATTTGTTGGCCGCGGCGCATTTGTAATAGCTTCCGTTTTTTTAGGACACGTTCGTAATCCATGTCTATCTATAATGTAGCCTAGATAGGTGACACTATCCTGAAGAAAACAACATTTTTCTTTATGTAATTTTAATCCGGCTTCTTTTAATCTTTTAAGTACTTCGTTTAGTTTGCTAAAATGTAATTGTCTAGTCGGAGCAGTTACACAAACGTCATCCAACCATATGCTAACACCTTCTATGCCAATTAATAGCGATTCCATCGCTCGTTGAAAGATGGCTGGTGCGTTTGCTAAACCATATACAAGTCGCGTATATTTGAAAAAACCTTTAGATGTACTTATCGCTGTAAGCTCTTGCGACGATTCCTCCAGGACAAATTGGTTATAAGCATTACTTAGGTCAATTTTGCTGTAACACTCCCCTCCACCTAACTTGGCGAAAACCTCTTCTATCCTTGGCATTGGGTATTTATCTATTTCTAAATCTTTATTTAATGTTATTGAATAATCACCGGCTATCTTAACCTTCCCGTTTTCTTTTAATACTGGAACGATAGGCGTCCCGTACTTGGGAAATTTAACCGGTTGTAATATCCCTAAACCTATCAGTCTGTCTATCTCCTCTTCTACTTTTTCCTTTAAAGCGAAAGGCACAGATCGTGGCTTATAAAATTTTGGTTGAGTACCTTCTTTTAAAACAAGTTTCACTTCAAATTTGTTGAACCTACCGAGTTCGTCTGTAAACAAGTCGGAGTATTTAAATAAAAGTTGCTGCACTCCTTTCGTGTCGGACTCAGTTACAGATTGAGTTTGGATGTTATGGATATCCGTAGAAAAATATATCCTAAACCCCGACATGAAATCTCGTCCTAGTAACGGTGGGCCGCCGTTCGGCATTACAAATATCTTAATGTCATGGGTATTATTTAAGTACGTAATTCGACCTTGAAAATATCCTACGGGCGAGATTTTATGGCCATTGTAAAGACACATTTTTAGGTTAGATTTTATCAGAACATGGTCGGTAAAATATTTTTTTGTATAATATTTCGGAAATTACACTAGCCCCCGACCCGGAATCTAACTCCATATCTAATCCTACAGAATCAATCAACACATTTATTATTACAGGCGAGTTACTTATGTACCTTACGTTAAATAGCTCACATTCCTCGCAGTCACTGTGCTCCGACTTTATTTCTTCCGTGTTCAAACAATGTAAACGTGATTCACTCTTTTTAGCACTACATACTTTCTTTAGATGGCCTTTCACACCACACACTTGGCACCGATAGCTTTTAAAACGACACTTTTCAGCGTCGTGGTTTCTGAGACCGCACACTGTACACCGACGAATCTCCTCGGAACTGTTGTTCGAGCTGCGGGTGCCCTCGGCAGGCTCGCCACGCGCACGCTGTCCGCGCTGCCCGCTCAGCCGGTACACAGGTTCCTCCTTGATCTCCGTGGCCTTGAGGGTTGTCGCCGCGGTGTCAACTACTGCTGCGGCCCTGGATCGGGCCAATCGCGCATACGCAGCCTGTTGAGCTACCTCCAACGCTTTAGCAAATGTTAGTTTGCTGGCATCCTCTTCAAACAGCCGGTCACGTTCCCGACACGGTGCAAGCCCGAGTATAAATCGGTCTCGCACCAGCATGTCCAATGCCTCTTCAAACTCACAGTTAACGGCTAAACCTCTCACACGAGCCGCCCATTCTTCGACGCTCTCGCCATCAGATCTCCTCGCCTCGTAAAACTTCTCTCTATCAGCAAAAACACATCGTCTCGGCGTGAAATGCTTGTCTAATTTCTTAACTAGATCCTCGAACGTTACTTCCTCGAGTACATCGGGGTGAAGTAAGTTCCGTGCAAGGCGGTAGCTGTTGTCCGAAAGGTGGGTCAGTAACAAAGCACTTTTATTTTCGGTTTTAACACTGTTCAATTTTATGAATTGTAGTAGTCGACCTTTAAATATAGGCCATTCTTGGGCGTCGTGATCAAAACTTGATAAATTTCCGATGATATTCGACATTTTAAACGACCTTTTTTTATTATTTTTATAAACGTGGGTACCTCGTCGCCAGTGATCTGTCGGCTACCGAATGAAACCACCGTTGCGATTGGATGCTAGTTTATTACTGCCAATACAACGTAATGGTGCAGGCACGCACACATACTAAACACATACACATCATTCAGCATTCTGTGATCGGCATTACACCACCAATCTTCCGAGCACAGAAGCAAAAAAAAAACAACGAAATCAAGGAAAAAATTATACCGAGATCCGTAGAAAAGAAAGATAGGTAAACCTCTACAAGTGAGAACAGAGTGTACAAAAGTAGTAGGTACCAATGCAGAAATTGTATACAAGAATGTACAAAAAAAAATTGCATACAAGACTGCATAAAAAATAATAATACTTAGAAATAATAATAAGATCTTTCGATATGAAAAATGTATTTGTGTGGGTAGAAAAGGTTATTAAAAGGTCCTAAGTTGTGTTTTAGAATGTTAAGATCTCAAATTCAACAAATTTATATGAAGTTACCTAACATACATCTTCATTTAAAGTGCTAATAACCTATCATCCATCCCATCGTACATCACACTAACAAAAGCGCGCTTCAAACAAAATTATTAAAATCAAGACCAACACTTTGAAACCAAATTAAAATTTTATTATATCCTTAACATGATAACGACCAGCGGTACCCTTATTAAGGTCTTTCAGAATATAAACATTATCAGAGATCTTTTCAACAATTTTACATTTAATAAACTTAGGAGCAAGTTTTGCCGAAAAATAAGTAGGTGCATGAGATTGAACAAAACTCCTTCTCCACACGACATTCCCCACATCAAAAGAAATGACTTTACGACCCTTATTATAATAGCGTGCATTACGCTGATAAGCTTTTAATAAATGAGTTTGAACTTTAACAAAAATATCACTAAGTGAATTAAGAGAATCAGCATAGTGAGTTCTATTGGAAACTTCCAGTTCACTCAAATTATCAATAGAGTCACTTAAACGATGTAAAGAAGCATCAAAAATAAGTTCTCTACCAAACATCAAAAAATTAGGGGTGAAATCTGTAGCTAGATTAACACTATTATTCAAAGCTAATTGAACATTAGATAAATACTTAGACCAAGTTCTATGATCTTCTTTAACAAAACAAGCTATGCAAGTTTCAACAGTTTTATTATAACTCTCAACTGTATTGTTTTGAGGCGTGTATAAAGTATTATAAAATATTTTAGTGATATTAAAACCTTTCAAACGTTCTATGAAATGTTTAGAAGTAAATTGTGTACCAATGATTCTCTATGAAGAGCCATCAGCTGTATAAGCAGCACTAGAAACAGAATTTATTTTATAACCTAACTGTGAAAATTGTTCATGACTATTTGAACCCAGAATACAACTATTTGAACCACTATCTAATAAACCAGAAAAAGTATGGTTACCTACGGAGAATTGTAAATACGGTCTAATATCATTATCTTTAACAAATAAAACAGGAGCTGATCTATAAATTTTAAAAAATGTTTTTAAAAACCAACCATTTCAGAGCAATACCACTAAGCAAGTCCGTAAATGAACCAACCAACAAAATTTCATCAAAATTGTATAAAAAATATTCTTCAACTTCAGTAATAAATTCTCTAACACAAGATTTCCCATCGAATTTAATTATACTTAATCTATATTACTATACTCTATGTTCTACTCTTTTTTAAATAGGGCAACTTAATTGCAGAAGGAAAATTCTTTTTAATATGTTCACTAACCAAAACATTCATTGAATTAAATGAAGGCAAAGCGTTCGTCGCAAAAGCTGAGGAAGAGTGTGCAATCCTGTCATTATGATCAAAAGAATGTGGTACATCTGTCAAATTAATCATGTCAGGAACAAAAGGTGCAACATTAGGAACTGAGCATGCACCATCAGTTTCTATGTTATCTTTAGCAAGAGGCAGAGAAGACTGAACTTCTTTATCCATTTTGAATAAACAATATGATAATAATTGATGAGCAAAGCAAAATGCAAGACTTCAAAAGTTATAAAATATTTGAGGTTAAGTTGAAATATTTTTAAAGTTACAAGTTGTTTTTTATGAAAATATCAAAGTGTTTAGCAATGAAAAGATGCAGCAATAATTTACAATATAAGTTCAAGTCACATAAAGTATGATTATTAAGTTAAACCAAAGTTCACTTAAAATAAAATATGAAATAAAATTACACCGCACTTAGTTTTACAATGTTGAGTCACTTATACAAAACAAAACTGTCTTACCATACAAATGTTGGTTTTGCAAGAGTAAAAGGGTAATGCTGTAACCATAAAAGTTAAACATACACAAAAGTACAATAATGTTACTAGGAAATATTGTTTACTTACAAGGAAACATCAAAAGAATTCAAGTTGTAAATTACAACAATAAACAATAATGTTTTACAGAAACTATATAATGTGTAATAGTAAATATATAATACAAATTATAAGATGCAACAATAACTAACAAGATCAGGAAGCTACTTCAAGTCCCTGTTCGCAGAGCGACAAAAACATCTTTTGTGAAAAAAAGTAAATTAAGTTTGGGCCAGATGTCTGGCTAAAAAAATGTTAAATTAGACCTCAAGATTTCGGCGTCGAAGATGAGAGAATCCAGAATCCATGAAATGGAAAATTATAATCAGACGAAAGAAAAAGAAAAAGTAGAAGAAAAACGCCACAGCAGGGCTGTAACAAAATTTTAAAAGGTTAATACACAAGTCTATTAGAATTTCAACACGTGGGGAGCATGGCGTCCCAAGAAGGAACTTACCGTTTTTCCGTTAATAAATGACTTTTCCCGTGTGCACCGATAAATCCAAAGTAGGTGAAAATCACACTAGAGCATCGTCCAATATTGAAATCCTGAAACATCAATTCGACTTAAAACACGAACCAACCCAAAATGATGACCACATATTGGTCTGGTAGAAACAAATCTTACCGAAGAAATTAAGGATCCCTCCTTCAGAACACCTTGTCCTGGGTGTTTAAGGCAGCGATTATGGCATCATTTGGCCTAAAAATATCCGTGATTATACCGGATTTGTAAAATTAATTTGGCGAGATAAATGCCTCGATGACGAAATCAGGTCGTAAAGTGAAACGTCCAAAAAATGACAGTTGCCGAACTCAACCATAGCCAATAAAAGACAGTATAAAAATCGTTCCGAAATCGACTAAAATATGAAAAGCATGTAACAGTTTAAAAAACACGTTACATTACATCCCTCCCCGAAAAAATAAAAGAAAGCAATTTCTTTTATGCTAAAAACAAACAAGGTAAAAAAACTTTTTTTTTTTTTAAAGACAGGAAATATAAATTCCAATAAAACGTTTCCAAAAAGATCCTGGAAAAGAAACAAAACAAAAAAACAGTAAGTGCAGTCAAGCTACAAGCACAACCGACCTATAATACTAAAGAACCACATGAGTACAGTTAAGCACCTTCGCCACTGACTAACAAGTTAAATCCAAGAAATATTACAAGTACAGTTAAGCGTAATAGTCGCTGAACAATATGTATAAGTACATACAACAAAAATACCAATATGAGTTCGGTTAGGCACCATAGCCACCGACTAACAAGTATATAATAGGAAAAATATTAAATTAAAAGTACAGTTAGGCGCAATTGCCGCTGTCTAACAAGAATAATCCAAAAATATCTATATGAGTACAGTTAGGCACCATCGCCACTGACTAGCAAGAACGAATTACAACTGTGAGACACAGTTTAAAATCTCCACATCTCTAAAGATGCAAAAAAAATAAAGAAGAATGTTGTGATCGGCACAACTCCACCAATCTTCCGAGCACAAACACCTTCGAAAATAAACGCATATTGTGATCGGCTCAACACTACCAACTTCCCGAGCACAATAGCGGAAAAAGAAATTGATCTGTCGGCTACCGAATGAAACCACCGTTGCGATTGGATGCTAGTTTATTACTGCCAATACAACGTAATGGTGCAGGCACGCACACATACTAAACACATACACATCACTCCTCCGACACTATTTTCAAAAGTAAAAGACTTAACATTAAGTAGTTAGGGATAATAAGAATAAGACTTACATAACTATTAACAAGAAAAGGCCGACACGCGGCAGATCGCACACTAAGCATCGCATATCATTCGGTATTATTCATCTATAGACATATCTAAGTAGATATACAAATGCGTGGGGTGCGATATAATTAATATTTAAACCTTATAATTAATCTTACGTCTACAACTACGAGTCGGTCTTGTTGGCTGTGGTTCAAAGGAACGATCACCATGATCCTCGGCTACTTCTTGATTAGTCTCAGCATTATTATGATCGTTAGCGTCGACTTCACTTTGAGCCTCAGCCCACTCATCCTCCTCTCCCACATCATTTCCCTCGCGTTCTATAGCCTGTGATTCAATAACAGGAGGTAATATTTGTGGCGGCGCCGGCGCCAGTGGGGAGCGCGGGCGCGGCGGTTGCGCGGGGCTCACGACATCAGCACGTGCGCCTTTCTTCTCAGTAACGGTTGCACCTGTATATTTCCTGATTTGGTCAATATGCCTTCTACAGTTTACATTGTAATCCTTAACACATATTTCGTACATGCGGTTGCCTATTATTTTAATAATTTTACCTAAGATCCATATCTCTTTCCTAGCTAAATACCATTTTAACCAAACCCTATCGCCTATGACTAATGTTCTTTTAGTTTTTACATTATCATTATTTGTTTCACTGATATGACTATCTTTCAGTAACAGGTCCAGCCTAGTTGTTAAATTTCGGCCAAACATAAGCTTTGATGGGCATTCGCCCGTTGTACAATGTGGTGTGTTTCGGTATTCAAATAAAAATCCTAGTAGTTTTTCGTTAATCACATTTTGCTGACTGTTATCGCTAATAATACATTTTATCATTTTCTTGCATGTTTTTACAGAATTTTCGGCCTGGCCGTTACTGGAAGGATGATAAATTGGGGACGTTACATATCGGATACCGTTTATTTCACAGAAATGTTTAAATTCCTTTGACTTAATTTTTACATCATTATCTGAAACTATGACTCTCGGTATACCGAACCTAGAAAACAGTTTCTTTAGTTCAGTTAAAAGAATCCGACTTGAAGTACCGCAACTCATTTGTAAACACTCCAACCATTTACTATATGAATCTACGACGATCAAATATACATGTTGATTTATAGTCATGTAATCAATGTGCAAGCGTCGCCACGGAGCCGAGTCGCGCGGCCAGGGCGCGGGGGGCGCACGCGGCGGCGCGGCGCGTGTGCCTGCGCACGTGTGGCACGCACCCACCCATTCCTCAATGTCTTTATCGATCGATGGCCACCAGAATCTACTACGAGCTGCACTCTTTGTTTTTACCACGCCAAAATGACCCGAATGTAATTCTTGTAATAACCTATTTCGGTACACCGCTGGTATTACAACTCTGTGGCCTCGAAAAATACAACCGTTTTCAACCTCTAAATCTGTTTTGCAGTTAAAATAGGGCAGAACTTGTTTACAATTAATTTTACGCGGCCAGCCGATCTGCACGTATTTAATCACTGTTTTTAAAGTTTCATCCTTACAAGTTTCTGTTTTTATATCGCTGAACGTTAACGGGGCGACGTTAGCATCTAAGAAATTTAGGAATGACAGATCATTTTGTCCTTCCGTTCTACAGTCAGGTTCAGGCAAAGGCGAGCGTGATAAATAGTCCGCTGCGACATTATTTTCACTTTTAATATATTGCACGTTATAATTATATGCAGACAATATTATCGCATAACGCTGTAACCTCGATGCTGCCATAACTGAAATACCTGTTTTCTTCCCGAATATCGAAAGTAAGGGACGATGGTCTGTTTTAAGGATGAACGGTTCCTGACGTCCATACAGATATTGATGGAAATATTTGACAGCAAAAATAATGGCTGTCGCCTCCTTCTGAATCTGACTGTAGTTTTTTTCACTCGTGGACAATGACCTTGAGGCGAACGCCAGCGGTCGCTCAAGATGCGCGCGCTCGCTGTCGCGCTGCGCCAGCACTGCGCCCAGGCCGTCCGGCCCCGCGTCTACCGTCAACACCAACTGTGCTGCGGGATCAAAGTGAGCTAGTACTCTTTCTGATGATAGCTCGGCTTTTACACTTTTGAATGCACGTTCGTGTCGTTCGTCCCACTCCCACTGCGTTCCTTTACGCAATAATTCATGCAGCGGGTGCAACTTAGCTGATGCATTCGGTATAAAGTTACGGTAATAGTTAATTATTCCTATAAATCGCTTAACTCCTGTAACATTTGTTGGCCGCGGCGCATTTGTAATAGCTTCCGTTTTTTTAGGACACGTTCGTAATCCATGTCTATCTATAATGTAGCCTAGATAGGTGACACTATCCTGAAGAAAACAACATTTTTCTTTATGTAATTTTAATCCGGCTTCTTTTAATCTTTTAAGTACTTCGTTTAGTTTGCTAAAATGTAATTGTCTAGTCGGAGCAGTTACACAAACGTCATCCAACCATATGCTAACACCTTCTATGCCAATTAATAGCGATTCCATCGCTCGTTGAAAGATGGCTGGTGCGTTTGCTAAACCATATACAAGTCGCGTATATTTGAAAAAACCTTTAGATGTACTTATCGCTGTAAGCTCTTGCGACGATTCCTCCAGGACAAATTGGTTATAAGCATTACTTAGGTCAATTTTGCTGTAACACTCCCCTCCACCTAACTTGGCGAAAACCTCTTCTATCCTTGGCATTGGGTATTTATCTATTTCTAAATCTTTATTTAATGTTATTGAATAATCACCGGCTATCTTAACCTTCCCGTTTTCTTTTAATACTGGAACGATAGGCGTCCCGTACTTGGGAAATTTAACCGGTTGTAATATCCCTAAACCTATCAGTCTGTCTATCTCCTCTTCTACTTTTTCCTTTAAAGCGAAAGGCACAGATCGTGGCTTATAAAATTTTGGTTGAGTACCTTCTTTTAAAACAAGTTTCACTTCAAATTTGTTGAACCTACCGAGTTCGTCTGTAAACAAGTCGGAGTATTTAAATAAAAGTTGCTGCACTCCTTTCGTGTCGGACTCAGTTACAGATTGAGTTTGGATGTTATGGATATCCGTAGAAAAATATATCCTAAACCCCGACATGAAATCTCGTCCTAGTAACGGTGGGCCGCCGTTCGGCATTACAAATATCTTAATGTCATGGGTATTATTTAAGTACGTAATTCGACCTTGAAAATATCCTACGGGCGAGATTTTATGGCCATTGTAAAGACACATTTTTAGGTTAGATTTTATCAGAACATGGTCGGTAAAATATTTTTTTGTATAATATTTCGGAAATTACACTAGCCCCCGACCCGGAATCTAACTCCATATCTAATCCTACAGAATCAATCAACACATTTATTATTACAGGCGAGTTACTTATGTACCTTACGTTAAATAGCTCACATTCCTCGCAGTCACTGTGCTCCGACTTTATTTCTTCCGTGTTCAAACAATGTAAACGTGATTCACTCTTTTTAGCACTACATACTTTCTTTAGATGGCCTTTCACACCACACACTTGGCACCGATAGCTTTTAAAACGACACTTTTCAGCGTCGTGGTTTCTGAGACCGCACACTGTACACCGACGAATCTCCTCGGAACTGTTGTTCGAGCTGCGGGTGCCCTCGGCAGGCTCGCCACGCGCACGCTGTCCGCGCTGCCCGCTCAGCCGGTACACAGGTTCCTCCTTGATCTCCGTGGCCTTGAGGGTTGTCGCCGCGGTGTCAACTACTGCTGCGGCCCTGGATCGGGCCAATCGCGCATACGCAGCCTGTTGAGCTACCTCCAACGCTTTAGCAAATGTTAGTTTGCTGGCATCCTCTTCAAACAGCCGGTCACGTTCCCGACACGGTGCAAGCCCGAGTATAAATCGGTCTCGCACCAGCATGTCCAATGCCTCTTCAAACTCACAGTTAACGGCTAAACCTCTCACACGAGCCGCCCATTCTTCGACGCTCTCGCCATCAGATCTCCTCGCCTCGTAAAACTTCTCTCTATCAGCAAAAACACATCGTCTCGGCGTGAAATGCTTGTCTAATTTCTTAACTAGATCCTCGAACGTTACTTCCTCGAGTACATCGGGGTGAAGTAAGTTCCGTGCAAGGCGGTAGCTGTTGTCCGAAAGGTGGGTCAGTAACAAAGCACTTTTATTTTCGGTTTTAACACTGTTCAATTTTATGAATTGTAGTAGTCGACCTTTAAATATAGGCCATTCTTGGGCGTCGTGATCAAAACTTGATAAATTTCCGATGATATTCGACATTTTAAACGACCTTTTTTTATTATTTTTATAAACGTGGGTACCTCGTCGCCAGTGATCTGTCGGCTACCGAATGAAACCACCGTTGCGATTGGATGCTAGTTTATTACTGCCAATACAACGTAATGGTGCAGGCACGCACACATACTAAACACATACACATCATTCAGCATTCTGTGATCGGCATTACACCACCAATCTTCCGAGCACAGAAGCAAAAAAAAAACAACGAAATCAAGGAAAAAATTATACCGAGATCCGTAGAAAAGAAAGATAGGTAAACCTCTACAAGTGAGAACAGAGTGTACAAAAGTAGTAGGTACCAATGCAGAAATTGTATACAAGAATGTACAAAAAAAAATTGCATACAAGACTGCATAAAAAATAATAATACTTAGAAATAATAATAAGATCTTTCGATATGAAAAATGTATTTGTGTGGGTAGAAAAGGTTATTAAAAGGTCCTAAGTTGTGTTTTAGAATGTTAAGATCTCAAATTCAACAAATTTATATGAAGTTACCTAACATACATCTTCATTTAAAGTGCTAATAACCTATCATCCATCCCATCGTACATCACACTAACAAAAGCGCGCTTCAAACAAAATTATTAAAATCAAGACCAACACTTTGAAACCAAATTAAAATTTTATTATATCCTTAACATGATAACGACCAGCGGTACCCTTATTAAGGTCTTTCAGAATATAAACATTATCAGAGATCTTTTCAACAATTTTACATTTAATAAACTTAGGAGCAAGTTTTGCCGAAAAATAAGTAGGTGCATGAGATTGAACAAAACTCCTTCTCCACACGACATTCCCCACATCAAAAGAAATGACTTTACGACCCTTATTATAATAGCGTGCATTACGCTGATAAGCTTTTAATAAATGAGTTTGAACTTTAACAAAAATATCACTAAGTGAATTAAGAGAATCAGCATAGTGAGTTCTATTGGAAACTTCCAGTTCACTCAAATTATCAATAGAGTCACTTAAACGATGTAAAGAAGCATCAAAAATAAGTTCTCTACCAAACATCAAAAAATTAGGGGTGAAATCTGTAGCTAGATTAACACTATTATTCAAAGCTAATTGAACATTAGATAAATACTTAGACCAAGTTCTATGATCTTCTTTAACAAAACAAGCTATGCAAGTTTCAACAGTTTTATTATAACTCTCAACTGTATTGTTTTGAGGCGTGTATAAAGTATTATAAAATATTTTAGTGATATTAAAACCTTTCAAACGTTCTATGAAATGTTTAGAAGTAAATTGTGTACCAATGATTCTCTATGAAGAGCCATCAGCTGTATAAGCAGCACTAGAAACAGAATTTATTTTATAACCTAACTGTGAAAATTGTTCATGACTATTTGAACCCAGAATACAACTATTTGAACCACTATCTAATAAACCAGAAAAAGTATGGTTACCTACGGAGAATTGTAAATACGGTCTAATATCATTATCTTTAACAAATAAAACAGGAGCTGATCTATAAATTTTAAAAAATGTTTTTAAAAACCAACCATTTCAGAGCAATACCACTAAGCAAGTTCGTAAATGAACCAACCAACAAAATTTCATCAAAATTGTATAAAAAATATTCTTCAACTTCAGTAATAAATTCTCTAACACAAGATTTCCCATCGAATTTAATTATACTTAATCTATATTACTATACTCTATGTTCTACTCTTTTTTAAATAGGGCAACTTAATTGCAGAAGGAAAATTCTTTTTAATATGTTCACTAACCAAAACATTCATTGAATTAAATGAAGGCAAAGCGTTCGTCGCAAAAGCTGAGGAAGAGTGTGCAATCCTGTCATTATGATCAAAAGAATGTGGTACATCTGTCAAATTAATCATGTCAGGAACAAAAGGTGCAACATTAGGAACTGAGCATGCACCATCAGTTTCTATGTTATCTTTAGCAAGAGGCAGAGAAGACTGAACTTCTTTATCCATTTTGAATAAACAATATGATAATAATTGATGAGCAAAGCAAAATGCAAGACTTCAAAAGTTATAAAATATTTGAGGTTAAGTTGAAATATTTTTAAAGTTACAAGTTGTTTTTTATGAAAATATCAAAGTGTTTAGCAATGAAAAGATGCAGCAATAATTTACAATATAAGTTCAAGTCACATAAAGTATGATTATTAAGTTAAACCAAAGTTCACTTAAAATAAAATATGAAATAAAATTACACCGCACTTAGTTTTACAATGTTGAGTCACTTATACAAAACAAAACTGTCTTACCATACAAATGTTGGTTTTGCAAGAGTAAAAGGGTAATGCTGTAACCATAAAAGTTAAACATACACAAAAGTACAATAATGTTACTAGGAAATATTGTTTACTTACAAGGAAACATCAAAAGAATTCAAGTTGTAAATTACAACAATAAACAATAATGTTTTACAGAAACTATATAATGTGTAATAGTTGTAACAGACCCGGGGTGTGTGTGGGATCAAGTGTAAGATCCTATGTAAGAAATCATACAAGAGCAAAAAAAGAATGTGTGTGTGTGTGTTCTCCTATTAAAAATTAAAAAAAAGATGTATGTGTAACAATAAAAGAATTTCGGGCGCCTTGGGAACGCACACTACATTTAAAAAATACTTGCCAGATAGAACAGTCCGGAGAGTCGGACCTCTAATCTTCCGGGGGTGACTAAACTAGGATAATAGAAACAATTGAAATACCTTTGTTAATACCCTGTTTAATATATCAGTAGCTTCCTTTTACTTTAAATATTAAATTACTAATTTGAGATTATCATTATTGTTGCATCTTTATATGAAGAAAGTAAATTAAGTTTGGGCCAGATGTCTGGCTAAAAAAATGTTAAATTAGACCTCAAGATTTCGGCGTCGAAGATGAGAGAATCCAGAATCCATGAAATGGAAAATTATAATCAGACGAAAGAAAAAGAAAAAGTAGAAGAAAAACGCCACAGCAGGGCTGTAACAAAATTTTAAAAGGTTAATACACAAGTCTATTAGAATTTCAACACATGGGGAGCATGGCGTCCCAAGAAGGAACTTACCGTTTTTCCGTTAATAAATGACTTTTCCCGTGTGCACCGATAAATCCAAGTAGGTGAAAATCACACTAGAGCATCGTCCAATATTGAAATCCTGAAACATCAATTCGACTTAAAACACGAACCACCCTAAAATGATGACCACATATTGGTCTGGTAGAAACAAATCTTACCGAAGAAATTAAGGATCCCTCCTTCAGAACAACTTGTCCTGGGTGTTTAAGGCAGCGATTATGGCATCATTTGGCCTAAAAATATCCGTGATTATACCGGATTTTTAAAATTAAATTGGCGAGATAAATGCCTCGATGACGAAATCAGGTCGTAAAGTGAAACGTCAAAAAATGACAGTTGCCGAACTGAACCATAGACAATAAAAGACAGTATAAAAATCGTTCCGAAATCGACTAAAATATGAAAAGCATGTAACAGTTTAAAAAACACGTTACATTACATCCCTCCCCGAAAAAATAAAAGAAAGCAATTTCTTTTATGCTAAAAACAAACAAGGTAAAAAAAAACTTTTTTTTTTTTTAAAAAGACAGGAAATATAAATTCCAATAAAACGTTTCCAAAAAGATACTGGAAAAGAAACAAAACACAAAAAAAACAATAAGTGCAGTCAAGCTACATGCACAACCGACCTATAATACAAAAAGAACCACATGAGTACAGTTAAGCACCTTCGCCACTGACTAACAAGTTAAATCCAAGAAATATTACAAGTACAGTTAAGCGTGGTAGTCGCTGAACAATATGTATAAGAATACAACAAAAATACCAATATGAGTTCGGTTAGGCACCATAGCCACCGACTAACAAGTATATAATAGGAAAAATATTAAATTAAAAGTACAGTTAGGCGCAATTGCCGCTGTCTAACAAGAATAATCCAAAAATGTCTATATGAGTACAGTTAGGCACCATCGCCACTGACTAGCAAGAACGAATTACAACTGTGAGACACAGTTTAAAATCTCCACATCTCTAAAGATGCAAAAAAATAAAGAAGAATGTTGTGATCGGCACAACTCCACCAATCTTCCGAGCACAAACACCTTCGAAAATTAACGCATATTGTGATCGGCTCAACACTACCAACTTCCCGAGCACAATAGCGGAAAAAGAAATGCATTCTGTGATCGGCACAACACCACCAATCTTCCGAGCACAGAAGCAAAAAAAAAGACATGCATTCTGTGATCGGCATAACACCACCAATCTTCCGAGCACAGAAGCAAAAAAAGACATGCATTCTGTGATCGGTACAACACCACCAATCTTCCAAGCACAGAAGCAAAAAAAAACAACGAAATCAAGGAAAAAATTATACCGAGATCCGTAAAAAAAGAAAGATAGGTAAACCTCTACAAGCGAGAACAGAGTGTACAAAAGTAGTAGGTACCAATGCAGAAATTGTATACAAGAATGTACAAAAAAAATTGCATACAAGACTGCATAAAAAATAATAATACTTAGAAATAATAATAAGATCTTTCGATATGAAAAATGTAGTCGTGTGGGTAGAACAGGTTATTAAAAGGTCCTAAGTTGTGTTTTAGAATGTTAAGGTCTCAAATTGAATAAATTTATAAGAAGTTACCTAACATACATCTTCATTTAAAGTGCCATTAACCTATCATCCATCCCATCTTACATCACACTAATAAAAGCACCCTTCAAACAAAATCATTAAAATCAAGACCAACACTTTGAAACCAAATTAAAATTTTATTATATCCTTAACATGATAACGACCAGTGGTACCCTTATTAAGGTCTTTCAGAATATAAACATTTTCAGAGATCTTTTCAATAATTTTACATTTAATAAACTTAGGAGCAAGTTTTGCCGAAAAATAAGTAGGTGCATGAGATTGAACAAAACTTCTTCTCCACACGACATTCCCCACATCAAAAGAAATGACTTTACGACCCTTATTATAATAGCGTGCATTACGCTGATAAGCTTTTAATAAATGAGTTTGAACTTTAACAAAAATATCACTAAGTGAATTAAGAGAATCAGCATAGTGAGTTCTATTGGAAACTTCCAGTTCACTCAAATTATCAATAGAGTCACTTAAACGATGTAAAGAAGCATCAAAAATAAGTTCTCTACCAAACATCAAAAAATTAGGGGTGAAATCTGTAGCTAGATTAACACTATTATTCAAAGCTAATTGAACATTAGATAAATACTTAGACCAAGTTCTATGATCTTCTTTAACAAAACAAGCTATGCAAGTTTCAACAGTTTTATTGTATCTCTCAACTGTATTGTTTTGAGGCGTGTATAAAGTATTATAAAATATTTTAGTGATATTAAAACCTTTCAAAAATTCTACGAAATGTTTCGAAGTAAATTGTGTACCATTATCACAAACAATTATCTTGGGACAACCAAATTTAAGAAATATTTCTTTTTCAAAAAGTTTATTTATTACTCTAGTAGTAGCATTTATCATTGGAAAAATCCAGCAGTATTTAGTGAAAACATCAACGACCGAGAGAATATACTTATGTCCAGAATAAGCTTTAGGTAAAATACCAATAATATCCACCGAAAGCATCATCATAGGTCGATCAACCTTTTTAGGGTTAATCATAATACCAAAAGGAGGTTGTGTTGTATGTTTATAAGCTTTACAAGTATCACAAGCTAGAATATATTTTTGAACATCATTAAACATCCCTTTCCAAAAATAGTGTTGTTTTAATTTATTTAAAGTTTTATGAATACCGAGATGGCCAGAATTAATGTCATCATGATTAGAACGAATTGTGTCTAAAATATGTTCTTTAGGGATAACTATTTTCCAATTAAGATTACTATTAGGATCATACTTACTTTTACAAAATTTATATAAGATTTTATTTTCTACTCTAAAGTTCTTGTATCTACAAGGAGACTTTTGACAATTAATAAATACTTTTTTATACCAAGGATCATAAATATCATCATCTGGCAAAACTAAATTATTTTGAGAGATTCCTATTGCAGCAACTTCGATACGAGATAAAGCATCGGGAACTAAATGTAAAGATCCTTTTTTATGAACTATATCAAAAGTAAATT
This sequence comes from Standfussiana lucernea, assembly GCA_964057025.1. Lineage (NCBI taxonomy): Eukaryota > Metazoa > Arthropoda > Insecta > Lepidoptera > Noctuidae > Standfussiana > Standfussiana lucernea. The sequence continues at coordinate 2,602,355 of OZ059783.1, forward strand.
GAGAGATTCTAGCAGCCCAACGTGCTAAGCGTCCACTAGGATTGCTAAGACCTAAAAGCCACTTTAAACTAGCATGATCAGTTATTACTGTAAACTTCATTCCTTCAATATAAGGTCTGAAATGTTCTATTGAAGCTAAAATAGCAAGTAATTCACGTTCTGTGGTACTATAATTGCGTTCACATTTATTGAGTGATCTAGAATAGAACGCAATAGGATGTTGATCACCATTATCATCCTCTTGACTCAAAACACTACCGATGCCAACAGAACTAGCATCACAATGTAAAAAGAAAGGTTTTTCAAAATTAGGGCATTGCAAAACAGGAGCAGTAATCAAAGTTTGCTTCAACTCGACAAATGCATTCTCAGCTTCATCGTTCCAACAAAGTGATCTTTTAGAATTCTTACTTCCAGCTGTTAATTTAGTTAAAGGAGAGGCAATATCAGCAAATTTACTAATGAATCTACGATAATATGAGCATAAACCAAGAAAACTACGAAGTTGTCTAACAGATTCAGGACGTGGAAAACATTTAATTGTATCTAATTTAGAAGGATCGGTATGCAAACCATTACTATCAACTATATAACCAAGATAACGGAGTCTATCTTTACAAAAATTACATTTTTTCAAATTAACTGTCAAACCAGCATCTTTCAGTATATTGTAAATTTTGTGTAAATACTCTATATGTAAATTAAAATCTGAATTTACTCAAATTAAATCATCTAAATAACAAAACACAGTATTATCGAATTCAGGACCAAAAAGTTTATCTACAAGTCTCTGTAACTCGGCAGGTGCATTGGTGAGACCGAATGGCATACGAACAAATTCGAAAAGTCCTTTTCCCGGAACTACAAAAGCAGTCTTTTCTCGAGAAGATTCTTCAAGAGCAATTTGCAAAAATGCTTTAGAAAGGTCAATTGTACTAATATATTTAGCTCCCCCAAGGTTATCTAATATTCTAGAGGTATAAGGAAGAGGGTAAGAATCCTTTATAGTAACTGAATTCAAACGTCTTGAATCCAAACATAATCTAGTACTACCATCCTTCTTTTCTACAGCTAAGACAGGTGAACACCAAGGTGATTTAGAAGGTTGAATAATTCCTTCCTTTAATAAGACTTCCACTTCATCAAACAGTTCCTTTTGCTTTGCAGGACTTAGAGGCCAATATCTTTGTTTAAAAGGTTCGCTAGTGACATTAATTTTATGTTGAACGAGATGAGTAAGACCTAAGCCTCTCTTTTCATAAGAAATATCTTCAAAGAGTGAAACAGTATCATTTAATTTATATTTCTCAGAAGGAGAAAGTTCACTAGCAGCAGTGACTGTACAAACTTGAACTGTATTGCTTCGAATATAAGTTATATTTTTCCATAAATCTTTAGCCAAATCAAATTTCAACCAAAAATCAAAACCTAAAATGAAATCAGGTTGAAAAGAAGGTATAATTAGAAAATTAATTTTTTTAGTTAAATTATCACAAGTAACAGGTAATTCAATGGTACCAATAATTTTCTGTGAAGAACCATCAGCTGTATAAGCAGCACTAGAAACAGAATTTATTTTATAACCTAACTGTGAAAACTTTTCATGACTATTTGAACCCAGAATACAACTATTTGAACCACTATCTAATAAACCAGAAAAAGTATGGTTACCTACGGAGAATTGTAAATACGGTCTAGTATCATTATCTTTAACAAATAAAACAGGAGCTGATCTATAAATTTTAAAAAATGTTTTTAAGTAGTCTAACCAATTTGCAAATTCTTTGTTACGAGTAGCATCATCAGGTTTGTGACATTCAGCAAAATTTTCTTTCATCGAGACACTCGCGGTTATATCAATAACAACAGGGGCTCGATGCGACCTAATCAGTTTTTTGACTCACTAGAGCTCTTTTTCTCTGTGTTACAAACATCACAATTCTTAGATGTGACTCCAACCTTTTGACATTTGAAACAAATCACGCCAGGTATGGATGTACAATGTTTAAAATGATGTCCCGTTTTTTTGCACTTTAGGCAAGTTAGAACTGCATTAGACTTTACGGTAGATTTTTCAGCTTTAACGAATTTATGAATGACGAAAACTTCAAGTTCTTTGGCAAGAATAAGAAATTGTTCTACAGAATCAATAGGCTTACCAAATATAAAAGGTGTGTAAATAGGTAACATGTTATGTTTAATAATGTTAATCAAAACCGCATCAAACAATGGCAAAGAAAGACGACTAGCCATGTCCATTATTTCTGTAATGAAATCTGGAAGAGATTCAGAACTCTTCTGTTTCCTCGTACGAAGGTCATGTTCCAGAAAATAGTCAAAATCCGGCCTGTCAAAACGTTTAAGTAAAGCAAGTTTAAGCTCGTGCCAGGATGGAATACGAAAGCGAACTGTGCGAAACCATTTCAGAGCAATACCACTAAGCAAGTCCGTAAATGAACCAACCAACAAAATTTCATCAAAATTTTTGTATAAAAAATATTCTTCAACTTCAGTAATAAATTCTCTAACACAAGATTTCCCATCGAATTTAATTTTACTCTTTTTTAAATCAGGCAACTTAATTGCAGAAGGAAAATTCTTTTTAATATGTTCACTAACCAAAACATTCATTGAATTAAATGAAGGCAAAGCGTTCGTCGCAAAAGCTGAGGAAGAGTGTGCAATCCTGTCATTATGATCAAAAGAATGTGGTACATCTGTCAAATTAATCATGTCAGGAACAAAAGGTGCAACATTAGGAACTGTGCATGCACCATCAGTTTCTATGTTATCTTTAGCAAGAGGCAGAGAAGACTGAACTTCTTTATCCATTTTGAACAAACAATATGATTATAATTGATGAGCAAAGCAAAATGCCTTGACTTCAAAAGTTATAAAATATTTGAGGTTAAGTTGAAATATTTTTAAAGTTACAAGTTGTTTTTTATGAAAATATCAAAGTGCTTAGCAATGAAAAGATGCAGCAATAATTTACAATATAAGTTCAAGTCACATAAAGTATGATTATTAAGTTAAACCAAAGTTCACTTAAAATTAAATATGAAATCAAATTACACCGCACTTAGTTTTACAATGTTGAGTTACTTATACAGGCTGTAAGGGTAAACACCGTTGTCACTAAAACCATAGGTAGTTGATTTAATTATAAAAATGTTTATCTGAATTTAAAAATAAATAAACGAATTTTTCTTTAAAAACTTCAAAATGTTTCTGTCCGACACCGTCCGTAAAATCATGGATAATATGCGCCCGAGTTACGTAATCACTGCAAAGGGCGTTGACCTGCTGCACTGGCCGTCCGTTATAACTACCTACATAAGTTTTAACTAACTACATCATTGTAATAAAAACACAATACACGTAACCTGTGATGTAACTTTCCCTTCATACTTTTCCTGGCTTAGGACAGGCAAAAATACCTACCTTTGTTGCGTGACGAGTCCAGATGTAAGTTAGATTTAACAACAATGAAAATTAAAAAAAATACAAACAACTGGGTAGGTATTTTTGGCGTATTTAAAAGTTAATCACATTTTTATCTACAATTTCATTAAAAAATACTGGTTTTATTTACACTGATTGAATTATTTTTACACTTACATTAATCTCAAAAGCTGTTCAAAATGGGATCCATTTACGGCCACGCATGCCTCCGCACGTTTTCTTAAATTGTTTCTCACTCTCGAAAGCACAAAAGTGTCATTTCTCAGGTCTCTAAACGCACTACGAATCCGCCTTTTGAGTTCCGACGTATTACGGAACTCAGTGGCATACACCCGGCGCTTCATTTCACCCCACAGATAAAAGTCCAGAGGTGTAAGATCTGGCGAGCGCGCGGGCCACGCCACTGGCCCTCCACGGCCAATCCATCGCCCAGGAAACTCTTCATCCAGCATAGCCCTGACTTGCAGCTGAAAATGTGCAGGGGCACCGTCATGTTGGTAGAAAAGGTTTCTCAGGGAACGAAGGGGCACATTGTCCAACATCCTGTCGAACACATGTCTTAAAATAGCCATGTACGACTGCGCATTTAAATGTGCGTCAATAAAATAGGGTCCGAGAAGTTTCCCATCCAGAATTCCCGCCCACACGTTTACGGAAAAACGGTGCTGATAACTGTTTTGCCGGACGCGGTGTTCATTTACCCGGCTCCAGTAATGTTCATTATGAACATTGTAAATGCCCGACCTCGTAAACATTGCTTCATCCGTAAATAAAATGGAAACGTTGTCAAAATTTTGGATTAACCATTGTGAGAATAGCACCCGCGGTATGTGATCGTTTTCATTTAATTCTTGTACTGGCCGAAAATGATATGGATGTTGACCATCGATATGAAGAATTTTCCAAACAGTCCAGTGGGAAACATTAAAAATACAGGCTGCCCGCCTCGTACTCTCCTCTGGGTTCTCCGCGAAGAAATTTAGTATGCGTTCCTGAAGGTCAACTGGCAGCTGCTGGTTGCCACGCCCCTGAGCATGGGCCGGCACGGTGAACTGGCCATAGGTACGTAACCTTTGAGTAGCCGCCAACATCGTTTCTCGGTTTGGCACAGGTTGTCCAGGGAATAACTCTGCGTACATTCTTCGAGCCTCGTTTAGGTTATCACCCGACGCGGCGTAAACCCGAACCATTTCGGTCCACTGTACGTTTGTATACGACATAATCACTACACAATACCTAACTACACAATTGCGCGAAAAATGAGCGGTGGTGCGCGGGCGGCGCGGGCGCGAGCGCTGCGCTGCGAGCAAGCGTGTCGTAACGTGCGATCGATAGCGAGGCTGCGGAGAGACTGAGGGGTGTGGGCGGGGTCGCGCCGCGTCGCGCGCGCGGCGTGTGGCCTGTTTGATCTAGCGCTGTGTTCCCGCGCTCCGTCCTCTTTGCCCTTGCGTATAGGGTGAAATAATTTTGAGGAAAAATGGAGATTTTACTTTAAAAAAAATGTTATTTTTTTTTCATTGAATTTACGTTCTATAAGTGAAACCAAACCACTGGTTTCAAGGATAACGGTGTTTACACTAACAGCCTGTACAAAACAAAACTGTCTTACCATACAAATGTTGGTTTTGCAAGAGTAAATGGGTAATGCTGTAACCATAAAAGTTAAACATACACAATAGTACAATAATGTTACTAGGAAATATTGTTTACTTACAAGGAAACATCAAAAAAAATTCAAGTTGTGAATTACAACAATAAACAATAATGTTTTACAGAAACTATATAATGTGTTCTGTAAACAATACTACAAATTATAAGATGCAACAATAACTAACAAGATCAGGAAGCTACTTCAAGTCCCTGTTCGCAGAGCGACAAACTGTAACAGACCCGGGGTGTGTGTGGGATCAAGTGTAAGATCCTATGTAAGAAATCATACAAGAGCAAAAAAAGAATGTGTGTGTGTGTGTTCTCCTATTAAAAATTAAAAAAAAGATGTATGTGTAACAATAAAAGAATTTCGGGCGCCTTGGGAACGCACACTACATTTAAAAAATACTTGCCAGATAGAACAGTCCGGAGAGTCGGACCTCTAATCTTCCGGGGGTGACTAAACTAGGATAATAGAAACAATTGAAATACCTTTGTTAATACCCTGTTTAATATATCAGTAGCTTCCTTTTACTTTAAATATTAAATTACTAATTTGAGATTATCATTATTGTTGCATCTTTATATGAAGAAAGTAAATTAAGTTTGGGCCAGATGTCTGGCTAAAAAAATGTTAAATTAGACCTCAAGATTTCGGCGTCGAAGATGAGAGAATCCAGAATCCATGAAATGGAAAATTATAATCAGACGAAAGAAAAAGAAAAAGTAGAAGAAAAACGCCACAGCAGGGCTGTAACAAAATTTTAAAAGGTTAATACACAAGTCTATTAGAATTTCAACACATGGGGAGCATGGCGTCCCAAGAAGGAACTTACCGTTTTTCCGTTAATAAATGACTTTTCCCGTGTGCACCGATAAATCCAAGTAGGTGAAAATCACACTAGAGCATCGTCCAATATTGAAATCCTGAAACATCAATTCGACTTAAAACACGAACCACCCTAAAATGATGACCACATATTGGTCTGGTAGAAACAAATCTTACCGAAGAAATTAAGGATCCCTCCTTCAGAACAACTTGTCCTGGGTGTTTAAGGCAGCGATTATGGCATCATTTGGCCTAAAAATATCCGTGATTATACCGGATTTTTAAAATTAAATTGGCGAGATAAATGCCTCGATGACGAAATCAGGTCGTAAAGTGAAACGTCAAAAAAATGACAGTTGCCGAACTGAACCATAGACAATAAAAGACAGTATAAAAATCGTTCCGAAATCGACTAAAATATGAAAAGCATGTAACAGTTTAAAAAACACGTTACATAGTAAATATATAATACAAATTATAAGATGCAACAATAACTAACAAGATCAGGAAGCTACTTCAAGTCCCTGTTCGCAGAGCGACAAAAACATCTTTTGTGAAAAAAGTAAATTAAGTTTGGGCCAGATGTCTGGCTAAAAAAATGTTAAATTAGACCTCAAGATTTCGGCGTCGAAGATGAGAGAATCCAGAATCCATGAAATGGAAAATTATAATCAGACGAAAGAAAAAGAAAAAGTAGAAGAAAAACGCCACAGCAGGGCTGTAACAAAATTTTAAAAGGTTAATACACAAGTCTATTAGAATTTCAACACGTGGGGAGCATGGCGTCCCAAGAAGGAACTTACCGTTTTTCCGTTAATAAATGACTTTTCCCGTGTGCACCGATAAATCCAAAGTAGGTGAAAATCACACTAGAGCATCGTCCAATATTGAAATCCTGAAACATCAATTCGACTTAAAACACGAACCAACCCAAAATGATGACCACATATTGGTCTGGTAGAAACAAATCTTACCGAAGAAATTAAGGATCCCTCCTTCAGAACACCTTGTCCTGGGTGTTTAAGGCAGCGATTATGGCATCATTTGGCCTAAAAATATCCGTGATTATACCGGATTTGTAAAATTAATTTGGCGAGATAAATGCCTCGATGACGAAATCAGGTCGTAAAGTGAAACGTCCAAAAAATGACAGTTGCCGAACTCAACCATAGCCAATAAAAGACAGTATAAAAATCGTTCCGAAATCGACTAAAATATGAAAAGCATGTAACAGTTTAAAAAACACGTTACACATGTTACACACGTTATTTTATCAGTTTTCTTTGAAAAATTTACACCTTCAGTGTTATCTACTAATTTTTCCAGATCTTGAAAATTCAAATGGCCCATGCGTTGATGCCAGAGGTAAAAATCTTGCTTGTCAACATCAGATAAGTATGCATGTTCAGTTTTTACATTCAGCCTGTACATATTGTTGACTAAGCTTGCCGTTGCAACAACCACATTATTTTTATTTAATATCACACAGCCTTTACTGTTGAATTTCACCTGACCTCCATTTTGTATAATCTGACTGACTGATAGTAGATTAGTTGCCAACTCTGGCACATACAATACATTTTGAAGCAGAATTTTATTGTACTGACCTTTGTCATTGCACACATCTACACTCAACTGTCCAGTGCTATGAACAGATAATGACTTGTCATTTGCTACCTTTATTGTCTTGATAAGTGACACTTTCTCATTTTTCAATAAATTCTTATTTTTGGTCATATGTACTGAAGCGCCCGAGTCTATAAACCATAGATCTACATCAGGGTTCATCGAAGAAGCTATGAAAGCAGCCGCATAGCTTGACTTCTCTTCATGTTTCCTTTTAGGCTTTGACTTGCACTCGGCAGCAACATGGCCATATTTATTGCAGCTATAGCAACGAGGTCCCTTTTTAAACTGTTTCTTGGAACCTGCATTTCCTTTATTATTATGATTTGTTGCAAATGCAGATGTGTCACTTTCACACATTTTGACATCTTGTAGAATTTTTGACTTAACAGAGTCTGCACTTATTTTCATGCCTGAACTTTCAATTGCTATGACCATAGGCTTGTATGTTTCTGGTAGACCGGAGAGAAGCAAAGTTCCAAGCCTCTCGTCATCCACTTTAAAGCCAATGTTGCGGAGTTTGTGAGCTGTGGTCATAATTTTACTCACATATTCTTCTACATTTGAACATCCAGCGAGATTTGTCGTACATAGGTCTCGGAGCAAACCCACACGGCGTGTTAGCCCTGCGTCGTCGATAGCGTTTGCCAAGCAGTTCCACACCTCCTTTGCAGATCTTGCATCTTGTAGGTGCACATAGTTTACAGGGTCCACAAGCAAAATAATTTTAGATTTTGCTTTGATGTCACGTTTGATGTCAACGGTTACGTTGGGCTCAGGTTCAACACAGTCCCACAGTTCCTCGTGTTGGAGATATGTTTGTACTGCGAATCTCCAAGTGGAATAGTTTTCCCGACCAGTTAACTTTTCGATCATGACGAGAGGATTGCTTGACGACATTTTTAAACGATGATTTGACGAACTGAATGATATTTCACGGTCTGTATAACCGGCGTATATATAAAAGTACTCTGTGATAACCGGCGCACGCTTTGAGGTTATGTTTATGCCAACGTGTAATATTTCACTTTTTACACTGTTTTTATACTGTGTCCACATTTAACAGGGCTACTGGGCCCATAACCTACTGAATTTAATAGTGCAATGAAAGAAATTATAGCAGGTTTGCTTTTATTTTACTGAATTATTACAGACGCGTACAACTAATCATGACGTTCACAGAGTAGTTCACGGTCTTAGCAGTCCATAGAAAAAAAGCAACTACGGTGACCGGACGATAGGTTTAGTTCCGAAAATCATCAAGAGATGTCGCTTTGTTAAACTTTTCACATATTTTTCAATAGCAACACTAAAATTTAGCTCTTGATTGTCCATTTCTTTCTACGCAGAATGTCTACAATTATTAACTTTGAATTAAACTTGTTTTCTTCAAAAAGATAGCGCAACGCAAACTGTAAAAATGCAAAACTGAATAAAATAATCTGTTCATTTATAATTGTGCTTGCAAATAATATATTTTAGTAGGAGACGACTTTTAAAACAATTAGATTTTCAAGTTCCGTTTATATACTTCTGTTTAGAACGGAATTTGTTTGTCATGGCGCCCGGCCGGCACACTAAGTTGTTGTTTATGTTGCTTTGATTGTGTTACTAATAATTTCGTGGCTTTTCGACAACTTTTGCTATTTCAAAGGACATCGATATCTCTGTTTATATTGTTTTGACCCGTGCGCATTACCTATTAGGACTTCGATTTGCTTCCAATCCGGACTTGACGCAATGGCATCTCCTTTCAGATGTTGTGTTCGTCATTGCACTTCAGCTCGTAGTAAGTATAAAGTATTCATACAGTCTTAACTGTGGACTTTATCACAGAAGTATGTAAGACATAGTTTTTCAAAAAATAAACTTATGTCTCCAATTCCAGGTGAAGATTGCCATGTAGTTTTGCATTCGTTTCCCAACCCCAATAAAGAAGATGGCAGATTTAAAACCTGGCTTTACGCAATTGGAGGAGATCTTCTGGTGTTGGACAGCCAATTTATATTTAAAAATAGAAAAGTATGTCACAAACATTTTGAATCCAAATATCATACAAGAAGTTCAAGATTAAGTGCTAATGCAGTGCCTACCTTGCACTTAAAAGGTATTTGAAACATTTATTTGCTTATATTCATTGGAGAACTGTTATTCATAGTTTTAGTTGTAAAAAAGTGTGCCTGGAAATAGTAAAAAAGTTACATTTTTGTTATTTAATTATACAAAAATCAAATTAAAGGAAACATAATATTGAACTTTAAAATTACAATGAATAAATACATATAAATATTTAATAATAAAATTTATCTTATTTTCCAACTAATTTTAATTGTTGGTGAATTGACCTATCTCCATTCATTGACATAGGTACTAATGACACAAATTGTATGTAATCAGCATAATTCAGGGTATTTAAAATATGTATGTATTTCATTTACAGGCATTATTATTATAGGAATAATTTAATTACAAAGGACATGAAAGTCATAATAGAAAATGAACTAAAAGTTGCGAAATGAAACATTTAATAAAACTTTATGAAGAGAATCCTTCCTATAAAGGACTAAAAATGATGAAAAATCTAACGGAAGCCCACATTGACCCAAAAAAAATCCTAAAATGAAGGTTAAGATGGCAACTCAAATATTCAGCAGAACTGTTGCAACCAGTATGGGATACCTAGCCGGTGAGTAGTATAATAATCACTCATCCATCAGATACACATTCCTGATCCTATAGTATTTACCTATAGTCCATAATTTCTTTAAAGATAATATATTAAATAGGGATATATTTCAAATCCATCCCACTCAAATAAATAATTCATTGAAACTTTGAAACTAAGCTAACAATAAGCTAACTTTCTATGCTATGTTATAGCACTGATTATCTGACCCATAGTATTAATTAATTGTTATTTGCTGCTTTTGGTCATCTTCAAAGTGTATCTAAAAGTCATATTTCTACAATTAATTTTATTTCTAATTTTTCAGAAAAAAAAATACTTCCTGGGGAGTGCAGAGATACCGCCGACGTCTTGCTGTTTTTCGACGAACTTTTCGATTCGATGAATGGCAGTTATGACAACTCGAAAAAAAGGAGCGGTAAATTACTTTTAAGAGCAGTCACGCCAAATTCTGAACATAGCAAAGTATGGGCAAGAGCAAAAAAGATATTAAAATGTATTAAATTCGTCAGTAAAGAGGGAAGGGAAGGTAGTGTGCCATCAGTAACTAACTGGTTACGTACACTGGAAGGTATTGAATTGTTGAAAGATAAATTATTTAAAGAGTATAACATTAAATCATTCTGGATGCGACACTTAAATCAAGATCCACTGGAGAATTTTTTTGGATCTATACATTCTCATGGTTATAGAAATATATCTCCAACACCATCAGGCTTTGAGTCAGCATTCGCAAGTTTACTGATTAATAATTTGTCAAGTCATCATTCTGTAGGGTCAAATTGTGAAGAAGATGATTGCAAAATTTCTCAATCTATGGATTGCTTACTGACAAAAGAAGACATTAATCTTATAACAGAAATCAGTGATATTGATTTTGATGACATAAATTGTGAAATTATAGATTTTAGTCACAAAAGCAGAAATCCTAAAATTATTAGCCAGCTTAGCTACGTAACCGGTTATGTAATAAAAAAGGCAAAACAAAAAGTATTCAGAAATTGCAACAAATGTAAGGGAATTATATTTAATAAAGATAAAACAGAACTGAATGAATACATAAGTAAAAGAGAGTATTCTTCATTCAAATCACTCACCTACCCTTCCGAAAATACTCTAAAGCTGTTTTCTGCCATACAAGATGTTCTTACATCGATTTAAGAAAAAAAAGAGTGATTTACCTCGCATGAAAAGTTACATGAAAACAATTTTGTACACGGTAGTTGATTTTAACTTTTTGACTTGCCCAGACCACAGAAAAGAATTGATAGATTTTTTATTTGAATTTTGTTCTAAATTTTTCATACATAACTGGTGTCGTGATGTGAATTTATTATTAAATGGCACCAGAACAGAAAATTCAGATAACGATGTTGTCAAAGAATTATGTATTGAATATTATAAAAAGAGACACAAATAAATATACTTTGTCTACTCTACAATGAGTTTTATTGTTACCCCTTATAACCTGTATTCATCTACGTTTTCTCTGCACTGATAATTTACTATTACTTTCACATCAGTTTGAGGAAACGTAGATGAATCCAGGATCTAATTATAATTTTTTGCAAAGGAACAAACTATAGATGTATATACGTATAGGTAGCGAGTATATATATATACTCGCTACCTATACGTATATACATAGCCGGTTGTAGTTCCTAAAATTATCAATAGATGGCGCTTTACTGCCAAGGCGACTGACCACTCTATTCTCATATATTATAATGTACTCTGTGGAGTAGTTAGAATCAGTAGTATATATGAAAAAGGCGCGAAGTTGCACCACAGATAATATAAGATTATCAATACTTCAACAAGTACATACTACTGCCCTAGGACATTAATGACTTGCTATACTTTAGGTTTGCATGACATATAATTTAAAATGATATTACGGTAGTGAGGCTGCCTTACGTTCATAGGGTTCCGGGTTCGAGTCCCGGTAGGAGCAAGTGTTTGTGTGATGAGCATAGACATTTGTTTCCGAGTCATGGATGTTTATATGTATAATAAGTATGTATTTACAAACAAAAAGTATCTATGTAGTATATCAACTATCTGGTGTCCACGACACAAGCCTCGTTGCTTAGTGTGGCACTAGATGGCGCTGTGTGTAATGTCCAGCGATATTTTTTTTATTACAAGTTGGGCGATTATATCGCTGATAATAATGCTTGGCTCAATGCTGGTCCTGCTCCACAAGAACAGGGGCGCATAAATTGTTAGCATTAAATAGTATTGTTGGGGCTGCTGAAGATTTATTATATAGATTATACAACTATCTTTGCATTGTATAAATTCAATCTTTTTAGTATTATATAGTCGCATAGCCTATATTGTGTGAGTACGATGTACTAGAAAGCTATCATTCACTGGAAACCCACGTCTTGTCTTGACTTGAATGTGCCCTGGCTGTTGAGAGTATGTCATGCTCACTCAAATGTCTCGCTGATGGTGGCGTGTGTGTCGGGTCATTTAGTTCCTTTCAAAATGGTTGAGTTGAATGTGGCGCTGCCAGTTGTGACTGGTCATCTCTTAGTTGCCACGGTTTATTTGAACTAATCATTTTGTTTATGAATTGTCTGTTTTTGTTTGTACTATGGACACTTTTAACGTGCACGTCTTGCTACATTGTTCTCACATTATGTACCATCTCAACAAGAATGATGAATCCAAAGTTTTTGTAACAATATTATGGTTTTTAGTGTCCATGGAGTTTCTTGCCCATTTTTCTCCATAGAGATCTACGCTTTGGAATGGGCAACTACAGTACTTTCACAGTTATTATGTCTTGTGACTGGGACTGTAGCTTCATTTTTATTGCTGTCTTTGTTTCGTAAATTCAAAAGTGCCTGTAATTGGCCTACTTGAAAAAAATCCTTTTAATTTTATTTTGATTACGAGGTGGTGTAAAAATGTACATAATGGGTGTAAATGGACACTTAAAGAAGCCGAAAGGCAATTGTTCTTCCCGCCATTGCAATTGTTATTTTGTTCTGGACCACACCTGGGAACCGCCTAGTTACGGAGATTTTGGAGGTCAAAGTTCCAACATTTTCACAAGCTTTTTTTTTTAATACTTAGTTTGTTTTAATACATTCATTGCATCTATCAGCACAATGTTTTGAGTGCGTTACATTGAGTCCCACCGGGAAACATGATTTTTCGCCCCAAAAAAAAAAGTCGAGTTTCCGAGCAATATTTTTTGCGTAGAGTTACTTAGTTTGATGTTCAGAATGTAAAACGCAAACTTAAATTTAAATATATGTCGGAGAAAGCGATAACTTTTAAACATCAAGTTGCTGATTTGACCATTGTAGTAGGGGTAAACGCCGTGACGTCAGATGTTGTTTTAATGGCGGCACGTGGACAGAGTCGTTTTGTAGAGTGGGGATTGTGCCGAGATCACTTTTGCTCGGAACTCCAACCAGGTCACTCCTTCAGAACGAAACTGTCGGTTTGCCCATTTTGTGAAGATTATTTGTTAGTGTTATTTAATGTAAATTTGTGTTAAATAATAAACTGTGATTTTTGTGTACCGAAACCGAAACTATTATTTTAACATTTCATCATGAACCCGGTACCACCGAACCCTAATGACAACGGCGCTATCGCTCAGCCATCGCTTACGCCGTCATCAGAATTGGGATCTGGACTCTATTCCCACTGGCGTGCTATGTTCGAGATGCAGCAGAAGAACATGATGCAGCTGATCGAAGCCATCAGGACACCAACAGTGGCACCTCAGATCATGCTGCCAGAAATTAATCCGGAGCTACCAGATATCGATCCACGTGCTTGGTGCGATACTATCGATATTTGCCTCGACGAACGTCCACTGGAGGGTGCATCGCTTATTATAGCTCTGAGCAAAGCCCTGAAAGGTAATGCGTCATCGTGGCTGTCGCAGATTTCGCATGCAGGCATGACGTGGCAGCATTTCCGCGACTTATTCCTTGCGCGTTATGCATCCACTGAAACTCTTGCTGCATCGCTTGTTAACATCCAAAACGGCCGGCCGAAGGAGGGCGAATGTCTCGCAGCGTACGCCAGCCGCCTAATGACTATCCTGTTGGCTCGATGGAAGAATCGAAGCCATGAAGAAATAGCCACGTCGTATGTGCTCGCTCATGTCTCTCAGTTCGACTCTCGGCTTAATCGCTTGGCGTTTACTAGCGAAATAACGTCACGCAACAAGTTACTGCAGGAGATTAAGGCGAGTGCAAGTCTGAAGCGGAAGTTCGATCGCAGTACCGGTGATGGCGCCACTGATGCAAAGCGTTTAAAGCCACAAACTTCCACTATGTTCACGTGCCATAAGTGCGGAAAACCGGGACACAAAGCGGTGAACTGTCGTTCGAAGTTTACGCAGCCTGCTGGAGCTAACGCCCAGAAAACTACACCGGCGGCGACTTCATCGGGTTCCAGCAAAAGAATAACGTGTTTCCGTTGTGGAGAAGCCGGACACATCTCTACGAACTGCCAACGCGGCAGTGTGGGTGGCGCGTCATCGTCGGCGGGCAGCGCTGCCAACGCAACGGCGCGGCGGAGCGACGCGTCGATAGCTGCGAAATAGCAGGTGTTTGCGGGCAATTGGAACAATCCGGTGAGTCGTTTTCATTTTGTTTTGATTCCGGCGCCGAGTGTTCTCTCGTTAAACAAAGTGTAGCTTATAAATTCTCGGGAAAACGTTCACTTTCAACCGTGCAAGTAATAGGTATCGGTAATAATTCGAATGTTTTTAGCACTGAACAAATTCTTAGTGATGTTGTGGTCGACAATAACGAACTGTCAATTTTATTTTACGTACTACCCGACGATTGTATGAAATACGATGTTATGATCGGACGCGATATTTTGACACTTGGCTATACGGTACATTTAACTGAATCTACCCTACGTATTTCGAAAGTCACAAATGTAGGTTGTTGCGATTTACCTCCCGTAATTGATCTTTACAATTTTGATTCTGATATTTCAAACGAAAACAAGGACCGGTTGACGTCCCTTTTGAATGAGTATTCGAATGCTTTTATCAATGGTTTACCGTTAACTCGAGTGACTACGGGTGAATTAAACATTCGATTAGTGTATCCAGCACGTACGGTACAACGTCGCCCACATAGGCTTAGTCTCCATGAGCAGCCAGCACCATTAAAGCTTTGAAGTCCAGCGTTGCTTTATTTGGCTCTCCTAGTCGTATAATCGCCGACCAAGGTCGTTCCTTTGCCAACAAAGTGTTGAAGGAGTTTTGCGATTCACACAACATTTCCTTGCATTTAATTGCTACGCGATCTAGTCGCGCGAATGGTCAAGTCGAAAGGGAGATGGGTTTGTTAAAGGGTATGCTAACCGCGGTAGAGACGTCGGAAAGGTCGTGGCAGGATGCTTTGGACGATGTACAGTTGGCTATCAACTGCACAATGAACCGTGTTACGAAATCAAGCCCCTTAGAGCTTTTGATAGGAAAAGTTGCTAGGCCTCTAACGCTAATGGCTTATAATGACCATGATGAAACCGGAATTGACCTAACAGAAGCGAGAGAACACGCGGTGGACGGTATTGAGAAGAGTGCGGCTTATGAAAAAGCCCGTTTTGATAAAAATAAAGCTAAACTAGTAAAGTTTGATGTTGGTGATTTAGTTCTTATCAAAAATGAGGAACGAAATCAAGTTAAACTCGATCCAAAATACAAAGGTCCTTTTAAGGTTATTGAATTGCTCGAAGGTGATCGCTATGTTTTAAAATCTTTAACTGGTAACAGAACATACAAGTATGCTCATGATCGCATAAGAAGGATGCCACAAGGTCATATCCCCAGCGAATTAGACGTAATTAGTGAAGAATTGGATCTAGATGATGCGGGTGAAGGCCCATCAACTCGTTCCGATTAATGTTAATGCACAAAGTATTTCTTAAGCGGACGGTTTACCGGAGAGAAGGCCCGGTAACATGCGTCCTGTTTAGGGCTTATCAGTGTGAAGGACTGATACTGACTTTTGGTGCTGGGCTTCCCAGGTCTTAGGACCGGTACTGTCCAATCTATTGTGTGCACGACAGCGAGAAGGGCTGTGTGTGATGTATCAGACATTACCAGCGAGAAGGGCTGATAATAAGTTGACTACTTTGTTTTTACTTGGTGCATTGATATTGTGTTCTAGTTTATTTCATTTGACTTTTCTAAATCTTGATGTGTCGCTTCAAATGCAAGTCCTTTGTTTGGGGTCAGGTAGGCCGAGCAATCTTATATTGTCTACAAATGCATTTTGTTTTGTCGCCAGGTAATACAGCACACGAGGACGTGTGACTTGTCAGTATGGCCGTGTCGGAGAAAGCGATAACTTTTAAACATCAAGTTGCTGATTTGACCATTGTAGTAGGGGTAAACGCCGTGACGTCAGATGTTGTTTTAATGGCGGCACGTGGACAGAGTCGTTTTGTAGAGTGGGGATTGTGCCGAGATCACTTTTGCTCGGAACTCCAACCAGGTCACTCCTTCAGAACGAAACTGTCGGTTTGCCCATTTTGTGGAGATTATTTGTTAGTGTTATTTAATGTAAATTTGTGTTAAATAATAAACCGCCGCCATATATATGACGGCGTAAGCGATGGCTGAGCGATAGCGCCGTTGTCATTAGGGTTCGGTGGTACCGGGTTCATGATGAAATGTTAAAATAATAGTTTCGGTTTCGGTACACAAAAATCAGTTTATTATTTAACACAAATTTACATTAAATAACACTAACAAATAATCTCCACAAAATGGGCAAACCGACAGTTTCGTTCTGAAGGAGTGACTTGGTTGGAGTTCCGAGCAAAAGTGATCTCGGCACAATCCCCACTCTACAAAACGACTCTGTCCACGTGCCGCCATTAAAACAACATCTGACGTCACGGCGTTTACCCCTACTACAATGGTCAAATCAGCAACTTGATGTTTAAAAGTTATCGCTTTCTCCGACACGGCCAGCCTGACAAGTTACACGTCCTCGTGAGTACCTGTAACCAAACAGTCAAATTTGGAGCAACAGTACAGGCTCGGTCAACCTGACCACATCTTTATGGAATAGCATAACTTGAAAATAACAGTTGTCAAACAAAAGGTTCCTCTAAGTCTCAATCATATTTACTCAGCAACTAAATCAACTTCGATCACATACAACGCTCATGGCCCAGCTGCCGCAGCAGCTAGTGACACTTATGCCACCCATATCGTCATCACCTCATGTGATACGACCACATACATCACATAGAGTCTGCGACTCCCAGGTCAGTACAAGACCAAAACATCAATAGTCTCCATTGAGACCCAGGTCCCCGCCGTACCACCAGCTGCCCATCGCCCCCTGAACAGCTCACAAGTGAGCTGCAGTTACGACTACAGACTAGTGCGTACGGTGCGACCAAATAGCCATGGTATGTGTCTACTACTCGGTGGAGGTACTTTCATCACCGTCCTCTACGTTTAACTCATTAGGAACACTACTTAGAGGCATCTTTCGTATACGATCGTGAGCGTACTTGTAGGTTCTATTTCCTATCAGTGATTTTAAAACATAGCTATCGTTTTCAAGCAACTCTAAAATTTTGAAAGGACCTTTAAATTTGGGTTTAGTTTGGTTTCTTTTTTTTTTTTCATTTTTGATTAATACCAAACCACCAACACTGAAATATCTTCTCTTGTAACTGGTTACGAAAGTTTAGTTACCAAAGTGGACGAAGGGAAATTAACTACTTTGGCCTTATTTTTGTCAAAACGGGCTTTTTCATAAGCCGCACTCTTCTTAATACCGTCCACCGCGTGTTCTCTCGCCTCTGTTAGGTCAATTCCGGTTTCATCATCGTCGTTATAAGCCATTGATAAAAGCATTCGAATACTCATTCAAAAGGGACGTCAACCGGTCCTTGTTTTCGTTTGAAATATCAGAATCAACATTGTAAAGATCAATTACGGGAGGTAAATCGCAACAACCTACATTTGTGACTTTCGAAATACGTAGGGTAGATTCAGTTAAATGTACCGTATAGCCAATTGTCAAAATATCGCGTCCGATCATAACATCGTATTTCATACAATCGTCGGGTAGTACGTAAAATAAAATTGACAGTTCGTTATTGTCGACCACAACATCGCTAAAAATTTGTTCAGTGCTAAAAACATTCGAATTATTACCGATACCTATTACTTGCACGGTTGAAAGTGAACGTTTGCCCGAGAATTTATAAGCTACACTTTGTTTAACGAGAGAACACTCGGCGCCGGAATCAAAACAAAATGAAAACGACTCACCGGATTGTTCCAATTGCCCGCAAACACCTGCTATTTCGCAGCTATCGACGCGTCGCTCCGCCGTTGCGTTGGCAGCGCTGCCCGCCGACGATGACGCGCCACCCGCACTGCCGCGTTGGCAGTTCGTAGAGATGTGTCCAGCTTCTCCACAACGGAAACACGTTATTCTTTTGCTGGAACCCGATGAAGTCGCCGCCGGTGTAGTTTTCTGGGCGTTAGCTCCAGCAGGCTGCGTAAACTTCGAACGACAGTTCACCGCTTTGTGTCCCGGTTTTCCGCACTTATGACACGTGAACATAGTGGAAGTTTGTGGCTTTAAACGCTTTGCATCAGTGGCGCCATCACCGGTACTACGATCGAACTTCCGCTTCAGACTTGCACTCGCCTTAATCTCCTGCAGTAACTTGTTGCGTGACGTTATTTCGCTAGTAAACGCCAAGCGATTAAGCCGAGAGTCGAACTGAGAGACATGAGCGAGCACATACGACGTGGCTATTTCTTCATGGCTTCGATTCTTCCATCGAGCCAACAGGGTAGTCATTAGGCGGCTGGCGTACGCTGCGAGACATTCGCCCTCCTTCGGCCGGCCGTTGTGGATGTTAACAAGCGATGCAGCAAGAGTTTCAGTGGATGCATAACGCGCAAGGAATAAGTCGCGGAAATGCTGCCACGTCATGCCTGCATGCGAAATCTGCGACAGCCACGATGACGCATTACCTTTCAGGGCTTTGCTCAGAGCTATAATAAGCGATGCACCCTCCAGTGGACGTTCGTCGAGGCAAATATCGATAGTATCGCACCAAGCACGTGGATCGGTATCTGGTAGCTCCGGATTAATTTCTGGCAGCATGATCTGAGGTGCCACTGTTGGTGTTCTGATGGCTTCGATCAGCTGCATCATGTTCTTCTGCTGCATCTCGAACATAGCACGCCAGTGGGAATCGAGTCCAGATCCCAATTCTGATGACGGCGTAAGCGATGGCTGAGCGATAACGCCGTTGTCATTAGGGTTCGGTGGTACCGGGTTCATGATGAAACGTTAAAATAATAGTTTCGGTTTCGGTACACAAAAATCAGTTTATTATTTAACACAAATTTACATTAAATAACACTAACAAATAATCTCCACAAAATGGGCAAACCGACAGTTTCGTTCTGAAGGAGTGACTTGGTTGGAGTTCCGAGCAAAAGTGATCTCGGCACAATCCCCACTCTACAAAACGACTCTGTCCACGTGCCGCCATTAAAACAACATCTGACGTCACGGCGTTTACCCCTACTACAATGGTCAAATCAGCAACTTGATGTTTAAAAGTTATCGCTTTCTCCGACATATATATAACATTGTGTGCTCTCAGCTTTGTAAACGGTCTCTTTACACCCATTATACATAACAATTTTTAAATTATACAGTCAAACGGCACCCACATCTTTTGCGAAGTTTTGCCAACACTGCTAGTACTACACATACCTGAACACTTGAGCGGTCTTCTTGTCCAGCAGTTGACGTCGACGCTACTGGTGAATGTGAGCTGGCAGCTTGTCTAGCAGTTGACGTCGATGCTACTGGTGAATGCGAGCTGGCAGCTTGTCTAGCAGTTGACGTCGATGCTACTGGTGAATGCGAGCTGGCAGCTTGTCTAGCAGTTGACGTCGATGCTACTGGTGAATGCGAGCTGGCAGCTTGTCTAGCAGTTGACGTCGATGCTACTGGTGAATGCGAGCTGGCAGCTTGTCTAGCAGTTGACGTCGATGCTACTGGTGAATGCGAGCTGGCAGCTTGTCTAGCAGTTGACGTCGATGCTACTGGTGAATGCGAGCTGGCAGCTTGTCTAGCAGTTGACGTCGATGCTACTGGTGAATGCGAGCTGGCAGCTTGTCTAGCAGTTGACGTCGATGCTACTGGTGAATGCGAGCTGGCAGCTTGTCTAGCAGTTGACGTCGATACTACTGGTGAATGCGAGCTGGCAGCTTGTCTAGCAGTTGACGTCGATGCTACTGGTGAATGCGAGCTGGCAGCTTGTCTAGCAGTTGACGTCGATGCTACTGGTGAATGCGAGCTGGCAGCTTGTCTAGCAGTTGACGTCGATGCTACTGGTGAATGCGAGCTGGCATCTTGTCTAGCAGTTGACATCGATGCTACTGGTGAATGCGAGCTGGCAGCTTGTCTAGCAGTTGACGTCGATGCTACTGGTGAATGCGAGCTGGCAGCTTGTCTAGCAGTTGACGTCGACGCCACTAAAAGTGATGAGCGGTCATCTTCCACTTCAGGTGATGTCGGCTCTACGGACAAACGTGAGCCGACAGGTTCCCCATCAGGGGACGTCGACGCCACTGATTCATCCGAGCACGTTGTCGTGGGGCTCGTCTGTGAACAATTACCTATTAGTGTAAAGATAACGCAACATAAAAATCATTTAACTTGAATGGGGTAATAAGTCATTTATTCATTTGTATAACATACATAGGTAGGTACAATACTAATGGTATAAAGATGATAAGGAGTTCGCTATGTTATGCCAGAAGTCCGTAATCAAGCCAGACAAGTCTTAAGAATAAAAAAATAAGCCTGGTAACTCAAAAAACCAAAAAAAACTATTATAAAAATTTAAACAATACAAATTAATCAATAGTAAATAGCAATAGAAATCAATGTCAATAAAAAAGAGAAAAAATAATAATTATTATTATTTATTGTGAAGGACGGCACGGTTGACATATGTCGGGCATGCCACCGTCCGGGCGAATCAATTCGTCACATTATCTCCATGTGTTCTCGTCTATCTAACGGTGAGTACTTGCATAGACACAACCTTGTAGCCAGGATTATCCATCAGCAACTTGCTCTAAATTACATCCTTGTCTAATCGGAAGTGCCGTACTATAGGTATGTGCCCGACCCAGTTCTCGACTATGGCAATATCGTACTGTACTGGGATCAATCCATCATCACTGACAAGACTATTGTGGCCAACAAGCCTGATATAATGTAGACATGATATGATAGCCTGATATGGTGGATCGATCAGAGCGGCGCGCAATGATTTTTTATTATTTTATATGGGAATATTAAAAAATAAGAAAGAAAAATAAATAATGTCAATACAGTACTTACATGTTAAAACCAAAGACTGAAAAACAAATAAAATGACTATGTCAATAAACAAAACTAATGTCATCATTATACAATACTGATGTCAATTGAAGTCGCTTGTAATTAGCAAATGTCCTTACCTACTTATGCATCATATGAAATATTGTAATTAATCTGTAAGTTTTCCTTAAAATTAAATTAAATATAAATAATAGTCACAATAAAATTGACTAGTAGTACGCACCAGCCACCTCAGCAGTACCCGTCGGGTGACAGCCGTCGTCGGTACACTCGCGCACGTAGTCGTTGTGTCGCGCGGATAATTTCGAATGCTAGCGGTCATTGTTGTGGGGCCCGTCTGCGGACAAGGGTGCAGCATACTCAGCCTATCTCCTATTGTTGGGGCACAGACCCCCTCGCTAAGAGAGGGGGTGTACTGTACTGTAAGGGTTGAGCCTCATCTAGCAGCACAGAATAGCATTTTCCATGTTCCTATCCTTGTCTGTCGCTCAGAACCGTCATTTACAAGAGCGATTTTCTGCTACTAGATGAGACACAACCCTAATTCACAACGTGAGCACAGTGCGTGTTGGTGGACGTCACATTTCTTCGAATTTTTGGCTCTAGGACATTCGGATGTCTCACCATTTTTTCTTTCCTTCACACGGTCAAATTTCAAAATATAGTTTAGTAACATCGCTATTGCACTTCTGACCGCAGTTGTACAAAATGATTCGTTAGAAATATGAAAATATTTGCAAAATGTAAATGACAGTAAATTGCACGCATAGAACAGCTGTTACATACATACACTTATTACTTAGGTACCTACACATTTTAAATCTCTTAAAATATTAATATTACTTTTCTTTACATAATTATACGAGACCCCATTTTTCGTCAAGAACAACAGTGAACTATTTAATAAAACACGGCCATCGTATAGTTTTGTGACATCGCTACTGCACTTCTGACCGCCGTTGTACAAAGTGGTTCGTTGGAAATACGAAAATATTGTTAATATTTGAAAAATATATTTCACATAGAAAACAGAACACATACGCTTAAAACACACTTGCACCATTCGCGAGTACTACGTACCTGAACATGTGCGCGGACTGCTTCCGCAATGCCGGACGTGGACGCCACGGATGCGTGCGAGGACGTTGTTGTGGGGCGCGGCTGCGGACAAGAATAATATGACTGTGTCACAATTATTCGTACTAATGGGCAGTTAATATCATTCACATTTATATAAATAACTAGCGACCCGCCCCGGCTTCGCACGGCTGCAATGTAGATACTAATGTTTTCTCTACTATAATATGCATGTATTATACATATAAACTATCCTCGTGAATCACTCTATCTATTAAAAAAAACCGAATCAAAATCCGTTGCGTAGTTTAGAAGATCTAAGCATACATAGGGACAGACAGTGGGAAGCGACTTTGTTTTATAATTGTAGTGTTGAGAGTGATGTCCGACTTCCAAAAAAAAATACCAATTAAACAAACAAATCACCAATAGTGTTTGTTTATTTTTTTGGAATTCGGTTATTTTTTTTCAAGGATCAATTTTACACTGTAACTAGAAGTTATTAGCAAATCATCCACATAGACGAAGAAGAAAATATGTACACTGCAGGCCAAAAGTTTAAGACCACCTTAATTGAAGTAGGAAAATAAAGTAAAACACCAATAAAATATTAAATGTTTAATTAACCAGTTTAACTATCTAATCAATTAGTCACTAATTAGTGTTTATTGACAAATTGTAATTTAAAAAAATAAGGAAATATTAACAGTCCACGCGAAAAAAGGCTATAGTTAACTAAACTGATGTTTCATCAAAAAATCCTCCTTTACATTGTATGACTTTTTTTACAAATCTCGGCATACGAGCAATCAATTTGTTGATGGTGTCTTGTGATATATTGCTCCA
Source organism: Standfussiana lucernea (assembly GCA_964057025.1). NCBI lineage: Eukaryota > Metazoa > Arthropoda > Insecta > Lepidoptera > Noctuidae > Standfussiana > Standfussiana lucernea. The sequence continues at coordinate 2,625,942 of OZ059783.1, forward strand.
ACTTTCGCATAAAGCATTCCACATTTCTTCTTGCGAGGATGGGCCACGATTACGGACGTTCCTGTCAAGCTCTTCCCACAAAAGTTCAATTGGATTGAGATCCGGGCTCTGAGGAGGCCAAACCATGTTTTTAACACCCCTTGCGCCTCTTTCTCTTCTAAATATCCTCTGCATAATTTGGAGCTATGCTTTGGATCATTATCTTGTTGGAATATGAATGCGTCTCCAATTAATCGCAACCCGGAAGGAACGGCATTTTGTTCTAAAATGTTTTTGTACTGTTCCTTTTTCATAATTCCTTCAATTTTGACCAAATCGCCAGTTCCTTGGCTAGAGAAGCAACCCCAGACCATAATTGAGCCACCGCCATGCTTGACTGTTGGGACTACACAGTCCGGCACCATCTTTTCTTGAGCATTGCGTTTCACGTAAATTCTTCGTTTTGAACCGAATAGTTCAAACTTGGATTCATCGGTCCAAAAAACTTTTTTAAAATCTTCTTCAGTCCAATCTCGATGGGCAAGAGCCCACTGCATCCGCTTTTTCTTGTTTTGTCGCCTTAGCAGAGGTTTTCGGACGGCGACGCGACCATACAACTTTGCATCTCTCAGTCGCCGTTTTACTGTAGTCAATGACAAAGGTGTAACTCGGGTTTTGTTTACTTCAACGCGGATTTCTGGTGCTGTTAAGCGTTTATTTCGCTTGCTGGTAACAACAATGAAATTATCTTCACTAGACGTGGTAGCTCTCGGCCTTCCCGAGCGTGGACGATCTTGAAAACTGCCTGTCTCCCTGTATCGAGTTATTGTGCTATGAACACAAGTCTTCGATAACTTCAGTTGTGAAGCAATCTCACGGTTCGGATTTGCCTTCATTATGCAAAACAACGATGGCAGAACGCACTTCACTGCTAATTTCGCGTGCTTTTCCCATTTTAAGACGTCTTCACTGTAGAAACCACATGTTTACACTAACTGAGATTGTTTGTGAACAACCCAAGTAAACTCAGGTAAGAATAAATTGAAACTACGTGTTTTCAGAAGCTAAATAATCCTTAATATTGACCAATGCCAAACAAAAGCAAAGTAATAAGTAATGACCACACAATTAACATATTATTAGGACTCTACCACCTGGCTCTAGCGCAGCGTTTGTCGGTGATTGAAAACAATAGATGTTTATTGTCCAATAACTTGAAAGTAAACAAAAGAATGACTTCTTTAAATATTCTACATTAACAATAGAATATGCAGGTATGCATTTCTTTTATTTATCTTATGGGACTTTATTACAATTGATAGATAATTGTAAGTACTGTTTAAGTGCGGTCTTAAACTTTTGGCCTGCAGTGTATATAACAGAAGATAACTCCTGAAGTAACGAAGCTAAGTTCATAAATTTGGACCACCACGCAAGCTTTTTCTACCAAATAAAAAAAGAATCACTTAAAGCGGACTAGTTACGACGAAGAAATCGGTGAATATAAATGAAATAAAAACTTTTTTGCAAAAAAAACCGACTTCCAAAAAAAACACAAAAAAAGTGGAAAATAACTTTACACAAACAATAGTCACCGACTTTGCCCTTTTTATTAGTTATCGCATCACACACAAATCCTTGTCAAGTATCAATTTCGCAATTTCTTTTACTTGGATGACATTTTTTTCCAGTTATTTTGATTTCAAAACCAAACTGCTGAACCGATTTAGATGAAATTTTCATGGGACCAATCGGGAAGTAAATTCATTCAGATGAAAGAAGAATTTTTCAAATCGGTTCATAAATGACGGAGATATGAGGTAACAAACACAAAAAAAAAACATACAACCGAATTGAGAACCTCCTCCTTTTTTTGAAGTCGGTTAAAAAGTGGAAAATAACTTTACTTTCGGAAGTCGGTGGCAAAAAAGTCAATGAAACAAACAATAGTCACCGACTTCCGAAAGTAAAGTTATTTTCCACTTTTTAGTGTTTTTTTTGGAAGTCGGTTTTTTTTGCAAAAAAGTTTTTTTTTCTTTTGCATCATCTTCCTATACATGTCCCATGTTATTTTGAAGAAGGCGGAATTTCAGCGATCAACATTTATTATACTCATAACGCCTTAACAGCAGTGGCGGATACAGAAAAAACTCAAGGAGGGGGCGCTAAAGATATCTTGAGCTACCTTTACTGTAATCGGAATAAAAAAATAATCAAGTCACATGTAAAGTTTAAGAAAGTTTTATTTAAACTAATAATACCTACACATAAACAAGACCATGCCATCTTATGATATAAAAAGTTCCTTAAATGATGAATTCTATGCGCCTATTCTTCCGGGCAAATTGATTAATTACATCGTCAATAGGACAATCAATGTCAGGGTGAGTGTTCAAGAGAGCTAAGCCATTAAGCCGATCCTCCTTCATTGTCGACCTCAGCCATGTCTTTGTACGCCGCAATGTTGAAAAACTTCTTTCCACTGTAGCAATCGATACCGGTAGACAAGCAAATATTTTGTAAAGCGTGTGCAAAGTAGGATAGTCAGATCTAGGACAAACTAGGACTCACGATCACGATCATTAAGGGCGTTTATGCTCGTTTGCTTGAATTGAAGAACCTCTCCCATTAGTCTCTTTTTGATCACAAAGGGTGATTCTTCTTCAAAGAACGGTAATTCAGTTAAGCACTGATTCAATTTATGTGCCAAGTCGTTACCGGCATGTTTCTGTAGTTGTGAAGGCAAAAGTATGTTGAATTTTAAATGATAAATATTTTCGTCAGAAAAACGTTCTCTCATATCAGTCGTAACATGGTCCAGTGTTGGAATGAAAACAGTTCTTTTCCAATATGTCATGGCATCATCATTATGATCGCAGTTTTCCCTGTGTCTTTGTCTGCCTGTAAGACGAGGAACACTCATCTCCACGTCTAACTCTTCCATAACTGCCTTCGCCTCTTCAACAATACGAGCAAAGTGGCTATCGGCATTAGCTCTCATGCCGTCGTATACCTTGAGCGTCGAATCTAATTTTGATTTTGCCATCGCAACGTCCAAGCTAGGGTCTTGTAAGATTTTGCTGACTGGATATGTTATGCTCATAATGTCGCTCAGTGTAAACAGCGTGATAATAAACTCGCAATTAGAGAGAGCTCGAAGGAGAACATTGGCTTTGGCAGCCGTTGTTCTATCCCTCCAACACTGTATTTCGTTAAGGACTTTGCAAACTGTTCCGAGATCAGCTGCAAATTGAATCACAGCATCATGGCGCTCAACCCATCTCGTTTGACAATGTGTCTGCAGCGAGTGTTTTAGGTGACTCTTTAATGTTGCGAACCGCTTGCTAGATGCTGTAAAGAACGATACTACTTCTTCAATCGTACCAAGTGAGTTTCTCACACTTGTAACTTTGCAACTGCGAGAGACAGCGAGGTTGAGCTGATGACTTCGACACAGTGCTACTTGCGCGTTGATAGCTTTAGTTTTTATTGTAGCCACAGCTCCTTTCAATTCTGACATATTAACTGAGCAACCATCACAGCCTATACCCACACAGTTCTCCAGTGACAGAGACAGGCTTTCCATTCTCCTTAGAATCGTAGTACCCAATACTTCACCAGTAATGCTACGTTCTTGACTCTCTTGAGGTTCATCGTCAATGTTTCCACTACAATCATTGTCTTTATGGATGTCAACGAAACCCAAAAATCTTTCGTGTAATTTGCCGTCACCATCAACATATCTTACAGCTAAACTCAGTTGGGCGATGTGCGCTATGTCCGTAGTCTCATCGAAGATGATGCTGTAATAACGAGAATCTTTGATTTCCTCCAGTATTCTCGATAACATCACTGTTTCACAGCATGAAATAAGTTCGTTACACGTTGTTTTACTTATGTAAGTGGCGTTCGCTTTAGTGGTCTCAAGGTGATGTTTTAGTTGCAAGTCTCCAGCGTCAATTCTAAATCTTAGAAGAGCTCTAAAGTTTCCCTCGTTACTCACTATACTTTCACAATCATTATCATTTTGTAATAGACTCCCATCATCTCTATGCCCCCGCAGAGGAATATTTTGCTTTCCATGCAATATGATTGTTTTTATGATAGGTACAAGACGGTCTCGGTTTTCTCTAATGCCTTCCATTCTCTGTCTTGACAATTGATTTATGACCTCAAGTTCGCGGTTGTCTCGTGTCGCCAAAAATAATTTTGCATTTGTTGACGCTTCAACGTGGTACTTGAGCTGAGAGTGGGTCTCAAGGTCACCATCTTTACCAGTAAGTTTGGCAAACTTTGTTAGTGATTCAGTCACAAGTTTCTTGGCAATAACAGATTTCTTTCCTCCAACCATTCTAATATTCACAAAAATTGAACAGTTAATGCAAAGAAGTCCCTTTTTAACTTGTGAGAATACCAGCCACGGATACTGTTCAAAGTGATTATCGTGCACTTGTCTGCGTTCAACCCGTCCCCTCTTGTTGTGCTCGGAAGTAGGAAAGATATAACCTTGTTCTGGTTTCCTTGGGGCTGTGAGCAGCTTGTATTTTATTTCATCACTAATATTTCCTGACGCTAATATATCCAAATAATTGCCAATATCCATGGGATTAAAGGAATCAGTCGATGAACTTTGTTGTGGAAGTTTCGACGAAGTGCAGGGCTCTGCCTGTACATCTGGTGGTGTTTTTGTTGCTGAATGGTGACCGGAATCTTCAGATGTTTCTACTTTTCTTTTTCTTGTTACATAACGGTCCATTTTATTATATTGTTACGACGTAGCGCAGGTAAATTAGATGCCAATCATTCTCTAATAAACACTGTATGTGGTATGTGTTAGCTATCTTGTGCGACAGAAAAGTATAAAATACGATGACGCGGACGCGCGATAGACACAAACGAATAGCGTGCGGGCTGACGGTTGTAAGCTGACTGGCGACGGCGGGGGCGGCGCGGGCGGCAATGCGGGCGGCTCCGCAAGGGGGGGGCGCGCGCCCCGCGCGCCCCCCATATGTATCCGCCACTGCTTCACAGTGTAACATATGACATATTTAATTAATAATACAAATATGTACAGATACAAGAAGAAAAGTATTAAAGGGCGTCAAAAAATTCGTCCACATCGCTGTCAACAGGAATAGTGCCCAGAACGCTGGCAGCATTGCCACGTTGAATAGCAATGCTGATTCTTTGACCCAAAAATAGGCCAGCCCTCTGGTCACGAGAAGAGTCGACCAACCGCTGGGCGATGTCCCCGAAAGAGTAGGTGCGCACTCGGACCCCATGGCCCTAGTGATTCAACTCCAAACGGTTCAAACACATAGCTACCAATGAGGTTATTGTATTTGCGCCGTTTGAGGTTTTCAGCACCTGCAGCAGCCGCCCCAGCGCAGCCCGCCGTGCTAGGAAGATGGGATGGCGCAAGGTTGATAATAATTTTACCTAGTAACCGATATAAATATTACTACAAGGGTACAATGTATGACACCTCCGCGATCACGTTACCCGCCTCGTCCAGTCGCGAACCATCCATTCCTACAAGCTTGGCAATTGCGGCAAAGGAAATAGCGTGCAATCGTCCTGCATCACAGTACGTATCAATAATCGGCTTATAATGGCCGACGCGCGCCCATTGTGCTGGCCGACGGCTAGGCGGAGGAGCCACGTGATACAAGTTACATCTGCCTGGATTTAGATGGACGAAATTCTAAAAGTTTCTAAGATTTAAAGCAAGAGGGCTTAGGATATCGCGATTAGATTAACCTATACCAGAGGTTCCCAAACTATTTTTCTCGTAGACTCTGCTGCTACATTTCTACCATATTCCCTCAAAAGTCGTCAAAAAATGTGAAGATTAGATTTAACAATGGAAATTTGAATTCTGTTAAGATTGCATGAGAATTCTAAATCCCAAAAAACTGAAAAGCTAAAATCCTTTTTTTTTAAGAGTCAACGCGACTATTTTTCACCGAAAACCTGTATTTATTTCAGTAGTTTACTATCTGTATACATTGATAGGTAAAGCCACAACAACAACATAATTGTCCTTCATTATCGACACCAGAAAAATTTTCGTGGATCTACTTACAACTTGTGCACCCCCTTTTATTTCACTCCAACGTTGACCCCCGTCGAGTCTCGTGTGGACCCCTGGGGTTCATCTAGACCATTTTGGGAATCGCTAATCTATACTAAAATTAATTATAAAGAGGTAAAAGTTGTTTGTAAGTTAGTATGTAGGGATAATCTACGGAACTACTGATCCGATTCCAAAATTTTTTTCACTGGTAGATTAGACGCACACTATACTATTATACTACTACATTATTCCTGGGTGTTATAGGCTATAAATTATATTTATATCATATATGCTTACTAGCCGAGATATCACAATTTTATATGATATATTAATATCAGTGTATGTTCCTTTAGGGCGATATAATATCATTCCCCCAGCGGGCCCTAACGCCCATGTAATATGGAGCCTGCCTAATGCCATCAACCGGGCACAAATCCAGTCTCCGTGGCTGCTTCTGAGAAATTCATGATGGAAAAACCTAATAACACTTTGCCCGACCCGGAAATCGAACCTAAGACCTCATGCTCAGCAGTCGCGTTTGCGACCGCTAGATGAACGACGACGTAGAACATACTTTATTGTATACCAAAATTGAAACAACTGTTTTACAACATTGCTAATTCTACGGTTATGCGGTCTTATCGCTGATAGCAATATCTTCCAGACAACCTTTAGATAGACCTACACTCACTTTATTTTATTATATAGACAGAAACTACAAAAACTACCCGCTACCACCCTTTTTTTTTCCGGATGGGAAATCATCAAATGACTTCTCCCGCTCTGGGCTGAGCGGCAGGGAGTGTCAGACTTTTACTGACTAAAACCCACCCATGTTCCTTCATCGCCCTTTGTGTTCCGGGGCCGCGGTATCTCTTTCGAACAACCCGCAGCACCCGGCAGGCATCGGCCCTTGCGGGCCCCTTCCCTATGCTGACATCTCTTTGAGGCGCGCGTGGAACACGAACGCGCCGTCGACACGGCCTGTCGTCCTAAGACGGAGGGACGGCGAGCTAGCCCTTAGCTCACCGTCCACAGGCCCGCGTCTACGGTGGGCGCCCGGTGCGTCTCGCGCGGCGGCTGACCCGCTACTACCCTTACATACTCCTTTCGCCTCGTCCACATTCATACATCTGTCGTCGGTCATACACGCACGCCGGGTGCCAGTACTACTCACTTGTCCATCTTGGGGGACAGCCCCCCCATCAGCGACCGGTAGAGGTCGGGCTTGTAGACTGCGGGTCTTTGGTACATTCGTATTCTGGCTTATTCTCGGTGTGGGATCGATCTGCGAACAAGAATAATATGTGTCTAGATAATACACAATTATGTCGGATCCGGTCCACTGACCCGTCTACCCACACCACAGCGTGCTTCTACGGAGTCGTGATGTTTTAAGCTCGTGGCGAGGAAGACATTGAGTGTCTGATCGCAGCGGACGAGACGTCCCGGAACTGTACCCGATTCATTGTGCCCAGTGTTGCTGTGTTATTTTTTTTAATTTAAGATGGGTTTGCTCTTGACTTTAATCTAGGTCAGAGGTGACAGAAACAGAGTCGACGATGGAGCGAGCTTACCCAGAAGAAGCCTGTTTACTCTAACTTTAACTTTGTTTTGTTGTGATTTCAAGGAATTGGTTACTTTAATAAACCCATCTTCTACCCACATGTACGAGTCTAACGAAGTAAAGCCTTACAATCCGTCACACATTAAATCACGCATTTCTCCGATGGGGCTAAGGGGAACCTACAGCACGCCGCCTGCAACGGTCCTTATACACTACTTTTTCACAACATGATAGTAAAAAAAAAAAAAAAAAAATGTTTATGACAGTACACCCACATTTCGCCAGTTATGTTTCAAGTCCCATGTAATAGGAGGCGAACCTATTGCCATCAACCGGGCACAAATGGTGCCTCAGTGGCTGCTACTAAGAAATTCCTGATGGATAAACCCAATAACACTTTGCCCAACCAGGGAATCGAACGAGACAAAGAGGCACAAATTATGAAGTATTTGGTAACATCTGTTAAGGTAATACTGACATTATAATACATCTCACGGAATCCAAGAGTAGCATCAGATTTAGTTTCCGGCGTCCTAATGAGCCCAAGTAGAGCGCAAACACAGAATACTAATTTCGTTCAACCAATTCGCACTGATTAACGGACTGAGGAAATTTAGAACAAATATCCCTCCCTAGTTTTGGTACCTTGGTGCTATACCTATGTACCTGATGGAAAAACCCAATAACACTTTTTCCAACAAGGCCAAGGCCTGATGCTCAGCAGTCGAAAAATAAAAGAGACATGAAAAATATTTCTAAAAACGTAACGTCACACATTAGCGAAGTTCCGCTATCACATCGAGAGTACTACGCACCAGAACACTTGAACGTACTTCTCCTTCAGTGACAGGTTGAGGCTGGTCTCGGAACGTACTCGGTATGTGACTCACCTGCGAAGAAGGGTAATAAATACACACATCAACACCGTCTAGGGATATTTTATATAAAGTTCAAAAACTCAAAAAATACTGGCCAGTTTTTAATTCTTTTGAAGAAAGCTTATTTTGTAAACCTTTTTGAACGATTCTTAATTTGAATTTGAAAAAATAATTAAAAACAAAAGATTTACGCGGCATAATTTTAGCGAAGTCCGAAGTTTTCATTTACCTACAGTAGTTTTTGGCTATTTTTTTGTGTCAAATTTAAGTTTTATAACAAGTTATCGGTAAATTTCGAATTAATGTTATTGTCACTTTTACGAGTGAGGCGCATGGATGTAGGAGGTGGTTGGACCACTGTATTGTCACGAAAGCCGCTCAGGAGACTGTCCATTATGTGTGGGTGCAGCATGACGTGTATTGGTCTGACCACTCTCCACTGTATGTGGAATGTAATATTGATAAGATTGCTGTTAAGTGTGCTATTGATAATAAACCAGTATGTAACGGTGTGATCTGGGGCAGAAGAGAGGTTAAGCAGGTTGAGCTATATCATAGCCTATGCCACGAGGAGCTCAAAGGGCTGGATTTTCCAATGGAATTCAGTTCATGCGCTGATACATGCTGTTCTGACCCAGCTCATACGGCTTTGTTGGATAATATGTACACTAGGATTACAAATATTTTAACGCAGGCGTCTGTAAAATCCTATAGTCGTGTATGTTTTAAAAAGGGTGGGTACATCACAGGGTGGAACAGGCATGTCGCGGGCGCTCACAGAAAGGCTAGGGTGGGGTTTCAGCTATGGGTGTTAGCTGGTAGACCATCGAATGGGACTATTTATTAACAAATGTGTGATAGTCGGAGGGTGTTTAAGTCCAAGCTGAAATGGTGTCAGAGCAGGCAAGAACAAATTAAGATGGATATTCTTGCCTCAAATCTATCAGCGGGAAATTCTGCCTTCTGGATGAATACTAACAAGACGAACCCCAAGCCAAGTATTCCTGTGAGCGTCGGCGGTGTCGCTGATCCTAAAGGTATTGCCAATAATTTTAGAGATCACTTTGTGGTAAGATCTCCTTTGGGGCCAGCGATGACCGATATAAGCGGCGCTGTGGCTGGCGTGCCCGGGAGAAAAACACGCAAAGGAAGTTGTCTCGGCAATTCAAAGGATGAAAAGGGGTAAGTCTCCAGGGTACGACGGTCTCAGTATCGAGCATTTCAGGCATGCAGGTGTACATCTGCCGCGGGTACTGGCTATGTTTTTTACGCTGTGTATCGGTCACTCATACTTGCCGCAATCGCTGATGAAGACCTTGGTTGTACCCATTCTTAAGAACAGAACAGGGGATGTATCAGATAAGTCAAATTATCGACCCATCTCACTTGCTACAACAACAGCTAAGATACTTGACAGTCTGCTTAATCAGAGTCTCAGTGGGTACTTACATTTACATGACGCACCATTCGGTTTCAGGGCGGGGATAGCCCCGCCCTGAAACCGAAGGCTAAGGCTTAATATAGCACTCTCAGTGGCTATCCACTGCCACTGAGAGTGCTATATTAAGCCTTAAGCATACTGTCAGGTATTACACGGACAGAAAGACACCGATATATGCCTGTTTCCTCGATTTGTCAAAAGCTTTTGACACCGTTGCCTATGACATACTGTGGCGAAAGCTAGAGGAAACGGGTATGCCAACGGAATATACCAGTATTCTTAAATTCTGGTATAAAAACCAGACTAACCAGGTGAGATGGGGGGATACTCTATCTGATGAATACAGATTGGAATGCGGTGTAAGGCAGGGCGGCCTCACGTCAACCGGCCTCTTCAGCCTATATGTGAACCAGTTGATCGAGGAGCTCAGCAGGACACATGTCGGATGCTACATTGACGGAACGTGTGTCAACAACATAAGCTATGCTGATGATATGGTTCTGCTGGCCCCCTCGGTCAACGCCCTGAGGACATTGGTTAAAATATGTGAGCGCTACGCGTCCGAGCATGGTCTCAGGTACAACACGCAGAAAAGCGAGGTACTGATTTTTAGTGCAGGCAAGCAGAGACCTAGTACAGTGCCTCCGATCATGGTCGATGGAGTGGCCCTGAAAATTGTGAAGACCTTTAAATACCTGGGCCATCTGGTCACGGAGGACTTAAAGGATGAGCCAGATATAGAAAGGGAACGTAGGGCGTTGGCGGTAAGGAGCAATATGCTGGCCCGTAGGTTCGCTCGATGTGCTAAGGAAGTTAAAATAACACTCTTTAAGGCATATTGCCAATCCTTTTACTCGAGCGGCCTGTGGGTTCGGTATACGCAACGAGCCTACAACGTCCTACGAATTCAGTATAATAATGCCTTCAGGATGCTGTTGGGGTTGCCGCGCCACTGTAGTGCGTCACAAATGTTCGCAAACGCGCGTGTTGACGGTTTCCACGCTATAGTGCGTAAGAAAGCGGCGTCATTATTTCAAAGGCTGCGCGGTAGCACCAACAGCATTTTGCAAATGGATTGCATCCCGCCACGACTGTCCCATACAGGCTCACTGGGTGGGAATAGTAACGGGAAGATTGTGACTTTTTAGAATTTTTTAGATTTTGTACTACTAACTTAGATTATAAGCAAATTGTTACTAACACTTATATGGATTCTGTCCGAAATAAATGGTTTATTATTATTATTATTCTCTTTATTCATTTTTTCTTCTCATTGTTACATTTTTAAATATTTCTTACAAAAAAAATAAAACATTTAAAAATATAAAAATAGTAGCCCACCGGTATCGGGAACAGGGTCCAAGCTACCGGCGGTCAGGGCTCCAGAGAGAGGAACCTCCTAACAATACGAGCCGTGTCCAGGAGTACCGCTTTCTGAATCAAGCCCTTGATCCAGCCGCCTAACGAGAGCCTCCTCAGGTATTGGTCGAGGCTCTTGGCAATTAAGCCATGGGCTGAAACGACTATCGGCACAATGATCGCCGTGTCCACTTCCCACATGTCGACAACCTCGCGAGCCAAGTCAAGATACTTGATTTGTTTATCTTTCTCGGCTTTCACGAGGTTCCCGTCATGCGGGACCGTTATGTCAACAATCATTGCGCGCCGCTCTGATCGATCCACCACCACTATATCAGGCTTGTTGGCCACAATAGTCCTGTCAGTGATGATGGATTGATCCCAGTACAGTGTGATATTGCCATTTTCGAGAACTGGGTCGGGCACATACCTATAGTACGGCACTTCCGATTCCACAAGGTTGTATTTTAGAGCAAGTTGCTGATGGATAATCCTGGCTACAAGGTTGTGTCTATGTAATAAATAAATAAATAAATGTAAATACTCTCCGTTAGCTAGACGAGAACACCCGGAGATAATGTGACGAATTGATTCGCCCGGACGGTGGCATGCCCGACATATGTCAACCGTGCCGTCCTTCACAATAAATCTCCGGTAGTTATTCGTCATCATAACTTCATCCATAATTGCACAGACAAAACCTTCGGTTTCTCCGAAGAGATCGCCGGAACGTAGCCAGGCTACGGACGCTGATAGGTCTACATCGGGCCCATGAAGGGCCCGGAAAAAGCGTCCGTGGAGCTCCTTACTCTGCCATACCTCCCTGCGATCGTTAGTGTCAAGTACTACAGGTTTGCGCCAGTTCTCTTTAGCCAAGGAGAGCGGGGTGAGGCCCTTGTCCACCGCGACCACATCCCGATGCATCCCCACGTCGGCTTCTAGGAAAAAATCCCTGAGACTGCATATCTCGCGATTGTGGAGAGTCTTAGCGTTTAAAAAGCCTCGACCTCCGCACCTCCGCGGGATATACAGTCTCATAACCGAAGATCGTGGGTGATGCATTCGATATGCCGTCAACAATGTACGGAATTTCCTATCCAGGGCATCCAGTTCTGTTTGTGTCCATTTCAGTATGCCGAAAGAGTACATCAAAACTGGCATGACCCAACCGTTGAAGGCACGCACCTTATTTCCGCCTGATAAAAGACTATTAAATACTTTTCTCAGGCGGCCAAAGAAGCGTTCCTTCAACGATTGCTTCATGTCAGCTACATTGATGCCCAGTGCTTCCGACATACCCAAATACTTGTAGGTTTCGGTTGCTGAAAGGGATCTAAGATTTATGGAATCCGAGAGTTGGGTTCCCACAGATTCCACAATCTCCCCTCGCTTTACATGCATGACCGCACATTTGTCCACACCAAATTCCATCCTGATGGCGCTACTGAAAGTTTCAGTTACCTTCAGTAGCTCCATCAGTTGCAAATCATTGGGGGCAAAGAGTTTCAGGTCGTCCATGTAAAGGAGGTGTGATATAACCTGACCACCTCTCCTCAACCGATAGCCTAGACCTGAATCCTCCAGCAGCGTGCTAAGAGGATTCAAGGCTAAGCAGAACCAAAGTGGACTCAAACTATCGCCCTAAAATATACCTCGCTCTATCCTTATCGGCTCGCTATTCCTCTGGATTTGCCGACATCCTGGATAGCGAAGGACTGTCCTCCATTGCCCCATACACGACATCAGGAAGGAGCGCAGAGTTGCATCAACTTTATACAACTCTAGCACCCTCATGAGCCATGTATGTGGCACCGAGTCATAGGCCTTCTTATAGTCTATCCAACATGTCGACAGATCTCTCCGGGAACGGCGAACTTGTTGGCTTATGGCCATATCAATGAGAAGCAGCTCCTTAGTACCGCGGGACCCATTCCTACATCCATTTTGAGAAGCCGACATGATAGAATTGTCGTCAATGTGATTGCTAATTTTAGCTCTCAAAATGGATGTAAGAACTTTATAGACTGTTGGTAAACAGGTAATCGGTCTATAATTTTTGGGCTCCGCAGTACTACCCGATTTATGGAGCAGGTGGGTTATACCTGTTGTCAGGAACTCGGGCAGCGACCCTGACTCTAAGGCTGACTGAAACAGGGAAGCCAGGCGAGCGTGCGATCTTTGGAGCCATTTCATCCAAAAGTTGTGCAGCCCGTCCGGTCCTGGGGATTTCCAGTTTGGTAACGGACGGACTGCACGAGCTACGTCTTGGGGGCTAATAGAGATTGCCCCCATTTCTGGTACTGGATCGCACGCATGCTCGACCCCCCGAGTCCATTCACCCTCGGTATGGCTGACAGGCACCGACCAGATGCTGCGCCAGAACGAAGTCATGACGTCATCATCCGGCAGGCGCGTGTCAGCCACACCTTGGTCCGGTCGCTCCCAAGCCCCATAAACCCACCTTTCATCTCTTTGGAATGTGCGATTCTGAGTGTATCGTTCCACCCGCCGCTTATACCTACGAATACGGTTTGCCCATGCATACACTTTCTGCTTCAGAAAGTCAATGCGCTCTGTGACACGGGAGGTGTAGTCTCGAGGACTAATATCAGTCCCCGAGAACGCCCGCCTCACAAAGCGCATCATTCTAGGGCGTGTATTGCCCTCTCTGAAGCAGATTAGTTCGCCAATGAGTGCTCTGGCCCCACCAATACGTCGCTCAATCCTGTACTGCCATGCTGGTACGGCTGGCTTAGGTCGTGTAGCTCTGTCATCAGAAAATTTGACATGAGCAACACGACATGCCGCTACAGCCGCACAATACAGGATTGAGTGAGCATCAGTGAGGTCTTCGCAGTTATCAAAATAGTTTGACAACTGCGAATCCAAAACAGCCACCAGCGCCCTATTTTTGTTATGCATGGGCAAACGCGGTATGCGTGGCCTAAGGTCGGGCGACATGAACCGATATTCTCGAATCGCACCCTCCAAAGCACTCCTCATTTCCTCACTGCACTGGGTACTTACATTAATAGCCATGTCATCACTCAATTCGTCAGCGCAATCCGGTATTGTGGTAGACTGTGGTGGTACCACAGCCTGCACCGACGGGGTAATTACATGGCTACTCTGCATTTCAGTCCGCAGGCGATCAAGTACGGTGTCATCCAACATACGATTACGCTGGATGACTCGCACCTGATCCGTCGTTGCGCCGACACGTTGACAGCTGGCTCAAGCACCTGAAACAGAGAGAGCATCCGAACACGGTACGCGGTCAGGTTGTTTCCTCCCTCTGTAGCCCCATAGTATGAGCGCATGACGTTTTCATTGATGGTCTGCGTCCATCGCATGCGCTGCACACTTCCGCCGGGAGCTGGGACCCTATCAGAGGCCGATAGATCTCGAGGTCCTAAACCGTCCGGCGGCCGGCGTCCTCCCCGTCGACGAGCAGGTGGTGGCGTCGTGGGCGGAGAGAAATACTCGTCGCTCGAGCTCGACGCAACTGCCACGGCCGGTGTCACAGCACTCACGGTGAGGCTGGGTTCCGACGGCGGCGAGGCGGAGCTGAGCGACGGGTCCGGAGGCGGTAGGCGTGCACGTTGAGTAGCTGATCTCGTCATCATCTTGGTCGTCGTTATTTCATCATCGGAATTTTAGTAATATCACCTTTTATCAGGAAAATTTGTGAAGCATGTCATTAACTGTCAGTGTGTTATAATTGTTATAAATCTTCATATTTCTGGTTTAAGTAATTAATTTGGAGGTTTTATTTTATGTAAAGGTTGTAATTTATGTAAGGTTTCCGAAAAAATATTGTACTCAAAGCTTGATCAAAAAAAAAAACTTGCTTTTGATAATAAATTATAATTTTTTTGAAACGACGTACCTTGTCATCGAGAGTTGCCGGTTTTTTTTTTTGTTTTTTTTTCGGAAAGTGTTTTTTCTTCTCAGCCCTTAGACTGGATTTTACCTACATTTACGGGCCAAAGCCAGAGCAAATGCAGCGTGTGGTGTGTTAGTTTTATGGGTGTTTATGTGTTATGGTGAGGTCCTATTTCGTTCTCTTCTATCTGCATGAACTTCCTAACAATTCTACATGTATTTAAAATCGCAGCTTTTTGCAGTATGATGTAGATGGATTCTTTTAGGTCTAGTAATTTTAAACTATGGAGGAGATGATTTGGGATTACCCCTGTTGTGGAAAGTACTATTGGGACTACATATACTTTTTCTTGTCGCCAAATTCTAGTTACTTCTTCTTTGAGTTCTGCGTATTTACTTATTTTTTCAGTGATTGTTTTCTGTATGTTGTGCGTGTTGGGGACTGCGATGTCTATCAGGTATGTAATTTTATTTATTTTGTCCTGTAGGATTATATCCGGTCTGTTGTAATGGATTGTCCTATCAGTGAGAATAGCCCGATCGTAATAGAGTTTGTGTTGTATTCTCTAGGGTAGGTTCTGGTTTATAATTATAGTAAGGAGTGTTGGTATTTTGAATGAGTGTGTGTTTGAGTGCTAGTTTTTGGTGAATGACATTGGCCACCTGATTGTGCCTGTGAGTGTAGTCGGTCTGCGTGAGAGTTGTGCATGCTCCTGTTATATGCTGGATGGTTTCTGGATGGACGTGACATTTGCGACATTTGTCATTAGTTACTGTAGGATCTTTGATTAGTACTTTCTGTAGTTTTTTGTGTTAATTATCTGGTCTTGAATTGCTATTATAAATCCTTCGGTTTCTGGAAATAAGTTGCCTATTTTTAGCCACTTATTTGACGCTAACTTACTAATGTGGGATTGCTCTAGGTCATGAGGGTGCCGACCGTGAAGTACTTTTTTCTTCCAGTCTTCAATTTTTTGTGTCTGCGGGTCATCATTTGTTGTGTTTTGGGTTTCTGTCTGATCGCTTAGGTTAAGTGGAGTGTAGTTAAGATCGTTTGTTACTATGGCTTTATGTATATTACTAGTGCGGGATTTTGTGTTGAAGAATGATTTTAGTCGACTAACTTGTTTCCGCCATAGGTGCTGGATATCTATAAGGCGTCTCCCTCCATGTTCTCGTTTAATGGTTAGTCTCTCTACAGCGGATTTAGGGTGAAGGTTGTTATGTTTCGTGAGTGTTGTTCGTGTTGTTCGTTGTAATTTTTCTGTATCTGTTTTGGTCCATTTTATAAATCCGAATGAGTACGTTAATACTGGAATGGCAAAGGTGTTTAAGGCTTTAATGAGATGTTTACCTGAGAGTTGGGTCTTACAGACAGCGTTAACTCTCTTCTTGTAGTCTGTAGTTAGTGTTTCTTTAATTTTTACGTGGTCAAGACCTTTTAGTTGCGTATACCCTAAATATTTATACAAGTCAGTCGGTTCTAATGCGGTTATAGTATCTGACTCATTCACTGAATAGTCGCCGGGTCGTACCCTGCCTCTAACAATGTGAAGTGTTTTACATTTATCTAATCCAAATTGCATGTTAATATCCTTACTAAACTCTGCTGTAATATCGACTAATATCTTCATGTCTTTTTCTGATTTTGCATAAAGTTTTATGTCGTCCATATATATAAGATGCGATATTGTTGTTTCATCTGTAGAGTGTTTGAGGCTGTATCCGGCCCCGCAGCGCTGCAGCAAATGAGACAGAGGATTGTGGGCAAGACAGAACCACAGGGGGCTCAAGGAGTCACCTTGGTAGATGCCTTTTTTGATAGATATCTGTCGCGTTGTGACATTATTGTTGTTGCTATTTATTTGTAATGTGGTTTTCCACTTTATTATTATTATTAATATTTCCTTTATTTATTTTTCTTACTTACTAATTACATTTTTAAATATTCCTATAAAAAAAAACATTTAAAAATATAAAAAATAGTAGCCCACCGGTATCGGGAACAGGGTCCAAGCTACCGGCGGTCAGGGCTCCAGAGAGAGGAACCTCCTAACAATACGAGCCGTGTCCAGGAGTACCGCTTTCTGAATCAAGCCCTTGATCCAGCTTGAAAGTACCTATGTTACTGCTATTCGTGTGTACAATCACTTGCCGCTAATAATTAAGCAATTCAATGGAAATATGTTTAAAACTAAATTAAAGAAAATGTTAATTGATAATGTATTTTATAATCTGCATGAGTTTTTTGATAAAAAATAATAATATTTGTCGGAGAAAGCGATAACTTTTAAACATCGAGTTGCTGATTTGACCATTGTAGTAGGGGTAAACGCCGTGACGTCAGATGTTGTTTTAATGGCGGCACGTGGACAGAGTCGTTTTGTAGAGTGGGGATTGTGCCGAGATCACTTTTGCTCGGAACTCCAACCAAGTCACTCCTTCAGAACGAAACTGTCGGTTTGCCCATTTTGTGGAGATTATTTGTCAGTGTTATTTAATGTAAATTTGTGTTAAATAATAAACTGTGATTTTTGTGTACCGAAACCAAAACTATTATTTTAACATTTCATCATGAACCTGGTACCACCGAACCCTAATGACAACGGCGCTATCGCTCAGCCATCGCTTACGCCGTCATCAGAATTGGGATCTGGACTCGATTCCCACTGGCGTGCTATGTTCGAGATGCAGCAGAAGAACATGATGCAGCTGATCAAAGCCATCAGGACACCAACAGTGGCACCTCAGATCATGCTGCCAGAAATTAATCCGGAGCTACCAGATACCGATCCACGTGCTTGGTGCGATACTATCGATATTTGCCTCGACGAACGTCCACTGGAGGGTGCATCGCTTATTATAGCTCTGGCGAGTGCAAGTCTGAAGCGGAAGTTCGATCGCAGTACCGGTGATGGCGCCACTGATGCAAAGCGTTTAAAGCCACAAACTTCCACTATGTTCACGTGCTATAAGTGCGGAAAACCGGGACACAAAGCGGTGAACTGTCGTTCGAAGTTTACGCAGCCTGCTGGAGCTAACGCCCAGAAAACTACACCGGCGGCGACTTCATCGGGTTCCAGCAAAAGAATAACGTGTTTCCGTTGTGGAGAAGCCGGACACATCTCTACGAACTGCCAACGCGGCAGTGCGGGTGGCGCGTCATCGTCGGCGGGCAGCGCTGCCAACGCAACGGCGGAGCGACGCGTCGATAGCTGCGAAATAGCAGGTGTTTGCGGGCAATTGGAACAATCCGGTGAGTCGTTTTCATTTTGTTTTGATTCCGGCGCAGAGTGTTCTCTCGTTAAACAAAATGTAGCTTATAAATTCTCGGGCAAACGTTCACTTTCAACCGTGCAAGTAATTGGTATCGGTAATAATTCGAATGTTTTTAGCACTAAACAAATTCTTAGTAATGTTGTGGTCGACAATAACGAACTGTCAATTTTATTTTACGTACTACCCGACGATTGTATGAAATACGATGTTATGATCGGACGCGATATTTTGACACCTGGCTATACGGTACATTTAACTGAATCTACCCTACGTATTTCGAAAGTTACAAATGTAGGTTGTTGCGATTTACCTCCCGTAATTGATGACAATAATGAGTGACAATGTTGATTCTGATATTTCAAACGAAAACAAGGACCGGTTGACGTCCCTTTTGAATGAGTATTCGAATGCTTTTATCAATGGCTTACCGTTAACTCGAGTGACTACGGTAGAGACATCCGATCGATCTTGGCAAGATGCACTAGAAGACGTCCAACTTGCATTAAATTGTTCTGTCCACCGTGTCATAAAAGCAAGCCCACTCGAACTTTTGATAGGCCGCGTAGCTAGACCCCTAAATCTTTTAACGATAGACGATACCGAAACGGAGATTAACCTTCACGAGACGAGAGAGCAAGCGGTAATAAATATTGACAAAAATGCAAATTATGAAAAATCTAGATTTGATAAAGGTAAAGCTAAGTTGGTAAAATTTGATGTTGGTGATTTGGTTTTAATTCAAAATAAAGAACGGAATCAGACTAAATTAGACCCCAAATATAAGGGACCGTTTAAAGTTGTAGAAGTACTTGACGGTGATCGTTATCTTTTAAAATCTTTGAATGGTAATAGAACCTACAAGTACGCTCACGATCGTATACGAAAGATGCCTCTAAGTAGTGTTCCTAAAGAGTTAAACGTAGAGGACGGTGATGAAAGTACCTCCACCGAGTAGTAGACACATACCATGGCTATTTGGTCGCACCGTACGCACTAGTCTGTAGTCGTAACTGCAGCTCACTTGTGAGCTGTTCAGGGGGCGATGGGCAGCTGGTGGTACGGCGGGGACCTGGGTCTCAATGGAGACTATTGTTGTTTTGGTCTTGTACTGACCTGGGAGTCGCAGACTCTATATGATGTGTGTGGTCGTATCACATGAGGTGATGACGATATGGGTGGCATAAGTGTCACTAGCTGCTGCGGCAGCTGGGCCATGAGCGTTGTATGTGATCGAAGTTGATTTAGTTGCTGAGTAAATATGATTGAGACTTAGAGGAACCTTTTGTTTGACAACTGTTATTTTCAAGTTATGGTTTTCCATAAAGATGTGGTCAGGTTGACCGAGCCTGTAGCGTTGCTCCAAATTTGACTGTTTGGTTACAGGTACTCACGAGGACGTGTAACTTGTCAGGCTGGCCGTGTCGGAGAAAGCGATAACTTTTAAACATCGAGTTGCTGATTTGACCATTGTAGTAGGGGTAAACGCCGTGACGTCAGATGTTGTTTTAATGGCGGCACGTGGACAGAGTCGTTTTGTAGAGTGGGGATTGTGCCGAGATCACTTTTGCTCGGAACTCCAACCAAGTCACTCCTTCAGAACGAAACTGTCGGTTTGCCCATTTTGTGGAGATTATTTGTCAGTGTTATTTAATGTAAATTTGTGTTAAATAATAAACTGTGATTTTTGTGTACCGAAACCAAAACTATTATTTTAACATTTCATCATGAACCTGGTACCACCGAACCCTAATGACAACGGCGCTATCGTTCAGCCATCGCTTACGCCGTCATATTTGTTAGTAATTTCACAAAATACTATTGCATATCCGACATGGGTAGACTGTTGAGCCTAAAAATGTTATGTTTATGATAAGATCTAATTGTACACAGTTATGCAATAAATATATCTTTATCTTTATCTTTATCTCAGCCGCCTAACGAGAGCCTCCTCAGGTATTGGTCGAGGCTCTTGGCAATTAAGCCATGGGCTGAAACGACTATCGGCACAATGATCGCCGTGTCCACTTCCCACATGTCGACAACCTCGCGAGCCAAGTCAAGATACTTGATTTGTTTATCTTTCTCGGCTTTCACGAGGTTCCCGTCATGCGGGACCGTTATGTCAACAATCATTGCGCGCCGCTCTGATCGATCCACCACCACTATATCAGGCTTGTTGGCCACAATAGTCCTGTCAGTGATGATGGATTGATCCCAGTACAGTGTGATATTGCCATTTTCGAGAACTGGGTCGGGCACATACCTATAGTACGGCACTTCCGATTCCACAAGGTTGTATTTTAGAGCAAGTTGCTGATGGATAATCCTGGCTACAAGGTTGTGTCTAAGCAAGTACTCACCGTTAGCTAGACGAGAACACCCGGAGATAATGTGACGAATTGATTCGCCCGGAGGGTGGCATGCCCGACATATGTCAACCGTGCCGTCCTTCACAATAAATCTCCGGTAGTTATTCGTCATCATAACTTCATCCATAATTGCACAGACAAAACCTTCGGTTTCTCCGAAGAGGTCGCCGGAACGTAGCCAGGCTACGGACGCTGATAGGTCTACATCGGGCCCGTGAAGGGCCCGGAAAAAGCGTCCGTGGAGCTCTTTTTACTCTGCCATATCTCCTTGCGGTCGTTAGTGTCAAGTACTACAGGTTTGCGCCAGTTCTCTTTAGCCAAGGAGAGCGGGGTGAGGCCCTTGTCCACCGCGACCACATCCCGATGCATCCCCACGTCGGTTTCTAGGAAAAAATCCCTGAGACTGCATATCTCGCGATTGTGGAGAGTCTTAGCGTTTAAAAAGCCTCGACCTCCGCACCTCCGCGGGATATACAGTCTCATAACCGAAGATCGTGGGTGATGCATTAGATATGCCGTCAACAATGTACGGACCTTCCTATCCAGGGCGTCTAGTTCTGTTTGTGTCCATTTGAGTATGCCGAAAGAGTACATCAAAACCGGCATGACCCAACCGTTGAAGGCACGCACCTTGTTCCCGCCTGATAAAAGACTATTAAATACTTTTCTCAGGCGGCCAAAGAAGCGCTCCCTCAACGATTGCTTCATGTCAGCTACATTGATGCCCAGCGCTTCCGACATACCCAAATACTTGTAGGTTTCGGTTGCTGAAAGGGATCTAAGATTTATGGAATCTGAGAGTTGGGTTCCCACAGATTCCACAATCTCCCCTCGCTTTACATGCATGACCGCACATTTGTCCACACCAAATTCCATCCTGATGGCGCTACTGAAAGTTTCAGTTACCTTCAGTAGCTCCATCAGTTGCAAATCGTTGGGGGCAAAGAGTTTCAGGTCGTCCATGTAAAGGAGGTGAGATATAACCTGACCACCTCTCCTCAACCGATAGCCTAGACCTGAATCCTCCAGCAGCGTGCTAAGAGGATTCAAGGCTAAGCAGAACCAAAGTGGACTCAAACTATCGCCCTGAAATATACCTCGCTCTATCCTTATCGGCTCGCTATTCCTCTGGATTTGCCGACATCCTGGATAGCGAAGGACTGTCCTCCATTGCCCCATACACGACATCAGGAAGGAGCGCAGAGTTGCATCAACTTTATACAACTCTAGCACCCTCATGAGCCATGTATGTGGCACCGAGTCATAGGCCTTCTTATAGTCTATCCAACATGTTGACAGATCTCTCCGGGAACGGCGAACTTGTTGGCTTATGGCCATATCAATGAGGAGCAGCTCCTTAGTATCGCGGGACCCATTCCTACATCCATTTTGAGAAGCGGACATGATAGAATTGTCGTCAATGTGATTGCTAATTTTAGCTCTCAAAATGGATGTAAGAACTTTATAGACTGTTGGTAGACAGGTAATCGGTCTATAATTTTTGGGCTCCGCAGTACTACCCGATTTATGGAGCAGGTGGGTTATACCAGTTGTCAGGAACTCGGGCAGCGACCCTGACTCTAAGGCTGACTGAAACAGGGAAGCCAGGCGAGCGTGCGATCTTTGGAGCCATTTGATCCAAAAGTTGTGCAGCCCGTCCGGTCCTGGGGATTTCCAGTTTGGTAACGGACGGACTGCACGAGCTACGTCTTGGGGGCTAATAGAGATTGCCCCCATTTCTGGTACTGGATCGCACGCATGCTCGACCTCCCGAGTCCATTCACCCTCGGTATGGCTGACAGGCACCGACCAGATGCTGCGCCAGAACGAAGTCATGACGTCATCATCCGGCAGGCGCGTGTCAGCCACACCTTGGTCCGGTCGCTCCCAAGCCCTATAAACCCACCTTTCATCTCTTTGGAATGTGCGATTCTGATTCAATTATTATTATTATTATTGTGTGCATCAAGCAGCGGCGCCATTTAATGAGAGAGGAAATGTTAAGGGCAGTAGGCATGCTCCGAGCTGAGGCTACTCAACAGAGTATTGCTGAGGAGATTGGAACAAGACAAAACGTGATATCAAGGTTATGGTCAGGTTATCGTGCTACTGGTGAAGTGGCTGAAAGACACCCAGGCGGGAAGCGCATAACCACTCAACGACAAGACCGAAATTTGCAAGTTGCCGCGAGAAGACAACCAAATGTTACGGCCATGCAGTTGGTTCAGAGGCTCCAGTCAGAGCACCAGTTGCTTGTGAGTGACCAAACTGTGAGGAGAAGGCTGCATAAAGCTAACCTTCATGCTCGCAGACCGCTTCGTACTCCAGCACTACGCCTAGGAAATCGTGGACGACGACTAGAGTGGGCTCGTGAACATTTGCTCTGGGAAGATAACCAGTGGTCTGCAGTGCTGTTTACCGATGAGTGCCGGTACGGTTTCCATCCCGATACACGTAGAGTACGTGTTTGGCGAGTTCCTGGTCGTGAGAGCTGTCTGCAACATCCTCAGGAAGTCCATGCATACCACGGCGGCGGGACAATTATGGTTTGGGTGGGAATTCGTGTTGGTGCAAGAACAGACCTCGTTTGGATCAGAAACACCATGACGGCTGAAAAATACCGTAACGAGGTGCTAGTACCAATAATCTACCCCCATCGACAACAACTGTGCCAAGAATTAACGCTCATGCACGATAACGCCCGTCCGCACACAGCGAGAGTGGTGACGAGCTGGTTGCACGAGCACGACGTATAGTTCTTAGGCTGGCCCGCTCAATCGCCTGACCTAAACCCCATAGAACACGCGTGGGACATGCTCCAAAGAAGGGCTTTGAGGAATTACCCTGCAAAAATTGTGACGGAAGAGCAACTTTTTGCATCTTAGAGGGACCTGGGACAATATACCGCAGCAAGACTTGGATAACTTAATCCAAATCATGAAAAACCGTTGCAGGACCGTTATTAACGTCATGGGTGGTTTTACTGACAACAGATTTTTCACATAACTGTTAGAAACAGATTAATTTTTCCTTATTTTTCACTTTTCCTTGAGAAACACATTCATTGTTAGTTTTACCATTATTTCACGTTTTTTCTTTATTGGAATAAAAATATGTTTACGCAAAAAAAAAATGCTTTCTTTTATTCTGGAGTGTAGTCTGATAAATGGGCTTTATAAAAATATATACACGTTGTATGTTACTTTTAGTAAGTTTTGAGTAAATTGAGTAAATCCAAAATATCCCTAGACAGTGTTGATGTGTGTATTTAATTATTTAAAACACATACCACTGTGCACTGTCATCACAGGCTTACTTAATACAATAGTGTGGTAATAGTTATTAGCTTACTAAGATTAGACTTGCAATTATATTATCTCAACAACCAAGAGTAATTTTACAAAATGCGGCCCGTGTGAATTCACTCAGAGAACAATTGAAGCAGTCGATCTGTTGTGACACCATATTGAGTGCACGCAGCACCAACGTCAGCGGCGCGTGCTGCAGCAAGTTGGTGCGAGCGGGCGGCAGCCACAGCAGCATAATATAACTAAAGATTCAAGGTTACCAGTACAAAAAAAAATTGTTTGGCGTAAAGAATGTGTGTAGACCGCAGTGTGTTGGCGTCCTTAGTACTGTTCGCGAGGTTAACGGCCTTGTTCTCCGGTAGTAGTCGTGTTTTATCAAGCTTTTATTTAACTTGCAATTTCGTTAGTTTTTCAAATAGTGCAAGCTGGATTAGAAGACCTGTCTCTCACCGTACGGAGTTTATTTGTTTTAATGAAAATACATTTTTATGTAAAGCATAACCTGATAATTCAACCAAGATTGACTCTAGATGAGGGAACAACAGTCTACAGCGCAAAGCATATGCGTTAAATCATGATAATATCTCGTTCTAAAATCCATACAGCTTGTCTATTGACCCAGGGTTGGGTACAGACAGAAGATTCTTACAAAGGCTTATCGAATCTGGCGTTCTTTTTAAAAAGTTCTTACAAACACACTTACCTGCGGTCTCTGGACTTCAGGCTGTGAAGCATTTGCCGTCGCAGTCTCAGGGGCTGCATTCGTTTTCACCCTCCGATGCGCTTGAGGATTCCGTACGATTCTCATCAAATATTCATCGTAGGTGATCCTTCGAACCGTTTTTTGCTGAACAGGAGTCTGTAAACAAAATACAGTAAAATAAACAAGGTAAGGCGTACAGCTGAGTATAACGGTTTGCTGACGGCTTCAAAGCATGTCATGGATTTAAAATAAAGGGTGCAAAGGACACCGACGCTAACCCCCCCTCCCTCCACATAGAAATTTCTCGACGGTTATTTAAAAAAAAAACAGCTGTTTCCTACAAAACTCGCCCTGCAACAATTGAAATCAGAAACATTCCGCAAAAACCCAAAGAGAGCACGGAAGACCTCACAGCAACGGCGACAGCTGTGGGGAAAGTCGTTGACGTAGAAATTCAGGAATCAAACCTTCTTCCTGGAATAACCAGTACCCCTCGACCGATTGTCGCCGAATTTATAACTGTTCCGAAAAGGAACGCTTTTTCGTCGAGCGCGCGGCTTTATAATAAAGAACGTCCTGTGGCTGACAAACTCAACACGCTTTCTATTGGCACACCTGAGTAAAAGATTCCAATTTATGTTGATGAGCACCTGACGCCTTCGAAGAAGAAACTGTTCTACGATACCCAGGTATTTGCGAAATCCAATCATTTCGCATGCTAGAACTCGTACGGAAGAATTCTCCTACGGACAGATCCAAGCGAGGAACCTATTGAAATTAAATCAGGGAAATGTCTGTTAGCTTTTGTTAAAAAAACCCTGACTTATAACGTTATTGTTGTGCATGTTTTATTTGTTAATGTTTTCTGTAGTGTTTGTGAGTGAAAGAGAAGGAAGCATTATGTCATCTCTAGCGCACGTGCGGTCGTAAAGCAGTCAGTCACTGTGAGCGACGAGAGTGAGAGGGCACGCGCGTCTAAGAGCCGAAAATATAGGGAGAAATACCACATTTTGGCGACGAGGATTAACAGGACTACTGTGAGTTATTATTATAATAAAATTACATCGAAAAAAAAAAAAAAAAAAAAATTAAAGAAAAAATGTGCGGTGTTTGAAACTAAGAATGCTCAAACTAATTAAATTCACAGTACAAATTACGGTGAGGCCCCGTGAAGTAAACATTATATTCGTGTAGTTATCATATTTATCTAGTTACCTACCTGTGATGCGAAACGATTGCGTCATCGCGTTGTTTTGCTGGTGCGGTTATTATTATCAAGCGGGACGGTTGTTTACATTTCTCATTGCTAACTAAAATTAAATAAGTACCCACTTATTGAGCACTTATGCATGATTTATTTATAGAAGGGAAATGTCATACGAAATAGGTGCGAGTAAGATAGTTATATTCACGCGTCCCGATTCGGGTCGCGCCAGTTCGCTTATTTAAAATTCCTGCCTCTGAACTACGGGGGGCCGGGTTCGATTCCCGGTCAGCTCAGAATTGAACATATTTTTCAGATTACAAACATATACAAAATGCGAACATACTGTTGAGTTGCATAATTGACTTCGTTATCTAGTGCTAGACTAGACCAATATTAGATTGTTTCTTATTATTGTTGTTTTATATCATTATTATATCAAGTAATGATATTTGTACAAAAGAGAACATGAGTCTCCGCCTGTATGGAATAAATCACAGGTGACGCCTGTTACATAAGTTCTAATGTAATGATGTACAACATCAGCGTGATGATTTGGACACGAACGAGTGACGTCTGTGTGAAGCTGTGATGTTACCAGATGATGCCTGGTAGTCCAGGAACAGGTGACGCCTGTAAGGACTTCGTAATGTAATGTAGTACAGGTGATGCCTGTGAGTACATGATGCGATGCGACGTAGGTATGTCAGAGTGTGATACATGGAAGTTTTATATGGGTGATGCCCATAATATGAAGTTTTGTATACGGATAACGCCCGTTTACTGAAGTTTGAAGACAATTCATACAACATTTTTAGTTTAAATGTGAACTATGGTGTTTGAACGAATGCTGTATGGAATAAATAATGAATGTGTCAGGTTGTTAAAAGGATGATGCCCATTTGGTGACCTAAATTAGACATTCTTTATTTGTTTCATTGTCCACAGATTAAAATACGATGTCAAGTCTTACCTTGGAAAAATTTGAGTGCGATGGTGAAGCAGGATCTGTTGGAGCTAGATGGGAACGTTGGAAAAGGAGTTTATATATTTACCTGGAAGCTGCCGATGTTAACACTAGTTCTAAAAAACGCGCAAGTTTGTTACATTGGGGAGGACAAGAACTTCAAGAAATACTGTTTAATATACCGGGTGGCTACGTTAAGGCGACTGAAGGAGATGATCGTGACATAGACATATTTGAAGTAGCAATAAAGAAGTTAGATGAATATTTTGCACCTAAGCAAAATAAACGGTATGAGAGACACCTATTCAGACAATTGAAACAAGAAGAAAACGAGAAGTTTGAAAAATATTTGGTTCGACTAAGACAACAAGCTTTGAAATGCCAATTTACGGATGTGGATGACAGTTTGATAGATCAGATAATTGAAAAGTGTTCGTCAGAAGAACTCAGGAAGAAATTACTTCGTGCAGGTGAAAAAATCACCTTAACTGAAGTAATAACCGAAGCAAATACTCTAGAGGTGGTGGAACGTCAATTAGGTGATTTCAGTCAGAAAGGAAAAGATCAAACTGTTAATAAAATCAATACACAAGTCAAGGAAAAGACATTCATAAATAATAGCAAAAAGGCGTGTTTCCGATGTGGTAGCTGGAACCATCTAGCTTATGACGAGAAGTGCCCAGCTAAAGGAAAAATATGTAACAAATGCAAGAAAGTGGGGCATTTTCAAGCTCAGTGCAGAGGAACAAGACTAAAACGAAGCAATGAAGATAGCAAAGTGGAAAAGGGCGGAGACGCAAAAAGATCTAAGAAGTCGAGCCAAAGAGTTGAAAATATAAAGCAAGCGAACGCGATAGAAGATACAATTGATTATGTTTTTAATGTCCTCCATAATGATACACTAGCTTGTTTAGTAGGTGGAACGCGAGTAGAGATGCTGATTGATTCAGGATGTCAACACAACTTAATAACAGATAAGACATGGTTAAAAATTAAAGAAAACATTTTGAAGACAGGAAAAGAAGTAAAAAATCCAGGAAAAACATTTGTTGCTTATGGAAGTGAAATCCCTCTCAAGTTATTAACGTCTTTTAATACAGATATCCGTGTGGGATCAAAAACGCAAAACGCCACCTTTTATGTAATAGACAAAGGGACCCGTAATTTACTAGGCAAAACAACGGCAATAGCATTAGGCGTACTAAAACTTGGATTAGACATAAATCAAATCGAGACGACACCTTTCCCTAAATTCAGAAACATTCAAATACAAATACCAATTAATACTGAGGTAAAACCGGTCGTACAACCTTACAGACGAATACCAATTCCACTGGAAGAAAAAATAAATTCTAAAATAGACGAACTACTGCAAAAAGATATAATAGAAAAAGTAGAAGGACCGTCTGAATGGATATCGCCGGTAGTACCGATTTTGAAAGCAGATGGGGATGTCCGTCTCTGTATTGATATGAGGCGTGCAAATTTGGCAATCAAGCGAGAAAATCACCCGCTACTAACGATGGAACAGCTACTACCAAAGATCCAAAATGCTAAAATGTTTAGTAAATTAGATATAAAAGATGCATTTCATCAATTGGAGCTTGTACCCGACTCAAGACATATTACAACATTCATATCTGGTAAAGGATTATATCGTTTTAAGAGATTAATGTTTGGAATCACCTGTGCGCCGGAAATGTTTCAGAAAACACTCGAAAGGGTGTTAATTGAATGTGAAGGGGTAGTCAATTTTATTGATGACATATTAGTTTATGGAAAGGAAAAGCAAGAACATGACAAACGGTTACAAAAGGTAATAGAGACATTAGGTACGAATGACATCATGTTAAGAGAAGATAAATGTATCTACGGAACAACCAAAGTTCAATTTCTAGGACATGAGTTGTCAGATCAAGGAATTCGACCACTAGACAAATATGTATCAGCTATAAAAGATTTTAGGACCCCGATCAACATTTCGGAACTACAAAGCTTTTTAGGGCTTATTAACTATATTGGGAAATGGATTCCTAATATGGCCACCCTTACAGAACCATTGAAGCAATTGCTTCGTCGAAAATCAGCCAGAAATGCTGACATTAGAGATTCTTGGGGGAAAAGTCAACAAACAGCCTTTTGTGCTTTAAAGGCTGCATTGAGTGACATACCAAATTTGGGGTACTACAACGTGGACGATAAAACGATGGTATTTGCAGATGCAAGCCCAGTCGGACTCGGAGCAATCCTAGTACAGACAAATGAAAGTGGCCCACGCATTATTGGGTTTGGAAACAAAACTCTCAGTGATTGTGAACGTCGGTATTGCCAAACTGAAAAGGAGGCTTTGGCACTGGTGTGGGCTGTGGAGCACTTCCACATGTTTCTGTACGGCAAGGAATTTGACTTAATTACCGATCATAAACCTCTCGAAGTAATATTCGGTCCGAAGTCCAAACCCTGTGCACGGATTGAGCGTTGGATCCTGAGACTCCAATCTTATAAATATAATGTTATTTATCGTCCTGGGAGAAATAATATAGCCGATCCCTTATCTAGATTATGTACATTTAAACACGATAAGACCCAGCACAGAGATTACGTGCAGGATATTATTGACCATGCTAGACCAATAGCCGTATCGCTAAAGGATATTGAAGAACATTCGCAAACTGACATTGGCATACAAAAAGTGAAACAAGGCATATTTAACAAAAAATGGGATGACGCAGTAAAGGGTTATAAGCTATTTGAGAGCGAGCTATGTTTCTTTGGTGACATATTGTTAAGAGGGACTAAAATAGTTATCCCAACACAATTACGACGACTTGTTTTAGATGCTGCTCACGAGGGCCATCCAGGAATGGTCGCGATGAAGTTGAGACTTAGAGCGAAGGTTTGGTGGCCTAACTATGATAAGGACGTGGAAAATTTAGTGCGGTCCTGTAAAGGATGCACACTGGTATCGGCACCAAATCCACCACATCCACTCAAGAGGAGAGAATTACCTACCCAATCCTGGGTTGATATCGCCATAGACCTTCTAGGTCCGTTACCAAGTGGTGATTACCTTTTGGTTGTGATCGATTATTATTCTAGGTACAAGGAGATAAAAGCATGTCGAGACATAAGCAGTAAGGAAATGATTCGCTTACTTAAAGAAATTTTTAGCCGTTTAGGACATCCGGTTACCATAACTTCCGATAACGGCAAACAATTCATTAGTACAGAGTTCAAGACTTATTGCCATGAAAATGATATCAAACTGTTTAATTCAATACCTTACTGGCCGCAACAGAATGGAGAGGTGGAGCGACAGAACAGGGATATTATTAAACGCCTCAAAATATGCCAAGTAGAGAGAAAAAGCTGGAAAGAAGCATTGACGGAGTATTTGACAATGTACAATAGTACCCCACATAGTGTAACTGGGAAAACACCGGCAGAGCTATTCTTTCAAAGGAAGTTTAGGGACAAGATTCCGATGATAGATGTTGCAGAACAAAGTTTTGGAGACATGGATGTAAGAGATAAAGACAAAGAACAAAAAGAAAAAGGGAGAGAGTATACAGATAAAAGACGAAGAGCCCGCGATGTTGACTTACAAGTGGGAGATAAAGTGTATGTGAAGAATACTAATAAAACGAATAAACTTAGTCTTAATTTTGATACAGCCACGCATACGGTTAAGTCAAAAAACGGGGGAGACGTGGAAGTACAGAACGACAAAACAGGACAGCAGTTAAGACGCAATATATTGCATTTAAAAAAAGTGGAGGGAGAATGGAAACCTGTAAACAAAGAAATCGATGGACAGAATTTAGAAATGGCAGTAGAAGAAAGTTCAGAAGAGGAGATTGAAGATAATCAGGATTAAAAAAAAAAAAAATTAAGAAATATAAAATTATAGTTGATTTCCAATCATGTAATCTGAAATAGTGGTGATAATAAATTGATGAAGTAAGAATCTGAAAATTGTCTCATTAAACAAAAAATAATAAAATAAGGAAGGGATGTAGTGTTTGTGAGTGAAAGAGAAGGAAGCATTATGTCATCTCTAGCGCACGTGCGGTCGTAAAGCAGTCAGTCACTGTGAGCGACGAGAGTGAGAGGGCACGCGCGTCTAAGAGCCGACAATATAGGGAGAAATACCACATTTTCATTTCTTTTTTTAATCTTTTAAATATTGACATGCATGCTAACCGGGTTTGTTGGAAAGAGTTATCGTGGCCCTTGGCACAGGCAACTGAAGGAACACGGGTGGGTTTTAGTCAGTAAAAGTCTGACACGCCCTCCCGCTCCACCTAGAGCGGGAGAGGTCATTTGATGATTTCCCACCCCAAAAAAAAACTATGGTTTATGTCAATTTTGTAAAGTATTCCTGTTTTTGTTTATTTCGTTTATTTCTGTATCGTTTGTTATATTCTTCTTTATTCTATTTTTTTGTTGACTCCACACCAATATTGTTTACTTCATTGCTGTACCGTATATACACAGGTATTGTTTTTAAAATACTCATTCTCATCAGTAGTTATAATTATGATCAACTTCCTCAAACTACTACTGTATTATGGTCATAACTGCATAATTTTATTTAAAGAACCCAGGTTCGTCTTGTTCATTAATTATATATCGCCAGCCTTATTCATAAAACCTATAGTCTCTATGCTGCACCTCGACTTAGAAAGGCATAAATTGTCTGAAGCACAGGTTTTTGCACTTGATTGGAAATGGCGGTATTAAATAATGTATCCAACGACATCGATAATTACTACTTGGCTAGCGCTCATAAATCGCACTCCCAGAATAACACTGCACTAAGTCTAAATAGATAATTTTTCAGAATCGGCGAAAAACCGCTATCTCAATAATTGTCACAGTTATTGCGAATGTCCTGCACATTTCATTTGAAGAATCCAATGCGTATCAGCATTATGTAGTTCGGTTGACTCAACACGCATTAATAAAGCAAAATAATGCATTTTTTTACTTAATTCACTGTTGTGGAATGTCTGAACGCAATAAAAAAGAATTATTTCGAGTTACGTGCTTTTTACTGATTGATTCTGAAATAATGCACTATTATTCCATTATACCAATTAAAAATGAGATAAAAAAGAAAATTTTACTAATATCAGTAGTGTAGTGTGTGTAAGCAAGTATCATTAGTATGTATGTGTGTGTAATCACACCTTATTTAGGATTAGCTAAGTAAGCAATATAGTGTACGCTCATTCTATGTAAGGACACAATAAAACGAGACATCATCGAGTGCAAATGTCTTTCATTTACCACGACACTTCATGGCGACCCTGCCATTCAAGGTCACAGCGCGAGTGAAATTAGGAAAATAGTTAAAAAACAATTTAGATTATAAAATCGGACACTGTTTAAAGTTAGTGATTTTATGTAAACATCATGTGCCAATCTTCTCAAACAAGAGAAGAGACAGTCATCGCGCAGGCGGCTGCTGGTAATGGGAAAAATGGTGCGACTACCGAGCAAGGCTATTCCAGCATCAGCACATCAAATATCCTCCTCACCCTGATCACAATCGTCCTACTGGCGGCGGCATGCTATGCTATCTGCTATTGTTACAAGAAGATGCATGTCAAGTGGATGGAGAGACAGATGAACCGCAGGTCCTTACGTCGCAGACAGACCTCAATGTATTTCAAGAAACAAGCTACCCGTGATGATGTCGCAGATAAACCTGTTTAAGTGAAAAACTTTTCCAAAACTTCGTTGCCGCGTTCGTTTCAGTGGTTTCTACGTAGAAGACTGTATGGTGTTAACAGCAGATTAAAACAATAATATTGTACTTCATAAGTGGACTACCGTGAAAATAAATAATCCAAGTGTTACGTCAAGTGATGCCCTTATAGGCATATGATTTAAGTAATTGACTTTACGTCTGAAAAATAAAAATAGCGTGTAAAATGCATTTGCAAGTAAGTAATTAGTATAAGGTTTTATTGTAACAATATGTAACACTTCATAAATCGTGCACGGCGGCGACTCACCGAACCCGATACCCTGCGCCGTATATGGAATGTTCACGCATTGCTATCCCAGTTTGGAAGACGGTTAGAAGAAATGTAAAGGAGATATTTCGTTGCTAGGATGATGTCATTACATTCCTTTATGTTTTATTTTTAGATTATGGCCGATGATTTTATAAGAATATATGAAGATTTAGTGGACATTAGTAAATATTTAATAAAGAAAGGACAAGCTAGATTTACGGGCTCTATTGCGATAAATAAGTTGAAAGAGGCTAAGAAACTATTCGGTGAAGCACAATTATTGTACTCTAAATTATCGCATGATTTAAAACCCGAGCTAGTGACGCAATTGTCTACCACTTTTTAACCGACTTCTAAAAAAGGAGGAGGTTCTCAATTCGGTTGTATGTTTTTTTTTTTTTTTTTTTTTTTTTGTGTTTGTTACCTCATATCTCCGTCATTTATGAACCGATTTGAAAAATTCTTGTTTTATCTGAATGGATCTACTTCCCGATTGGTCCCATAGAAATTTCATCAAAATCGGTTCAGCAGTTTGGTTTTGAAATCAAAATAGCTGGAAATTTTTGTGTTTGTTACCTCATATCTTCGTCCTTTATGAACCGATTTGAAAAATTCTTCTTTTATCTGAATGGATCTACTTTCCGATTGGTCCCATAGAAATTTCATCGAAATCGGTTCAGTAGTTTGGTTTTGAAATCAAAATAGCTGGAAACAATCTGTCATCCAAGTAAAAGAAATTGCAAAATTGATACTTGACAAGGATTTGTGTGTGATGCGATAACTAAAAAGGGTAAAATAAAAACTTTTTTGCAAAAAAAAACCGACTTCCAAAAAAAACACTAAAAAAAGTAGGAAATAACTTTACTTTCGGAAGTCGGTGGCAAAAAAGTCAATGGAACAAACAATAGTCACCGACTTCCGAAAGTAAAGTTATTTCCTACTTTTTTTAGTGTTTTTTTTGGAAGTCGGTTTTTTTTTGCAAAAAAGTTTTTTGATAATATTAAGAGCGTATTTATAAAGATAAGCCAATTGTGTACTCCCCCTGCTAGTGAAAAAAAATTGTAAAAATGGAATTTGACATTCGAACGGCGTGTAACTTAATTCCCCTTATGGATGGTAGGGAGGACACCACGAAGCGGTTGATTGATGCAGTTGAAATGTATGCGGATATGTTAGATGATTCGGGAAAAAAGCTTTTAATAAAATTCGTAACTAAAGGTCGCCTATCCGAGAACGCAAAGCTCCGTATATCTGATAACTATGACACCGTTGCTAGTTTAATACAGGATTTAAGGAAACATTTATTAACTACGAAATCATTTACCGCTATTCAGACCCGTCTCCAAAATATGAACCAAGGTTTTAGGACAATTGAGTCATCTAATAACAAAGGCGGCAATATCCACTCCAGGTCAAAATTTAACTATGAATGTAGTTTTATTGTCTGTGGACGTAGTTTTGTAAGGAAATCTACATTACGCATCAATTACGGCATTATCCCATAGAAAATGGAGCTCAAAGTTTGGAGCTCGTAACAAACCCGGCATTATCCTGTACCGTTCAAATCAAAGATGGCAACATCCATGTGGACCAATCAGAGCGCAGAATTTCATAAGCGTTGAGGTTGTTAACGCTCGTGAAATAGTGTTAGTGTTTTTATTGTTTTCTAATGAAAACTGTATTTTTTTCTAAAAACTTTGGTTAAAATTGTAATTATGGAGTGTCTGGCATCGCCGAGCACATCGGGGAAGACCAGAAAACGTACGGCTCATCCAGAAAACTGGAAACAAAACATAGCTAAACGGCAGCGGTAAGTACACACAGATGGCACAGATTTGATACTTGATTTTATTAGCATGAATATTTTTTTGAAATTCAAAAGTGCATGTAATTTGGTCATAATTTTAAAACTTTCTTTGAGCAAAGTCTGCATTAACACGATATTCGAATAGGCGCCGGCAAAGTTGTATTTCATTCCGTTCAAATGTTTTGTGGCCAGATATTTTCTTTTAAAATCTATTATTGTCAAGTTTTGTTCCAATAGTTATTTGTTACAGATCGAATAGATACCTTTTTAGTACGAGTGCTGATTTTAAATTCCGAGCTAACGATATAGACAATTTAAATAGAATCACGAGCGTAGTGAGTAGTGCCGTAGTGCCAAATTGTACCACGTTGTGCCAAGTTATTTATTTTATGTGATTTTGTTACAGATATTCCCCTAACGAAAGTCCAAATAGACCCAGATGTCAACACCTCCGGAAGGGTGTTTATAAAAGAGGCGGTGACCACAAGTCCCATTTATTCACAGAGAAAAAAAAATGCTGTAATGCTTTTTATAAATATGTTTCACGTTGACGAAGCCTGCAAAATTGGTAGACGTAAAAAAACTATTTACCACTCATTTTGGAAATGAATGGGAAAATGAGGAGGGATTTGATTTTTATAGAAGTGTTTTATCACAAACATCAAGCCTAGAAGAAGAGGAAGATGCATCACAAGATGTTAATTGTGAATTGCAAGTCGAGGAAAGATGTCTATAGTTTAAGAGTACTTGATTTTCTGAAGTTTACCTAAGGATAATAATACTTGTTTTTTTTTTTTAAATTACATGATTGTTTATTTTGTTGAAGTTTTACGTAAAGTGCAATATATTATATTTTTATAAAAACCAGCGACTGATTGATAAGTAATAAAAAAGAGTTTGATTATTACTACGGCTATTATTTTAAATTTTTACTTCAAATATCAAGATTGTGGTGACCAGATACATTATGGCGATCATCGGTAACAAACATGGCTATCTCCATGCCTGTCTAAAACAAACACGGCAATATTCGAAACTTTCAAACAAAGTCGGCAATCTCCAACGGTTATTTGTGAATTCTACTTTAAAAAGGCCATATATGTTTAATAAAACAGAGTAAAATGATCATTCTCATTGTACATTCCCTATTTAAAAAATATCTAAGTTAAGGGATAAATAAATTTCACAAAACACGTTTTTATTACTTTACACAAAATTCAACGAAATGGATATTGCCGCCTTTGATATTAGATGACTCAATTGATGAATACGGTTCTGAAATAGAACAACTTTTTACCGATTTAACCATCTCACAGGCAGACGGCGATTCGTCAAAGTTCGCGATTTTAAAGCCATTAAATGAGAAAATGGCTATTAAAAGATTTTCAGATGGGTTGAAAAGTTCAAGGTTAAGCACCATCGTGACCGCTCGCAACTATAGTAATCTCAAGGACGCCATACAAGGCGCTAAGGACGAGGATGTATCAACGTCGTCTACGTCCTCAAACCCGGACGTCATGCAGTATTCGAGAAGAGGTCGAGGTAAGTTCACACCTTCTACAGGACCGCGTGGTCAAGGTCAACGTGGCCGCAAGTATGGACCTTTTAATAATTATAATCGCCGTGGGTACGGAAGATCATTTCAAAATTCTAACCGGGGTAGACATTTCACACAGGCGAATAGTAACAATGGCCGATATTACTATCCTGGTAACAGGCGAGAAAATAATTACAGCCGTAATAATGTTTTTTCAACGCAACCCGCACAACCCGCGCAAGCATCGGCACAAGACGTAATTTCCCAAAACTCTAATGAAAATGAAAATTCCCAAAATTTTACCAAAAGACAGTTTTTTCGATTTTAATAATTATATTATGGCGTGTAAGGGACGATGTCAATTTGTGAAATTTATTTGCCACTAGCTGTGCCCGCGACTTCGTTCGCGTGGTTGTCGAGAACAAAACAACGTCGTTTAGATAAGAGTATATCACCTTTTTGATGATTTAGATAAGAGTCCTGACTTTGGTATAGTTGATTACGTTAATGCTTCTCTACATACTATGTTAGCGGTGGAATTACCCGGAGCATATACAAAAAGGTTGTTTGGGTTGCTAACACGTGATAGAGAAACATAGAGTTGGCCGTGTGAAAAACAATCAAAAGTAAGGTCTACACCCGCAACGGATAACGTCTGGCCTTGGGCTTTATTAATAGTCATAGCGTAACAGAGGCTTACAGGAAATGGCACACGTTTGAAAGTAAACGGAAAATTATTGGGGATAATGGGTATCCTGGGAATGAAAACAACATCACCGGAGCCGCAACCTGTTAAGATTTCGGCTTCGATGACATTTCGTTGGAGATTTGTTACTCTCAACCGAGTTCCATTGCATAGTTTTGGTGGGCTTAAATTTCTGAGTAGAATAATTGGTACTCCGACTTTTAAATAAATTTTGTGTGCTGGAAGACCTGGTGTATTTAGAGAGTCTAAAAACTCTACTGGATAGTGGGTGGCATCTCCTTCTTCCAAAACCGTGTTAATAGATAAATATTCCCTACTTTCTCCAGAAACATGTACCAATATTTGAGAATTTATTGCTGCTGCTTGGTCGTTGCGAGGTGCCAAAATAGCTCGTTGGCATAGCCAAGCAGCGTCATGGTTCGAGATCTCTGATGGATCTCCGTATACAGAGGAAATGAGTTCCTGCTGTGAGGCAACAGAAGAACACAGGCTTTCGACTAAAGTTACTTTACCTCCTTCTTGAGTCGGGTATGTGCCGTTACCAATTTGAAGTAGTAAATTTGAGAAAACCTGCGCGTTTGCGTCACCTCCCAAATATGCTCGCATATTAAAGCTCAAATTAGTTAATATGACACTACGCCATAAAATAGAGCTCTTTAAACAGGCACCTATTTCATCGGCCCTCGTTCCTCTGGGTATTATAGGGAGTGTCTGCCTGAAGTCTCCACAGAATAGCACCGTTAAGCCTCCCATCGGTCGGTCATTTTGTCTTATATCTCGCAACGTTCTATCTACAGCTTCCACAGCTTTACGATTTGCCATCGTACACTCGTCCCAAACGATAAGGGCGCAATCGCGTAAAACCCTTGCTTTATCACTATTGCGAGACACGTTGCAAACAGGGTTTTCTGTGCGGTCCAAGTCGATTGGTATTTTAAATGTTGTGTGCAGTTTTTCCTCCTGGTAATAAAGTGGCAGCTATTCCTGAGGAAGCGACGGCAAGGGCAATTTTGTTTTGGCTCCTTATTTGAGCCAAGATAACTTTAGTGAGGAAAGTTTTACCTGTTCCACCAGGTGCATCTAAAAACAGCATTTCTCCTAATGAATGTTCTACACTACAGCATACTCTATCAAAGATTTGACGTTGTTCTGACGTCAAATTTGAACAGCCATTTCGCAATATTTCTGCTAACTCTTCGGGGTTGTAATTTATTTCAGATGTATACTCCCTATTAATTCGTTCCCCACCAACTGTCGGTGTCGGCAAGCCGTATTGACTGAGGGGGTTCCCTCCTATACTTGTAACTATATCTTGTATAGCCAGCAAAGACCTATTATGGCAGCTTTCACGTACTTGGTCAGAAGTTTCACTATTTATATTTTGCTGTCTCAAAAAATCTTCGGCAAACGCGTCTTTATATTTTTGCCACAACTGCCCAGCGTCCGATAGGCCACAAAATGTCAACAAAATGGCAAATAAATGGCGCAAACGATGTGGACTATCACTGACGCATGCTTCGGCTAAAGCATCATCCCAATGCTGATCGCCATCTAATAAATGCCGTGCGCGGCAAGCAGCTTGAAATGTGGGATATTCTATATCGTCCACTTTGCGGAGCTCAGCAAAAGAAGTAGGTCCTCGCACTGTGTGAAGAAGAAGGCGTAAATAATAACACTCTGCATTATTTGGGTGCACCGTGTATACTCTTCCAATCACGTGTTCTTTAAAAATGCCGGACTCGCCTTCTACAGCAGTTCCACGTCTCCTGCGATTAAAAACACCTTGCTGCTTGTTATAAGTATAATAATGTGGCACTTCATTGTACAACAGAGACTTAGCGAAATTGTCTCTTTCGCAAAGACGAAAGAATGCGAGCAAGGTGGTTTGTCTTGGGTTGTTCATTCTTTCCGCCACATTTTCTGGCTGAAAGTAAACTCGCTGCCCACCTTCCAGGTGCACGTCAAGATGGATGACTGGCGGATACCTTTCATGAATAGGGAAACTCAAAATGCGCCAAACTGCCTCCGAAGAGCTTATGTATCGGCCAGATTGATACCTTGTCACTTCATCAAATTGGTTGTTATTTCTTAGTGCTATCATGGCTTGATCACTACCTTTATTAACATATTTACATATATATTTTATAGATTCGACGCTATTACAAATTTCAACATTAATGTGTGCTTGAAAAGCTTTTGACAAAACTGGAGAATACGGTACCACCCAACTATTATTTAGAATTATTTCTTGTCCACGGAATCTGACAGTAGCTGTGAAACCACCTTGTGACGGTGATCTTCGCCGGTATTGCGGATACCCATTTTCCCCAGCCATAGTTAGTTCTTTCAGTGCTCTGGGGTATTTATTTGAGCATTGACCATCTTTCATGCACGGTGATTCCCTGTTTAAGACGCCACATGGCCCGTGAACCATATGTGTTTTTACTATGTCATGCAAAATCGGATCTGCATTATAGTCCGGAAATTCTGCACTTATGACATTGTCTATAGTATCGGGACGAATTTTTTCTTCCAGCCACAGAAGAATGTGCGCATGGGGTAAACCACGCTTTTGCCACTCGACGCTATACATAAAACAAAGAGTTGAACCGAAAACTTTCTCCTTTGTAAGTAGATTAATCAAGACTTTGAGTTTTAAATGAAAAATCCTAGCAATAATGTCATGTCTGTCGTATGACGCCTGTCCTGTGAGAAGTGCCTGGCAAATCTCCGTCCACTTTGGATTTGTTGTAAATGTTATAAAAAGGTCCGGCCGGCCGTATTTACGGACGTAACAAAAAGCATCTTGCGTTCGTTCGTGCATATACCGCGGACCGCCTGTGAAACTGGATGGCAAAATAACCAATCGACCCAAGTCTTCGACGTTATTATCTGATTGCATGGCGTCCCGCAAGTGCACGTATTCTTCAGCGCGTAACCGTCGCTGGTTAGTGCGAATATACACTAAACGTTCAGTTTCTATTTTTGCGTACATGTCCACAATAAATTGGCTGAACAAACCACGAAATCGTTGCAAATATACGAAACTATTTTGCCTTATTTGTAAAAGGTAGGAATAGTATTGTTGAGCAGATATTTTTTTTTGATAATTAGTGACTCTCGTAGTAGGGTTCACTTGGTACAGCCCAAAATTGTACCCATCTTCACCATGACAATAAATTAGTGGATATTGCAGGGCGTCGTAAGCTCGGTGGGTTTCCAAAATGCGTTGAAGGCGATCGTCGCGTGTACGCAACACGATATCACGTCTCTCACACTCCTGGTCGACTAAAACAACTGCAACTTCATCTGCGACGGGTGCATTGTGTCTTCCACGGTGTTCACCCACAGGACGTCTATCGGCACTTATAACAATTTTGAAATCATTGCTGCCTTGTGGAATTGACTCCAATGCAGCTTTGAATTCACGAACGTACTGGTTAACGTGATGCAGCAATTCTTGAAGTTGACCCAAAAGCTCAGCATTGAGCTGGGGAAAATTGTGATTTCTAACATTGAGCTGTTGCGTGTAATCGGATACAAAATAAATTTGGAGAAATTTGGGTTCATTTTCTGGCAGCAAAGATCCAATAAGGTGATAAACTTGACCTTGTACTTTGAAGGTTGGCATTAACGGTCCTTCCGTTATTTGTTTTGCCCCAAAGGAAGTCATTTGGAAAGCGCTGTTATATAAACGAATATTATCCAAAAAATGTTTCGACTGGGGATGATCGCCATTCAGGAGACTTTTAAGTAAGTGTGGTGGATCTTGGAAATTTGGAAGAACAATTTTTCCATTTGAGCAGCACATTCCGTCTGTTTCTTTCCTCCATTTCAAAGCATGACAAAAATTACAAATTTCTCTCATGTCACCCACGGAAGTAAAGCCAGAATAATCAATTCTAGACGAATATGTGAACCCTGATTTTTCCCTATTGTCCCAAGGTAATAAAATATTTGCATCGTCATTTTCCATGGACTCATCAGCTCCGCTATTTGTTTCTCTATTCATATGGTATCGAGCGCGTTCTATTTCTAGGCGAGATTGACGTTGTTCTGCTGTTTCTGCTCGTCTTAGTTCATCTATTCTTTCCCTTTCAGATGCAAGATAACTTTCATTGTTTCTTTGTACACCTACATAGTTATGTCTAGCTATTTGTAATCGTTCTTCTCTTTGGGAGAGAGATTCAGACTCGCGCGAGAGAGCGTGTCGCTCTCGGTCAGATGACAGACGTGCTTGGCGTTCCTCGATACTCTCTTGAGAACGCAAAGTCGCGGTCCGAGTTCTTTGCGAACTTAAGCGCGACTCCCTTTCTGTGAAAGTCTCTGACTCGCGTGAGAGAGACTGGCGCTCCCGACCAGCAGACAGCCGAACTTCGCGTTCCTGGATACTCTCTTGAGAACGCAAAGTCGCGGTCCGAGTTCTTTGCGAACTTAAGCGCGACTCCCTTTCTGTGAATGTCTCTGACTCACGTGAGAGAGAGTGGCGCTCCCGATCAGCAGACAGCCGGACTTCGCGTTCCTGGATACTCTCTTGAGACCGCAAAGTCGCGGTCCGTGTTCTTTGTGAACTTAAACGTGACTCCCTTTCGGTGAACGTTTCCGATTCACGTGAAAGAGCGATGTGCTCTCGGTTAGCAGATAACCGTGCTTCACGATCTTCTTCCGATTCCTGAGACCTACAAAGTCTCATCCTTTTCGCATTTCGGCTACGCAGCGAAAGGTTATTTTTTTTTCTTTGAGGCATTTTCAAGGAAAATTAAAGCAATAAACAAAACCAACAACACTTATGACTGAATAGCCTACAAACTTAAAAGAACGGTGCGTCGAACAGTCTAGTGTGACAACGTATCGTCTGTTCGTGGTCGTGACTCAACGAATTGGCAACACTAACTTACTGTATAACGATTGGCACTATTGGATTCAAACTACGAAGTAAATAAAATACAATCTTTACTTCGTACTTCAAACCAATGACCAAAGTTGACCAAACGAAACCAATAAGATAAGCCAATACTTTTTTTTCGACCAATTTAGAAAATCGATAAACCAAGCAACCAAAGAACTTTTACGACACACGCAAGATCTTTTAAGACACCTAACGAAACCCAATTTGCCTAGTAAACACGGTGGACGTCATTCTCGCGCGGAAAATCTTAACACCGCGATTCAGAAAATGACGTCATTTGCACAACGCCATCTATCGGATTTGGATTTCAACTATCAACATTAGTTCTATTTTTAGTCTTAAGATGTCGTTGCAAGTACTATAATATTTTACTTCTTGAACTCACTAAATTAATCATATCTTTTGATAGAGTGAACCGATTTCGATGAAACAAAAACTAAGTTAAACCTCAAGTTGCGTATATTTTTTGTATATAAACATGGTCAGCATTGAATTCGTAGATTTTACGTGATGTGCGCACAAACAAACAGACAAACAAACAAACAGACAAAAATTTCAAAAATGATGGAAATGGGTTCTGTTACTTATCTTTTCACACGCTGGCTATTTTTTGTTTCAATTTCTTCAATGTACAAAAATGACTTTTCTACAGATTTATTATATGTATAGATAATAGAAAATATTCATTTTTAGTAGATACGGGTGCGTCAATATCTATTAGTAGGAAAAATGAATTACCCGATACGATGCGTATATGTTATAATAATAGCACTACTATAAACGGCATAGGGGGCCAGATCAACTCTTTGGGATATGTCACCTTGAAACTCGTTACAGAACATAATGACACATTTTTCCATAAATTTTATGTTTTTCAAAATTTACCATTCAAGGCAACTGGTATTTTGGGCTTGGATTTTCTATCTACTTATGGCTGTAATATAGATTTAGCTAACAACGTGTTAGTAGTTAATAATGCGGGTAAACTACTATATTTACCTATCTCGCCTAGACTTGATTTAACGTTTACTAATAATAATTGTCTTGTATTACCAGCCCGAAGTGAATCGACCCATTTCGTAGAATTAGACATTGATGCGGAAGATGATTGTGTTGTTTGCTCGAGAGAGATAGAGAAAGATATTTTTCTGGCAGAAGCTATAGTTAGACCTAAAAATCATAAAATACCGATTAGAATACTTAATATTAGAGATGACGAAGTAAGATTAGAAAATTTCAAACCAGAAGTAAAATTTTTAAGCAAATACAATATTTTAACTTTTAATAAGACTAAAGGTAATGCTAATAGGGCTGAAACTTTACTAACGTCGTTAAAATTAAATCATCTTAATTCAGAAGAAAAGAGTACTCTCGAAACAATTTGTACTAAATATTCAGATGTATTTTTTCTACCAGGAGATAAGCTAGCCACCACCAACGTTTACGAACAATCCATAACACTAAAGCCTAATGTTAGTCCAACATATGTTAAACCTTATAGATTGCCTCAATCATTGAAGCCAGAGATTGATATACAAATTAAACAAATGTTGAAGGACGACATTATAGAAGAGTCCTCAAGCGAGTGGAACAGTCCTGTTTTACTCGTTCCCAAAAAATCAGAAGGTTGTAAAAAGTGGCGTTTGGTAGTAGACTACAGAAAACTCAATGATGTAATAGTCGATGATAAGTTTCCACTACCTAACATCACCGACATCTTAGACTCACTTTCAGGCTCAATCTATTTCACTCATTTAGACTTAAATCAAGGTTATTACCAAGTTAGTTTAAGCCCTGAAAGTCGTAAATACACTGCTTTCTCTACCAGCTCGGGTCAGTATCAATTAAAACGTCTTCATATGGGACTGAAAACTTCCTGTAGTAATTTCAGCAGAGTCATGTCTATAGCTATGTCTGGTCTGACGTATGACAAATGTTTCATTTATCTAGACGATTTGATTATTTTTGGGCGAAATCTAAATTCTCATAATAAAAATTTGATAGATGTACTCGAAAGGTTAAGAAAAGTAAATTTAAAGCTAAATCCGGACAAATGCCAATTTTTAAAAAAGGAAATATTATATCTTGGACATTTAGTTTCTGCTGATG
The DNA here is from genome assembly GCA_964057025.1 of Standfussiana lucernea. Classification (NCBI taxonomy): domain Eukaryota; kingdom Metazoa; phylum Arthropoda; class Insecta; order Lepidoptera; family Noctuidae; genus Standfussiana; species Standfussiana lucernea. The sequence goes on from OZ059783.1 coordinate 2,670,051, forward strand.
GAGTATTACCAGATCCAGAGAAAACAATAGTTTTACAAAATTATCCAGTTCCCAAAAATGTTGATGAAGTGAAACGATTTGTAGCTTTCTGCAATTACTATCGTAAGTTTGTACCATCGTTTGCTCACATAACATTACCTTTAAATCGATTATGCAGAAAGAATATAGTTTTCAATTGGACAGCGGAATGTCAACACTCTTTCGAAATTTTAAAACAAAAGTTAATTAGCCCACCCATACTTCAGTACCCAGATTTCTCAGAATCCAACGAATTTATTTTACAGACTGACGCATCAGGTGTAGCGATTGGTGCAGTTTTGTGTAACAAGGACCTGAGACCCGTAGCATATACTAGTAGACCGTTAAATAAGGCAGAATTGAACTACCCCACCACACAAAAAGAACTTACTGCTATAGTCTGGGCAGTAAAGTACTTTAGGCCGTATATATTCGGTAGGCATTTTACTATAATGACAGATCATAAACCACTCGTTTATTTGTTTAGCATGAAAGATCCCTCTAGCAGGCTGTTGAAGTTTCGTTTAATACTTGAGGAGTATGATTTCAAAATAGTATATGTGCAAGGGAAGGATAATGTAGTCGCGGATGCATTATCCAGAGTAAATGTGACTTCCAGTGAATTAAAGAGTATGAATGAGAAAATTTCGGAAGTTAATGTCATGACTAGAGCACAAAAAAGAATAAGGGATGAGAAAAAATGAATCACCGCCAATTAGTAAATCCACCGAAGAAGAGTCTGATCAGCCTAGAGTCGTGGAGTTGCTAAGGAAGCCGAGTGATGTCGTGGAGATGATTTTGCTAGAGAAAGAAAAAGTGGATAAATATAGAAAAGATAATTTGATACGTGCTGAAGACGAGTGTCTTGCTTATATCCCTATTAAAATGTTGTTATGTGTAAACCTCAACTTTACGGCACATTTCTCGCGAGCCGAATTTGTGACTAAGTTAAAGAAGTTTAGCTATAATATAAAAGTAAAAGAAGTATGCATAGTTAAAAATAATGAAAATGAAAAGTTTATAAAAGGTTTGTGTAGTGAAATACAAACAGTAAAAGATTGGACCGGTCCGAGAGTATGCATACTAAGAGGAATAGAAAGAATAGATAATGATAGTGAAAAACAATGTATTTTAAATGACTTTCATTTACTGCCTACCAGTGGACATGCTGGGGTCCGCAGAATGACTAATAACATCAAGAGACGATATTTCTGGCCAGGTATCGATAAAGACGTTCAGGATTTTGTAAAGAAGTGTTCTACATGTCAGAAGACTAAATAAAGTAGGTACAGAAAACAGCCAATGACGATCACAACGACTGCGTCATCAGGTTTTGAAAAAATATTTTTAGATTTAGTAGGTCCTTTAGATAAAGACGAGGAAGGAAATTGTTACCTTGTAACAATACAATGTGAACTAACTAAATTCATTGAAGCACATCCTATCAAAAATAAAGAAGCCGTAACTGTAGCAAGATCAGTTATACAAAATTTTATTTTACGTATACCTAAAGTTATAGCAACTGATAGAGGTTCAGAGTTTATTTCAAGCACTATGGTTGATGTTTGCAAATTATTAAAAATAGAAAAGTTAACGTCCACAGCGTACCACCATCAATCGATCGGTTCTCTCGAAAATGCTCATAAGCATTTAGGCGCTTTTCTAAGGACTTTTTCAGGCGACAATGGCTATGACTGGTCACACTGGATACCATTTTGGTGTTTCAGTTATAATAATACCGTCCACTCAGAGACGAAGTACACGCCCTTCGAACTAATTTTCGGCAGGACATGTAATATTCCAAATAATATTAAGAACTGTACTAGAATAGAACCATTATATAATTCCAATGACTACTCTTTAGATTTAAGATATAGGCTACAGGTAGCGCTAAAAGACGCTAAACATAATTTAGAAACTAGTAAGGAAAATAGAAAATTAGCATATGATAAGAAATGTAATCCAGTTACTTATAATAAAGACGATTTAGTTCTAGTCAAAAGTGAAGGAACAAAGAAATTGGATGATATTTTCAAAGGCCCTTATATATTGTGTTAGAGGATATGGGCCCTAACGTCAAAATTGTAAAACAAAATAAATAGAATTGATTCATAAGGACAGAACTAAATTGTTCCATAGTTAATAATATATATTTGTATTTTTTTTATGTAGACTTAATAACCGATTATACAAAAAAAAAATAACTATGAGCTCTAATTATTTTTTTTTTCTTTTACCCCCGGAGGTGTAGTGTGTGTAAGCAAGTATCATTAGTATGTATGTGTGTGTAATCACACCTTATTTCGGATTAGCTAAGTAAGCAATATGCTAAGATCGTGTACGCTCATTCTATGTAAGGACACAATAAAACGAGACATCATCGAGTGCAAATGTCTTTCATTTACCACGACACTTCAGTAGGTACTTGTATTTTGGACATAAACTAGTACTTGTTTTGGACCCATAGTGCTAATTATACATGTAAATCACAAAATCAATCCGTTAATCAAAAAATAAAAAATGCCAAAGTTGGTTAAAGCAAAAAATGTTTAAAGAAGATGGGGCAGAATGGGCCCTGACTCCCCATTTGGTATGCACATTCAGAGCTTATTACAAAAAAATATGTAAAACTGAGATTTGGTGCTGCAACCAGCATCGTCTCCTGACGAAGGATCTCCTTAACTGTTAATAGCACTCAGTTGCCGAATTGTATTCCTAGACACACGGTTCTGGTAACAAAACTTGTTAAACCAGGATTTGGTGCAGCAACCAGAATTGTCTCTTTAAGAGGGAACTCCCCAACGGTTAAAAGCAGTGATAGTCTAGTGGTATGACCGTTGGATTGCCAAGACATAGGTCTCGAGTTCGAACCCAAGACACGCACCTCTGATTTTTCGGAATCATGTGCGTATTGTATAATTATCACTTGCTACGGTGAAGGAAAACATCGTGAGGAAACCAGCATGCCCGAGAGATATTTCTCGACGGTATGTAAAGCCAAGTCAGAGGCCCACGGGCGGCATGAAACTCTGACACCAGGTTAGGCACTAACTACACGTTAAAGAAAGAAAAGAATAGCACTGAGTTGTACTTCTGGCCACCCACAGATTTGGTAACGAAATATTTATGCGTGTGGGTTGGGCGAAGGGAGACCCTTTCGCCTAACCCTAGGCAGATACAATTGTCAGACTCTTGACGTAAACCATACTGTGTTTTTCTACTACGTTTGGCCGGGGTGTACTTATATAGTACTGGAGTACTTGTACAGCTCGTCACGGCCCCGTCCCCCTTTGCAGCTGTATTTCTTTCAGAGAGGTGTGCGCAGAACACAGTCCGAGTGTGTGTCTGTTCAGGGGACAGACTCCCAAAGTTTTCAGGTCACATCCTATGGCGATCGGAAATCATTGTGCACCCTCTGGCGCCAAGATATGTTAAACTAAGATTTTGTGTTGCAGCCAGGTTCATCTTCATATGAAAGAACCTACGCCTTAATGGCTAGCAGTAAATATTAGCCTATAATGTTCCCACTGATATGGGTCGTAAACCACCACATGGACCCAGAGCCCCGGTTTCCTCCCAATGTTTTCTTCCACCATTTTTAGAGCAATGGAACTCAATTTATTCAATTTATTTATTAAATAATGGACAAATAGTCAAGCCTGTGTTTGTTCAAATCCACGATTCGTAAGTCACAACCATTACTGCTAGGTCATCACTGCCCAATGGTTTAGAAAACAGATAGCAAGTCATTGCTACTACACTGACTGCCCATACATTTTTATATTAACTCTAATTGTTAACCGAGTGGCTTCGCACGGAGACTATCCAAGCTATTGCATCAAATCTTAAATGAGTCATTATTATAAATTTGGCTGTCGCAGTCCACTGCTGGACATGTTAGCTGGTCTCTTCCATTCTGTGCCTCAATACTCTTGTTTTTTATCATCCGTATGTTGTCTGACACATCAACCTTTGTAACGTGGTCGTCGGCACATCTGACTGCAGCTGGCAGCTAGATCTTTTCCACGCTAATTTGTTGAACAGAAGGTCTGATTTCTTTTGTGGTTGCTTCCATTGCCTTTTTAACCGACTTCTAAAAAAGGAGGAGGTTCTCAATTCGGTTGTATGTTTTTTTTTTTTTGTTTTTTTTTTTTTTTTTTTTGTGTTTGTTACCTCATATCTCCGTCATTTATGAACCGATTTCAAAAATTCTTCTTTTATCTGAATGGATCTACTTCCCGATTGGTTCCATAGAAATTTCATCAAAATCGGTTCAGCAGTTTGGTTTTGAAATGAAAATAGCTGGAAATTTTTGTGTTTGTTACCTCATACCTTCGTCATTTATGAACCGATTTGAAAAATTCTTCTTTTATCTGAATGGATCTACTTCCCGATTGTTCCCATAGAAATTTCATCGAAATCGGTTCAGTAGTTTGGTTTTGAAATCAAAATAGCTGGAAACAATATGTCATCCAAGTAAAAGAAATTGCGAAATTGATACTTGACAAGGATTTGTGTGTGATGCGATAACTAAAAAGGGTAAAATAAAAACTTTTTTGCAAAAAAAAAACCGACTTCCAAAGAAAACACTAAAAAAGTGGAAAATAACTTTACTTTCGGAAGTCGGTGGCAAAAAAGTCAATGAAACAAACAATAGTCACCGACTTCCGAAAGTAAAGTTATTTTCCACTTTTTTAGTGTTTTCTTTGGAAGTCGGTTTTTTTTTTGCAAAAAAGTTTTTAAGTAACAGGAGACCACGACCTCTCATCATCTGCCAAATAACAATTACAGTTTTACTTAAATCAACAATAGTGCATTATCTCAAAAAAAAAACTTCTTGTAAATAAAGAACAATGTAAATTGTAAATATATTACTCTTAATTTATAATGTACAAAACAATTATAAGTATAAAAAAAAAATTAAGATTTTTAACAAAATTAAGGCATAATTTATACCTGCCATCAATAGTGCATCATTTAACTGATTTTCACCTTTTACGAACAATACCGAACCATTTTGAAATAATACAAAAAAATCTTACATACCTTAGTCAACAACAGAGTACTATTTATAATCATTCAACAACACCGCATTATCACAAAATCATTCACTGTTGCTTATGAATTTGTGTGCTGGCTGTCCTAGGCGGACAAGTTGCAACTAGAAATAGTTTTGTATTCGCGGTATGACTCTGGCTGCGCATCGATTTTTCGACACAATACAGTGTTGTTCTGGGTGTGCGAAATGCTCACCTGACCTTTGTTGTGATCTTATGACAACAAAGGTCTATATGAATAATTTTAAGATTATCCCAATGATAATCTTAAAATTATTCATATAATATAAATAGAACGTGGCGCCGACAAAACGACAATAAATGAACACACTCGTAGTTCATGGCAATATTTTACAACTACATAATAACCGAATACGAAATCGGTTATTATGTAGTTGTAAAATATTGCCATGAACTACGAGTTTAGTCACCGGACTGTGGTGTTTCATTGGAATTTTTTGGCACCGACTTCCGAAACTAATGTTATTTTCCACTTTTTTTAGTGTTTTTTGGAAGTCGGTTATTATTTTTGCAAAAACGTTTTTATTTTACTCTTTTTAGCTATCGCATCACACACAAATCCTTGTCATGTATCAATTTCGCAATTTCTTTTACTTGGATGACATATTTTTTCCAGCTATTTTGATTTAAAAACCAAACTGCTGAACCGATTTTGATGAAATTTCTATGAGACCAATCGGGAAGCAGATCCATTCAGATAATGAAGAATATCTTCGTCATTTAAGGAAATCGAAACATTGCTTCTAGTGTATTTGCCAATCAATCGTCACATTCTACTTCTCTGCTTGGAGTGGAACGTATAAGACATTTTTACTTACCGTAGGTTGAGCTCAAAGGGCTATTCTAAAAGTAATGAACTTTAAAAGTAGGGACTTCCCCACAACCCAACTCTATTCCGAAGTTCAAGTTCTGAGAGTTGGGCAGCTGTTTACATATACTCCGTGCCGTATTGCGTAGATATTCCATGTTACCTCTAGCTCCAAAATTCATATTAAGACGCAAAGGTTTTCCTGTCTGTGAAACTGTCAAATGTCGAACGGCATTCGCTGGTCGCCAGCTCCTCGCTTCAAGCTCTCGACCCAATCTATATTACTACACTCTATGCTCTCGACTGTATAATAAAGTCAATAAGGCTTTATCCATTTATAGATGTACAAAGTATGAAGTTAAAAATATACTTTCCAAGTGTTTGCAGGAGTTCACATTAACGAAACTGGAAGTCTGATTAGAATAAGTTCTTATTTAATATTAGAAAATAGAAACGATTTACGATTTAAAATGTTCACTTAATGATAGGCCGTTTTACAATACTGGCCATTTGAAAAATAATGTATGTATGGCTGGCAATAAATTCTAAATTCAAATGAATTTTCTTTAAAAATATGGAATTCTATTTTCAAAGTCAGTCATTTGTTTATTGATTACTGTTTTGTGTTATCTACTACATTTGTATCTTATTCATAAATATAGACACGATAAAAATACGAGTAATTATGGGATACGAGTTCCGTCGCGGTAGCAATGCCGCACAAAAGGCTCGCAATATTCATTATGTGTACGGAGTGAACACTACAAACGAACGCACGACTCGTTATTGGTTTGACCGCTTCCGATATGGAAATTTTGATCTCAAAAATGAACCCCGTGGTCGCCCGAAAACTAAAGTAAATAACGACGAATTAAAGGCGCTAGTGGAAGCTGACGATACTCAATTCACGGCTGAGTTAGCAGCAGCTTTCAACGTTGGCATCAAAACAATATTGGTCCATTTGCGTCAAATTGGCAAGGTAAAAAAACTTGATAAATGGGTGCCGCACAAACTAGACGATCGCCAGCGCGACGAACGCGTTGAGGTATGCCTTGCGTTGCTTAACAGACACAGAAACGAAGGATTTTGAACCGCATTGTCACTTGCGATGAAAAATGGATTATTTTTGATAATCGTAGGCGGTCATCATGTTGGTTAGACCCTGGTTCAGCACCTAGGCAATGCCACAAACAAAAACTTACCCCTAAAAAGTCATGGTCACTGTTTGGTGGTCTAGTGGCGGTATAATTCATCACAGCTTCTTATCAAATGGCAGTAGCATTACTGCGGATGTGTACTGTGAGGGGCTGGACACAATGATGGAGAAGTTCACAAATCTCCGGCCAGTCTTGGTTAATCGTTCGTCCCCGCTGCTCCTACACGACAACACTCGACCTCATACGGCACAACAGACGATCTCTAAGCTACAAGAGCTAGGGTTGGAAGTTTTGCGTCATCCACCGTACTCACCTGACCTTGCGCCGACAGACTTCAACTTTTTACTACTCCATAATTTGGACAACTTTTTGGCAGGGAAAAAATTCAATACCCGAGAGGCAGTACAAAATGCCTTCGAAGAGTTTGTTGGCTCCCGTACACCTGACTTCTTCAAGAAGGGCATCGAAAAATAACCAGTGCGCTGGCAGAGATGCATCGATAGCATGGGTGCATATTTTGATTGATAGAAATAAAAAAATATTTATATAAAAAAACTTTTTTGCAAAAAAAAACCGACTTCCAAAAAAAACACTAAAAAAGTGGGAAATAACTTTACTTTCGGAAGTCGGTGACTATTGTTTGTTTCATTGACTTTTTTGCCACCGACTTCCGAAAGTAAAGTTATTTCCCACTTTTTTAGTGTTTTTTTTGGAAGTCGGTTTTTTTTTGCAAAAAAGTTTTTATTTTACCCTTTTTAGTTATCGCATCACACACAAATCCTTGTCAAGTATCAATTTCGCAATTTCTTTTACTTGGATGACATATTGTTTCCAGCTATTTTGATTTCAAAACCAAACTACTGAACCGATTTCGATGAAATTTCTATGGGACCAATCGGGAAGTAGATCCATTCAGATAAAAGAAGAATTTTTCAAATCGGTTCATAAATGACGAAGATATGAGGTAAAAACACAAAAATTTCCAGCTATTTTGATTTCAAAACCAAACTGCTGAACCGATTTTGATGAAATTTCTATGGGACCAATCGGGAAGTAGATCCATTCAGATAAAAGAAGAATTTTTCAAATCGGTTCATAAATGACGGAGATATGAGGTAACAAACACAAAAAAAAAAAAAAAAAAAAAAAAAAAAACATACAACCGAATTGAGAACCTCCTCCTTTTTTAGAAGTCGGTTAAAAATGACTTGTCTTTCTGTATACTAAACGTCAATTTCGTAGGTAAAGACCTAATATCACCGCACTTCGGGGAACAAATGACTTCTAAGACACAGGCTTCTTGCCTAGTTCAGAAGTCAAACGTTCGTTATTAAACTGTCTCTGTGGTACAACTTAATCTTAGTCACTTAATTCTATTGTTTGGTTTTTAACCGACTTCTAAAAAAGGAGGAGGTTCTCAATTCGGTTGTATGTTTTTTTTTTTTTTTTTTTGTGTTTGTTACCTCATATCTCCGTCATTTATGAACCGTTTTGAAAAATTCTTCTTTTATCTGAATGGATCTACTTCCCGATTGGTCCCATAGAAATTTCATCAAAATCGGTTCAGCAGTTTGGTTTTGAAATCAAAATAACTGGAAAAAAATGTCATCCAAGTAAAAGAAATTGCGAAATTGATACTTGACAAGGATTTGTGTGTGATACTATAACTAAAAAGGGTAAAATAAAAACTTTTTTGCAAAAAAAAAACCGACTTCCAAAAAAAACACAAAAAAAGTGGAAAATAACATTACTTTCGGAAGTCGGTGCCAAAAAAGTCAATGAAACAAATCATAGTCACCGACTTCTTATTGTTATTTATTATTTAACTGCAATAACAACAAGGTCAAAATGTATGGAACAGCTATTTTTATTTTAAATTACCGATGAAAAATTTCTGTGTAGGGGGATTCAGAATGATGTAATGAATATGCCCATCCTGCAATGTTGGATTTTCATTTCGACCTCACTATCGGCATCAGCGCCCACGGAAACTATGAAACCGACTACCATGTGTGTTAAAATTAGGACATATTTATCTTTTCTCTGTTAAGATTTAAGTTTTTTATTTTATTTTATACATACCTCTATTGTCTGCGGCAGTCGTTCCGGCGATGGCACTGGCACGGATGGTCGTACCACTGCTACTGGCGATAACGTCGGTGGAGTTGCATCAGGCGGCGATACTGGCTGCGGCGATCGTTCCGCTGTTGCTCGCCATGACGTCAATGCTCTTGCAGTTGTTTCTGGGGCCGGTACTGGCTGTGGTGGACGCACCACTGGTCTTGATGCTGGTGGTCGCTTTACTGGTCCTGGCGCTGGTGGTCTCGCCACAGGTCCTAGCGCTGTTAGTCGCTTCATTGGTCTTGACGCTGGTAGTCGAGTCACTGGACCCGGCGCTGGTGGTCGCCACACTGGTCCTAACGCTGGTTGTCGCACTTCTAGTCCCGGCGCTGGCAGTCGCACCACTAGTCCTGGCGCTGGTGGTCGCCACAGTGGTCCTGTCGCTGGTGGTCGCATCAGTGGTCCTGGCGCTGGCTGTCCTGCCACTGGCCCCGCTGCTGGTGGTGTCATTTCCGGCCCCGCCGCTGATGGTCTCACTTTTGGCCCCGCCGCTGATGGTCGCTCTTGTGGTCCTGACGCTAGTGGTGGCGCTTCTGGTCCTGGCGCTGGCGGTCGCTTCACTGGACCCGACGCTGGTGGTCGCATCACTGGTCCTGGCGCTGGTGGTCGCACCACTGGTCCTGGCGCTGGTGGTAGCTTTACTGGTCCTGGCGCTGGTGGTCGCCTCATTGGTCCTGGCGCTGGCTGTCCTGCCACTGGCCCCGCTGCTGGTGGTGTCATTTCTGGACCCGCCACTGATGGTCCCACTTTTGGCCCCGCCGCTGATGGTCGCTCTTGTGGTCCTGGCGCTGGTGGTCGCACTTCTGGTCCTGGCGCTGGTGGTAGCTTTACTGTTCTTGGCGCTGGTGGTCGCCTCACTGGTCCTGGCGCTGGCTGTCCTGCCACTGGCCCCGCTGCTTGTGGTGTAATTTCTGGCCTCGCCGCTGATGGTCGCTCTTGTGGTCCTGGCGCTGGTGGCCGCACTTCTGGTCCTGGCGCTGGTGGTAACATCACTGGACCCGACGCTGGTGGTCGCATCACTGGTCCTGGCGCTGGTGGTCGCACCACTGGTCCTGGAGCTGGTGGTCGCATCACTGGTCCTGGCGCTGGTGGTCGCACCACTGGTCCTGGAGCTGGTGGTAGCATCACTGGACCCGACGCTGGTGGTCGCATCACTGGTCCTGGCGCTGGTGGTAGCATCACTGGACCCGACGCTGGTGGTCGCATCACTGGTCCTGGCGCTGGTGGTCCAGTCACTGGGCCGGGCGCAAGCGGTCCTGTCACTGGACCCGGCGCTGGCGGTCGCCGCACTGGTCCTGGCGCTGGTGGTTGGACCACTGGTACTGCCGCGGGTGGCACCATCGCTTCAGGCGCGGCTGGTCGGCATACAGCGGGCACCACGCGGGTGCGTGAATTCTGACGCGGATTCACAGTTCCCTGTTAAGAGAGATTTATGTAAACTATGGTGTAAACAAGAGAAATTCCTATTAATTATTCTAAACTATTTTACTATAAAACTGTGTAGAAGATCCAAGAATAATACTAGAATGTTTCACAAATCGAACTACTTTCTCCATGATACAAAATGTTTGGGACAGATGTTTTTTTTTCGTGATTACGATGCAATGTTGGTCTAGTTAAGAAAGTTGTTCAGTTTGATAAGACTATACTATATCCTTTAAGACACCTTTCTGACGCATGCAGTACCTACATCAATAAAAAACTTACCAAAGACTCAGGCATTTCTTGCTCCCAATCGACATCTTGATTTCCAGGGTTTGACTGCCTGTCAGAGCATAAAAAAATAACAATTTAAACGTTACGCTGCAATGTAATGTTAAGTTTAACGTGCTTTCCGAGGCACGGAGGAAACTCGGTATGTAATGGGTGTTCAGCACTGACCCGTATTGTATGTCAGCGCGTGTATCTATCTGGTTAATGCAGGTTCACATAGACAAGGTGTAAACGGACCCTTCACCAAGCTCAACCAAGCATTCCGTACATCAAAGACGACGACGATTCCTTTTCTCTGAGAGTTAGTTTGATGTACACAATGCTTGGTTGAGCTTGGTGAAGGGTCCGTTTCCGAAAAATCATGAAAGTAATGTGAACACCAACTTGTTTTTTTTTTTGCCGGATCGTGATAAAACACGATTCCGTATGCAATGTGAAAGTGCATTCGTCATGACGTATCGTGTATTATTGAATAGTACAGGAGACATGGAGGTTTTTAAAGTCAAGTCATAATATTAAAAACATGTACTTATTTAAAAAAAATTGTGAAAAAGTTGGTCGTTTGACCTTCAATATGTCCGTAACTATAATGTTCCCAGGTATGGTCAAGAACAGTCCCTTTCGGCTTCGTTAAGGGGTCTCTTACACCCATTACAGTAGTCACATAAAATAAGATAATAACTAACTAAGCAAAACAATAAAGTGTCTTAAAATACTTACAGCATAACCACATCGTCTTGATTACCATCGTGGCTACGCGGAACATGATCCGCGCTACGACAAGGCATTGCGGCGCTACGCAGATTATCCGCGCCACGCAGGGGATAATCTGCGCTAGGCCGACGATGTTCCTCGGTAGGCCTACGATGCTTCACGGTGGGCCGACGATGATGTTCCCCGCAACGCCGAGGTTGCTCAGCGTTACGGCTAGGCAGATCGGTGTCCGCTCCGTGTTCGCAGCGGTGCCGACGATGATCCGCGCTAGATGCTGGCATACTTTTCCGCCTGGTCGTCACAGCGCTGGGCTGACTATCTTGACTAGTCTGACCAGTACTGCCGCCAGGCTTGTCTGTGTGGGCGCCCACCGATTTTCTGCGTAGAGCCACACACGTCTTCCTTTTCCCACACAGACTTCTGCCGCATGGAGGTATTATTGCAACCCTGGTGTCTAAACGCCTGATTTTAGTTGAACTACAATCCGACTCTGAACCAGTATCCCATGACCTTTTATTCCCTGCCACGCGTTCCCGATCCTTACTGCCATGCTGGCTCTGTACTGTATGGTGGCTGGTGCGCCTGGTCGGGTCACTGCTCGTCCCAGCACTGTCGCGTGTGGCATCGTCAGTGCTGCATGCAGGCTGACTCTCTCGTCTGCTCTTTTTTGCGGTAGAGCCAGTCTCCGCGCCAACCTCAGGCCGATGAGCGGCCTCGGCTGCTTTAATCCTATCTAGCACCACAATTGGTTGAACCGCACTCTCACTGCGCCTGGTGTTAGCGGTACAGCCAGAGTCATCCACGCGACCAACCTGATCCGCGCTAACCTCAGGGTGCTCCGCGGCTATTGCCAGATCTTGGTGCCTTACCGTATTGATCTCACTACATCCAGGCTGTACCTGATCGAAGCTCCTCTTCGTATTTTTGTGGCAGCCGATTCTATTTACGCGGGCGATCTTTTCCGCCCGTATTTTATCTTGCTCCGCGCAGAAAGCAAGCAGACTGGCGCGCCTGTTCTTTTTTACGTGTGTTTGATATCTGTCTACGCGGTGCGGATGTAGTGAGTCCGCGAGAGCGACCATCTCTTGGCTTTTTTTTGGGTAAACTGCGGATAAATAGCGGATTGGTCCGGTTTGGGACGAGCTCCCGTTCGACTCTTCAGTTGTTTCGACACCCGTTATTTTGAATGAAGACAGTTTTCGGTTTGTAGGGGCATATGTTGACGGGCTGCCACTACGGACCGTGGACGTGCTCGCTGGTCGAAGCGTGGGAGGGGCGGGGCGGGGGGTGGCACCAGATGGGATCACAGGACTAGAAGGGGCGGAGATGCGGCTTTTGCACGCGTGGCAGAGAGCACCGGCAGCAGAGGGCCCAGGTGCTTCTTGTTGCGGTAGTACCTGTAAAGGGGGATAGCATAAAAAAAACGAAAGCGGTTTTACGTTTTTTTTTTTGGAATAGCTTTTGGCCGCGAGTTTGTCCATGTTGTGTTCGGCACTCGAGAAAAAAAAAATAAGTCGAGAAACCCTAATGGGTACAGTAAATCTTCTTAAATAAACTCTTTTGCAAAAATGGAGGCAATTCCTTCTCTGCTACCGACGACGAAAGTGGTCTCGAATAATAATTCTAAGGTGTTGAG